>CM064495.1:46139189-46303100 GCA_032716605.1 Paralithodes platypus
TGTTCTCATTAAAAAAGAGGAGGTTGAAGGGGTCCAGCTTATTGAGTGCTTTTAAGATACTAAAAAGTTTCGACAAAAGTCGATGTAAATGCACTATTCACATTAAACAATACTAATTCAAACTCGCCGGGAAATGGAATGAAATTAAAAACCAAAAAAGGCACTAACCTAGATTGTCACAAAGTATGTTTCTCCCACCTTACAGTGTGGCGAACAGAGTGGAATAAACTACCAGCGAGAGTGGTGGAGAGCGACACAATAAACGCTTTCAAGGGAAGGCTTGCACCTCTATTCTGCAGAGGGCTGGGAGTGATATGAAAAAAAAAAAAAAAAAAAAAAAAATGTATGTATTTAGTGTATGTGTGTGCCACTGTACAGTATGTAATTATATACTGTATATATATGTTTGTATTGTGTATGTATGTATGTGATATATGTGTGTGTGTGGTGTGTATGTGGTATGTATAATGTGGGTACCGGTGTATATATTATTTAATATGTATATTGTATCTATATCTGTATCTAATATAAATGGTATGTATCAATGTATGTATGTGTATTGTAATTATCATATGTATGTAATATATTTTATGTGTTTGTATGTGTGTGTATGTGTGTATGTGTATATATGCATCTCATGTAGATCTCGCATGATATATAGTTTGTAAGGCCAGACCTGCTAGTACGGACCTTGAGGTCTGTGTGGTCTGTGTCATTCTTATGTAGCCTCTATGTCGCTCTCTCTCTCTCTCTCTCTCTCTCTCTCTCTCTCTCTCTCTCTCTCTCTCTCTCTATCTCTCTCTCTCTCTCTCTCTCTCTCTCTCTCTCTCTCTCTCTCTCTCTCTCTGTCTCTCTCTCTCTCCTATCTCCTCTTCCTCTCTCTCTCTCTCTCTCTCTCTCTCTCTCTCTCTCTCTCTCTCTCTCTTCTCTTTCTCTAGCGAAGGTCCGGCTCGTGGGAGACTCGATGATACGTGGTCAGCTCACAGAGTTTTGCGCCAGGGCACCTAAGACCAGGAAGCGTTTTTGTATCCCTGGTGGTGGTGTGGATGACGTAGTTGCAGCAGTTGACGAAGTATCAAAGCTGGCCCCTGCAAATACAATGTACGTCATCCACGTTGGATCCAACGATATACAGCGAACCCGGTCGGAAGATTTGCTTTTAAAGTACCAGCAGCTGATCAAGTCGTTTAAGGAGAAGTCATCAAGGATCATCGTCTCAGGAATCGTCCCAGGCTCGGTGTAGAGAGCCGATTTTACAACATAGCCACCAGCACAAATCGTTGTCTAGCAAACCTCTGCAGGAAGGAGAACGTGGGATTCGTCGACACCTGGGACAATTTCTACTACGATGACTATTTGTTTTCGGATGATGGAGTTCATCTGAACCAGGTGGGAGCAGCGCGTTTTGGGCGTCTTCTCAACGATGCGGTGAAGGATTTTCGGAGAAGAAATCGACTCAGCACAGGACAACCAGGAAGGAGGACCGAAGACAGCGAGGACGGCAATCTACAAAGGAATTAAATACTAATCCGTCAAGAACCGCGAATTTGGATAAAGCTCCACCAACACGACCCAAATTCAAAACCGTCAGGGATAACGACCGAGGACCGAGGACAGCCATGAATGTAAATGTAGATCCGACCAGAACCAAAAATTCGATGAAAGAACGATCTGCGAGTTCTAAAACCGCAATTTTAAAGGTTTTCTATGCAAACGCTCGTAGCATACGCAATAATTTTTCAGATTTAGAGGAACTAGTGTTTACAGAAAATTATGATGTGATTGGCATAACAGAATCTTGGCTCAATACACAAGATAGAGACTTTTTAGCAGAGTTTTCACTTCCCGGTTATGTAATGTTTGAGAACAGCCGAATAAATAAAAATGGAGGTGGCGTTTTATTTTATATCAAAGAAAGTCTTAACCCGACCCTCGTGTCAAAACCTCAAATTGTGAACGTCGACACATCTTTTGTGCTAATAAAGAATAATAAAGGTACAAAAATAATACTTGCGTTAATATACAGACCTCCAGCTCAATCAGTGCAAACTGACCGAGAAATTTACGAACAAATTGCAGATGTAAGTAACTCACAAGATACCGTAATTTTTGGCGACTTTAATTTACCTGTGACCAAGTGGGGCGATACTCTTACTTCACACTCCGGACATGACTTGTATACGAACTTGCAAGAGAGTTCGCTTTATCAATTTGTTCGAATGCCGACCCGTGGTAATAACGTTCTTGACATTGTACTTGCAACAAAAGAAGAATTGATAGAGAATTTGAATGTTGGTGATGATTCAGTAACAGCGACCATCGTACGATAACTTTCACTTTAAAGTTTACTAGTAACGAACCAAATAGTAGCATCGAAAAGTCCCTAATTTCAAGAAAGCAAACTTCCATAAACTTAGAGCTATGTTTAAAGAAACTGACTGGAGCTTTTTAATTAACAATAACGACATAAATACATCTTGGAAGTTATTCGAAACCACTTACCTAAAAGCAGTGCAAGACTGCATACCATCGAAAATACGGCGTCCAGGCCATAATAATAAGCCCAAATGGTGGAATAAAGATATTTCAAACTGCCTGCTTGCTAAAAAATGTGCTAATGATAGATTAAAATCCTCACAAAATGACGAAGAACGGGTGAAATTTGTAGAGCTACGACGCAAAGCCAAAAAGTTAATTAAGCAAAGTAAAAAGACCTTAGAGTTACATATTGCGAATCAAAGTAAAACAAACCCGAAAGAATTCTATAGTTATATCAGAAAGAAAAAAGTAGTTACTTCAACTGTTGGACCGTTAGTCGATGAAAAAGGAGAATACACCAAAGACGAAGTACAAATGAGTAATGCCCTCAATACCTTCTTTGCATCAGTTTTTACAACAGAAGACCTCAGTGATATCCCTACACCATCGCCGATTCAGATTGATAATTCAGATGTTCTAAGCAATATCACTGTTACAGAGAGAGAAGTATTGAATTGTTTAGATAAACTCAAGGTAAATAAAACGCCAGGACCTGATACAATCTCGCCTAGAGTTCTAAAGGAAGCTAAGAATGAGCTCTCCAAACCACTGACATTACTATTCAATAAATCCTTGCAGTCTGGAACTATGCCTGATCAGTGGAAGCTAGCCAACGTAACACCGATATTCAAAAAAGGCAGCAAATCCCTACCCAGTAACTATCGTCCAATTAGCTTAACCTCAGTTGTATGTAAAATGCTAGAAACGGTCATACGAGACAGACTCGTAAATCACTTGGAGGAAAATAACATACTTAAAGATACTCAACACGGCTTTCGTAAAAAACGTTCCTGTTTAACAAACCTCTTAGACTTCTTCCACGATATCCTCAACCTCTACGATGAGAGTAAAGCTGTAGATATTATATACCTTGATTTTCAAAAGGCCTTTGACAAAGTTCCCCACAAACGTTTACTGCTAAAACTAAAAGCGCATGGAATACAAGACGGTGTGTTGAAATGGATAGAAAATTGGCTCAGCAACAGAAAGCAAAGGGTAGTCATAAACGGTAAGGCATCTAAATGGACCAATGTAAGTAGCGGGGTACCCCAGGGATCGGTACTAGGACCAATTCTCTTTCTAATTTACATCAACGACATAGATGAGGGTCTCACCTGCACAATCTCAAAATTTGCTGACGATACAAAAATTGCAAATAGCGTACTCTCAAAAGAACAAGTTGACGATATGCAACACAATCTAGATAAATTGTCATGTTGGGCCCAAATTTGGCAAATGAGTTTCAATGCGGATAAATGTAAAGTACTACATGTCGGATACCTAAATGAGAAAGCAAACTATTCGATGAATGGCACTCAGCTTAAGAATGTAAACAGAGAAACTGATTCTGGGAGTAACAATATCGAGTAACCTAAAACCGAGTCAACAATGTTCAGAAGTTGTTAAGAAGGCAAACAAAATATTGGCTTTATAGGCAGGTCATTTGAGCATAAATCCAAAGAAGTTATCCTAACCCTTTACAATTCCTTAGTCCGCCCTCTTCTGGAATACTGCGTTCAATCCTGGTGCCCTTATTACCAAAAAGATATAAACAAGCTAGAACGAGTTCAACGTAGAGTTACCAAAATGATACCTAGCCTAAAGAACAAACCATACGAAGAGCGTCTTAGAGAATTAAATCTATTTCCTTTAACCCAGCGCAGATTAAGAGGCGACTTAATTCAAGTGTTCAAAATCATCAAAGGCATCGACAATATGAACTGTAGTAAGTACTTCACTATCGACCAATCTAATTACACGCGGGGAAACGGTTGCAAAATTATTGGTAAATCTTTTAACTCGCACGAATCTAAGAATTTCTTCTTCAATCGAGTTGTCAACTTGTGGAATGGGCTTCCCCGAGACGTTATAGACTGCAGCACCGTTGATTCATTTAAATTCCGCCTAGACAAATATCTCGCATCAAACCCGCGACTGACTGCGTTTGTAAATGAATAACTTTATCCTCCCCTCAGTTACTAACCCATATGTCCCCTACTAACTTCCTAGTCCTGCCACGTTAGTGGCAGGGCCGTAGTTCCCTTTCCAATGTTCCCTTACCCACACTAAACCACTGTTTGGACACTTGATCCTCAGTGTTTTGGAGGACAAGCAACCTAGAAGGGTCACTAGATCTGTTGTTGCTTGATTTCCTTTGTACTCCTTTGTACTCTCTCTCTCTCTCTCTCTCTCTCTCTCTCTCTCTCTCTCTCTCCTCTCTCTCTCTCTCTCTCTCTCTCTCTCTCTCTCTCTCTCTCTCTCTCTCTCTCTCTCTCTCTCTCTCTCTCTCTCTCTCTCTCTCTCTCTCTCTCTCTCTCTCACACATAGTTCAGCATAAACAAAATTACATAAGACCGATATTTAATCAGAATACAATCATTACTAAAGTTCGACCAGGCCCCAGAGGGAAAGAAGACCACTCTCAAAATATGTCAACTTAGATATAAGTATGTTCTAAATCCTATACCGATTCAATAGATCTTGTGTGTGCTCACAAACATTAAAACCTCAGGCTGAACAATAGATTACAGCTTTTGTCGGGAAATAATACAAACAAAGGTGATAATTGAATATACTCACAGGATTTTCCTCCCTGACTCATCTTCACTAAGTATGAAAAACATACCACCGACTACAATGGATTGAAAAATCAATAGTTTAATGTTATGTATAATTTAAAACCCTTAGTTCTATCGAAAGGATTCCCAAATCTTTAAAAAAATACTGTATATATTAATCTTATAGCTAATCTATCCCCAGCGCCTGTAAGGGTCGAGTCACAGGACCACTTTTCCGGCATTTTTCGATTGGTAATTTACATATGACAACATATCGAATTTACTTAGCATTATTATCAGCAACTACACTGATTATAGATTATATACCGTCTACTGTAATATAGAATTCCAAATTAAATGCTGCAATACCAATACTGCCTAAAAATAAGTGAAAGACATTTATAATTTGACTTCGCCTTTAGAATCTGCCAAGAAAAAATGGATAGGAAAACAAACTGGGGGAAAACAAAACACGTTCGTGTGACACCCAAGTAATTTCGCCAAGGCTCTCTTATCACACAGCCAACCTTGGGGCCCTAGTAGAGTGGAGGGGTGACTCGGGGTCCTGACGGCGGAGACAGAAACCATTTTTCGTAATCAGCCCAACATTGTGGGAGTCGACCTGTGTGGCTGCTCCCGTATGGCGCCAGTGAGGAAGACGGATGGGGAGGTGGAGGGCTGGATGACAGAGGAAGGGGGAACAAGGGGAATGGGATGACAGAGGAAGGGGGAACAAGGGGAATGGGATGACAGAGGAAGGGGGAACAAGGGGAATGGGATGACAGAGGAAGGGGGAACAAGGGGAATGGGATGACAGAGGAAGGGGGAACAAGGGGAATGGGGGAATGGGATGACAGAGGAAGGGGGAAACAAGGGGAATGGGATGACAGAGGAAGGGAGAACAAGGGGAATGGGATGACAGAGGAAGGGGGAACAAGGGGAATGGGATGACAGAGGAAGGGGGAACAAGGGGAATGGGATGACAGAGGAAGGGGGAACAAGGGGAATGGGATGACAGAGGAAGGGGGAACAAGGGGAATGGGATGACAGAGGAAGGGGGAACAAGGGGAATGGGATGAGATGACACGACGACAATGGAAGGGAAAGGAATAGGGAGATTAGACTATTGCGAAAATTGAAGAAACAACGTGAAAAATAGGGGTAGAATAATGTGATTGGATAGAAGAAGGGGATAGGGAGATGTATTTAGTGAGAGAGGGACGACAGGAATGAAATGACATACAATGGGACTAGTGGCTGGATGACGGGAACTTCGGGAAGGTAAAATAGGGATAACGGGAGAACAATGGCAGAGACAGAATAGAGATATTGGAGTAAAGCGAACAATGAAAAACAAATTAATGGAGAGAAGAATAAACGGAATAAGGAGAGTGAATTAGTGGGAAAAAAGGGTAGACATGTGGTAACAAAATGTGGAACTATTTTTGTTATCTTTATAGTGGGAAGCATAGGAATTTAGAACAGGACGATATGAAGGACTGACTGAACATTGTAGAAACGAGAATTGTGTGGCGCCAGTGAGGATGACATAAGAGCAGGGAAAGGGAGAATAGGGAAGATGGGTTTGATGATTGAGGTGAGACAGAAATGGGGAAAGGAGTTGAGTGGGAAGAGTAGGGGAAGGTAAAAATAGGGAGACGTGACAAGTATGAGAAGTGAAAGGGGGAATGGGAAATAGGGATGAAATGGCAGGTACAGAGGAGAAAGGAGTGGAGTGACCAAACAGGACTATAATTAATAGCGAGAAGTAGATAAATATAGAAGACAATAAGTAGGTCTCACCTGTGAAGTGGCAAACATGAAAATAAGGGAAATAGGGAGGTGGGATGATTGAAGAGCGGAGGAAGGAAGAGTGGAGGAGTTAGGGTGGATAACTGGAGTAGAGGACAAGGAATGGATTGCACAAAGATAAAAGACAAGGAAACGATATGGGGTGACATGACTGGAGAGCAAGAAAAGGGGGATTGGGGAAACGAAGAAAAATTATTAGAGTAGGGAAAGAAATAGAAATGGGGTGAGCTGGCAAGGGGCGATAACAGGACAGAAGAAAGGACAACAGGGAGATGATATGGATGACAGGAGCACAGGAAAGGGGACAGGATTGAGATGAGAATAGGTGACAGGAAAAGGGGCAGAAGTGAGGGGAGGTAAAATTACAGGAGAACACAAACACGGACATGAGTGAGAATTGGATAGATGACAGAACAGAAGAACAGACAGAAAGTAGATGAGGTTATATGACAGAACACAAACGCGGACAGGAGTGAGAATTGGATAGAAAACAGGAGATCAGAAGAAGAGACAGAAAGGGGATGAGGATAGATGACAGGAAAACATAAGAAGAGACAGAAAGGAGATGAGAACAGAATAAGAGACATAACGGAGATGAGAATAGATGACAGTAGAACAGAAGAAGAGACAGAACGGAGATGAGAATAGATTACAGAACAGAAGAGACAGAAAGGAGATGAGAATAGATGACAGTAGAACAGAAGAAGAGACAGCAAGGAGATGAGAATAGATGACAGTAGAACAAGGGGGAGAAGGCAGAATGACAGGACAACAAAGCCATTTTTCGTAATCAACCCAACATTATGGGAGGTGACCTGTGTGGTGTTCAGATGTGGCGGATGACAAGAGCACGAGAGATGGGTAGAATAGGGAGACGGAGTGACATGGAAGAAAACAAAACATAAAGGGGGGGGGGAGGGGAATTGGAGAGAAAGGGATTAGAGGCAACACAAAATGAATGGAGCAAGTGAGATAGAAGTAGAGCAAAAGAACAAATATAGAAGATTGGTGAAAGAGGAGAGATATGTAAGTCAAACGGTAAATTGGCATAATTTGTAGTCCTTTAACGTTTATCAATCTGCCTTTAACTAAAAAAAATAACAAAAAAATAACAAAAAAATAACAAAAATATACATATTAATAATAAAATATATAAAATAAGGCTACGATACTGAAGGGGCTAATAAAGAATGTAATTATTAAATACAAATGCATAGTTTATTGACAAAATTTAATGAATAAGCCCTGTATTATAGGTCAGGATGGCCGAGCGGTCTAAGGCGCTGCGTTCAGGTCGCAGTCCGGTCTTCCGGGCGTGGGTTCGAATCCCACTTCTGACAAGGTATTTTGGTGTTATTATTTGATATAAATGTATTTTGTAAATATATATTTCTTACTCTTCTAAATTTTACTATCTATGAATTTTACTATCTTTACTATCACTAGGCGACTATACTCAGGCTTGGAAGGCCCTGTAGGTATCAAATGGGTAAAATATATCTCAATTAACTTTTGACTACCACAATGTCTACCTAAACTGCAAAAAGTAAACTACTGATGGCCAAAATGAAAAGAAGAAACGCGTCCTCGTACCCTAAAAAAGTTAATACAGTAATCTAGTACAAGCAACCCTAAAATGAATTTAGTAATTATTGTTGTGCAGGACTATCTCGAGGAATTATGAAGCCTCTTGATTATGGGCGTCTTTTGTATGCTGAGTAATATCGTTTGTTGTCAGCCAGATTTTTTGTTTTGTGTGTGTGTTTTTTTTACAAGCGTCACTACACTCTGGAACCACCATTACACAATTTCAAAACCATAAAAAGGGGCCCAGTCTCTCCTCGTGTGTGATAATATGTATAGGAATAAGGGAGAGATAGTCCTTTCCAAAGTTTTAAGACAATGGTCTAAGGAACGTCCCCTCTTCCTTCTCCTTCAAATGTTCTCCTTCCCCCTCCTCCCCCACTACTTCCTCCTCCTATACTACTCCCCCAGCACCACCACAATGCCCTCCTTGGGTCTCCTGCAGTGAGAATAATGAGCGGGTCTCCACCGCGCATTGTCACACTCATGACGGAGCTGCAGGGTTACCAACACTACTGAAGGGATTGAGGGTAGCGAGAAGGATTTTTTTCTCTCTCTCTAATGATTAACCCATTCAGTACCGGTGACGTCCTTTTCTTAATTTTCTGGACACTATTAGACGATTTGATTCAGCTTAAGAATATCTGTTGAAGCTCAGAGGACTAAAGGACATAGTCTGTAGCACTTTAATAGTTAGAGGCCCTGCCTAAGTTGAATAAAATAATCTAATAGTTGCCAGAATATAATGAAAAGGACGTCATCGGTTCTGAACGGGTTAAGGATGAAGCAGAGCAAGAAGAAGCGGAAGAAGGGCTGTGAGGACCGCATGATCTTATAACCACTGCCTGGGATTAGGTTGTAACAACTCTGTTCAAAGGTATAAGTCTATGAGAGATCTCGAATTCCTCTGCCCTCCATTTCCCTGCTACCGGTGAAGGCGATGTACTGTACAATGGCGCTAATAAGTGATGTCTCGGCACCAAGTATGTTTTGATCAATAATTGTTATTAGCAATATCTAAGCTTCATTTCTTCCTATCGAGTGAAAAATACAAACATGTTTCTACACTTACCCACCCTATTCAACATCTGAAAGACATTAATACAACACAGAGCAAGCCAAACGTAATGACAACTGGGAAATTACTTATTAGCGCGACTGTACCTGAACACTTTAGAGTTTAGACTCTAGAGTCTAAAGGCTGCTGGCCACAAGATTAGGTGAGGCCACCGTCTTTGATTCAAACCCAACCACCCTGACCAGGTAACCCTCAAACGACGAGGAGGATAGCTAGTGTTGAGAATTAAATCGATGGTAGACAAAGAAAAACAACAGGGTTAATCGTTGACAGAGAGGAATGGTAGCATAAGAGGAGATTGTTAGGAGACGATAATTGAAGAAAGAACAGAAAAGATGATGTGAAATCCTAGGTTGGCAAACTGAATGGGAAAGATTGAATACACAGAGGTGGATGGGGGAACAAATAGAAAATTAATAATATATAACATATGGTGTAATAGAGAAACAGGATGAAGCAACAGAGAGGAAGGAGTAAATAAGAAAGATGAAGGGAAAGACTGAATGCACAGAGGATGGGGGAACAGATCAGAAGTATTGAGTGACATACATAATGGTGGAAAAGAGGAACATGACGAGATAACATAGAAGGATAAAGTAACAAAACAAACAAAGGAAAGGATACATGGGGAAGGATGCAGGAACAGATAAGAAGTATATCGATTTCAACAAACATGTAATGAAGAAAACAAGATAAGGCTACAGAGAAAAAGTGATGATTGCAGGTAAGGGGGAATAAAGAAGGATGCGATGACAGAGAAGTAGGGAAGAGTGCAAGGTGGATTATGATGGGTACGGTAGGATGAAAGGATAAGAGAAGGGAAAAAATAACCCTCTCAAAATACGATGACTGGTTTCTTCTTTTTATCCCGGCTACTAGTAGACGATTTTATTAAGCTTATGAAGGAAATGTGGGATTCAGAGGGTTAATTGGGATAGAGTTTACCCATTTGATTCCGCGAGGGATTTCCAAACCTAAGTAAAGTCGTCTAATGCTAGGCAAAATTAAGGATGTCCTCGAAGACTGAGAGGATTAATAGGGTATGGTTGAACTTTAGGATGGGTGGTACGTAGTGACAGAGAGGATGGCAAAGACATGGTGGAAGTGGCAGCGAAGGATGTGGTGGCATGAGAGAGGAAGAATAGGTTATAAACTACAAATATAAACATGTTCCTTGAGTGGGGATATAAGTGTGAACAAATAGCGATAAATACTCTACAATAAATATTGTTTGTTTATTTAGTAATATTTTAGGACTACAATAGCCTCTCGAGTTGAACGTATACTCGAAGTACCACTGTACAGTTGGCCAAATGAATGTGTGTCCCCTCCGTGATTATATGTATGGAAGGAAATATAGTACAGTATGGTTGACCTACAAGAATAATTTCTATAAAAAACTGTGAATTGGTTATATATTATTCAACTATTCTATCTATCTATTGCCAGAATTCATGATACCCGAAGGGGTGGCCACGAAATAATCGCCCCCATGCACTTCTGTCCCCTGTCAGCCGACGCCCCTCTTCCCATCCAACACCTCTTTCACGTATATACCTCTCATCTCAAGGTATTCCTTTTCACACTTTCCAGAAAATCTTCATCCCCACCACAACGCTCTCGTACTTCCTCATTCGTCTGTATATCCCTCCATGTAACTCCACACGCATTTCCACCCCTCTCACTCTTGATTATCTCTCCAACAACGTCCATGCTTCAATCCCGTACGTCAATGTCGGGATCACCACACTATCATGTATAAGAAAATACATTTCTAATGGAATCATACTAATTGTCCATCCTTACATAAAATCATGAAGTGTATGCAAAATTATGTGGCCAACTGTACATCAATTACAATACGACGCAATGGGCGAGCTCACATGTAACCCTTGTCTGCCAATTGTTATCAGATTCGTTTGATTGATGACTACAAGTGGGCCTTAGCGGACAATCCAATTTTTTTGCCATTGTCTATTAAAGTCATTTAACAAAATTACGTTGCTAGAGGTTGATCTCGGATGACGTCCTTAAGTAAATGTAAACTTTAGAAGGTCAACAAGTATATCTGCTTTATGTTAGGCCAATTATTATCACATGACTCGAACACAATATCTGCAGCTGTGAGCTCGGTCATTGTGTTTACCTTCGCTTGACAGTTTTCGAGAGGGTAGAGGGAATCACGTACTGATCTGAAGGGCATATAGTCAGCACGGTGAGTCCTGGCATTGCTATGATGCAAGACTCGGGTGTATTTGAGGCCGGATGATTTTACTGGATGTTTACCCACATTAAAATATATAAACAAAGGGACATGTCTATTGTTCAGGATCTCTCTTCACCAAAACGAATTTGGTGTCGAGGTTAAGCAAGGCTTGGTCCATTTACTCACCACTCATGACATGCAGGATGTTATGAGTAGTATTCCATTTCCTCTGTGACATAGAGGCCATATTTCCCCAAGAATACAAAGAAATATGGGAAAACAAGTGGGAGGGATGTAAGCAGTACACAACTACTATAGTTGACAAGCTTAGGGAGAATGGAAAGATTAACAGGTTGTGGGAAGACTTGGAAAGGCAGGCCATAGGCGGTCCTGACACACACACAAACATTCACACACACACACACACACACACACACACACACACACACACACACACACACACACACACACACACATACACATACATACTCTCTCCCTCTCTCCCTCTCTCACACACTCACTCTCACTCTCACTCTCTCTCTCTCTCTCTCTCTCTCTCTCACACACACACGTTGTTCTAAGGAGTGTCTTGAGTACTGTATTGTCTTCTCCCTCACCTGCACCGTCACTAGACTGATCACGCACGGTCAGGTCCTGCAGGTATTTTAAGCTGCATTAACTGTATCTAAGTCAAGGGTGGTCGTTTTTGGGATCCCCCTATTTCGTCCCATGAGTTTGGCGAGTTTCAGTGTTTTGCCACATTGGCCGGGACATTTTGCTACTGAACAATGTACAAATTTAGCCTAAATGGGGATTGGGGGTGAGGGCGTTCTTTTAACTTGAAGGGTTCTGGGAAGGCGTTCGTGTAGCTTGAAGGGGGGCTAAGGTATAACATAAGGAACGTTGTTCTAAGGAAGACCTGAGTATTGTAATATCTTCTCCCTCATCTAATCACGCAGGTCGAGTCCTGGTATTTTAAGCTGCATTAAACCAGAATCATACCAACACTTTGGTCACAAACTTTCGTCACACGAGAGCGTTTAGCGGCGAATACGGAGTGTGTGTGTGTGTGTGTGTGTGTGTGTGTGTGTGTGTATGTGTGTGTGTGTGTGTGTGTGTGTGTGTGTGTGTGTGTGTGTGTGTGTTTTTTTTTGTTTTGTTTTTTTTTAAATATATAGCGTTTGCGCGACCCCGGCTTATGTGGGTCCCATTGTGTACCGGGTCTGGAGGGCAGGAGTGAGTGGTTCCCAGAACATCCACCCCATCAGTTGATTGAATCTTAATAACGATTCATCACAACCAGGCTCGGTTGTGAGGAAGGGGGGGGGGGGGGGGGGGGGGGAGGGGGTGCATGATTCTTAAGTCTGTTTGGACCAAGGATAGATCGTGTTGTACTTCCACTATTTCGTGTTATTACTTTGAAGATTATAAGACGTTTCATCCCATTCAGGTGTCGATTTTATGTTTTTTCTGGGTGACCGATAGCGAGCTGGTAACATAGAAGAAATAATGTCTTCGGCCAGGATATTTTCTATCGGAAAATTTAAAATTTATCTTGAAGAAGGTCTGGGTGGGCATTTTTTAGTTTGAAGGAAGGCGGGATAACACGGGGACATAAGCATTAACCCTTTCAGTATGCGAGGGCGCGTGATTTCTTTTTACTCCAGCTATCATTACGCAATTTTAGTCAGTTTAGGACAGGACAATTTCTACCGAATGATGTACACATTTATTCCAAAGTGGGTATTGTGGGAAATTGTGAAAGCTTGAAGGAGGTCTAGGGAGGAAACTAATAAACAAATAAATAAATAAATAAATAAATAAATAAATAAATAAATACAAATCAACTCTTAAGGGGAGGATTTTAGTTGATTCCCTAGACTTCCATCAAGCTTAAAATTACTCCCCCTAGACCCCCTTTCAATAAATTTGTACATTTTTCGATAGAAAAATGTCCCGGCCGAAGGCAGGTTCCCCTTAAATTACAGACTCGCTATCGCTCGCCAGGAAAAAATCGACACCTACATGGCACGAATGGTCTTAAAATTGACAGAAATGGGGCGAGGGTTCTTAAAATCGCCAAACTAATGGGGGCGAACGTCTTAAAATCTCAAAAGCAATGGGGCTAAACATGAGGGAGAAAGAGGTCCAGAAAAAAAATCCTCCAGGTGGAAATCTCCCCCACTGTAATAATTAGGCTACATGTCCTTGGCGTTCTGTCCGACAAGAGCTGGGAAGTCAATGTCCTCCACGTTCGGGGTCCAAAAAATCGAGAGGGTAATTTACGTCACTGTTACTACATCCCATTGTTGGCTATGATAGCTGTTATCTGAAGCCGGTGTCACACAAGCTATAGTCTATTCGCTGTAAGTAGGCGAGAAATCATGAATTCTAACCTCTGTAACTCAAAAAATGCTCCTGTACGTTATAACACTCTCTCTCTCTCTCTCTCTCTCTCTCTCTCTCTCTCTCTCTCTCTCTCTCTCTCTCTCTCTCTCTCTCTCTCTCTCTCTCTCTCTCTCTCCTCTTCTCTCCCTCTTCTATCTCTCTCTCGCTTCTCTCTCTCTCTCTCTCTCTCTCTCTCTCTCTCTCTCTCTCTCTCTCTCTCTCTCTCTCTCTCTCTCTCTCTCTCTATCTTTGTTCATACGTATATGGTACTCTACGTTATAACCTCTCGCTCTATCTCTGTCTGTCTATACGTATATGTTCCTGTACGTTATATCTCTCTCTCTCTCTCTCTCTCTCTCTCTCTCTCTCTCTCTCTCTCTCTCTCTCTCTCTCTCTCTCTCTCTCTCTCTCTCTCTCAACGTGCAGAATAATCATAACCAAGGTATAGACACAGAGTATAATAGTTTTCTATATCGTGAAATATTACAGTAAACCAAGATATCAAACAAGACTGAGTGGTAAGAGAACTGTTTAGAAACCAAGGTTTGAAGAAATTGTAAACATAATTACAGATGACATAACGTGGCATTGCACAAAATATATATCGAAGCAGGTAATCGGTTATATGGGATAATTCACTACAGTAACAATAGTAGACTTGTATATATATATATATATATATATATATATATATATATATATATAAACACAAATATCTATACAAGTAAACAACCATTATTCCTATATTATATGCGCTCACGGGATATCTAGCTTTTCAAAATACCACTACTATGTTTTCTTAATTAAACATGAATACAAAATATATATATTATAAGGTACAAGGCTAGTAAAGACCAGTGGCGGTAGTATATGTGAAAACTGTGTTATATTAATTTCCTGTCACGATTTGGCCCTCTGAAGGCCGTCATCGAGGAGACGTTGTGATGGTGATTTACAGGCCAAAATCATATACATGTTGAGGAGAAGGAAGTAAGTGTGTGTGTGTGTGTGTGTGTGTGTGTGTGTGTGTGTGTGTGTGTGTGTGTGTGTGTGTGTGTGTGTTACAGTGTGTGTGTGTGTGTGTGTGTGTGTGTGTGTGTGTTACAGTGTGTGTGTGTGTGTGTGTGTGTGTGTGTGTGTGTGTGTGTGTGTGTGTGGTGTGTGTGTGTGTGTGTGTGTGTGTGTGTATGGGTGTGTGTGTGTGGATATTATTCCATCCTGGTATCTGTAACGGTTATATGCCGATTACGTAATAATATTTTGTAGGCATCAGCATTTTTTGTTATTGCACCAAACAGTGAAAAAATAATGAATTAAATAAAAGGAAAGACTTGCAATATAAATTGTTTTAGAGTTATAAATAAGTAATTCACTATTTCAGAATACAAATTGCTAACTCATCTTTTTCATCCACGATTCATAAACCACACCCCACCTTTGTCAAAAATGTAAATCTGCAAAGGAAATTATATAAGTGTTAAATTATGTAAGTACATTGTCCGCAACATTTCATTCACAACATCAATGTCTTCCTTTGTTCTTCTTTGTATGACCAAATATTAAAATTGATGTACCAAATAAGTAACCGCAACGCAACATTGGGCTCCAATCGTCCGTTCTTTTTCCACACCAACTTGTTCATCATCTTCACTTTATAATAATCAGGGGACATTTGAGTGACACTACAACGCACCGTTCTTCTAATTTGTTCGCCAATTCTCTTCCACATATCGTAATTCAGGCACACGGTTATCATTATCACGCGGCTCTTCAACCCTGGAGTCGCCATCCCATTTCTAATAAACTAAACCCGGATTGGCCAAAAGACAGCAATCAGAAACGTCCTCCATATCCTTCTGACAAGACTGAAGTGCGTGAGAAAATGAGAGGATCTTGCGTGTTGATTGCATTCTCGTAGGTTATTCAATAATCTTGGAGTCGATATGAGGCGAGAGGAATGCGCAACAGGATATGTTCGTGTACTGGTCCATATGTTTATTTTATTTTATTTTTATTTTGTCCATCATATTTCAAGTTTTATACCCAACAAGTAAAACTGGGAGACATTTCTAAACTTAATAAACACGTCTGAGCAAGAGCAATTGCTATAAACTCTGAACACTTAACATAATTTATATAAACACTTTTGTTAAGCTATCCCTATCAGCCACCAACAGCACTCCCCAGGAGTACCACTCTGTTCGGCTGGTACCTGCAACCTTGCCTGCAACCTCCTACCGCACACACATCCGTATGTGTATATTTGCACGTGCGAACGTCTGAGTCTAGTCTAAGTATGTATTATATAACCTCTAAAGAATGTACGTACGTATGTGTTGTGTGTGTGGTGTGTGGTGTATGTGTGTATGTGTGTGTGTGTGTATGTGCGGTGATCTGTGATGCAGACCATACCCAGACGAATCAATGGTGTGCGAGCAGGAAGTCATCACCAGGAACAACACTAATATGGCTGAGTTACGCTTCCTGGATCACGATGTTGCCAGCTAAACATACAACCAATTTCCTAGTAACAGCAGAAAATTCAGACGAGCGGAGTGCTTACAGGCAACTGGTGATCAGCCACAATAATTTAGCGATATTCTAGGACTATTATGCACCGATAATGCCGCCTACCTTGAATAAAATTGTGTAGTTCATTATTAGTATCGTTATTATAATATTTACTATTATCATTATTATGGTGTTCGTACTGGTTTTGGCGACTACAGTAAAGGTACATTAATAAGGTTGACAGAATGATTATCAGTTGTATTTGGAAGTTGCAAGACCAGAATTAATGAAAACAAATAAATTAATTAATTGATAACAAAAAAGACGAAAGATACGCTCCTTAGAATCCGACTTGTTATTTCCTATTTGTCTGGTTACTCGTCTAAACAGCAGCTATCCATTGAAGGCGCCAGCTTGAGCACTCGAGACACTTGGGGTTGGTAAGATACGGTTAGGAAAAAATTGGCGGTATATTCAAGGTTAAGATGCACAAATATAAACAGCAATATAGATGAGAAGCGTATTACTTGGGTGTTACTTAGAGATAATTTAGGTCAATCATCTGGAACCACAATAAGTGAAGCGTTGCCCCATAACACATCCATTTAACCCTTTCAGTATGATGACGGAATTGTTCTTTTTACTCTGGCTAACATAACACGATTTGATGAAGTTTAAGAAGGACTTACGTTATTTAGATGAATGGATGAGAAAGTGTTTACCCCTTTGAGTCCTAGAGGTAGACTACAAAGAAAAGACAATTGACCAATGATAACCAGGATAAGGCGAACATTAACCCCTTCTGTACCGGCTACGTCTTTTTAATTCTATTCTGGCTAATATTACACAATTTCACTCAGTTTAAAAAGGGCCTCCAGCAATTAACAGGCTTCGAACTATCTCACTCATCACTCATCACCACAGATCCTTCTTAAACTGCACAAAATCATCCAAATATAGCTAGAAAAAAATGAAAAGACGTCGCCAGGAGAAGGGAGTAATGTCATCGTGCGGAGAGGGAGGTGGCCACGGCTACTGTTCACTTCAAACCTGCTCCAGTAAAATATAAATTATAATATATAATTAAGTTTATTTTCACAAACACCATGTGCTATACGTCACGTTGTAGCTTTACTCCATATCAGTGCTATATCGACTAATTTTACATGGTATATCTATTATTATTAATCCATACCAGTGCTATATCGACTTTTCTTACTCCATACCAGTGCTATATCGACTTTTCTTACTCCATACCAGTGCTATATCGACTTATTTTACATGGTATATCGACTTTTCTTACTCCATACCAGTGCTATATCGACTTATTTTACTTGGTATATCGACTTTTCTTACTCCATACCAGTGCTATATCGACTTATTTTACATGGTATGTCGACTATTATTAATCCATACCAGTGCTATATCGACTTATTTTACATGGTATATCGACTATTATTAATCCATACCAGTGCTATATCAACTTATTTTACATGGTATATCGACTTTTCTTACTCCATACCAGTGCTATATCGACTTTTCTTACATGGTATATCGACTTTTCTTACTCCATACCAGTGCTATATCGACTTATCTTACATGGTATATCGACTATTATTAATCCATACCAGTGCTATATCGACTTATTTTACATGGTATATCGACTTTTCTTACTCCATACCAGTGCTATATCGACTTTTCTTACATGGTATATCGACTTTTCTTACTCCATACCAGTGCTATATCGACTTTTCTTACATGGTATATCGACTTTTCTTACTCCATACCAGTGCTATATCGACTTTTCTTACATGGTATATCGACTATTATTAATCCATACCAGTGCTATATCGACTTTTCTTACATGGTATATCGACTTTTCTTACTCCATACCAGTGCTATATCGACTTTTCTTACATGGTATATCGACTATTATTAATCCATACCAGTGCTATATCGACTTTTCTTACATGGTATATCGACTTTTCTTACTCCATACCAGTGCTATATCGACTTTTCTTACATGGTATATCGACTTTTCTTACTCCATACCAGTGCTATATCGACTTTTCTTACATGGTATATCGACTTTTCTTACTCCATACCAGTGCTATATCGACTTTTCTTACATGGTATATCGACTATTATTAATCCATACCAGTGCTATATCGACTTTTCTTACATGGTATATCGACTTTTCTTACTCCATACCAGTGCTATATCGACTTTTCTTACATGGTATATCGACTTTTCTTACTCCATACCAGTGCTATATCGACTTTTCTTACATGGTATATCGACTTTTCTTACTCCATACCAGTGCTATATCGACTTTTCTTACATGGTATATCGACTTTTCTTACTCCATACCAGTGCTATATCGACTTTTCTTACATGGTATATCGACTTTTCTTACTCCATACCAGTGCTATATCGACTTTTCTTACATGGTATATTTGATGAAACATATAAATGACAAACATACGACAGACTAATATGCTGGCGAAACACACTGGCGCACAACATTATACTCTTTCAGTATTTGAGGACGCATGTTTTACACAATATTCTAGTTATCATTCGACGATTGTATGCAATTTAGGTTGGATATCTACGAATCCAAGGGGTATATACGATCTCAATTAACTCTGTATCTCCCACAAGTTCTTCCTAAACTGAATAAAATTGTCTATTAACAGCCAGAAGAAACTGTTAGAACGCGTCATAATCCTCAAGGGGTTATGAAAAATAAAATAAAATAAAGTGGCTACAGTGCACCCAAAAACCACCTCCACATAACTGTAGATCAAACTGCTCAGGGGAGTGACAAACTACGCACTCGGACCATAATCACTAGTAGGAAAATAACACAACCCTGTCTTTCCAAGAAATTGATGATTGACACTTTGCAAGGGAGCACGGAAATCGTGTGATTAAGGCATTTGGTGGTAACAACTTATTTCCCTACTGACGCGGTGAAATGCGTTAAATTCTTTGTAAAGCCTTCGTTGACTTTACGTGTTATCATTATCTATCTATCTATCTATCTATCTATATGCTCAGGCCCAATCCCCATTTTGGGGGTAGCCGACTCAAGACGGAGCAAGAACAGGGAAACACAAAAACAACATAAAACAACGAATAAACACAGATAAAAAGCACAAACTCACACACATCCAGGTCACCCATTATTATCATTATGCAAATATACAAATATGGAATCCATTTTGAATGTAATTTACAACATATTTATAAAGATATAAAATTGGTAATTTAATTAATAACATCATTCTTAAATAAATATAAATGAATGTATTTGCATAATAACGCAGGATTATTTTGTTTTACTGTACAAGGAACCACCTCTTCTTTTCATATAATGGACTGTACATATACATTAACGAACCAATACTATGTGTTTCTATTGCCACACTATCAAAGAGAAAACTAACAAATTCAAGTTAGGACAGGTTAGGTTGATCAATTATCACCAGAATAGAGAACCCCCCGCCCCATTAACAACGTTACACTTTCACTGTTATACAGTATGTGTGTGTATGTAATAGAACATATATATTGTAACAACACTGGTTCACATAAGAGTATTTTTATCACATTGAAGAAATCTTCATTTACTTAGTATTGATTACGGAAAACAATTACAATAAGGAATATATATGTGTTCAAAGCACCTGAAAATAAATGTTATTAACCGCTGACTATATGTACCAGTATTGTTAGTGTATATGCGTTCTGTATTGCACACCAATAGTTTACAGAGTACAGCTTCTTCAGGTGAACGTAGTACTCCTCCTCAAATGGTGGTCATTCGGTCAACTTATCGGAGTATATTTATTAGAATTCATAAACAAATCTATACGAACCTACACTGTTAAAAATTACATGAAGGTAAAAAATAATAGCGTAACTAAAGTGTTCACTTAAATACTGTACCGGTATATCCTTATAATGGTATATTGGTATTCAAGAATCATTTAGTCTATAGATAGAAAGGTAAAACACTATAATTATTCTCAATTATTTTATAAACCTTTATATGTTATTGTAAACGTGAACATGTTCCTGTTTATAAATATCAGGGGAATTCTATGGAAGGAGCTATTTCCCCGGGAATTTTGTTAAAGATAAAATAGTGGATGTTCTCCCCTGGAGGAAATAGTGAGAAGCTAAAAATATGTTAGCATATTCCCACCTAGAGACCATATAGTACCTCTATTCCCACCAAGGACCTTTAATTCAAAATATGATGCAATTTACAACTATGCCGTTGAGAATAAACTTTTATTATATATGTAATGCCCGAAAACAACGAACCACAGAGCTGCGAGGAGTTGGTATCAGGGGAAGTCCCAAACAAAACGTCTACCCAGGCCTAACTTTCCTTCTCAAACACCGAGCATAACACCATTTCAGAGCAATGTACATTTTAGTTTGCCCCTTATACTACGAAGTATTCCTCTCAATACCCTCTCAATACCCTCTCAATACCCTCTCAATACCCTCTTCAATACCCTCTCAATACCCTCTCAATACCCTCTCAATACCCTCTCAATACCCTCTCAATACCCTCTTCAATACCCTCTCAATACCCTCTTCAATACCCTCTCAATACCCTCTCAATACCCTCTCAATACCCTCTCAATACCCTTTCAATACCCTCTCAATACCCTCTCAATACCCTCTCAATACCCTCTCAATACCCTCTTCAATACCCTCTCAATACCCTCTCAATACCCTCTTCAATACCCTCTCAATACCCTCTTCAATACCCTCTCAATACCCTCTTCAAAAAGCCACCCAGAAACCCCCTTAAGCTTCATATGTACTGTTTTGTGGTAGAAATATGTACCGGCCGGTTTCCTCGAAATGGCGAATTGACACCAGAATGGGGTGTAGCGTCTTAAAATCGTCAAACTAATGAGGGGAAACGTCTTAGAATTCTTTAAGTAATGAAGTAAACAGGGGAGGATCCAAAGCCAAAGACATCCGCCAGGGTCATTTCCCGCCAGATGACGCCTTCTATACAATTTCCCTGACGTACACCTGGATAACAAACCAGCGACAACGTTATAGTCTATTTGGTTTCTGTGTTTGCTTTTGTGTTTGTTTAGTTTTGTTTCAGTTGATGGATAATTGCCATGTCACTGATTTGAGTACACGACTATCACTTTTTTTTTTTTTTTTTTTTTTTTTTCCAAATATGTTGTTAATTATGAAAACCTGGCTTTAAGGGGAGGTTTTTAGTTTGGTCCCTAGATATCCTTCAAGCTTAAGATTACACCCCGTTGAGCCCCTTTCAAGATAAATATGTACATTTTTCGGTAGAAAAATGTCCCGGCTGAAAGCCGGTTCCTCTTAAATTACAGGCTCGCTATCGCTCGCCAGGATAAAATCGACACCTAAATGGCACGAAAGGTCTTAAAATTAACAGAAATGGGTTGAAAGTTCTTAAAATCGTCAAAATAATGGGGCGAACGTCTTAACATTAGGAAAACAATGGGGCTAAACATGAGGGAGAAAGGAGTCAAGAAAAAAATCCCTCAAGTGGATATCTCCCCTAATAGGATGCAGATACATCAGCTTAATATTTGTCCATTAAGTATCGAAAAATCCTAAGGTAAGCTGAAACCCACACGACTATAGAGAGAAACCGTCCAATGTACACAGAGAAAACCCACACGACTATAGCGAGAAACCGTCCAATGTACACAGAGAAAACCCACACGACTATAGCGAGAAACCGTCCACTGTACACAGAGAAAAGCAATATTCTTTCAATCTTACAAGCTAAAATAAAGAACTGTTACAGGTATTTTTTCTGGACCCCCTTCTACCTAATGTCTAGCCCATTTGTTTTGACATTATTAGACATTCGCCCCATAAGTTTGGCAATCGTAAGACCTTTCGCCCCATTTCTTTGTCAACTTTAAGACCTTTCGACCTTTGTTGTATTTTTTGTAATAGCTTGATGACGGTTTAGGGAGCCAACTTTTAAAAAAAAATCGAGGAAAAAATATATAAAAATAAATTAAGATTGGTAAATACTGCGAACTGAATATAGTGTAATACAACTATGGGTTTAAGATGTTATACAGAGTTAAATATAAATATATATAGACCCATATACAGATACTATATATAGTTAATAATTTACCCATCTAATAAAAGTCTACAATTGTAAAGCACTATCAATATAATAAATGGCATTCCACACCTCTTTATACAATTGCACTATTTACAGAGTAGAGAGAAAGTGCTTTGTCTTCAGGTGACATAGCTTCTAATCTAGTTATTCAGCAAACTATGCAATCTAGCTGTATAGGCAAAATCAGTAGTTCTCTGCAAACCGTGTTGAATTTTAACATGCAGACTACAGTGAAGGACATAAACTCGACATGTCTAAAGCCGGTGTCACACGAGCGCTTTTTCCGGCAATTTTCGAGGAACAAGTTTTTTCTCGTGATATTTTGAGGCATTTTTACACTGGGATCGGGAACTAGACTGATGGTAGACGAGGTTAGGTGGCTGATTTCTTATGTAACTGAAATTTTAAGCCTGTCAGACTACAATTGCTCCTAAAAATTGACGGAAAAATCGCTCGTGTGACACCGCCTTAAATCCCGAAACCAACAGTGCAAGTCACAGGCTACTAGAAACAAGTGGAAATCGTTCGGACAAAGTTACAGTAATTTACATTTACACGGTTTATGAGCAACATTTATGAGCAACATTTATGAGCAACATTTTCGGGGAAATGATCATTTGTCACTGTACATAGAAAAACTCCCCACAATATATTAATCGGCTGGTCAACGATTATATAACGTAGTGACGGCATAAATCATTATATTTCCTTGCTCATTTAAACTCCACACACACACACACACACACACACACACACACACACACACACACACACACACACACACACCCACACACCCACACATACCCACACCCACACACAAGCACACACCCACCCACCCACACCCACACACACCCACCCACCCACACACACACACACACCCACCCACACCCACACCCACACACCCACCCACAAGCACACACCCACACGCACACACTCACACACATATCCAAAACTACATAGAGAAGCCTTGGAATTAACAATGTGGTCTAGACACTGCCAACAAAATATGACCCAGCGTTGACCAGCATAGGAAAAACATATCCAAACTTAAAGGGGTAGTGCTCGTTTTTTATGGACCCCCTTCTCCCTCATGTTTAGCATATTAGTGTTGAGGTTTTAAGACGTTAATTTCGTTAGTTTGGCGATTTTGAGACCTTTCGCCCCCATTTCTTTGTCAATATAAAGATCTTTCGTACCATTTAGGTGTCGATTTTTTTTCCTGGCAAGCGATAGCGAGCCTGTAATTTTAAGAGAAATCGAACTTCGGTCGGGACATTTTTCTACCGAAAAATTTACAAATTTATCTTGAAGGGGGGTCTAGGGGGTGTATTTCTAAGTTTGATGGAGGTCTAGCGAGGAAACAAAAAAATAAAGGAATACATGAATTAACAGCCCAAAAAACCGGCCACTGCCCCCTTAATGTCATATCCTGAAATCCCAAGCCAACAAAACACGTCACCATTAAACACAGGAGCTTTCGAGTGCCTACTTTTCCTCCGTGTATGGGCAAGTTATAACGCAGTAGACAATACGATGCTTTTTTTTTTTTTTTTTTTTTTCCCTATTTGATTGAGGGAGGCAAAAGGCAGAGCTGCCTATAGCGAGTGCCTCCCCCATAGTTGAAAGAGTGACAGGGCCAAAATCAAGGGACGTTCGAGCCAAAATGCCTGGACACACGGCGTTTGAAGCAATTTAAGTCATAGGAAGAGGGAAAGACTGATTCTGGGAGAGAGTTCCAGAGCACAGCTGTTGAGTAGAAGAAAGTTTGAGAGTAACGTTTCACTCTCGGGTTGGAGAGTTGCACAGAGTAGGGGTGGGATTGAGTTGCAAGACGGGTACCACGTGGCCTACGTAAAGGAGGGGGGTATACACTGGGAAAGCTCTGAGGAACACTGATTATTATAGTAGCGATAATAGCGCTACTATGACCCATGTCGTAAAATATGGTTGTCACAAGTATCCGGGACCAGAAGCCAACACATACACATTTACATACACCTACACATAGACATACACACAGGTCACACACACCAGCTCCCACGTTGGCCCCGACAGTCCAACACAGGCAGCCCTTCACCCAGCCGCAGAACACCCACCAATCACTTCTGCGGCCCGCATAAAAATCGGCGCCTGGTAGTGGTCCTTGCCAATATCAATGTAGGAGAAGCGCGCGCGCGCATGCGGAGAGAGAGAGAGAGAGATATAGCATACTTGGTGCTACTCATGCAGTTAAAGCTGGCGCCGCACGACGCTTTAGCGACAGATGTATTGGAAGTATACTAAGAGTCCAAAATATACTGGGATAATTAACATACTTCCATTATGTCAGTATTTGTAATACTGTGGCAACTCAAACTAAATATCTGCCTTATTGTATTTCTTCCCATAACTATTCACTGCACACTCCTCTCCAGACACATTCCCATTCTGTAGTGTATCGAACAACCTTACTTTTTATCATTAATGGTCATCTTCTTCACACTAAATTTCAAACCAATTTGCATTTTCCCAATAACTATTCAATGCACAATTTTTCCAAGACACATTCCCATTCAGCAGTGTATTGAGCCAGCTTAATTTGTTTTTATAAAATTAATGGCCATCTTTCTCACACTAAATCTCAGCCCTATTGCATTTTTCCCCAAAACTATTCATTGCACACTTTTTTCAAGACACATTCGCATTCAGCAATGTATCCAAGTCCAGTTGGGAGTATGTACAGGCTAAGATTAATATGCAGTATTCGAGAATGCATAATATAGCGTAGGCTTGTGCATAAACCTTTAACTGTCTTGATAGTGTAATGCTTAGTGTGAGGAACTTCGGTGTGAGTATCCTAGGTTCGAGTCCTTGGAGTACTCCATGTATTCATTACTTTATTATGTTCTCTCCACCAACCAATTTTACTCCTAAACTCGATTAATGAAATTAACAAACACATGTGGCAGTCCGGGGATTCGAACCCAGGACGCTCACACCGAAAATCAACATACTTATGCATTGCGCCACGAAGGCAGTTCATTGATTTCATTAGTTAGGTTTATTTGTAAATAAATTGGTGGGTTTGTTAAAATAAATATGAATATATAATTAACAAGTCTCTTCCCCACCCTAAATATCTGGCCCATTGCACTTTTCTCGTAACTATTCAATGCACGCTATTTACCAGACACATTCCCATTCCTTGTGTATCGTGTAGCCTTCCTTCCATAGAGAGAGCCCCGATGGACCGGTCGTCAGAGAATCTAGCCACGGCCCTCCCATACTTGTCTCCTAACACCTTTGACTTAGTGGTGCTGCCCCATGACTGCTGATCTGACTGGGAGGGGGGTGAGGTGGTAGGGATAGGAAGAGGAGGACGAACGAGAAAGAGGAGGAAGAGAGGGAGAGAGAAGGAGGAGGAGCACGAGGAATAGGAAGAACTAGGAGGAGGAAATTGAGAAGAGGGGGAAGACAAGGAGGTGCGACGAAGAATGGGAGGACATGGTTGTAGATCAGGTTGGAAGAAGAAGAAAAGGAAGACCTACAAGGGGCTTATGAAGTAAATAACAAGGAGAGAAAGAATAATAACGAGCACGGACCAGGAGGAAAAAACAAGTAGGAAGAAAAGTAATGGAGGAAATCAATTATGGATAAAATGACGAAGTAGAAAATTGCTTGATTGGTGGAAAACATGACACCTCATCAATATATGGCACCGTACAAGCAAAAATATATGCAGAAAGACTCAAAACTAAAAAACTTCAGGACGAATACCCAACGTGAAAACACGATAAATATAATAGTAAACTAAAAATAGCCTGATGCTAAGATATTACAAGGATGCGAGTAAGGGAGAGGGAGCGAGAGAGATATTGGGTATACCATCACAGAATTCACCGTGGGATAAACTTCATGAATATGCAGGTTAGCGTCTTGTATTCGACTCCTGAAAGTGATCCAGTCTCACTAACTCAGGCCTCAAAAAGTCCCGCCCACGTCTCTCTCGCTCTCGCTCTCTCTCTCTCTCCCAAGGTTTTAAGGGGAGATTTTAGCTTATGGGATTTTTTTTCTCGAATCTCCTTCTCCCTCATGTAAGCCTATATAATAGCTCCAGTAGTCTAGGAAGCAAACTAAAAATCTCCCCTTAATCCACCACCCAAGCTTCATCCATTGCCTTGTCATATAACCTGCTTGGTCACAGCACTGCATGGACTAACAACCCAGTGAACGCATGTTGTTATATCAACGACATACCATCAACACACAGTATCCATGCTGATGCAATTAGACTTGTATGGGTATCCGTAAACTCAAATACAGTAGGCACAATAATCCGTTGAAACTCATGGCATGCGTATACCAGCGCAGGTTTGACACTGAAAGATGATCTGAACATCGCCACCATTAGCGTTTGATACCAGTCGCCAATTATACACACAATGTAAAGTTCGTATATAGAGTGAACACATACAAGCCTGCGATTGTTAGTTTCGTATTTTCTTTTAACAATAACAAAATTAAATTGTTGTAAAGAATCTAAATATATTTTATTCCCGAAATGTCTTAGTCTTCTCTGACTATATAATAGTTAACTTACATAACATCAAGATATACTGCAAATGATAGGCCTATTACGAATCATTCACAAATACACAAATATACATATATACTATCTAAGTGTGTTCTTATATGCTCCCCTCGGACCATTCCATATCCAATTATGACCACACCCCCACCCCCACACTCACCCCCCCCCCCCCCACCCCCACCCGCACCCCCACATTCACACACCCCCCACCCCCACACCTAAAGACTGTGTAGTATAAATAGTGCCCCGCTTACCCTGGCTGTAGAACCTTGTGAAGTGCAGTAGACACATACCTGAGGAAGAAAAACGACCTTTAGTTAATATTCTCATACCACATACGCCCATATTGTATCCATTATCTTATATTACTCTATCTATCTATCAGTAAAATCAATCTATATATCAATCTACTTAATATTATATATCTAACAATCAACTTGTGTATAACTGGACTTCAGCTTTCGTGTAATGCTAGCTATATTATTAAACGACTTCATTAAGGGGGGATGGGCTTATATACAGTATATTATTAAAGGACTTCATTAAGGGGGGATGGGCTTATATACAGTATATTAAGGGGGGGATGGGCTTATATACAGTATATTAAGGGGGGGGATGGGCTTATATACAGTATATTAAGGGGGGATGGGCTTATATACAGTATATTATTAAAGGATTTCATTAAGGGGGGATGGGCTTATATACAGTATATTAAGGGAGGATGGGCTTATATACAGTATATTAAGGGGGGATGGGCTTATATACAGTATATTATTGAAGGACTTCATTAAGGGGGGATGGGCTTATATACAGTATATTATTAAAGGACTTCATTAAGAGGGGATGGGCTTATGTACAGTATATTAAGGGAGGATGGGCTTATATACAGTATATTAAGGGGGGATGGGCTTATATACAGTATATTAAGGGGGGGATGGGCTTATATACAGTATATTAAGGGGGGATGGGCTTATATACAGTATATTATTAAAGGACTTCATTAAGGGGGGATGGGCTTATATACAGTATATTAAGGGGGGGATGGGCTTATATACAGTATATTAAGGGGGGGATGGGCTTATATACAGTATATTAAGGGGGGATGGGCTTATATACAGTATATTAAGGGGGGATGGGCTTATATACAGTATATTAAGGGGGGATGGGCTTATATACAGTATATTTGCTTATTGATTTACCTTTTTATTATGGTTTTTGTTTCCACCCATGACCTCCATCAAACTTAAAGAAAAACGAATAACAAGATCCCCCTTCAAGATAAATGTGTACATTTTTCGATAGAAAAATGTCCCGACCCAAGGCAGGTTTCTCTTAAATCACAGGCTCGCTATCGCTCGCCAGGAAAAATATTGACACCTAAATGGGTGTTCTAGGGAACAAACTAAAAACCTTCCCTTAACCCGTGAAGCCGCCATCCCCTACCCTCCCCTCCTATAAGGCCAACCTGGGGCTGAGGCGGAACCAAGATGGCCCCTTAATCGGCACACCCTACCCCAGCAATCACCGGCGTTAATTGTGGGTGCCGTGGGTCTGTAAGTGATCGTGTGGGGGGCCGGGGGAAGTGTGGGGGGCCGGGGGAAGTGTGGGGGGGGGCCGGGGGAAGTGTAAGCTGAGACATTATATAGAAAGTCACCGGCAGGTACAATGAACCCCTAGAGAAATGTGGCCTATGAAAATGTAAGGGGTAGCAATAAGAATGTTAGGGTTAAGAATGGGCAATAAGAATGTAAGGAATAAGGAATAGCATTGGAAATTAAGAATGTTAGGGATAAGAGTGGACAGCAAGAATGTTAGAGATAGGAGTGGAAAATAAGAGTGTTGGGGATAAGAAGGGGCGATAAGAATGGTAGGGATAAGAATGGGCAATAAGTAAATACGTGTTTAGTACACACACATTATGTCTACTACAGTTCATCCAATCCAATACACTCTCCATCCATCATTAACCCAAATATTTTGCTATGTATATCTAATAAGTATCAATACCGACAACTATACAGTGTGTGTGTGTGTGTGTGTGTGTGTGTGTGTGTGTGTGTGTGTGTGTGTGTGTGTGTGTGTGTGTGTGTGTGTGTGTGTGTGTGTGTGTGTGTGTGTGTGTGTGTGTGTTTGAGAGAAAGAGAGAGTCAGTCAATAAATAAAGCCAGCTCAAGCCAGTATCTCACAAGGCGCATGACGGAGGTGTGATTTTCGCATCGCAGGGGTAACTTCGGAAGAGAGAGACTAAGGAAAACGGAGAACGAATAACTTTTCACAATAAGAGCATTATGGGGCATTTCAAAACGCGTATATGCTTAAATAAATTATTCTAACAGCCATACAACGACATATTTAAGAACAGCTTTAAAAATAGTTACCGAGTCTATTAATCAAATATACAGTATATACATTTAAGTATTTCAGCTTTAAGATCTATAATGACAAAAACACTCTACGACCTCAATTGACCACTTGCAAGTTTCAGACTATAAGGAAGTTGGAGCCATAAACATCGATATAACAGAGAAATGCAATAATAATGTAAGTTGCTCGCGGATAGACAGTATGTTGAATTGGGTGTTATGTGTTTATCAATTTACTACGACCGTATTTTAGCTGGTATTTTTTTTAAAGTATCGATGTTTACAGCTCCAACTTTATTATAGCCTGAAACTCGTAAGTGGTCAAGTGTCCCTCCTTCTCCTGCAGGGCCTCTTAGTGCGGACTATACAGGTGGCCGCAAAATTGCATGCAAATTTTTTCACCAGAATATCAATTAACCCGGCCGGGTGAGTAAGGGGTATTTGTAATTATAGCCAGGCCGAGTGCTCACCCCCTCCAGAGATATAATCTGGGTGTGAGTTATGACAGATTGTTCTATAATGGGTGATTAGCGGGTCGTCGATCCTCGGAACACCGCCACAAATACTTCCTTCGTGGGGTTTATCACATTATTACATGGAAATACAGTTGAATTCAAAAGTTCCACAACCAACAGTCTGAATGAGAAAATGTGTCTTCAGCTGTATCGCTTGATGTTGTTAGTCTTCAACTAGCCATATTCCAATTAAACTTAACACCATCTGGATCCAGTGGCGGCACTAAGTAGAAAGGTACAAACAAAGATATTTTGGAGATTACGGTCAAGAGGCAATTTTACGACAATTTGGCCATTTTCGTCTGTGGTCATTTTGGTTATGGCCGACGAGTCATCTTTTTAACAAAACACAAATGTTCATCGATGCCATACAAATGTTTATATGTGCTCATCGAGGTCATCCAAAATCAACGGGTAGAAGCGGCAAGGATAGTGGATAACCATGATGGATCTGGCAAGGATTTGGAAAGACTAGATGTAACGTTTCTACCCATCAATCACACGATTGGGACAACGTGTATGTCCCCATTGAAACTGCACGACATCACTCATTGAAGTGTGTGATGCAAGTGAGACAATAGATGGGATTATTTTTCTAATTCAATGTGCGTATGTAGCAGTGAGATATTTGACATGCAGTTAGGTGTGCTCAAGAGGTGCTTTTTAAGTCACGAGGAATAAAGAGGGATACGAGGAGATACGAAATGATAAGATGAAATGACAAACCTCGTAATTAAATCTATTGGTGCTTTTCTTTATACTTTTGTACAAAAAATACATATATATATAGATATATTAAAATACATATATATAGATATATTAAAAAAAACGTCCAAGTACTGTATAGTAGAAATTTACGAATAGCAGCGTCTTTTAAATATATACCGTATATACTGTATATATATATATATATATATATATACAAATATAGTATATTTGTATTCATTTCACTCCAACACCAAACACCTCCCACAGAAATAAATGAAAACAAGAATGTTTAAAAAAAAAAAAAATAAAATAAAAAAAAAAAAAAAATCCTGGACACGTTGCCAACCCTAAAGCGTCTAAGGTAGCTATAAAATCAGTTAAGACACAATTTATAGCTCCTAACGGGCAACATCCAAGGTTAGCTATAAGATCTATCAGGCAGACTCGAAAATCTGAGTCTGCTTACACAAATGAGTTCTTGAGAGAGGATATGAGTTTCCGAGAAGAGCTCAGAGCCCCGAAAGGAGCCTGGTACAGTCGCTCTCAAAAGTCCAATTCCATAATTTACTTTTGGTTTTCTTTCTACTTCAAATTAAAAGTCCTTAACACACACCTTTATATTTATGTTTTATAAGCATTTATTCTTCTTCTTTTTTTATGTTTTTTAATATAAGATATGAACAGTTAAAGTTGTGAAAATGTGGGGACGACTTCGAGTCTGTCAGTATGATAAACTCTTTACACATTACACATTTCTTCACATATTTTCAGTTTATGATGCACCTATCAGAGTTAAAGCGTTCATCTAGTTTTACTTCTTAGAATAGCATTGGGCCCTTCTATACTGAATACAATCCTCTCTTTTTTAGCCAGAATTGGATGCAAATGACGCTATCGTCTTGACGGGCCAAGATATCCCCCTTCAAGATCTATGGGACTTCTAAACAACAATACGCCAGCCTAGGGTACCTGTATAAGAGAGTAATGTCAACTTGAGTTATGGACGCCATGTTCTTTCTACCTCACGCTTTACCCCATAGCATAACGTTATGTGTACACTTCATTTTCAGCTTATATACCTCGTATTATTCTATATAGACATATTATTATTTCGCAATCCATCAAGGTATGGCTATCAGAGCAACATAGAACCCGGGCGCCATTTGTTTTTATTTTTTACTTCCAGGATCCCATATGTCGCCACTCTCTACATAAAGGTAATCTACACCAAGGTTAAGAGATACAAAAGTTGTATCTCTTAACCTTGATCTACACCAGCCCAGCCTCGGAAGACTCGGCCTTCTCCGGATTACTGAAGGCGGCCGAGGGATCTGAGGATTGAGAGGGCGGTGATGTGCTAGAAAAGGGGAGTTATTGTGCTAGATTTACCAGAGAGGTGCTAGACAGAGATGGGGCTGTGATGAACTAGAGTTATGAAGATGTTGAGTCAGAAGAAGGATGGTGAAAGTGATATAATGTGTTAAATATAAAGAGGTGATAAACAGTATTAATGGAAGGTTACGAATATATGCAAACAAAATACTACACACAAGGGACAACCAAGAAGTACCGTCTCTTCATAAAGGTAATCTCATCTCCGTGATAAACTTGTCCCTCCCTCCTCCTCCTCCTCCTCCTCCTCCTCCTCCTCCTCCTCCTCCTCCTCCCTCGCGTAATTAGCTTGAAATATCAGATAATAAAGCCCAATAACTGCGGCGACTACAAAAGAAGGACTCAAGGCATAGGGAGTGGTGGAGGTGGGGGCCAATAACAAAAGCGAATCACCCCATCTTCTCTTCTTGTTGCACATTCAGACGGCATTCGTATAAGACAGAAATCTCCCTCCCTCTATGTGTTTCATATATTAGGCACACATATCATCCCCGGTGTGTGTGTGTGTGTGTGTGTGTGTGTGTGTGTGTGTGTGTGTGTGTGTGTGTGTGTAAGTCGCTCGCCCTAGAGATCCTTTAGTAAAGCCGGTGTCACACGAGCCTATTTTTCGGCAATTTTCGTTGAACAAGTATTTTCTCGTACTATTTTGAGACTTTTTCACATTGTAATCGTAAACTAGATCGAAGATAGATTATGTTTAGTAGTTAAATTCTTATGGAACTTATAATTTGAAGCTGTCAGACAACAATTGCCCTTAAAAATTGACCGAAAAATCGCAAGTGTGACACCGCCTTAACAGAGATCAGCCAACATCCGCCATTTACGTGCCACTCGTGTCATTAGCCACTCGATTATGCCCATACTCACCAAAAACAATCGCATTACTGGTACAGGATATATAGTTTGGTCTTACGATTTACAATTTTACATGATTAGAATGTTGTTTAATAATTATGACACCAATTTGGCCTCCAAAGAACAAGATAGCCGATCTCTTACATTACAGGATCTCTAGTTCGCCCCTTGCAGCCCCAAACCCCCGAGATCCCAGCGGGCGATAATCAGGCGGGTTATTATTATTTTCAACATTTTTATCCCATCCCGGCCTGGGTTGACGTCGGGGGGGTTAAGGGGAGATGGGTCGTTTTCCTGCCCCCCCCCCCCCCCCCCCCTTCTCCCTCACGTTTAGCCCCATTTGTGTTCATATTTTACGACGCTTGCCCTATTCGTTCGGCGATTTTAAGACCTTTCACCCCATTTCTTTGTCAATATTAGGACCTTTCGTGCCAATTAGTGGCGTTTTCTTTCCTGGCAAGCGATAGCAACCCTGTAATTTTAGGAGGAACCGGCCTTCGGCCGGTAAATTTTTCTACCGAAAAATTTACAAATTTATCTTGAAGGGGGTTCTAGGGGGGGTTCTTTTAAAGCTTGATAGAGGCATAGCGAGGAAACAAATAAAACAATATATAATTATATAAACCTACCAAAATATAAACCCTATTCCTTTAATTATATAAACCTACCAAAATATAAACCCTATTCCTTTAATTATATAAACCTACCAAAATATAAACCCTATTCCTTTAATTATATAAACCTACCAAAATATAAACCCTATTCCTTTAATATCGCTGCTGCTTGATAGAGGGCGGTCTATACAATCCCTATTAAGGGGAGGCAGACCGTTTGTTTGGTATATTAATTCATGTATTCATATATATTTTTTACTTTCCTCCCTAGACCTCCATCAAGCGTAGAAAAACACCCCCTAGACCCCCTTCAAGATAAATTTGTATATTTTTCGGTAGAACAATTTCCCGGCCTGTTCCTCTTAACATTGCAGGCTCGCTATCGCTCGCCAGGAAATAATCGATACCTAAATGGCACGAAAGGTCTTAAAATTGACAACGAAATGGCGGGAGAGGTGTTAAAATCGCCAAACTAATGGGCCGAACGTCTTATAATCTCAAAACTAGTGGAGCTAAACATTAGGGAGAAGGGGGTCAAGAAAAACGGTCTGCCTCCCCTTAAATCAACCCAACTATTAACTAGATAATAACGTTAGATAGCTTGGGTTAGGTTAGATTTCCCTATCACGCGCCTCCAATCTTTCATAACTCATATAGGACTCGATTAATTAAGCTGATTATTGCTACAATTTAGGCCGAATGGATACAGGACAAAGAGAGAGAGAGAAAAAAAAAGAGGTGGCCCCCCCTTAAGGGGTTAAGTTGACATCATAATATAGGTTAGGATACATGGGTTGGCTTGACTGGAGGGTGGGGGAAGGGGAGGGGGAGGGGGAGAGAGGGGGGGGGGGGGGGGGGGGTAAGGTGATACGGAACCCTGCTTGACTTATACCGGGCATCAGTCAAAGGAAACAATGGCCTGGTGTACAAGGACGGGCTGGTGGTAAACATGAGAGGTGGACAGGGCAGGTTAATCAGTCCCTCCCCTGGCCAACGGCAATGAACCCTCTCCAATACAACCTCTGACCAAGGACTTGTATATGTCACTGATATATATATATATATATATATATATATATATATATATATATATATATATATATATACTGTATATATATATATAATTTATCCTCTCGAAGGTTTACATCGAATTGTCTAGCCAATGTCAGGGTACTCTCAGGTCTATGCCCAAGCTCTATGCCACTGTCTTTCCTGAGTGAATGTATAACTATGTTTATAACTCAACTCCGCCCCCCCCCCCCCTTCTCTCTCTCTCTCTCTCTCTCACTCTCACTCTCTCTCTCTCTCTCTCTCTCTAAAACACCGATAATATACCCGACCAAACGCAAAGTATACGAAAAACATCGGTTCCCTCTCCAGCCCCGTGTTTCAGCGATGTGGGGGCGAGATAAGACCCGGCCATGCCCGCGACATGAGAGGCGCACCCAGCCAGGGAATAAAATAAAAAGCCCCCATTAGCTTGTGACTGCTGGGAGGGTCTGGTAGAGGGGCCAGGTATATGGATATTGCCAGTGACGTCATGGCTTGAGTTGAGCATGGAGCTTGGGTGGCATTCGAGATGGCCTGGCAATCTAACAATATATATGTGTATGTACGTACGTGTGTGTGTGTGTGTGTGTGTGTGTGTGTGTGTGTGTGTGTGTGTGTGTGTGTGTGTGTGTGCGCGCGCGTGTGTGATCAGAGCATGGCAAAGTACACTGCAGGAACATAATATAATTTAATGGAAACCATTTCAACTTGATAACAAAACTCCTGAGAGAAACAGATGATATTGTTGAACTTACGAGTGTTTGGAAACTACAACTTAAGTTTGCACTCACCTGACTGTAAAATATTCCGGTAATTATGGAAAGATGAGGGTATGAGCAGAGGGTACGCAGGTAATTTACATAAGGTACTGTGACTCTAGTGGGCTGGAGATAAATGTGTGCATTCAGGGTACAGACCTCATAAAACGGACGTCAAAATCAAAGAGAAACATAGGTAGCAATATCCTCAGATATATTTAATTTTAATTATTATTATTATTTTTTTTTTTTAATTCTCTTGTCAGTAAGTTTGGTGCTGGTTCGGGGTTTCGAAACCACTACACTACTGTCTCGTCAACTCATAACTCATAGATTTTCATATGACTTATTAATATAATGGAAATGCTCATAATGATATATACTGGAAAGCACAAATGTATATAATTATACTGTATATATATATATATATATATATATATATATATATATATATATACCGGTACTGTATAATGGTATATATATATATATATATATATATATATATATATATATATATATATATATATATATATATACCGGTACTGTATAATGGTATATATATATATATATATATATATATATATATATATATATATATATATATATATATATATATATATATATTACAGAGAGAGCGCGCACGCTTGAGCTAGAGAGCTAGAGAGAGAGAGAGAGAGAGGGGGGGGGGGGGGGGGGGGGGGGGGGGCAGACAAACCGATATAATGGCGTCAAGATAAAGAGGATACAGGATGTTTACCAGAAAATTACCAGAATCACGTGTTTCATGGTCTTTAGGTAAACCGTCGCTCTCCCGAACATCAAAGACGGGAATCAGAGCAGACAGTGATTTTCGGAAACTGTGATGATTACTAAATAGGCGTCATGAATCCGCTCCCCCCCCCCCCCACCCCACCCCCACCACCACCACCACCACAGTGCCAGGGAAAATTATTAAGAAGGAATTATTTTGCCTTTCAGTCTTCGAGGAAGCTATATTTACTCAATTTTGGCTATCAGTAGACGATTTTACCCAGGTTTGGACTTACTGTAATTAAGGGGGCAAACTAATCCATCTATATTTGTCAAACTTCAAACTCTGACTAACTCTTGATATATTGACGGGAAGGAATGTTACCGACCGTGTGACTTCAATTGCAGACGCCGAATATATACACACAAAAAATTAAACACAATACACGGATAAAAAAACTGTATGACCGTTCCAAGTCCCGGCGGTACTGAATACGCTGGGTCAATTATCAGGTCATTAAAGGTCATAAGTGTCCCGTCCCTCAATATACGCGCATCGGGGGTCACCGTAAAACACAATTAGGACCGTAAATAATCGGATAACGACAGTAAATGGCATAATCGCAGGCGTACGGGAGTTTTTTTTTTTTTTTTTTTCTTTTTTTTTTACATATTCAACTAAGCTAAGCCTGATCATGATTATAGCAACAACAATAATTGTCAACCTAACATCAACTGAGAAACCTGACATAATTTAATATACTTTAAATCAATAATTAAAAGTACAACTTAACATATAAATCAATTAAACTAAAGCATGTCATTACATTTAATGGGTGAAAATAATATATAAGCCGTGAAAATAGTAACGCCGATGTTACTCTGATAATAAAATTATATTGGAATTGTAATGGAATCTATAAGAATCCAAGCTATATTGAGTTTATTTATTAAGTTTATATTTGTTTAACCAAAATAACTCATATTATCTATCGAGTAGAAAACTGACGTATACATTTTGTACATAATCTTGACTTTTTTCCATTATCACCGACTACCTATTTTGATCAATCAATCAAGATTTACTTCACCACTATCCGTATCAAGAGAGCATAATAATTTGATTTAATAATACACCCTTTTTAAATCATCATAAATCTGTAAAGCTATTTCGGTTAAGCACTTATTATATTCAGTTCTACTTACTTTCCATTAATCAATTTCAGTATTCAGTATATTGGGTAATCTTATTAACGCTAAAAATAAGCATTACATCACATGCGTTTAATGTCAAATATATATATATACTGTATATATATATATATATATATATATATATATATATATATATATATACAGTATTTATATATATATATACAGTATAATTACATAGTATATATATATATATATATATATATATATATATATTATATATATATATATATATATACATACAGTATAATTATATATAGATATATATATATATATATATATATATATATATATATATATATATATATATATATATATATATACCATGTAATGAGAATAAGCTCCAACTGTCCACAAATCAATATATAAACAAAATCAATGTTATGTTAATTTAATCAATTCACGTTACAACAAATTATTAACGACAAATAAACAATTGTTACCACTATACTGGTGATTCAAATCAAAATTAAATTAATAAAATATAACCAGTAGTTAATCCCTTAAAATATAATAAATACAAAAATACACAATTAAAACACAGAACATGACAATACCTCTCTTTGCTTACATTTACATTTATGAAGGCCTTAACATAAAAACATAAGAAAATGGGAGTCTGCAAAAAGCCGATCGGCCCATATAAGGCAGATCCCTTATCAATGTTAGCTTTGTAGTAGGTTTGTTAGGCTCAGGTAGAGATGATCGATTAATTATGAGGCAAGTGAACTGAGATGAAATTTAATTTATTTATTTCACTTCAACACCAAACACCACCCAATTAAATGTATGAAAGTCTGTGATCTTACCGGGATACGAGTCTGGGTCACCACATACAGATCTTAAACACTCTAACCATTACACCATCAAGACAGTACAAATAAGACAATCATTGTATTTGTTATCTTACATCCGACTATCCAATTTATTTGTATCGGTGGTTCCTCTCTCTCTCTCTCTCTCTCTCTCTCTCTCTCTCTCTCTCTCTCTCTCTCTCTCTCTGAAAACATTTTCAGTTGGAAAAGGGAAAAAAAAAGTGAAGGTGTCCATGCCTTTCCCTTTCCATTTCTAACTATACTATAAATTCCTTCAGGCGATTTCCAAGCCCTGCAAGGTTATTCACTTCTAACTATTTTCATGTACGGCATATTGCCGGAGGGAGCGGAGGGTGGGGAGAGAGCCTTCATCTTTGCTATCCTTTCCTTCCACTTTCTCTTAGGGTTGCTATCTCTATTAGGATTAAGTCCTGGTCACCTCGTAGGGATCGTAAGATCTGTGTGGCCAGTGTATCTATGTAAATCTATGTAAATCTATGTAAATATCTCTCTCTCTCTCTCTCTCTCTCTCTCTCTCTCTCTCTCTCTCTCTCTCTCTCTCTCTCTCTCTCTCTCTCTCTCTCTCTCCTACCCTGACTGGCTTTGATGGGTAGAATATTAAGAGCGTGGCGGGCCTGACAATTTTCCCATCATCCAGAGGCGAGCGTATCATTTGCAACCCAGTTATAACCTGTTTATTTGCAGCTAATGGTAAATTGTCATGTCCTCACCTTAATAATAACTCTGCTATTGAGAAAATATTTAAGCGATATTTTTGGTTAATCATGATAAATTGGTATTTACATGATAAAGAGACGGTAGTTTCATATTTTGTCCAAGTATCGATGAATCAGTTGCTAAGAGATTCAATTTACCGTCAGCTGGATTGAAACAGAGTATAGTTGTTCATACAGTCAGAATCAATACTTCACTGACAGGCTTGCTTATAAACAGTCCTTTTAACCCCTTCAGCACGATGAAGCCTTCTTACCTCTGATTCTGGCTAGAACTAGACAATTTTAAATAAATAATCGGTTTAATTCGAGCCGGCAGCCAATGAGGCTGAAAATATACAATTCCTTAACCTAACTTACCCTAAACAGTCAACAGATTTGACTCTGACTGCCACAAGGGCGCCTACCTACCCCCAGAAGGGGGTATATTTTCCTTTTGAAGGTTCGTTTTACTGAGCCAGGATTGGCCTATGTGTCTTAGAGTGCACTACTGGTCCAAACTAAGTTGCACATAATAAGGTGTCCAGCCGGTGTACCCCAGGGCGACACCTCCTGACGAACAGTGGAGGTCCTCCCTACTTTTCCTGACCCTGCATCACCCGCGAGGACCAAACCAGGGCCACACTTAAACAGGGAGGCACTTTGTGTGTGTGTGTGTGTGGAGGGGGGTGGGGGGGGGGGGGGGGGATACTGTTTTTTTTTTTTTCCAAGAATGTGAAAAAACAAGAGTTGCATCCAACGCAGACATATAACATACAATTACGTCGAAATACCATATATATATACAGTATATGAGAAGACAAATACCATATATATATACAGTATATGAGAAGACAAATACCATATATATATACAGTATATGAGAAGACAAATACCATATATATATACAGTATATGAGAAGACAATACCATATATATATACAGTATATGAGAAGACAAATACCATATATATACAGTATATGAGAAGACAAATACCATATATATATACAGTATATGAGAAGACAAATACCATATATATATACAGTATATGAGAAGACAAATACCATATATATATACAGTATATGAGAAGACAAATACCATATATATATACAGTATATGAGAAGACAAATACCATATATATATACAGTATATGAGAAGACAAATACCATATATATATACAGTATATGAGAAGACAAATACCATATATATACAGTATATGAGAAGACAAATACCATATATATATACAGTATATGAGAAGACAAATACCATATATATATACAGTATATGAGAAGACAAATACCATATATATACAGTATATGAGAAGACAAATACCATATATATATACAGTATATGAGAAGACAAATACCATATATATATACAGTATATGAGAAGACAAATACCATATATATACAGTATATGAGAAGACAAATACCATATATATATACAGTATATGAGAAGACAAATACCATATATATATACAGTATATGAGAAGACAAATACCATATATATATACAGTATATGAGAAGACAAATACCATATATATATACAGTATATGAGAAGACAAATACCATATATATATACAGTATATGAGAAGACAAATACCATATATATATACAGTATATGAGAAGACAAATACCATATATATATACAGTATATGAGAAGACAAATACCATATATATATACAGTATATGAGAAGACAAATACCATATATATATACAGTATATGAGAAGACAAATACCATATATATACAGTATATGAGAAGACAAATACCATATATATATACAGTATATGAGAAGACAAATACCATATATATATACAGTATATGAGAAGACAAATACCATATATATATACAGTATATGAGAAGACAAATACCATATATATACAGTATATGAGAAGACAAATACCATATATATATACAGTATATGAGAAGACAAATACCATATATATATACAGTATATGAGAAGACAAATACCATATAATATAGAGTATATGAGAAGACAAATACCATATATATATACAGTATATGAGAAGACAAATACCATATATATATACAGTATATGAGAAGACAAATACCATATATATACAGTATATGAGAAGACAAATACCATATATATATACAGTATATGAGAAGACAAATACCATATATATATACAGTATATGAGAAGACAAATACCATATATATATACAGTATATGAGAAGACAAATACCATATATATACAGTATATGAGAAGACAAATACCATATATATATACAGTATATGAGAAGACAAATACCATATATATATACAGTATATGAGAAGACAAATACCATATATATATACAGTATATGAGAAGACAAATACCATATATATATACAGTATATGAGAAGACAAATACCATATATATATACAGTATATGAGAAGACAAATACCATATATATATACAGTATATGAGAAGACAAATATTATTTAACCGAGTTCTACATGTCCAGGGTTACCGAAATTAATAATACTGTGATAATGTATAGTTAGGCCCAACTATATACACACACACACACACACACACACACACACACACACACACACACACACACACACACACACACACACACACACACACACACACACACACACACACACACACACACACACACACACACACACGTTATGAATACCATAGACTTATGTAATTACTATTATGTATTACTTTATTGATTTGTAGTGAGCTACTGCACTGTAGGTAGATCCAGGCTTACATAATAAGTAACACCCCGTTCTTAACTTTAATCATCAATTACAAACCCCAATGTACTTGAATAAACTAAGGAAAGCATATGGTCCTCCCGCTAGTATTGCTATAATATCAAGGAACCTGCCTCATATCCCCGGGATAAGAACCAATGGCCACCGGTACCGTCTTATGGTGATTGACTCGGGCCCTCGTATGTTCCGATTGACTGTTATTGATTGTAAATTATCGGTGGCCGGTCTAAACAAGGAGGGAGAGTGAGTAAGTTATGGCCCCGTGTCCGTCATGCTTGACAGGCCCCTGCATACGAATATTCCCTAATGTTATAGTATCAGAACAATGTTTATGCTGCGGGATTACCCCTAAAGTTAATCCGTTCCCGTGGTGTGTGTGTGTGTGTGTGTGTGTGTGTGTGTGTGTGTGTGTGTGTGTGTGTGTGTGTGTGTGTGTGTGTGTGTGTGTGTGTGTGTGTTAAAAGCTCATTTGTATATTCATTTACTAATACGTTCGGAAAGACAGATGGTAATTCGGTTCAACTGACCCTAACCTAACCGTTCAACTATTGTATCCTATAAAAGAAAATGGTAACAAACATTATGAACTGATACATCATATTAAGTTTCGTTCTATGACACTATAGTCTATTCATAATAATCAGGTAAGAAACCTCTCTCTCTCTCTCTCTCTCTCTCTCTCTCTCTCTGTCGTCCTCCATATCATTATGGGCCATTGGGTACTTAGGAGGATTTTGATGGAGTGTGTCGAGGCTGGAGGAGGAGGAGGAAAGATAGAAGGAGGAGAAGGAGGGGGGAGAGGGTAGGAGGAAGAGAAGAAGGATTGGAGATGGGAGGAGAAAGAGAAGAGGAGGAGAGAAAAACATGAGTAGGAGGAAGAGGAGGTAGAATGACGAGGAGGGAGGAAAATTAGGAAAAAGTGGCGGAGGACGGAGGGAGATGAAGAAGAGGCGGAGGGGGAAAGTGAAGAAGTGGTGGAGATGGGAGGGAGATGAAGAATAAGGAGGGGGGAAATGAAGAAGTGAAGGAGGGAGAAAGATGAAGAAGTGATGGAGGGAGGAAGATGAAGAATACGGAGGGGGGAAGATGAAGAAGTGGTGGAGTAGGGAGGGAGATGAAGAATAAGGAGGGGGGAAATGAAGACAAAGGAGGGAGGAACATGAAGTGAAGGAGGACGGAGGAAGATAAAGAAGTGGTGGAGAAGGGAGGGAGATGAAGAATAAGGAGGGGGGAAATGAAGAAGTGAAGGGGGATGGAAGATGAAGAAGTGAAGGAGGAGGGAAGATGAAGAAGTAAAGTAGGAGTAGGAAGGGAAGGGTAAATTAAGACAGTTGGTGCCAGGATATATTATGGGGTTTTCGATAGTGGTTTAAAATACAGTATCGTAACATGAGGGTAAATACAGCTTCGAAACCGACAGTATGAAGAGGGTTTTCATTGGTGGTAAGGTACGTCTTTTTACTGTTAATTTAAATTTCACAGACATCTTTGACAGTGGTTTCATAAAACTGAAAAGCTCATATTTCATCATGAAGGGATTTAAACGCGGCGATGGAAGGTGATCTCTCTCTCTTTTGCTGCTATCGTTTAATATCAGCCAGAATAAAGAGAATAGCATCATACTGAACGTGTAAACCATAATACTCTATACAATATACAATACGAATACGTAGAGACGGACCGGAATTGAATAAGTGACTAAACGATACGTTTCCCGTCACCGACGCGGTGACGGGACCACGTACCACACCAAAACGAACTGATGGCCAGGTTTCCAGTTTTTCCATAGATATATATAGCCGGGTATACGTACCATCACTCGCTGTTATTAGTGGCCTGTTATATTACTCGTTTGTTTATCATTATTTATATTTATTATTCACCTTCTCTATTATTATTTGGTTTTATGTTGTCGTTGTTGTTGTCTTCTTCTTCTTATTGTATTGTGTTATCAGTAGGTTACGTATTGTTATTTCATGTCTGCAGATTTTTGTTTTTTTCCATTGCCTGGCCATAGAGGAATATATAGTAAAGTTCGGGGGCATATTCTGAAACAGAACTTAGCAGCCAAGGCGCTCATCTCCGGTGCAGTGCCCTATGGAACCTGAGCTTATTAACTCAATACAAGGGATACTTCGTTTTTGTGGGTCACGTTTACTTCCCCGAATGGGACGTACATATTTCCACTAACTCCAGGTTCCTATTTACTACTAGGTTAACAGAGGCATAGGGTGTAAGGAGTCTAGCCCATCTGTTTCGCCCTGCCCCGGGAATCGAACCCAGGACCTTTCGATGTGAATCGAACGCTCCACCATTGAGCCTCAGGTCACCCTGTGTTATAATCAATAATTAAGGCTAAAGTAAATGAGATGTACATTTCTTAAAATTATCTCTGGCTGACTCTTCGCAAATGGTATATATAATTATTAACTCGATTACTCTAGTCATTTTTAGTGACAGGAGGTTGGAGGTCACGATTTTGGGCCTAATCATCATGGCGTAAGCCAGAGTAAAATCAACATGGTATAATCGTTTACATTGAAGGGTTATATAATATATCAATATGAATATACACAGTACTTCCATTTACTAGCGAATTATGGTCTCTGGTAGTGTGGTAAGATTGTTTAAAACACTTCCAATCAAGTCATGCCTATAGGCATATTATTTCAGCTACCTCCAGACGATTGTACAAAGGAGTACAAAGGAAATCAAGCAACAACAGATCTAGTGACCCTTCTAGGTTGCTTGTCCTCCAAAACACTGAGGATCAAGTGTCCAAACAGTGGTTTAGAGTTTAATCTTAGTGTTAACCTTAACACTATATCGTGCAGGTCGGGCCTTTTTGGATCATCCGTGTTTCACTCCATAACTTTGGACATTTTAAGACGTTTCACCTCATTATTTTGGCGATTATATGGTGCTTCGTTCTATTAAGGTATCGAGTTTTTTCCTCTCAATGACCGATAGCGAGCCTGCAATTTAGGAGAAACCGGCATTCGGCCGGTGTATATTTCTACCGAATAAAAATGTACATATTTAATCTGGGGAAGAGTATTTTCTTAGTATAGGGGGCAAACTAAATATGGCAATATCAATCAAAACCCTCCATAATTATTAAACAAAATAAAATAACTCCGAAGACGTCGCACCAGATAGTGTTAGTCAGTATCGCACGAGAGCTGTTATCGTCAACTTTCTAAGATTAAACTTTTCTGGCAAAAATATATGGGATCTTTTGCACTGGTATCGGAAAGTAAACTAGAGATAGATTAATTTGGGTGACAGAATGATGTTACAAATTTCCATCTTAATATGCCAGACCAGTGTTGAAGATAAATTAAAAGGGCGAACGTCTTAGAATTTCAAAGCTAAATAGGGCTAAACACAAGGGAGAAAAGGGTCCAGAGAATAAAACCACTTAAATACTGATGTCTACTGCTCCAACTTCCTCCCGAAACTCTCAAGTGGTCAATTATGGTAGACTGGGAGTCGGAATCGTGTCAGTGACGCACGTTATGGTTAACCTTTCCTCATGGGGCACGCACAGTCTAATTCAATAGTTCGCGTGGTGGTGGTATTGGTGATGGTTAGTGGTGGTATACTGTAGGTGATGGTGTAATAGTGGTGGTGGTGGCAGTGGAAATAATGGTAGATTTTTTTTTTTTTTTTTTTTTCGTTAACCCGTTCAGTACCAGGGACGTCCTTCTCATTATATTCTGGCAACTATTAGACGATTTTATTCAGCTTAGCAAGGTCGTCTAGCACTAATAAGACTTCAAACTATCTCAACCAACCCTTTGAACTACCACAGATCCTTCCTAAGCTGCAAAATATCGTCTAAATAGAGCTAGACAAAAATATAACAGACGTCGCTGGTACTCAAAGGGTTAATAATGTGAGTGAAGGTAACAAAAGGCAAAGGTGCCTGTATCAAGTGTCTCCCCCCAAAGTTGAACGAGTGACAGTGAGCCAAACAATCAAGGTACGTTAAGGGGGGTGACCTGCTTTTGTTCTGTCCTTTTCTATCTTTCTCTGGCTTGTATCCATTTGGCCCCATTCAGCCAACTATGTTAAGACGTTTATCCCCATCTAGGTGTCGACTTCTTCCTGGCGAGCGATAGCGAGCCAGCATTAGATGAAGAAATCCGGCTCCGCCGGAGAAATTTTTCTATCGAAAAATATACAAATTTAGCCTGCTGTCAAACAAAAATAAAAAATATGCTGGCTCGCTCCCGCTCGCCAGTAAAAAAAATTACACCTGAATGGGGATAAACGTCTTAAAACAGTAGGCTGAATGGGGCCAAATGGATACAAGCCAGAGAAAGATAGAAAAGGACAGAACAAAAACAGGTCCCCCCCCCCCCCTTAATCTCATCAGGACTCTATGACGCTGTTTCCACTTAATTTTTAGCTAACATTAGACGATTTTATACAGCTTATGAATGACCTCTAGTGATCACAGTGGTAAAATACATATGAATTAACCCTTTGACGCCCACATGCCCCTTCTAAACTTAATAAAATACACATGAATTAACCCTTTGACGCCCACATGCCCCTTCTAAACTTAATAAAATACACATGAATTAACCCTTTGACGCCCACATGCCCCTTCTAAACTTAATAAAATACATATGAATTAACCCTTTGACGCCCACATGCCCCTTCTAAACTTAATAAAATACACATGAATTAACCCTTTGACGCCCACATGCCCCTTCTAAACTTAATAAAATACATATGAATTAACCCTTTGACGCCCACATGCCCCTTCTAAACTTAATAAAATACACATGAATTAACCCTTTGACGCCCACATGCCCCTTCTAAACTTAATAAAATACATATGAATTAACCCTTTGACGCCCACATGCCCCTTCTAAACTTAATAAAATACACATGAATTAACCCTTTGACGCCCACATGCCCCTTCCAAACTTAATAAAATACATATGAATTAACCCTTTGACGCCCACATGCCCCTTCTAAACTTAATAAAATACATATGAATTAACCCTTTGACGCCCACATGCCCCTTCTAAACTTAATAAAATACACATGAATTAACCCTTTGACGCCCACATGCCCCTTCTAAACTTAATAAAATACATATGAATTAACCCTTTGATGCCCACATGCCCCTTCTAAACTTAATAAAATACACATGAATTAACCCTTTGACGCCCACATGCCCCTTCTAAACTTAATAAAATACATATGAATTAACCCTTTGACGCCCACATGCCCCTTCTAAACTTAATAAAATACACATGGATTAACCCTTTGACGCCCACATGCCCCTTCTAAACTTAATAAAATACATATGAATTAACCCTTTGACGCCCATGCCCCTTCTAAACTTAATAAAATACATATGAATTAACCCTTTGACGCCCACATGCCCCTTCTAAACTTAATAAAATACACATGAATTAACCCTTTGACGCCCACATGCCCCTTCTAAACTTAATAAAATACATATGAATTAACCCTTTGACGCCCACATGCCCCTTCTAAACTTAATAAAATACACATGAATTAACCCTTTGACGCCCACATGCCCCTTCTAAACTTAATAAAATACACATGAATTAACCCTTTGACGCCCACATGCCCCTTCTAAACTTAATAAAATACATATGAATTAACCTTTGACGCCCACATGCCCCTTCTAAACTTAATAAAATACACATGAATTAACCCTTTGACGCCCACATGCCCCTTCTAAACTTAATAAAATACACATGAATTAACCCTTTGACGCCCACATGCCCCTTCTAAACTTAATAAAATACATGAATTAACCCTTTGACGCCCACATGCCCCTTCTAAACTTAATAAAATACATATGAATTAACCCTTTGACGCCCACATGCCCCTTCTAAACTTAATAAAATACATATGAATTAACCCTTTGACGCCCACATGCCCCTTCTAAACTTAATAAAATACACATGAATTAACCCTTTGACGCCCACATGCCCCTTCTAAACTTAATAAAATACACATGAATTAACCCTTTGACGCCCACATGCCCCTTCTAAACTTAATAAAATACATATGAATTAACCCTTTGACGCCCACATGCCCCTTCTAAACTTAATAAAATACATATGAATTAACCCTTTGACGCCCACATGCCCCTTCTAAACTTAATAAAATACACATGAATTAACCCTTTGACGCCCACATGCCCCTTCTAAACTTAATAAAATACATATGAATTAACCCTTTGACGCCCACATGCCCCTTCTAAACTTAATAAATACACATGAATTAACCCTTTGACGCCCACATGCCCCTTCTAAACTTAATAAAATACACATGAATTAACCCTTTGACGCCCACATGCCCCTTCTAAACTTAATAAAATACATATGAATTAACCCTTTGACGCCCACATGCCCCTTCTAAACTTAATAAAATACACATGAATTAACCCTTTGACGCCCACATGCCCCTTCTAAACTTAATAAAATACATATGAATTAACCCTTTGACGCCCACATGCCCCTTCTAAACTTAATAAATACACATGAATTAACCCTTTGACGCCCACATGCCCCTTCTAAACTTAATAAAATACACATGAATTAACCCTTTGACGCCCACATGCCCCTTCTAAACTTAATAAAATACATATGAATTAACCCTTTGACGCCCACATGCCCCTTCTAAACTTAATAAAATACATATGAATTAACCCTTTGACGCCCACATGCCCCTTCTAAACTTAATAAAATACACATGAATTAACCCTTTGACGCCCACATGCCCCTTCTAAACTTAATAAAATACATATGAATTAACCCTTTGACGCCCACATGCCCCTTCTAAACTTAATAAAATACATGAATTAACCCTTTGACGCCCACATGCCCCTTCTAAACTTAATAAAATACATATGAATTAACCCTTTGACGCCCACATGCCCCTTCTAAACTTAATAAAATACATATGAATTAACCCTTTGACGCCCACATGCCCCTTCTAAACTTAATAAAATACACATGAATTAACCCTTTGACGCCCACATGCCCCTTCTAAACTTAATAAAATACATATGAATTAACCCTTTGACGCCCACATGCCCCTTCTAAACTTAATAAAATACATATGAATTAACCCTTTGACGCCCACATGCCCCTTCTAAACTTAATAAAATACATATGAATTAACCCTTTGACGCCCACATGCCCCTTCTAAACTTAATAAAAATACATATGAATTAACCCTTTGACGCCCACATGCCCCTTCTAAACTTAATAAAATACATATGAATTAACCCTTTGACGCCCACATGCCCCTTCTAAACTTAATAAAATACATATGAATTAACCCTTTGACGCCCACATGCCCCTTCTAAACTTAATAAAATACATATGAATTAACCCTTTGACGCCCACATGCCCCTTCTAAACTTAATAAAATACATATGAATTAACCCTTTGACGCCCACATGCCCCTTCTAAACTTAATAAAATACATATGAATTAACCCTTTGACGCCCACATGCCCCTTCTAAACTTAATAAAATACATATGAATTAACCCTTTGACGCCCACATGCCCCTTCTAAACTTAATAAAATACATATGAATTAACCCTTTGACGCCCACATGCCCCTTCTAAACTTAATAAAATACACATGAATTAACCCTTTGACGCCCACATGCCCCTTCTAAACTTAATACAATACACATGAATTAACCCTTTGACGCCCACTAAAACTACGGATTTTTGTTTTCATTTTCTGGCTATTATTAAATGGTTTTATTCAGATTAGGAAGGGTTAAGGGGAGGTATTTAGTTTGGTCCCTAGATATCCTTCAAGCTTAAAATTACACCCCCTTGAGCCCCTTTCAAGATAAATTTGTACATTTTTCGGTAGAAAAATTTCCCGGCCGAAGGCCGGTTCCTCTTAAATTACAGGCTCGCTATCGCTCGCCAGGAAAACATTGACACCTGAATTGCACGAAAGGTCTTAATATGGGGTGAAAGTTCTTAAAATCGCTAAACTAATGGGGGCAAACGTTCTATAATATCAAAAGCAATGGGGCTAAACATGAGGGAGAAAGGGGTCAAGAAAAAAATCCCTCAAGTGGAGATCTCCCCTTAATGGAAGTCAGAGGGTTGAGATTGTCTTCACCCTTATCATTCCCACAGCTTCCTAAACTGTATAAAAGCGTATAATGATAGCCAGAATAAACTGTCAAAATGCGTCATAATCGTCATAATGCGTCATAATGCGTAATAATCGTCAAATGGATAATACCAAGATAAACGTGCATACAGGATACGTGATAAACATATCCTGGATGTGTGTGAGTTTGTGCTTTGTATCTGTGTTTATTTGTTGTTTTATGTTGTTTTTGTGTTTTCCCTGTTCTTGCTCTGTCTTGAGTCGGCTACCCCCAAAATGGGGATTGGGCCTGAGCATATAGATAGAGAAACGTGAAAGAATGCGTTAAGGGGGTACGGAAGTGCTTACATTTCAGTCTATCATATTTATATTTTCCTTCTTACTCTTGCTATCACTATACCCTAGTATACAGCATACAGTATACAGCATACAGTATACAGTATACAGCATACAGTATACAGCATACAGTATACAGTATACAGTATACAGCATACAGCATACAGCATACAGCATACAGTATACAGCATACAGTATACAGCATACAGTATACAGCATACAGTATACAGCATACAGTATACAGTATACAGTATACAGTATACTGTATACTGTACAGTATACAGACATACAGTATACAGACATACAGACATACAGTATACAGACATACAGTATACAGACCTACAGTATACAGCATACAGTATACTGTATACAGCATACAGTATACAGCATACAGTATACAGCATACAGTATACAGTATACAGCATACAGTATACAGTATACAGTATACAGCATACAGTATACAGTATACAGCATACAGTATACAGTATACAGCATACAGTATACAGTATACAGCATACAGTATACAGCATACATTCATACAGCATACAGCATACAGTATACAGCATACAGCATACAGTATACAGCATACAGTATACAGCATACAGTATACAGCATACAGTATACAGCATACAGTATACAGTATACAGCATACAGTATACAGCATACAGTATACAGTATACAGTATACAGCATACAGTATACAGTATACAGTATACAGTATACAGCATACAGTATACAGCATACAGTATACAGCATACAGTATACAGCATACAGTATACAGTATACAGCATACAGTATACAGTATACAGTATACAGTATACAGTGTACAGTATACAGCATACAGCATACAGTATACAGTATAGCATACAGTATAGCATACAGTATAGCATACAGTATAGCATACAGTATAGCATACAGTATACAGTATACAGCATACAGCATACAGTATACAGCATACAGTATACAGTATACAGCATACAGTATACAGTATACAGTATACAGCATACAGTATACAGTATACAGTATACAGTATACAGCATACAGTATACAGCATACAGTATACAGTAGTTCCAATAATTATCGAGAACACAGTTGGTAAGAGATTCAATTCGGCGTCAGATGAAATTAAACCGATTATAGACTATAGTTAATTAAACCGATTATAGACTATAGTTAATTCATTATAAGTAGGCCAGAAACCGTGACCCCCAACCTCTGTAACTACAAGAAGGGCAAGAGGAAATGGGCTGTAAATTTCAACACCTATTCCCTGACCGACTCTTCCCAAATGGTGGCAATATTGGCTCGATTACTTTAGTTGTTTTTTAGTTATAAAGGCTAGTATTCAATATGTGTTGCCTAAATATATTGGATAGACTATAGCTTATAAACAGCTTACCAAGGACCTCTAGCAATAAAGCAGGTAAACTCCATATTTACAAACTATAATTGGCCTCTCACAGATCCGTATTTTCCAGTTTATTCTTGCCAACACTAAGCGATTGTATACAGCTTAGGAACGACCTCTACTCCAGGAATCAATGTGGTAAAACATACTTAATTTACCCTTTAAGGGGAGATGGGCCGTTTTTCTGGTCCCCCTTCGTCCTCATGCTTAACCCCATTAGTTTTCAGATGTTAAGACGTTCGGTCCATTAGTTTGCCGATTGTAAGACCTTTCGCCCTTTTTCTTTGTCAATATTAAAACTGTTCGTGTCATTTACGTGTCATTTTCTTCCTGGCGAGCGATAGCGAGCCTGTAGTTAGGAGGAGGGACATTTTTCTACCGAAAATGTACAAATATATCTTGGAGGTGGATCCAGGGGTTGTTTTATGTTTTACGTTTGATGGAGGTCTAGGGAGGAAATGTTAAAAATAATTAGTAAATGAAAAAAATCGACCAAAAATTGAACCATTCCTCCTTAAATCCTACAGATCCTTCCTCAACTTAGTAAAATTATCTAATAACAACTAGAATACAATTAGTAGTTGCTTTTCCTGGACCCCCTTCTCCCTCATGTTTAGCCCCATTAGTTTTGATATTTTAAGACGTTCGTTCCATTAGTGTGGCGATTATAAGACCTTACACCCCCTTTATTTGTCAATATTAAGACCTTTCGTGACATTTAGGTGCCTATCTTTTTCTGGCGAGTGATAGCAAGCCTGCAATTTTAGGAGGAAAAATTTACAAATTTATCTCGAAGGGGAGTCTTGGGGGGGGGGGGGGGGGGGAGTTTAAGCTTGATCCTCCATCTAGCGAGGAAAGTAAAACATAAATATATAAATAGATACATAAATACATAAATAGATACATAAAAATATAATATATAAATATACATAAATACATAAATATATAAATAGATACATAAAAACATAAATATATAAATAGATACATAAATACATAAATATATAAATAGATACATAAATACATAAATACATAATAGATACATAAATACATAAATATATAAATAGATACATAAATACATAAATACATAAATATATAAATAGATACATAAAAACATAAATATATAAATAGATACATAAATACATAAATAGATACATAGATACATAAATACATAAATACTAATAAATAGATAAATACATAATATATAATAGATACATAAATAGATACATAAATACATACATAAATACATACATAAATATATAAATACATAAATAGATACATAAAGACATAAATACATAAATAGATACATAAATACATAAATATATAAATAGATACATAAATACATAAATATATAAATAGATACATAAATACATATAGATACATAAATATATAAATATAATGTATAAAGATACCATAATAGATATAAATACATATATAAATAGATACATAAATACATAAATATATAAAGATACATAAATACATAAATAGATACATAAATACATAAATAGATACATAAATACATAAATAGATACATAAATACATAAATAGATACATAAATAAATACATAAATAGATACATAAATACATAAATATGTAAATAGATACATAAATACATAAATATATAAAGATACATAATACATATAAATAGATACATAAATACATAATACATATAATATAAATAAATAAATACATATACCAAAACACAACCCCTACCCCCTTTCACAAAACACAACCCCTACCCCCTTTCACAAAACACAACCCCTACCCCCTTTCACAAAACACAACCCCTACCCCCTTTCACAAAACACAACCCCTACCCCCCTCCACAAAACACAACCCCTACCCCCTTTCACAAACACCCTACCCCTTTCACAAACACAACCCCCTTTCACAACACAACCCCTACCCCCTTTCACAAAACACAACCCCTACCCCCTTTCACAAAACACAACCCCTACCCCCTTTCACAAAACACAACCCCTACCCCCTTTCACAAAACACAACCCCTACCCCCTTTCACAAAACGTATAGTATCCCGGAAAGTTACCGTAATTGACAGGTTCTCGGAAACCATTAAAATAACTGCTCCCGTATACCCCCAACTGCGTAGCTGGGCCTTATATATACAGTATATATGGCCATCCGGAATGTCACGCATCACTTGTGCCTGTGAGACTGCCACGGAAGGAGCATAGTGCCAGCTCCTTATTTCACACAGGACCATATTCTAGTCTCGGCTCGATCTTTCATACAGGATCATACTCTCAGCTCCTTATTTCACACAGGATCATACAGTTCCAGCTCCTTCTTTTGTACAGCAGTAAACAGGACGGTGCAACACTACAAGTAAGTACATTGGAGGAAAGATAGTAGAAATATAGTACTGTATTGAGTTTAAGGGGAGGTTTTTAGTTGGTTCCCTAGACCTCCATCAAGCTTAAAATTACACCCCCTTGAGTCCCTTTCAAGATAAATTTGTACATTTTTCGGTAGAAAAATGTCCCGGCCGAAGGCCGGTTCCTCTTAAATTACAGGCTCGCTATCGCTCGCCAGGATAAAATTGACACCTGAATGGCACGAAAGGTCTTAATATGGGGTGAAAGTTCTTAAACTCGCTAAACTAATGGGGCAAACGTTTTATAATATCAAAAGCAATGGGGCTAAACATGAGGGAGAAAGGGGTCAAGACAAAAATCCCTCGAGTGGAGATCTCCCCTTAAGAACAGGGGTTGTGGGTGTCAAAAGATTAATTGTGATGCATTGTACTCCGTCGATTGCTAGAGATCCTTTATAAGCTGTATAAATTTGTCTTAGTGTTAGCAAGTATCTAATGTATAAAAACTCTGAGATTTTAAGAAGTTCGCCTCATTCTGTTGGCGATTTTATGACCTTTCGCCCTATTTCTGTCAATTTTAAGACTTTTCGTGCAATTTAGGTGTCGATTTTTTCCTGACGAGCGACAGCGAGCCTGTAATTTTGGAGCAACAGGCTTCGGCCGGGACATTTATTCTACCGAAAAAACTACACATGTATCTCGATAGAGGGTCTTGGGGGTATCTTATTTGGCTTGATAGAGGTCTATGGAGTAAACTATTAACCTACCCTTAATGGTATATTGGTAGTAAGAAACCATATCTATCTATATAATTATTTACTCAGGCCCATTCCCCAATTTTAATTTTGATTTATTTATTTATTTTTAATTTATGTTTATTTACTCTTTTTTGTTTTGTTTGTTTTTTTTTTTTTTTTTTTTTGGGGGGGACTCGAGACAGAGCCCGAACAGGGACAACACAACCCAACATAACAACAATGAACACACAAAAACAAAATACACATTCACACACATTTAGGTCAATTACAATGGTAGATTAATATCAATATACCCAATGATCGTAAACACCTTCGTCATACCCTGTTAATACTTTGGATTGATTGTAGTGTACGGTTAAGGGGAGATTTTCACTTAAGCGGGTGTTTTTTCTGGACCCCCTTCCCCTTCATTTTTAGCCTAATTAATGTTGATATTTTCAGAAGTTCGCCTCTTTACTTTGGCGATTTTTTAGACCTTTCGACCCATTTGTTTGTCAATTTTAAGACCTCTAGGTGTCGAGGTTTCCTTGCGAGCGATAGCTAGCCTGCAATTTAGGAGGAACAGGTTTTCGGCCGGTACATTATTCTACCAATAAATGTACAAATTTATCTCGAAGGGGAGTCTTGTGGGTATTTTCTTTTAAAGCTGGATGGAGGTCTAAGAAGAAAAAAAAAAAAAAAAAAAAAAAAATGACAGTAAGAAGCGTCAATGTCCATAAACGACAATAAAAGGTTCGGCCGATCACTTCTATTGGGGGAGCATCAAAGCGTCAAAAACTGATCCTATCATTTCATCAACTCTGCAAAAAGCTATCAATACATCAAATTTTCCAGATGTCTTCATTTTGTCAAAAACCAGTTTTTCCCCAGATCATATCAATGTGTTAGGTTAGGTTAGATTAGGTTAGGTTAGGTTAGGTTAGATTAGGTTAGGTTAGGTAAGGTAAACAAAATTGATGATATGATATCATCCAGTCAGTTTCAGCCTTTTGTCAAATTGAAAAGGTCCAACTTTTTTGATGCTTTGAAAAGACTGGGTTTTTGATGTATTGATAGGACTGACACCCTTGCAATAGTGTTGACGCTTTGCAGGCGCCCCCTTCTATTTGGTCCGTGAGGGGTGATTTTGTCTTGCCCTTTTTCGCACCACTACTTTCGATATCTTAAGGGGAGGCAGCCCGTTTTCTGGACCTCCTCCTCCCTAATGCTTAGCCCCATTAGTTTTGAGACTATAAGACGTTCGGTCCAATAGTTTGGCGATTTTAACACCTTTCACCCAATTTCGTTGTCAATTTTAAGACCTTTAGGTATCGATTATTTCCTGGCGAGCGAAAGCGAGCCTGCAATTTTAAGAGGAACCGGCCTTCGGCCGGGACATTTTTCTACCGAAAAATTATTATATATTATTATGTACAAATTTATCTTGAAGGAGGGTCTAGGGGGTGTTTTTCTAAGCTTGATGGGGGTCTAGGGAGGAAACTAAAAAAATATATGAATAAATGAATTAATAGACCAAACAAACGGTCAGTCTCCCCTTAAGACGTATCACCCCTTTAGATAGTAACATGGATGCTACTATACTCTGTTTATTTTCAACTGACGGTAAATTGCAAAGTTCCCCTCAAGATTTCTCAGTTACTTTGAATATTGTGTAGTGAAATAAGGTGCTAATTACATAAACTTGGTCTTAACCCTCTCAGAATTATATGACGCATTACTTTCCTATTTCTGACTATTAGACTATTTTTATTCAGCATAGGAAGGACATACGGACGCCAGAGGGGTGATTGAGACCCTCTTTAATATTTAAGTCCCACACATCCCTCCTAAGCTGTATAAAATCATATAATGTTAGCCAGAATAAACTGATAAAACGCGTCATAATCCTCAAGGGGTTAATATGATGCAAAGACATAGTAGTTTCATATTTCTCCAATTATGTATCGATTAATTAGCTAAGGGATTCAATTTACCGTCAGATGAAATGAAACATAGTATAGTGGAGGAGGAAACTGGCCCTTTTATAAAGTGGGTAAATGGGATTAATGAAAGGGACATGAAAGATGTACTAAAGCTCAGTGATAGAGATAACTCGAACAAATGGTTTCAAATTGGATAAATTTCGCTTCAGAAAAGATATAGGCAAATACTGGTTTGGTAACATAGTTGTAGACATGTGGAATAGGTTACCTAGCAGTGGGATAAAAAACGCTAGAGAGCTTCAAGATAAAATTAGATAGACATATGGACGAGATGGGTTGCGTGTGAGAGGGATCTGCCTTGTGTGGGTCAATCGGCTTTCTGCAGACTCCCTTGTTCTTATGTTCTTAAATAGAGGATAATTTATTTGTACTACTTGAGGAGTATGTGAAGAGTGACGCATTTTTTTTTTTTTTTTCTATGTGATTGAGGGAGGCAAAAGGCATAACTGCCTATAGCGAGTGCCTCCCCCATAGTTGAAAGAGTGACAGGGCCAAAATCAAGGGACGTTCGAGCCAAAATGCCTGGACACACGGAGTTTGAAGCAATTTAAGTCATAGGAAGAGGGAAAGACTGATTCTGGGAGAGAGTTCCAGAGCTCAGCTGTTGAGTAGAAGAAAGTTTGAGAGTAACGTTTCACTCTTGGGTTGGAGAGTTGCACAGAGTAGGGGTGGGATTGAGTTGCAAGACGGGTACCACGTGCCCTACGTAAAGGAGGTGGTATGCACTGGGATAGCTCTGAGGAACACTGATTATTATAGTAGCGATAGAATAGCGAGAGAGATGCAACATTGCGGCGGAGAGAGAGAGATTGCAGAGAGTTGGTGAGTGGACGGGAGTTAATGATACGAAAGGCCTTCCTTTCAACTTTGTCTAGGAGAGCAGTGTGAGAGGAACCTCCCCACACATGTGAACAATACTCAATACAAGGGCGCACTATGCCCCTGTACAGAGCAAGAAGCTGTGCAGGGGAAAAGAACCCCCTAAGGCGGTTGAGCACACCCAGCTTCTGGGATGCTGCCTTAGCAAGACTGGTAATATGGTCCTTCCAAATGAGAGCAGAAGAAAAAGAGACACCAAGAATATTGAGAGAAGATGAAGGGTTGATTTTTGTATTGTTGAAGAATAAGGGATAGTCCGCTGGGAGATCCTGACGGGTAGATAGATGGAGAAATTGGGTTTTGGAAGCATTAAAGTTAACAAGGTTTTCTCTGCCCCAATTGGAAATAGTATTTAGATCAGAATTTAAGAGTTCTATGGCTTCATTACGTTTGTCGTTGAGGGATTGCTGGCTGGGGCGTTCTGAAAAACTAATGGAGTAGTGCAAGGTTGAGTCGTCTGCGTATGAATGGATGGGAATTAAGGTACAGTTAAGGAGATCATTTATAAAAATTAGAAAGAGAATAGGAGATAGGACAGAGCCCTGAGGAACACCGGAGTTTATAGAGTGAGGAAGTGAACAATGGCCGTCCACAACCGCGGCTATGGAACGGCCGGAAAGGAAATTAGAGACAAAGGCACAGATGGAGGGATAGAAACCGAAGGAGGGTAGTTTAGAAATTAAAGATTTATGCCAGACTCTATCGAAGGCTTTCGATATGTCTAGTGCAATAGAAAAAGTCTCACCGAAGTCCCGAAAGGAGGATGACCAAGAGTTAGTAAGATATGAAAGAAGATCACCAGTAGAGCGACCCTTAAGGAAGCCATACTGGCGATCTGAGAGCAGATTATGAGAAGAGAAATGCTTAAGAAATTTGGAAGCAAGAATAGTTTCAAAAACTTTAGAAAGACAAGAGATAAGAGCAATTGGACGATAGTTGGAGGGTTGAGAGCGGTCACCCTTCTTTGGGACAGGTTGAATGTGAGCAAACTTCCAGCATGAAGGGAAGACGTTAGAGGATAGACAGAGACGAAAGAGTTTGCCTAGGCAGGGAGTCAGCACGGAAGCACAGTTTTTGAGAACAACAGGAGGAACACCGTCCGGACCGTACGCCTTATTAGTGTTAAGCCCAGAGAGGGTAGAAAGTACATCTTTAGAAGAGATTAGGATATTAGGCATAAGTAAGAGAGAGGAGGGCGGAGAGGGAGGAATAGCACCGGAATCATCCAAGGTGGAGTTTCTAGCAAAAGTTTGAGCGAAGAGTTTAGCTTTGTCAGAGGAAGAAGTGATGGTTGTGCCATCAGAGTGGGAAAGGGGAGGGAAAGACGAGGAAGAGAAATTGTTGGAGAGGTTTTTGGCTAGATGCCAGAAAGCTTGGGAAGAGCTAGAGTTGGATAGTTCAGTGCATTTATTATTGATGAAAGAGTGTTTGGCAAGTCGAAGAACAGATTTGGCTTGATTCCGGGCAGAAACATATGAAGAATGAGAGTCTTGAGTTTTAAGGCGTCGGTACCGTTTGAATGCTTCCTCCTTATTGCGGACAGCAGTAGAACAGGCGTGAGTAAACCAAGATTTTTTAGCATTAGTCTGAGAGAAAGAGAATGGAATGTATGCTTCCATGCCCGATAGGATTACCTCGGTAATGCGTTCAGCACTCTCCGAGGGTCCTCGGCCATGGAAGCAGAAATCATTCCATGGGAAATCAAAGAAGTACTGTACTGCCGAAGAGCCTCCCAGTCGGCAGCGCCAAAGTGCCACAAGCGCCGCCGGCTAGGAGGATCGGGTGGCTGTACTGGAGAGATAGGACAGGTGACAGAGATAAGTTTATGGTCGGAGGAGCCCAAAGGAGAGAAAAGATCGACAGTATAAGAAGAAGGGTTAGAAGTTAGAAACAGGTCAAGAATGTTGGGCCGATCTCCGATGCGATCCGGGATACGGGTGGGTTGCTGAACTAACTGCTCTAGGTCATTTAGGATAGAAAAGACGTAGGCTTGTTCACCAGGTGGATCAGTAGTGTGAGAGGAGAGCCAATGGCGGTGGTGAACGTTGAAATCTCCTAAGATGGAGATTTCTGAGAAAGGAGAAATGGATAGAATGTGTTCCACTGTAGAGTTTAGATAGTCAAAGAATTTGGGAAAGTTGGTAGAGTTAGGGGAAAGATAGACAGCACAGAAATATTTAGTAAGAGAATGACAGGAAAGTTTGAGCCATAAAGTTGAGAATTCAGAGGAGTCGAAATCGGGAACACGAGAGCAAGTGAGTTTGTTGTGCACATATGCACAACATCCGCCTTTGGCTTTGAAACTAGGATAGAGAAAGTAGGAGGATACAGAGAAGGGGTTGCTGGATGTTGCTACAGACACCTGAGTTTCGGTGAGGAAGAGAAGATCAGGTTTGTAGGAGGAGAGATGGTGCTCAACAGAGTGAAAGTTAGAGGAAAGTCCGCGAATGTTGCAGAAATTAATAGAAAGAGTAACAGGCCGAGGTCCAGGTAATTGTGTGGGTCGTCAGGGGATGGTCGGTCGGGTGAGGGGGCATTTATGGTCCCCCCCCCTGGGGACTCCGAGGCTGGGCTACAATTCATCATTTTTTTTTTTTTAATTTTGGTGTGGAAGAATGAAGTGTGGTGTGCATGTTTAGTGTAGTGAAGTGGATAGGAGGAGGAGGTGTTTGTGAGAGCTAGCTGGATTGCTCTCAGTGTAAATGAGGCACAAAGAAAATCAGTAAGAGAGGCCAAGCAAGTGAAACAGGAGTTCCAGCGACTCTTTATCACATGCCTATAACCTCACCTGGGTCTAGCCCTGATCGATTGGTGCCTACAATCTCCCCACCATCTGCATAGAGGCAGATTGAGGAATGAAGAGGTGCATAGGAGAGTGGGACAGCAGGAACCCTTGTCGGCCAGAAGGGTGCTGGGTGCAGAAGGGTGCAGAAGGGTGCTTATTACCAAAAAGATATAAACAAGCTAGAACGAGTTCAACGTAGAGTTACCAAAATGATACCTAGCCTAAAGAACAAACCATACGAAGAGCGTCTTAGAGAATTAAATCTATTTCCTTTAACCCAGCGCAGATTAAGAGGCGACTTAATTCAAGTGTTCAAAATCATCAAAGGCATCGACAATATGAACTGTAGTAAGTACTTCACTATCGACCAATCTAATTACACGCGGGGAAACGGTTGCAAAATTATTGGTGAATCTTTTAACTCGCACGAATCTAAGAATTTCTTCTTCAATCGAGTTGTCAACTTGTGGAATGGGCTTCCCCGAGACGTTATAGACTGCAGCACCGTTGATTCATTTAAAATTCCGCCTAGACAAATATCTCGCATCAAACCCGCGACTGACTGCGTTTGTAAATGAATAACTTTATCCTCCCCTCAGTTACTAACCCATATGTCCCCTACTAACTTCCTAGTCCTGCCACGTTAGTGGCAGGGCAGTAGTTCCCTTTCCAATGTTCCCTTACCCACTCTAAACCACTGTTTGGACACTTGATCCTCAGTGTTTTGGAGGACAAGCAACCTAGAAGGGTCACTAGACCTGTTGTTGCTTGATTTCCTTTGTACTCCTTTGTACTCCTTTGTACTTTGCTGTGCTGGTATGGACAAGTTGAGCAAATGGGAGATGAAAGGCTTACAAAGATAGTATTATGAGTCAGATACAAGGGAGTACAAAGGAGTACAAAGGAAATCAAGCAACAGCAGATCTAGTGACCCTTCTAGGTTGCTTGTCCTCCAAAACACTGAGGATCAAGTGTCCAAACAGTGGTTTAGAGTGGGTAAGGGAACATTGGAAAGGGAATTACTGCGCTGGAACTAATGTCCGTGGCAGGATTAGGAAGTTAGTAGGGGACAGATGGGTTAGTAACTGAAGAGGGGGGGGGGATAAAATAAAGTTATTCATTTACAAACGCAGTCAGTCGCGGGTTTGATGCGAGATATTTGTCTACGCGGAGTTTAAATGAATCAACGGTGATGCAGGGGAGGTAGAGGGAGAGGAAAACCTCGGTTTAGATGGAGAGATGGTGTAGTACAAGCGTTGGGAGGTAGAGTGATGACTGTAGAACAGGTTGTGATGTGTGGTCCCTGTTCGGGCTCTGTCTCGAGTCGGCCACCCCCAGCTATGGGGCATGTGCCTGAGTATATATATATATATATATATACTCAGGCACATGCCACCCCCAGCTATGGGGCATGTGCCTGAGTATATATATATATATATATATATATATATAAATATATATATATATATATATATATGTAATTATATACTCCGGCACATGCCCCATAGCTGGGGTAGCTGACTCGAGACAGAACCCGAACAGGGACCACACATCACAACCTGTTCTACAGTCATCACTCTACCTTCCAACGCTTCTACTACACCATCTCTCCATCTAAACCGAGGTTTTCCTCTCCCTCTACCTCCCCTGCATCACCGTTGATTCATTTAAACTCCGCGTAGACAAATATCTCGCATCAAACCCGCGACTGACTGCGTTTGTCGCATATATATATATATATATATATATATATATATATATATATATATATATATATATATATATATATATATATATATATATTCCGATGCAATTACTTCAATAATAAAAACAATAAAAAAATAACAGCCCCTCACAATCATTCATAAGACATCAGGGGAAGAACAAAAGGTAGGCCTACAATATGCTTTGTGGTGTCTATATATAGTATTGACACTATGCTACATCATACAATACTTAGCATTTGACCTAATAATTTCGTTTAGATGGAATACGGGTTAAAATTAGCAAAACAAACAATTCCCCTCTGTACGCCACATATAATGTATGTACAGTACGTGTGCTTCCATTTGTAACCCATTTTCTTATACATACAACGGAAAAGGACAGGGTAAGCATAAAGTAGTACGTGCTGAATACTTTCATAATACTTTTAACATACACAACAAATTCCTGTTGTTTTGTCTCTCTTTCCTTGTAATATTTAACGCATCGTCAGGGTACAAACATTATTTGGTGTCTACTTGAAGCATCGTATCACATTATTTGGTGTTTACTTGAAGCATTGTATCCCATGATTCATCATGTCCCTTTCCTGTAGAGGGAAACGGAGTTAAGCTGACGGGGGAAAACAAAAAAAGGCAGCTTTATGAGGTCATAGCTGAAATAGGGTAACAATAAAAGCTTGCCTATAGAACATAATATTATGTACTCAAAATATTTTTAATTTCTGAACTTATCTAATAAATACTCAAGGGGCACCCTATATTAATAAATACTCAAGGGGCACCCTATATTGATTAGGTTACGAAATTGATAAACTCGTGTTTCTTTCACAACTAAATTAGCCATATTCCAATTACACCTAATGCCATCTGGATCCCGTAGCCGTACTAAGTATAAAGGTACAAATAAAGACATTGTGGAAATTACGGTCTAAAGGCAATGATGTCACTGTTTGTCTGACAATTCACACTGCAGGAAAATTCAGTTGAAAATATGAAAATTCATTCACCTGTAATATCTCATTCTATGACGATTCTCACAATCAATATCTCTCTATCTATCTATTGCCTGACGCCGTGATCCCCGAAGGGGTGGCCACGAACGAACCGCCCCCATGCACCTCTGTCCCCAGTCAGTCGACGCCCCTCCCCCCAACCAGCACCGCCTTCGTTCATGTACTTCCTCACTCCATCCTTCCACCTCATATTCGGTCTACCTCTCCCCCTCTGTCCCTCCACCTCGCTCTCGTACACCCTCTTAGTCATTCTCTCGCTTTCCATACGTTCCATATGGCCGAACCATCTCAAGTTGTTCCTTTTCACACTTTCCAGCACATCTACCTCCACACCACACCTCCTTCTTACTTCCTCATTAGTCTGTCTATCCCTCCATGTAACTCCGCACGCACTCCTTAAATAATTCATTTCCACTGCTCTCACTCTTGGTCTGAGTCTCTCAACCAACGTCCATGCTTCGCTTCCGTAAGTCAGTGTCGGTATTACCACACTGTCATGCAAGGACTTCTTCACTTCCATACTGACCACCCTATTTCTTGTTACTGCTTTTAGCGTTCCTACAACCCTCTTCCCCTGTTGTACCCTCTCCCGCACCTCTTCATCCATAGTCCCATCTTTACTCAACACACTGCCCAGATACTTAAAAGAGTTGACGATCTCCATATCCTGACCGTTCAGCTTCACCTCACACTCTGTGACTTCACCCCTTTCGAAGACCATAACCTTGCTCTTCCCCGTATTTACCTTCAAATTCCGTTTTTCGCACACTGTTCCAAACTCATTTACCAGACCCTGCAACTCCCATTCATTATCACTCATCAGAACTGTATCATCCGCAAACAGCAGTATAGGTAGCTTCCACTCAATTCCCTCCCTTTTCAGCGATACACCAACATCCACTGCTCTTGATAGTATTGTCTTTCATAACTCCATCCATATATACAGTAAACAACCACGGGGACATCACACACCCCTGTTTCAAACCAACATTCAGGTCAAAGAACTCGCTCTGCTCACTCTCCACACGTACTGCCGCCTTTGCACCCTCATACATGCTCTTCACTGCTTTCAGCAACTTGCCCTCTACTCCGTATATTCTAAGTACTTTCCACAAACCTTCTCTATCCACTCTGTCATAGGCCTTCTCCACGTCCATAAAGGCAACATACACCTTTTGTTTCTTCTCCAGATACTTCTCCACAACACAATTCAGGGTAAAAATCTGATCTACACATCCTCTTCCCTTCCTAAAACCTCCCTGCTCGTCGCCTATCCATTTCTCCGTTCTCACTCTCACTCTCTCAATCACTACCCTACTGTATACCTTCCCTACTACGCTTAGAAGACATATTCCTCGGTGGTTACCACACACTCCTCTTTCCCCTTTGCCCTTATATAGGGGGACTATTATGCCAGTCTTCCAGTCATCGGGTGCACTCCCCTTCTCCCATGCTAGTTTTGCACATTTTCCATACCCATTCTATCACTATCTCACCACCATACCTCAACATTTCCCCACACACTCCATCTGTTCCTGGTGCTTTCCCCAACTTCACTCTTTTCAAGGCTTCCCACACTTCTGACCTCCTGATCCCCACCTCCTCCTCCACTACTTCTCTTCTTCTCCCTCCCATACCATATCCAGCTATGTTTTGCTGGCTCTTCATTCCTTTCATTTAGCAACTCACTGAAGTACTCCCTCCATCTTTCGACTCTCTCTTGCTTCTCGCTAGCTTTCTCCCATTCTTATCTTTCACCCCCTTACTGTTTCCCTTGCTACCTTCCCTAACTTTCTTGACTTCTTTCCAGAACAGTTTCTTACTCTCTCCCTCCATTTTACACTCAGATTCCTTCCAAATTCCTCATCTACTCTTCTCTTACTTTCCTTCACTACTCTCTTCACCACCCTCTTACTCTCCACGTACCTCGCTCGTTTCTGTCTCTCGGAATCTTCATTCCCTCTACTACCCAACCACTCTCTATATGCTTTCTTCTTTTCTTCCACAGCTATTCTTACCTCTTCTGTCCACCATGCTGTACCTTTCACTCCCCTCCCTCTTCTCCTCACTCCACACACCTCCTCACATGCTGCACAGATCTCATCCTTAAACACCTTGCTCATCTCCTCCACTTCCTCCATAACTTCCAGGTCTAACCCACCTATCAATATGTGATCATAATATAAACAAATATTATTCTCTACATTTATACAGAGTAAGAAATATACGTTACTATAAGGTCTTTAGTGTGGCCGAAGCGACAGGTGGCGGAAAGGTATCCGGGTTGACTCACACACACACACAACTAACACACACACACACACACACACACACACACGCACAACACCACACACACACGCACACAACACGCACACAACACACATACACACACACACACACACACACACACACACACACACACACGCACGCACACACGCACGCACACACACACACAACACACACACACACACACACACATAGACTAAAGCCGGTATCACACGAGAGTTTTATAGTCAACATTCTGGTAGCTTTTCTGGAATATTTTACACTGGTATCGAAAACTAGACTGATGATTGATTAGTTTAAGTAACCGAAATATATAAAATGTTGACCACATAAGCTACCAGACCAGTGTTGAGGAAAAATGTTGAGGGAAAAAAGCGCTCGTGTGATACTGGCTTAACACTACTACTACAACCACCCACTATTATAGGACTCCCCGCATTGTCTGAACAAACACATATCTAAGCCGGTCTAAATCGAGGCTGCTCTTTTTGGACCACCCCTGTTTCGTCTCATTAGTGTGGTGAATTTAGGACGTTTCACCCAATTAGATTGACCATTATAAGACGCTTCACCCCAATAAAATGTCAATCATATTTTTAGCGAGCCTTCATATATTTAGAAAAACCGTCTTTCGGATGCAAGATTTCCCCATCGAAAAGTGTATATATTTATCTTGAAGCGGGGTCTGAGTAGCCGATTAACATTAGTATAATTTTATTTTATTTTTTGGCCAGATAATAACAAAGGGAGTGTAGCATGTTGGCACACTTTTGGTCTATCGATACACAGTATGTTCTTCATTTTTCGATGTTTTTTTCTAGTGGTGCATTTAAGACAAAGAGCGAGAGGACAAGGAACCAGAAGACAACAGGGCACAAGACAACGGGTCACAGGACAACAGGGCACAAGACAACGGGTCACAGGACAACAGGGCACAGGACAACAGGGCACAGGACAACAGGTCACAGGACAACAGGTCACAGGACAAGAGGTCACAGGACAACAGGTCACAGGACAATGGGTCACAGGACAATGGTTCACAGGACAACAGGTCACAGGACAATGGGTCACAGGACAACTGGTCAAAGTACAACAGGTCACAGGATCAAGTGAACACCAGCAGTAAGTACAGACAGACAGAGTGACAAGGTTACATGGAGTTTCAAGTAATAATGATTGTACAAAACACCTTGAGGTCTATTCCAGGAAGATACTCTAGGTCTAGGCGTAAGCATAAAGATATTGTATAGGGCTGTACACTCAATTGTAAGGTATGCGTGTGTGTGTGGGGGGGGGGGGGGAGTAGTCACTTATATCACTTCATGAGCCTCATTTGGTTTCCCACGTGTAAGTAAAGCAATGTACGATTAGTTAAGATAGGACTTCAGAGGTTATCAACCCTTTTGAATTATTAACCAGCACACTGTAAGTCAACAATAACGTCAGGACTAGAGCTTCTCTGCAAGAACTCCAGTCCCTTGGTGGATGTAAGATGACGCGTGAATGCCCAATTTTACAGACACAATAAAACTATCCACAAGTCACTCCCCAAGGCTGTATTTGCACTAAGAGAGCATGCAAGGTACAGTCGTACGGGCGAATTATTTTGATGAGTTGCATCAGCAATAAAGATAATATTATAGAGTGAATACTCATAAGGGGAGGTATGGCGGAGTGGTCTTGCCACTGGACTGGTAATCCAATGGACCCGGGTTCGAATCCCAATACGTCAATGGGAAGATACTATTGGGATGGAATTTGTGCTGTACCTAGTATCAGTGCATTACCACAGCACACCGAAATGCCCCAAAAATACCCTCATTGTTCCCTGATTAAATAGCATTGTATGAATATTCCCATATTCAAAAATATGCTACAGGGGAGCAATGCCTAGTGAGTTAATTGCTCAATAGGTGACGTTCTGAGAGTGAGGGTCCGAGTCTGAGGGATGAGACGGTGAAGTGCAGAGGCGAAGCAGCTTCAGAGATGGAGTTGCTTCGAGATGTGAGGCCTCGCATGTCTCACTCCCTAGACTGGAGCAAGACCTCACGGGCCTCACCGTGTTCAGCGGTAGAGTGTAAAGGCTATCAGCCTATGCCCGAGAGGGAGTAGTTGGAATATAGAAAAAAAAGTAATGCATGTCTAAATATTAATAACAAATTATGAAAGGAAACAAGTTAGTTTTACCAGTAACAATGGTGTTGGAAAAGAAAGTCAAGCTTGATGGAGATCTAGGGAGGAAACTAAAAATATGATAACAAAAAATGTATAAATGATGAAATATATAAGCCCGTCCCCCCTTAAGACTATACTTTTCTCTTCTTGTTTCCAGTGCCATAGTTCCTGTTGTTGCGGATCCAGCGGGGGGGATGATGTCGGTCCAGGATATACGACAAGAGAGGGAATACCGCAAAGCACAACTTGAACGGATAACCCACAATATCCACGGCATTAAGAATTACTTCAACGCCCAGGTGCCCAGCCCCGAAAGGGGTTGGAATAGGGGAGCTATCCCCCCGCCAAAGGCGGCTTTCTAGGGCCTTTCCTAGCTGATGCTGAGAGGATTGGGTTCTAGTCATGTGGTGATGGGCTGGTCTATCAGAGTGAGAACTGAGCGATCTCTGCCATACCCATAGCTTACTCTGACTGCTCCTTTTACTTATATATTTTCTAGATCTCAAGTGACGGCGTCTCTTCCGTGGATTGACCTTCCAATCTACCAAGATTGGAAGTCAAAGCATCACATTTTTCCTTTGCCCCTCAACTTTCTCTTTATTATTGCTGAGGGGCACAGGGCCCTGGGTGGGGCTTTGGTTTCCCGGGCGTTTCCGCACCCTCCTCAGCTCCCCGCCATGGAGTGGCTTCGGTCACCCAGGCTTTATTGTGGTAGGCAGGGAGGGTTCTGTGGGGGCGCTCGGTTATGGCCTTGGCTTTGCTCGGGGCCTTGGGGCTGTTCGGCCAGGCAGTCTGGGGAACAACAACAACTTCAACGCCCGTTAAGGGGGTCCACCTCGTTTTTTTTTTCTCTCTGGGTTGCATCCATTCGGCCTCATTCAGCCTACTGTTTTAAGACGTTTATCCCCATCCAGGTGTCGATTTTTTTCCCTGGCGGGCGGCAGCGAGGCAGCATATTTAAAATAATGTCTTTGACAGCAGGCTAAATTTGTAAATTTTTCGATAGAAAATTGTCTCCGGCAAAGCCGGATTTCTTCATATATTGCTGGCTCGCTATCGTTCGCCATGAAGAAATCGACACCTGGATGGGGATAAACGTCTTAAAACAGTAGGCTGAATGGGGCTGAATGGGGCCGAATGGATACAAGACAGAGAAAGAGAAAATGAAAGAAAAAAAAGCAGGTCACCCACCTTAAGGAGAGATAGGCCGTTTTTCTGATCACCTTTCTTCCCCATTAGTGTTTAGATTATAAGACGTTCGGCCCATTAGTTTAACGATTTTAACACCTTTCACCCTATTTCGTATTAATTTTAAGATCTTTCGTGCTATTTACTATAGGGTTTGATTTTATCCTGGCGAGCGATAGCGAGCCTGTAATTTTAAGAGGAATTGGCCTTTGGCCGGAACAATTTTCTACCGAAAAAATGTACTCGTTTATCTAGAAGGGGGGGGGGGGTCTTGGGGGGGGGGGGGGTTTAAGTTTGATGGAGATCTAGTGAGGAAACCAAAACATAAATGAATATATACATTTATAGACCAAAACAATAGCCACTATCGTATAGATCCTGTAGTAAGAGACAGCGGCCATCTTCTCTTGAGACGCCATTTTGGTGCCATAATGATCAAAGAATGGTTTAATATATATATATATATATATATATATATATATATATATATAGAGAGAGAGAGAGAGAGAGAGAGAGAGAGAGAGAGAGAGAGAGAGAGAGAGAGAGAGAGAGAGAGAGAGAGAGAGAGAGAGAGAGAGAGAGAGAGAGAGAGAGAGAGAGAGAGAGAGAGAATAATGATCAAAGTATGGTTTGATATTTTGTTTTTTATATAATGTAGGAATTAGATCCATAAACCAAACTATATATCCGTTACCAGCATTACCAAATATGTGTTAACCCCTTCTTTACCTGCGACGTCTTCTTCATATTATTCTAGCTATATTCACACGATTTTATTCAGCTTAAGAAGGACGTCTACCCATGAAATAGGTTACAGCCTATCTCCATTAATCCATTTAGCTACCATATATTTGTCCTAAGTTTCATAAAATCGTCGAAAAGTAGCTGAAATCAAGGTAAAAAGACGTCGTTTCTTAATTTCCTGGAAACATCATGTATTAACGAGGGTGAGAGAAACTTGGAGTATATGTTGTAAATGCCAGATGTCTGAGAGTTAATGACAAAGTCAAATAATTGAGGTAATGATACTGTTATTGTTTTCATCCCCTAGACTTACGTGTTTAATATAAAATGTGTAATATCGTGGTAAGTGTGCAAATTCTATCAAAACATCATATAGAAAAGTACATTTACTATCGCTAGATCTATTCATTCTGAAATTAATGAAAGTCACTGGGATATCCCCGTCCATATAGAGAGTAGGCTAATCAGATAATTGTTGTATTATAAAGATTTATAATATCGCAATCCAGATGGCAGCACTATTCTAGGATGCCAACAATGAATTTCCAGACTTTGTATAATGTATATACAGTATATTGTGAGTTTGTAAACAAAATTGTCAGTCTCTCTGAAGATGGGTACATAACCTGAAACGTTAGATAATAAAGAATCAAAACTCTTACTTGTGTGTTTTTCCTCCACCCAATCCATCTACCTGTCAGTATGGATCATTGGCCTAAATTTTCTTCTGGATCTGGATTCCAATATATGATCCGGGTCGCCCCATAAATTGAAGCACTTCTTCCTTGGCACCTATCTTATCTGTCCACTATATTTCGTGAAAATCGGTTTATAGCTTTGTGAGCTATATTGTGTACAAACAAACAGACAGACAAACGGATACAAAACATAATAAATAAATAAACCTATAAATACAAACCTCCCTTTAATCAGTTTGGTTGAGGGAATTGTTTTCTTATAACAAGAGAAGGAAATCGAGTTGAAGTTATGAAGTTTTGATCAAACTTTTGATTGTGACTATACAAGGCAATACAACTGCGAATCCTGGTGATTACTCCAATGGGGGAGCTCACACGTAGCATTTTCCCGATCCGTGTGATTGATTGCTACATATGGGCCTTGGCAGACACTCCAAAAATCTTGCCAGGGTTATCAACGTCATTTAAAATCCTGACTTTGCCTGTCTGTTGATCTTGGATGACGTCAGAGACCAAATAAATGTAAGCTTTTGAACGAGGTGAAGAAATATCTGTCAAACATATGAAACCACTTACCACAAACACAGGATCCGCATGTGTGAGTTCGCCCATTGCATATATACCACCTGAAGCCTATATAATGTGACTGTTATTATTACCTTATTTCGATGATGCCCAGACCGCGATGGCTTCAGTCCTCAGTTTTCCCTGAAAAAACAAAAAAACAACAACATTATGCTAAATCATCAAATAATATATACTGTACTGGTAATATTAATAATGAATACCGGTACAAATAACTCCATCTGCAAACTATAAAAGAAATAACTCCATCTGTAAACTATAAAAGAAATAACAAAAATATTCAATACGCATCACCCTTATATCACCGAAACTGCACACCACACCACACCACACACACCCAGAGAGAGAGAGAGAGAGAGAGAGAGAGAGAGAAAGAGAGAGAGAGAGAGAGAGAGAGAGAGAGAGAGAGAGAGAGAGAGAGAGAGAGAGAGAGAGAGAGAGAGGCTCGATATTCAGCCTGCACTTCTAGACAATTTAATATTGTTGTGTTATGCTAATAATACAAGTGCAAGTAAACGCCACTTCCCAACCTCTCTGGGTCTCTCTCCATCGATCAATCGCCGATAACACCCCCATTAACCTGCAGTCGTAGAAGCGACTCCCGCCCCCCGACACCGTATTAAGTCTCATTATAATAGTAATTGAATGTTGGGGTAATGACGGTGAGCAGGTCCAATTAGCCTTCATTGATGTCACATAAAGAGCCGCGGAGCCTGCAAACAGCGACTGGGTAATTACTAGCTCTCCGGCCCCCTCAAGTCCACAAACATGTCCACGTCGTACAGCTTGTCAAAACGCCTCCTCAGAGTCGCACTTTTTTGCCGGGCCTTTACGGCGGGTGGATACATAACTCAGGAGAACCACAGGTTTCCCTCGCAGATTTAGTGTAGAGCGATAATATAGGACAATGTTTGAGGAAAGAAGTACTACAATATACTCTAATGCCCTCACATACCTGTAAGTTAATGCTACGATCCATGACAGCATTGGAAGACAAAATAAATGAACAAGAGGATTTATGCTCGCATTTTGTTTTACTAGAGATAAATGCAAAAATCGAACTCACCCCCATAGTATAAAACTACACCATAATAATACGGTAAGTAGCCGTTATCCAGCCTATCCAGCTGAGGGATGTAAAGTGTGAAGAGGTGTGAACTGGACCTAGGGCAGCAGTCAGAAGCGTTTTTCCAGAGGCACAGTACACAGAACAGATATATAAGTCAATATAAAGTTGAGTATCTATAAGTGAGGGCATATACTGTATGGATCTTTCATCAATATTTGATATATATATATACTGTATATACAGTATATATATATATATATATATATATATATATATATATATATATATATACTGTATATACAGTATATATATATATTATCACTACTAATTCTCTAATTCCCATTTTTGTTTGTGTTCTATCTTTCACCAAGATAATATGCTTCCCGGCCGGTGCCTCTATCTCTCTATAACACTGCAATCTCAAGCTACATCGCAAAAACCCGCCCATCCCGTCCACTTACTCAATTTTGCTGCAGGCAAATGAAGGGATAAGGGAACTAGCAGTCACATATCTAGTCGGGAGCGCTGATCTTTCTAATGTGGGGATTGGGGGTTTCAGGCAATCGGTTAAGGCAGCTTCACAGACTGTTTTTATGGCCACCTTTTCTCAGCAATTGCTGATTAAAAGTTGATGACATAGGTTCTCGTGTGACACCCAATTAGAAAGATTCACGCACACATTATTTTCCTAACAACATTAAATAATAACATTGTTCGGGTATCATTTCGGAACTATCTAGCACTGGTATCTCGGACTAAATTGAAAGTATATTTTTTAAGGGGACAGTGCACTTCTATCTTTAATTCCAAAGTCCTCGTATAAACCTAAACTTTATAAAGGCAGCAGAGTAACTGAGCAAAGACGACTTCTTGGTTCTAAACACTTTCAGTACTAGGACTATTTTTTCCATTACTTACCGACTAACATTAGGAGATTTGTTCAGCTTTGGAAGGCCCTCTAGGGATAGAAGGGGTAATACCTTAATTATATGAATAAACCCAACAAATGCTAGCCACAATATAAGGAAATAAAGTGTGATTATATATTAAAGGAGTCAAATTGGGATTATGGGTGTGTGTGTCGAGCGTGACGTCATTTTCACTCTTAACCTAATCCAAATTCGAGGACCCCCATTCCGTCCATTTAGCTTGACGATTTTAAGAATTTTCGACCTATTGCATTGTCAATTATAAGACGCCACACCGCATTCATATATCGATTGTTTCTGGGCGAACGATAATGAGCCTGCTATATAGAAGAAGCCTGCCTTCAACCGGGAAATTTTTCTGCTGGAAGTGAACACATTTATCTTCAAGGGAGGTCTGGGGAGACATTACTTTCCGTCTAGGGGAGCAATTAAATATGTTATTACTCGAAAATTATAAAAACAACATTATTTTTCAATAATAATAAAAACTCAATAATAATTGCAAAATAAAAATATACACATACATAAATAGATTAATAAGTAAATACATAATTCCCCAAAACGTCGGATGACCTAGTGTTAACCAAAGTAATTTGGGGTTCTGGGTATCGAATATAATAGTTGGGATTTGAGGTACGACTACTGGTTAGTGATGGTGCGAGGTGGGAGGGGAGAGGAGGGGTAGAGGAGAATTTAGTTGGGGATTGAGGTAAGTGTACAGCTTAGATATAGCGCACTGTGGGAGGGGAAGGGTAGACAAATATTTGGTTGGGATTTGAGAAAAGAGTACAGGTTAGACATGGTGTAATATGGGATGAAGGGGAGGGATTGAGAATTTGGGATGTGGGGTTGCAGACGCGAGTGGGATGATAGAAGAGAGGAGTAGATCAAAGGGATTGGGTGAGGAGAAGGAGGAAGAGGTGGTAGTGAGAAGAATGAGGTGGGGGAGGAGTTTGAGAAAAGTAGGGAGGGGGGGAGATGAGAGGGAGGGGAAAAGAGGGAGGGGGGAGGTGAGAAGAGGGAGATAGAGATATGAGCTGAGGGAGAGGGGGGTGTGAGCTGAGCGGAAGAAGAGTGGGAGGGGGATGTTAAAAGTGGGGGTTGAGAAAGGAGAAATGTAGGGGAAGATTTAAAGAGACGGGGAGGTTTTGAGAAGAGAGGTAGGGGGGATTGAGAAGAGTGAGTTGGGGAAGAGGATTGAGAATGGAGGGGGTGGGAGAGGGTTGTGAGAGAAGAAAGGGGGAAGGGTGTTGACGAGAAGAGTGGAGGTGATGAAGATGATTGGTATATAAGAGAGGGAGGGAGGGGTGGTAAGAAGGGGGAGAGAAGGGGAAAGGGAGAGGAGGGAGAAGGGAGAGAGGGAGAGGATAAAGGGAAAGGAAGAAAGAAGGGGAAGAGATGGGGAAAATTGATGGGAGAAGGGATGTGGGGGAAAGAAATGCATGAGGGAGGAGTGGGATGGGAGAAGGGATGTGGGGCAGAATAAATGCATGAGGGAGGGGTGAGGTGGAAGAAGGGATGTGAGGGAGAAGAAATACATAAGGGAATAGTGGGATGGGAGAAGGGGTTGAATGAAGTGAGGGATGGGGACGTGGGAGGTGAGGAAGTTAAGCCATTTAGAAGGGGTCATCTTTTCATATTCATTCTGGCCAGTCTTTACAATTTAAGTGAAATTACTGTATATTTAATACTAGTAGAAGGAAATGCTTTAAAAGTCATAACGAATAAAGAATCCCTTTATGAAATTAGTAATGTATTGTGCATAATTATACCCTACATCAATAAATTAATGGCAAATGGCTGATTAAATACTTGCGCCATAGCAATCTGGCAATATATAAAAGAACTACTGATCAGCAAGCAATGCAATTTTTTATAATAAAATTGATGTGTATTTTAGTGTAATTTTGTTTTTATCCGAACCAGAGTATGAAAATCTTCCATATACCCCACCAATCCATACCTTCCACCCTCCCCAAAACTTCCACTTTCCCTCACTCCAAACTACTCTTCTCTTTTACCTCCTCCCATGCCAGCCGCTCTATACACCGTTCAAATTAACTTGACAGCCTATTCCATTAATTTTTCTCACAGTTTTTTTCAAAATCATTCCGTTTTAGACACAACAAACATTTTATATTATTATGCTTAAAGTGCCACTCTACACACCACTGCTAACCATTTCATGATAATATAAGTTGTTAATTTCACTCCCAACACCAAACACCTCCCAATGAAATTAATGAAAGCATGTGATCTTCCCATAAATTAATGAAAGCATGTGATCTTCCCATAAATTAATGAAAGCATGTGATCTTCCCATAAATTAATGAAAGCATGTGATCTTCCCATAAATTAATGAAAGCATGTGATCTTCCCATAAATTAATGAAAGCATGTGATCTTCCCATAAATTAATGAAAGCATGTGATCTTCCCATAAATTAATGAAAGCATGTGATCTTCCCATAAATATACAAATAAGGTGAGGGTTTACTGCCACGTTAACATGAATGAAGCATAACACCATTAGCGACTAATAATCCATCGATCTCCTCCTGTGAAGAGCTCTAACAAATCGATTACTTTCAGTCTGTGCATATCTTACTCGATTCCAGACCAATCCCACATATTATTCCATTTCCGTGTGCCAGTCCCGTAACCAACACCTTCCACTCCTATTCCCAAATCCCACTCCAACCGTCTCCTATATATCCTACCCTCCCAGACTCCCTACCCATCAAAAGCTTTCCTTCCCTAACAGCAATCTCCCGAATCACTTTCCTTCCTTCCCTATTTTATACGGACATTTCATTTCTATTCCCTAATAAATCTCTACTCTATCCCAAACCATAATTCACATAACCTTCCATTCGCTCCTACCAATCCCCTATTCGAAACTACTTAATTTGTAATCTATCCTTTCCTTTCATCTATTTCCAATCTCTGAACCCTCCCCTTCCATCACGACCCACCCCAATCCCTGCCTCCCTCCCTCCCTCCCTCCCTCACTCTCACTCTCTCTCTCTCTCTCTCTCTCTCTCTCTTCCCCCCCCCCCCCCTACCCTACTCATACATCCACTATAACTTCCTACAATATATGTCTCCAAGACCCACAAGCTCCGTGGTTAGGGCGAATCAATTCTCCATTTTAGTATTGCCAACACGATATTAGTCCTGGGAAGGCGGGATCAGGGATAAAGACGGTTTCACACGAGCGAGTATTGCCCCTCAACTTTCTTTCCGAAAACTCTGGTCTGGCAGCTTATGAATAAAACTTGTATACGAAATCCACCACTAATATCAACCCAGCATCAGTCTAGCTGCCGATATCAGTGTCAGGTAGTCCCCATAAGCTGCCAGAATACAGTTGCCGATAAAAAGTTGACGGAATAATCGTTAGTGTGGATACAGCTGTACGGGGAGTGACAGCACCTGGCCTCCGGTATAGAGGTTCAGGTCTACCAGTTGCAACCCACAGCCGACGATTAGATGAGTGCAGAGACCTGGTTGTTAATTTTTTTTTTTTAAAGCCATGTTGCATACTCCGCTTTGCAGTGCACTACACTGTCTCTCATATAAACTTAATCCCCTATGGATCTGATTACTTTGAAATGGCGCCGATTTAAAGGTTAGTTCGAAAAAAAAATCTATAGAAATTCGCAAGATGATGAGAACGAAGACGTTGAAGGATGGTCCCTCTATAGCGCTGACAGGGCTGTGAAGCGAAATCGTGGCCTCAACTATTCTGGAGGCCGATCACCTTACCTCTACAGGGTTCGATACCAATAAATATCATGTACTAAGTACTCTCCATCCAAGGCAAAGGTCTATTTATATCTTACAACCCTATAAACCCACCTTCGACTGCGTTGTTTTGGCTACATATCTTAGTCATTCAATCTGATGACCTCTTCTTTAACCCTTTCTTAACGCTATGTATTACAATTTAGAGAGGATTTGTAAGTGTAAGGAGGTGGAAACTATTGTAACGAAGCCTTTCACTACGCGAGATACTTCCCAATCTGGATATAATCGTCTGGAAGTAGGAAAAATGAAACACAAATTTTCGTCATATGATTGAAAGGATTAAGGTGTAATAAATTATACACATTAGACCTAAAGCATGTAGTTATTCAACACAATGCTGAGAGAGAGAGAGAGAGAGAGAGAGAGAGAGCGAGAGAGAGAGAGAGAGAGAGTGTGCTAGCGAGAGAGAGAGAGAGAGAGAGAGAGAGAGAGAGAGGAGAGAGAGAGGAGAGAGAGAGAGAGAGAGAGAGAGAGAGGAGAGAGAGAGAGAGAGAGAGAGAGAGAGAGAGAGAGAGAGAGAGAGAGAGAGAGAGAGAGAGAGAGAGAGAGAGAGAGAGAGAGAGAGGAGACGAGAGAGAGATGAGAGAGAGGAGAGAGAGAGAGAAGGATGAGGGACGAGGAGAGAGAGCTGAGGAGGGGAGAGAGAGAGAGAGAGAGAGCACAACTCAAGAGAAGCAATATGGTGGTCACTGTAAAGAGGTTGGTTTCAATTTCTCTCCTTATAGCTGCCAGAAGCACAGTCTACCAGTTCCAACCTCCCTCCTTCACAATCATCTTCCCCAGCATATATACCCTCCTTGATCCACTTTTTATAGGGAGCCTTTTGTGTGTGTGTGTGTGTGTGTGTGTGTGTGTGTGGTGGTGGTGGTGGTGGTGGTGGTGGTGTGGTGTGTGTGTGGGGGGGGGGGGGGGGGGGGGTTGAAAGTGATTGGGGTAAGACGTGAGGAATTGGAGGGGTGGGGGGGGATGGAGTGGGTGGAGGGATAGGGGAAGAGGGATGGGCAGGGATGTAGTGGGGGGGGATGAAGTGGGGGTAGGGATAGGGGAAGAGGGATGGGCGGGGATGGAGTGGAGTCGGGGGAGGAGTGGGCGGGGATGGAGTGGGTGGAGGGATGGAGAAGAGTTATGGGCAGGGATGTAGTCGGAGGAGGGGTGGGGAAGTAAGTTAGATGGGTAGGAGGGAAATCAGGGAGCAGAGGGGGAGAGAGAGGAGGGGGAGTAAGTTGGATAAGGAGGAAGGAATTGAGGGAGGATGAAGTTGAGGGAGGAGCTAATATAACAGGGAGAGGATGGGGTATGAGAGTGTGATACTATAAGGATAATAGAGGAAAGGGGTTGGGGAACAGGTTGGACAAGTAGAGAGATATGGGGAGGACATTTAGATATTAAGGGGAGGGGGCGGCGGAAAGAAGAGGGAGGAGGGAATTGAACATGGAGAGGGAAGATGTGTGAAGGGAGGGGGTAGGGAATGGGAGGGATAGGTGGGGTATGAGGTTGAACGAGAAGGGGACCATAGTTTCTCACATGTATAAGAAATAATAATGATAGGTTATAATGATACGCCAACATATAATAAAGATGTATATATTTCCTTGCGATTTGTAGCCAACACTCTTTTATTTGATTATTATATATTAAGATACTGGAAGTTGAAATCGTGGGAAATTAATATAACTGTTTTGCCCTGACATTCCCCCCTACAATATTCTTCCTTCAAGGGATAAACACTGTCAGGGGTCAATGGGGTTAGAGATGATGGTGGGGGAATATAGATTATAGAGTGGGGGGCTATAACCTCAAGGATATAGCAGAAGGAGGAGTAGGGATAAATGGGAATATAGATATGGATTGGGGACTGGAAAAATGAGGGTGAGAGTGAGAAATGAGGATTCAAGAGGTTAGAATTGAGGGTGGATGATGAAGAAGGAAGGTGGGGATAGGAAATGGAGGATGGCAATGAGAGAAGAGGGAATAGAGCACGAAATGGCTATGGCAAATCAGATGGGAAAATAAGAGAAGTAGCGAACTGAGGAGATATGAGGGAAGATAGAAGTTAAAGCTGTGCAAGTAATAGTGGGAGAGATTATAAGTTACCTATAAGACCAGGTAACATATGGGCTAATAAGTTTTTCCAAAAGTCCAGCAGTCTGGTGACTTGTCCTTAAGTGTGTAGGAAACCGCAGAGGTAAATCTAAAGATGTCTATATATTTTGAAGTCATATTTACCATTACCACCTTTTCTTATACTGTTGTCATAATCTGGCACTTCTTGCTAGCTAACTTTGTGTATTTGCAAGTGGTGTGACTGTTGCCAGTTGAACAACCTCTAAAGCACACAAAGAGGCACGGAGGAAATTACTATTGTTCTAATTTATCAACAGAGGAAAATTAAACTGAAGTTGTAAAAGGGATTCAATTTTTTAGTTACTCAGTTACTCAGTTACTTGTTCGTCAAGGGGAATCCACGCAATGCGAGCTAAGCTCATTATTATCGCGCCTCCTTAACTGGGAATGTATTGCGTGAAATGCATGTTAAGTGTTTTATGTACTGTTGGAATGGCTGTGGATGTGTGTGTAGTCTGTATGTTAGCCAATTGGCGACATCGGAAACGAAGGCTTAGGGTGGATCTGTATGGTACCATTCTCACTATAGACGGTACCGTCTCGCCCGAAGGCTTAGGTAGCCATCAGCTTAGGTGAACCATATGATACCCATCTCGCCTTGTACCATTTTTGTGACGGTACAATTGCCAGGCATGAACCTGAGACAATCAAAGTGAATGAATGGCAAGATTTGTTGATATTATAGGTTTATATATAGGTTGATGGCAAGCTTAGGAGTTTATTGATCTTATTGCTTTATATACAGTACAGTATAGTTTGATGGCAAGCGTAGGAGAATCTCCCTTTGTAATAATTTTGTTAGAAGGAGCAAAGACCAATTGTTCTAATTGATAGTACGGTATGCATTAAACTGTTATGATTCTTTAATATGGCTAGCTCTCCACCTCCATTTGTCCCAGGTTCAGGTCATATCAACTGTACACCAAAACTCGGTGGAAGGACTAAGCATGAAGACAAGAAGATAACAAAAAGAAAAGAACACAAGAACACTCCTGACGAACACTCATTTTTTTAAATGGCGAAGACTCGGATACGGGGTTCAGAGGTTTAATGAAGCAATTTGCATATCTGCATACACTTAACCGACATGGGCCCTCCATAATCAGTGCTTACCAATTTGCTCTGAGGAGGACTGCCAATGCTCTGCTAATATCCGTGAAGCTGAGTAAAAGGGTAAGACAACCAAAACTACAGTGCACAATTAGCAATAATAATAACTAGTATTAAGCGAACAGATCCTAATAAATAACAATTTCTGTAGTTTGAAAAGTCAATAGATGATCATTCAGATACGGAAATTCTAGGATATATTACTCTCCTCGCAAGAAGTACAAAAAAAAATGGAGAATGATAGATAATAATTCAGATACGGAAATTAGAGGATACATTACTCCACTGGCAGAAAAAAAAGGACAATGACACCAACCGATAACAGAAAACGGGTTCTGGGCATTCTTTATTGCCTTGGATGACTGAGAAGATTAACACTACATCAAACAAGACCAGAAATCACCAACATAATAGCGGGTATTATCTTCTTTGACTCTTCTTGCCTTAAGCTGGTATCACTCGGCCACCCTTTCCCTCAACATGTATCGTCAACACTTGTCTGGCAGCTATTGAGGTAAGCTAATACAATATATATGTTAGCTACATGAATCAATCTTTAGTTTACTTTCCGATTCCAGTGCAAAATATCTTAATATTCGTGCCAGAAAAAATGCAGTGGATCGAAAGTCATAGGGAAAAGATCTGGTGTGATACCGGCTTCAGTAAAGAGATGATGCAGATGTGATAGGCTGGCTGATGCTACCTTTGAGCAAGATCCTCATAGTTAAATGTTGTCTTTGAAAATGTAACCAATACTATAGTTTCAATGTAACCAATACTATAGTTTCAATGTAACCAATACTATAGTTTCAATGTAACCAATACTATAGTTTCAATGTTTATTACCTTCTTCAGAGGCACGAACCACTGTATGAAGGCCATTTTTTCTTGTTCTTGGATCGAACACAATTTTGAATTACCGACTTAGGGTATTTCTTGAGGTACAGAGCTGAACTTTAACAAACATACAGATATGATCGAGAGGGGGGTTCAGGGTCATGGTAGCAAAGTTGCACTTCCAACCCTACGAACCATGGACAGTAACTTTCGTAGTATCAAGATTATGATCGAACACGATATTGCTAGACATACAGTAAGATCCAAAATCGAATAATCGCCTGGGATACAAGGGCATAATAACATAGTTACGCTCTGCTCAGAACAACAGTTAAAGGTTAGTTGACGAGAGCTGAAAAATGCTACGCTACAGTAACAGTTCCTCATCATAAATTAACATAGTTTCCTACTTGGATTACCGAAGGACTTTTGAATCCGGGCGTACATATAGGCATCATAATAGTTTATCCTCTATTCGATTTGTTCACCCTCATACTTAAGAATAATCTTAATTAATTTCACTCCCAACACCAAGCACCTAACTTGAAAATCCAGAAACTATTTATTTTCGACTCGCCCTTACACCACCAGTAATCAACCTCCCTGTTTATTTGCTCTTACTCCACCCAAACACCGACTAATAATTTAGATATCCCCTTTTCTTCTCTTCTTCTTCTCTCACCCCCATCAAAGATCCACGCCCTCCCTCACCCCCCACCTAAATTTTCCTCCACCCTCTCCCCCCAAAATGAAACCTCCACACTAATTTCCTCTTCCACCGCTCTCACCCCTTACATCCAATACGGTAAACAACCACACCACACAAACAAAAAAATCCCACCGATTCTGTACAAATTCACACCAGACGCTTCTCTGAATTCATCTACTTCATCTACCCTCTACTCAGCCTCTCCACCTACCCTTACATCTCCTCTTCCACCCCTATCACCATAATGTAGATATCCACACCACAAAATGTATATCCTTCTTCCCTTCTTTCTTCTTCTTCACTCGGCCCCTCCCACAGACATCCAGCCAGTCGTCATGTGATGTAAATAAGCACAGTTTGGTTCGCCACACTCGTTCCAGATCAACGACCTACCGATACACACACACACTCATATACAGAAAATACACACACTCTCTCTCTCTCATACACACACACACACACACACACACACACACACACACACACACACACACACACACACACACACACACACACACACTCTCAAACACATTAACACCCATCCACACACTCAAACACATTAACACACATATACTCACACATACTAACAGTGCACACATACAGTACACACCCACATACAATAACATTCCGCTCAAGCAAGCCACAAAGGCCACGGTGGACGAAGCCTAGCCCGAGAAATGACGATAACTTACACAATGACTTACGAGACAAGAGCAGCCCGCCCAAACGTGGTCGCTGAGACGAGAGCCTAGACGAACTCTCCTACTCCTCCTCCTCCTTCGCCACCTTCATCTCCTACGCCCTTTTACTCTTCCTCTTCCTCCTTCGCCTTCTCCTCCTCCTCCTTCTTTAACTACTACTACTACTACTACTACTACTACTACTACTACTACTACTACTACTACTCCTCCTCCTTCTCCTTCTCCTTTATCTCCTTCTTCTCCTTTATCTCCTCCTCCACCTCCCCTTCCTTCTCCTCCTTTGCTTTCTCCTCCCACCATCCTCCTCCTCTGTCTGCCTTCTTATCCCCCTCTTCCTTATCTTCCTCCACACCTTCTTCCTCTACCCTCCTACCCATTCTTCTTCCTCCTCCTCTTCCTCTTCGCCCTCCTACTATCCCTCTCTTCTTGATCTTCCTCCACCTCCACCTCCTTCTCCTCCTCCTCCTCCTCCTCCGCCCTTCTCCATCTTCTAACATCTTACTTCTCCTCCTCTCTTACTTCTTCCTCTACCCTCCACCCATTCTTCTTCCTCCGCCCTCCTCCTCTTCCCCCTTCTACTATCCCTCTCTTCTCTATCTTCCACCTTCTTCTCCTCCACCCTTCTCCATCTTCTAACATCAACAAGGACCCGGCCGGCTTAATTCCCCGTATAAATCCCATTGAGCGACGGTCAAATTCGTCATAAATCCGCCGGAACGAGCTTTACAAATGCCGATTAATGAGGTATAAATAGCGGGGGGTTATGGGGCTGGCTTAATGGGGAAGAGGTCGCTTTTTCTGGACCCCTTTCTCCCTCATGTTTAGCATAATACTTTAGAAATTTTAAAACGTTCGTTCCGTTAGCTTGGCGATTTGGAGACCTTTTGCCGCATTTCTTTGTCAATAATAAGACCTTTCGTGCTATTTAGTTGTCGATTTTGTATCCTGGCGAGCGATAGCGAACCTGAAATTTTAAGACATATTTCTACCGAAATATGTACAAGTTTATCTTCAAATGGGGTCTAAGGGGTATTTTGTTTTAGCTTGATGGAGGTCTAGCGAGGAAAGTAAAAAATAATTTAATACATGAATATATAGACCAAAAAGCAAGCAGTACCCCCTTAAAGAGGCGGTGGCACACGGGAGTATTATTCCGGCAATTTTCCACGAGCAAGTTTTACCTCCTTACTTTCCGAGGTTCATTTACATTGCTAAAAGAAATGATATCAAAAGTGGAATATGGTAGGTGGCTAAATTATGATCAAAGTTCATCAACCTATATTTCAAAGCTGCAACACGAGAACAGCTGAGTAATATCCCCGGAAAAAGACCTCGTGTGACACCAGCTTGAATCAACCCGCTACTCAATGCACCCCTTCTCTATCCCCCCCCCCCCCCCCCCCCCTCACACCTCTTCCTTTTTCCCCCTCCCACGACCCCTCTCCCCTTCCTCAATCACCCCACCCACTAACACCCGAACCACCCTCCCACGATCACCCCCACCTCAAATTACCCCCCCCCCCCCTAGCCACCCCACCACACCCTATTCACCTTCGCCCCAACCCCCCACGTCGTACACATGTCAATCTCCTTTATTTAGAACCCAGATTACGCATTTTCGAATCAACCCCCCCCCCCCCCCCCCCCCCTGATGGCTAAGAGTGGCAAGCCGGGCCCCATAAAGCAGGCCACAATAGTGATCATAAATCCGTCAGAGGTGATAGCCTAATTACAAGGTGGAGAACGCAGCAAAAAAGTGAGTTATATCAGCGGTCGCCGGAGTAAACGCGAGGATTGGTGGTAATTAGTTATTGCTGATCATCCTCACTGTCGTGTTCTTCAACCTTAGTACATGTAAATCATTCAAATTGGTGAACTAAAGAGGTACACTTTTTATTTATTTGTATTCTCTATGTTTAAGAAGGAGACCGGAGGTTGGCCTGCCTGTGGCTAGTGTCCCATCAAATTGAAAGAGTGATAGAGCCATATTCAATGTGCGTTACAATCAACATTTCTGGACACATGGAGCTTGCAGGAGTTAAAGGTGTAAGATGGAGTGAGGAAGAGAGTTCTATACCTTACTGGTAGAGTGGGAGAAAGGCTGAAAACAGATTCAATCTTGGGTTAGAGAGTTAAACAGAAGAAGGATGAGAATGTGTTAAAAGGCGGATGCCACTACTCACGTAAGGGAATGTATACACCGAGAAAGCACTGAACACCTTAATTGATTATTGCAATAGCGATAGAAGAGAAATATATGCAATATTGCAGCATTCTTATTATCAAGAATCTACAGTATGTGATATACAGATTTCATTCGTACTGAGTAGAGGTTATAGACCCTATTGTAACAAACATCGGCCAACTTCTGCCATATTGGTGCCACTATACTCTGTTTATTTTCAACTGACGGTAAATTGTAAAGTTCCCATCAAGATTTTTCAGTTATTATGATGATTTTGTAGTGAAATATGGTGCTAATTATATAAACTTGGTCTTAATAAGATGCAGAGACATAGTGGTTTCATATTTTTCCATTAAGCCTCGAGAAATTAACTGTTAAGGGATTCAATTTATCGCCAGACGAAATGAAACAGAGTATAGTGCCATTGGCGTTTTTGTATAGTCATATACACCCATACTCATAACACACCTTAGGCAACACTGGTACTGACATTTTGTAGTCTGTGGTCTTTGTGTATATTTTCTACTTGATAAGAAATATATCACCCCGTTGTCAGATCATTATGGCATCAAATTGGGGTCGGGAAAAAAAAAAAAAATACCCCCCCCCCCCCCCCCCCATAAATATTCTACTTTGATACGCGAAAAACACTCCAACAAAACTACCCCATAAAGACTTCGTCCATGCTTTGTAAAGGCTCATTATTATCATTGTTGGCTTGATTTATATATATATATATATATATTTTATATATATAAATTCTATTTGTTTTGTTGTTTCATTTTTGAGAGGAATCCGAAATGTAAACTATGTAGATAAAGTTATTTTTGTTATCACAACTGTACACGTGTACTCTCGCGAGCTACACGCCACCCTTGCTAATAACACATCCCATTACCCATCCTAAAACACCATTATGTTTACAACTCTCATAAAGACATCTCGAGGCTGGAATCTCACGGGACGTACAGTTGGTCACAGTAATTTGGATCCACGCCGTGATTATATGTACGGCAGGAAACATAGTATGGCTTTCCTATAAATCCATTGACTCCTTATGTACCGGCGACGTCTTTGTAATTGTATTCTAGTAATATTTATAAGATTATGTGCAGCTTAAGAAGGGTCTGTGGTGGTAAAAAGGGTTAATTAAGAAAGTTAGAAGCCTGTTAATTGCTGGAGGCCCTTTCGAAACTGAATAAAATCGTCGAATAGTTGCCAGAATAAAGCTAAAAGGACGGGCCCTGGTACTGAACGGGTTAGTTGGTCATAATAATTAGGTCATGCATAAGAAAATACACTTCTAATTCACACATACCAATATTCCTTCATTATATAAAATTACGGAGCGAATATAATTTCCTGTGGGCCACTGTACAAATTGTTGCCATACCTTACCGGAGACTTCTAATAAAAACACGTCGACTGTTCGGGGGCCGGCTCTCCGTCTTCATTTTGAGGGCTTAATGACGTCATTAATAAGAAAACAAAAGCACATCAAGTTTGACCGCCGCCTTCGAGGGACCGAGTTTTTTCAGAATGGTTCCCCGTTTTCTAGCAACATCGCACGTACCTCAAGTTGAACCAGGGGGTATTAGCTTATAGATATATAAATACACACAGTACATAAAGTACACCTGTTAATAGAAAGGCGGAAATGGAAGAAAATTAATATACTACTATTTTAGCCACCGTTTTCCTTGTTATTATAGAAAATGTAGGAGGGTAAACTACAGACGAAACAATGTGGGTCTACGGAGGGCCTTGGGAGTAAAGCCGAGATGCTCACGCTCCTCTCATATGATGGCCTTATATCAATGTCCCGGGGAGACGAAACGCAGCCCCAGTCATTTCGTCCCATTACTACCTCGCCTTTCATGACATTTCGCCTCGAAGTGGTTGTGAGGCGAAGTGTTCATGAGGTGAAGTGGTTGTGAGGCGAAGTGGTTGTGAGTTGAAGTGGTCGCGAGTTGAAGTGTTCATGTGGCGAAGTGTTCATGAGATGAAGTGGTTGTGAGGCGAAGTGGTTGTGAGGTGAAGTGGTCGCGAGTTGAAGTGTTCATGTGGCGAAGTGTCCATGAGGTGAAGTGGTTGTGAGGCGAAGTGGTCATGAAGTGAAGTGACTTATTCTCTTATAACCTCGCCTTATAGCCTCGCCCACATCGCTCTCTTGCCTCACTAAAGCAACCCGCAAACCCCCCGCCACCCTTCACCTGTCCACCATGCCACTCATTAAGGATATAGCTACAGTACCCTTCAGTAATTACAAATAGTCACGTATTATTACACTGAGTACTCTATACTATACATGAATGAATGCAAGCAAAAGTAAATTGTAATATATGTTGACGATGCTGACGAAGATGACAGCAAAAATAATAATGTAAAAATCACCCAAATTCATGATATAAAAATATTCCAGTACTTACTCAGTCCAGCATCAGTCCAAGCCTCCCTGCATGCACCACATACGCGCAACTGGAAAAAAGAAAACGTCATTAAAATCAACAAACCTTTCGATATACAATAGTATATTAAGAATCAATGCAATATGTATCTCCGAGTTATGGAAGGTCTATAAACTTTGTGCACACGGCTGTTTCTCGTGACATCGAACAGTCACTCCAACAAGGATTTCTAAGAAACAATCGAGTTAGTAACACAAGTGCACTCGCAACGAGGAAATCTTTCATGCGCATAGACACTCCAACTGACTTTCATTCTATACACACATACGCACACCAGATGCCTAAAACGTTCATCATTCTATACACACATACGCACACCAGATGCCTAAAACGTTCATCATTCTTTAAAGTACGGTATAGCAGGCTTGTCCAAAAAAAAGTAGAGTAACGCAAATATAATATTGACGATAGACACACACACATTCGTATTCAAACACGCGCGCATATATTTACATAGATACACTGGCCACACAGACCTTACGATCCAAACGAGGTGGTGAGGACTTAATTCTAGTAGATGTGGCATATCCGATAGAAAAGGAAAGTTGAAGGAAATTATAGATAGCACAGAAACCTAGAGCACACCCAGTCTGAGGCATATACTGTAACTATATGAGAATGAAACATCTTAGTTACACAACTACAAAGTCACAAACATATCATATATAATTGTGTCACAAAATTCTATATAATTTGCATTTATCATTCTACGCTTGAAATTCTCGAGATGTCTATCTTTGTCACCTTAAGGGGAGATCTCCACTTGAGGGATTTTTTTCTTGACCCCTTTCACCCTCATGTTTAGCCCCATTGCTTTTGATATTATAAAACGTTCGCCCCATTAGTTTAGCGATTTTAAGAACTTTCACCCCATATTAAGACCTTTCGTGCCATTTAGGTGTCGATTTTATCCTGGCGAGCGATAGCGAGCCTGTAATTTAAGAGGAACCGGCCTTCGGCCGGGACATTTTTCTACCGAAAAATGTACAAATTTATCTTGAAAGGGACTCAAGGGGGTGTAATTTCAAGCTTGATGGAGGTCTAGGGAACAAACTAAAAACCTCCCCTTAATTATGATATATCACTGGACTACTTACATTAGCCCCTTCATTACCGGTGACATCTTTTGTATTATTTAGACGATTTAATGCAGTTTAGAAAGGGTCTCCAGCAATGAACAGGCTTCGAACTATATCGCCTAACCCATTTACTACCACAGATCCTTCTTAAACTGCACACAATCGTCTAAAGATAGCTAGAATCAAATTGGAAAGACGTCGCCGGTACAGAAAGGGTCAATCTTAAATATCAACAGTGCCACATATCACAATCTTTCTGTGGGGGCGCTCGGTTATGGTCTTGGCCTTGCTCGGGGCCTTGGGGCTGTTCGGCCAGGCAGCTTGGGGAAAAACAACAACAACAATCTTTCATAAACTGATGACTATGAACTATTATACGTTCCATCATAACATGTTGTATTGTTATAATATACACAACCATTTTGAGGTAAGAGTAAAGCCAGACAACCCTGCCTACCTGCCCTTCAGTGCTGTACAAGCAAATATGGGCATGAATAAAGTCATTAAAGTGTCCAAAATAATTTACCTTATAATAGTATATAAAGTAGAGTGATATGCCCCTCTAATATAAGGATAAGAAGGCATATCAAGTAATCAGACAGCTTTGCCTTTGGTATCCTTCACACACATGAAACAAAATCAAAGGTATATTACTATCATTATACCTTACTTGATTATATTTACCTGTATTATAGCCTTATATTTATTAGAGTATAGACAACAATAGAGCCAGAGAACCACACCTCCCTGCGTCAAGTCTCAGCACTCTACAGCCTCCACCCAGTTGACAGATAAACTTTTTAAAAATGAATATTCTCTACAGCGCCGAAATTCTATCTGTGCAGAGGGGGGAGTATTTTTTTGCCACCCTTCCGGTAGGCGGTGAAACTCAGAAATCCTCACCGGCCCTGACAACTAAGTTTACGTATCAGGCAGCGCGACTCAAAAAGGTAAAGGTGGATTAAAACCGCTGTCACACGAGCGATTTTAGCGGCGAATTGTATCGGAGTCAGCCATACTTTTGTGTGTGTTTTTTGAGGGATATGTGTTATATTATATTCTTGCATTGATAATGATAATGTTTATTTGGGCCATAGAAATATAGGTTGCATCAAAATATGACCCAGTTCTTTGATGAACTATTGAATCTTTTAAGAGTTAAGCTAAGTATATATAATTGCAATATTACTATTAAAGATTATGTATTACAAATATCAAAATATTGTCATGATGGAAACAAAGCTTGTAATAAGTTTGATATTTGTCTCCGCATGTGCTTTACTTCATATCTGCGACGAGTACTTACTTACATTCACTTCTAACAGTATTCGTCTTACTCGGGCGTCCTGGATACACACGCTTTTCCGTCAACTTTGATCGACGGCTTCTTCGTTCAACGTTTATAAGAATTATGTCACCTATAATAATCTAACGTTCATAAGCATTCTGTTCCCTGTAATAATTTACCTATATCATAAAACCAAGATACAGTACCAGTGCCAAGTAGTGCCCCAAAATGTTGCCAAATCTGAGTTTAGTTAAACCTTTATTAGTATTTTGCTCCCTATAGTAATCAGTCTAGTCGCCAAAATCAGTGCAAAATGGTGGTGAAAAGTTTGTTAAATCTGATAACTTCTTAGTTATGCCATTATAAGAATGATGTCCTCTATAATAATCTACCCACATAATAAGTCATCGAAATGCCAAATAATGCTCAAATCTGCTGCCCGGATCGAGTTGCCATTATACAATAAGTCTTGTGTCCCCTATAATAATATACTCACATAATAAGTCATCGAAGTGCCAAAAAGTGCCAAAACGTGTTGCCCGGTTCGAGTTGCCATTATAAGAATTGTCCCCTATAATAATCTACCCACAGTATAAGTCGTCAAAGTGAAAAAATAGTCCCAAAATCTGTTACCCGGATCGATTTGTCATTATAAGAATTGTGTCCCCTATAATACTCTGCCATTATAAGACTTGTGTCCTCTATAATCCTAAGACTTGTGTCCTCTATAATCCGACAGTATAAATCATCGAAGTGCCAAATAGTGTCAAAATCTGTAATGCCAAATAGTGCCAGAATGTGTTGCCAATCACAAGTTATCGGTGTGTGTGGCGCTGTTGTGACCCCGCCTCTACTGACGCTCATATGTTTTGACACAAGCTATTAACAAATAACAAGGGCGAGAGGCTCACATCTTCCTCCTGTTTTTCGTCCCCCTTTCCGTTTCTCTCACTCGGTCCCTCTCGCATATGCTCTTTCTGCTCGCTCTCTCTCTCTTTCTCTGCTCTCTCTCTCTCTCTCTCTCTCTCTCTCTCTCTCTCTCTCTCTCTCTCTCTCTCTCTCTCTCTCTCTCTCTCTCTCTCATCCTCTCTCTCTCTCACACACTCTCTCTCTCTGTCTCTCTCTCTCTCTCTCTCTCTCTCTCTCTCTCTCTCTCTCTCTCTCTCTCTCTCTCTCTCTCTCTCTCTCTCTCTCTCTCTCTCTCTCTCTCTGTCTCTCTCTCTCTCTCTCTCTCCCCTAAAACTCGTTCAACTTTTCCACTAGCGCTCGAGGTATCTGCTCTTATTGCCCTTGCTGTGTTCGAATCTTGCTAAACTTTCTGGGCGTCTCTGAATAATGAACATTTTAGAAACTCCTCCGGCCAGGCAGACGACGAGGACCACTACTACCATCACCATCATCGTCACATCGTCCACCTCTCGTCATCCTCCCTTCGTCCAGCGTAACAATAGGCAGGTCAAAACGGTCACACGCCTAAACAGCCCCAACCATGGCCGTCTAAATCCCTATATAGGTGTGCCACAACTTAAACGGCCACAATCGGGTTGGATTCTGCGTACATTTAAAACACGCGGTGAATTACCTATGATAACGCGCTTCAAATCTCTAGTGCTACCGCGGCTTGAATACTGTAGCGTATTAACATCCCCATACAAAGCAGGTGAAATAAATTACTTAGAGTGTACAAAGAAATTTCACTTCGCATATAAGTTCGATAAAACAGCTACACTATTGGGAGCGTTTAAGAGCACTGAATCTGTACTCACTGGAACGTAGAAGAGAACGGTACCTAATAATATACACGTGGAAAATCGCAGAGGGTTTAGTACTAAACCTACATACACCGATAGTCATGAAATTGAGTGATAGGAGAGGCTGGGAATGCGAAATCCCCCGGATGAATAACCGGGGTGCTATGGGCTCTCTGCGAGAGGGCTGGTTATCACACATAGGCCCACGTCTCTTCAACAAACTCCCACGGCGAGTAAGAGACATAAGGGACGTCTCGTTAGACAACTTCAAGAGAGCCCTCGATGTCGAACTGCAAAAAGTGCCAGACGAGCCCATCCTCGCAAGGGAGCGAGCTGTCGCTTCAAACAGTCTACTGCACCAAATCACCACCCATAACGAGGGGCGTCGCGCTCCTTGGTGCCGCTAGAAGAGTGGCGAACACATCAAAAGGTAAAGGTAATCCCAGTCATCCGAGGTTATATTAAGCTTGATAAGGCTACGTTAATTTAAGTAAGGTTTCGTTAGGTCTCGTTAGATTAGGTTGAACTTACTTTGATTAAATGGAGTAAGTTCAAGTTAGGAGAAAATGGCCGTGTTGGTTGTGGCCGTTTCGAAGTTTGGTTATTTTCGGATACTTTGGATTTTTTATCACTATGGCAGCTCCCGTCTGTGCTGCATACAATCGCTTAATGTTAGCCAGAATAAAGTCAAATGCACATTTATAGTTAAGTTATTCTAGAATACCAGCCAAAAGTAGTGTAACTTCTTCAGCAAAGGGAAGACAGGAAACCCCGTCAGTAGAACAACAATATACTTGTGAATGATAGAATTACTTGGTGAACACAACCTTCTGAGAATGGGGAGGGGTGCTGGTGGTATGGTGATGGTAGTACGATGGAAGGGACTGGAGTTTTCGCAGAGAGGCTCCAGTCCTGACGTTATTCTTGACTTACAGTGTGCTGGCTTAATAACCCAATAGGGTTGGATTCCTAAGTCCTATTTTAACTAACTAAGGTACGATGGGGTGTTATAGTGTGGGGTGCGTGGTATCGTGGCGGTGGTAGTTGGTGGTATTGGAAGTGGTGGTTGGTGTTATTGGAAGTGGTGGTTGGTGGTATTGTAAGTGGTGGAGATTGGTAGTGGTGATGGTACAGGTGATAATGGTAGAAGTTATAATAGTGGTGGTGGTGATGGTATAAAAGTGGTGGTGGTGATAGTAGTAGAAGTGGTGATAGTAGTGGTGGTAGAGAAGTGGTGATGGTGATAGAGGTAAGTTATAATAATGGTGATGGCGGTGGTATAGAAGGGGTGATAGTAGTAGAAGTGATGATAGTAGTGGTGGTAGAGAAGTGGTGATGGTGATAGAGGTAAAAATTATAATAATGGTGATGGCGGTGGTATAGAAGGGGTGATAGTAGTAGAAGTGATGATAGTAGTGGTGGTAGAGAAGTGGTGATGGTGATAGAGGTAAAAGTTATAATAATGGTGATGGCGGTGGTATAGAAGGGGTGATAGTAGTAGAAGTGATGATAGAGGTAGTGAGAGCGACCCAATCTGATTGACGAAAGTTGAGCCGACGTGTAACATAAAGACCACTTAATGGGGTAGAGTTTAATCTTTGGTAAACTTATTCATATATTTATTCATCTTTTAGTTTCCTCCCTAGATATCCATCAGGCTTTAATAAACATCCCCAAGACACCCCTTCGATATAAATTCGTACATTTGTTGGTAGCAAAAGATACCTAAATGGCACGAAAGGTCTTATTATTCACAAATAAATGGGTCGAAAGTTCTTAGAATCGCCAAACTAAAGGGACTAATCGTAAGGGGGGTGGTGGTCCAGAATCTCTCCCCCCCCCCCCCCCCTCCCTTTTAAGGCCAGATACACGACAGTCAACAACAATATTTCTCCACCCTGTTTGATGTTATGCAATAGGAAACACCACACCACCAATTCTGAAGAACACGCATGAGGCCTTAGTCACATGAATCGCCGTGATAAAAACATCAGATCCTAGAATTAAGACAATTTTGTTGGTTGTACAATACCCAAAAAAAGTATCGGCAGTCAAGTTGTCTACGGTATTATGGAGTCGTAGATTTGAATATATAATTACTTTACACTGAGGAAAATACCAATGCGGTTCGTCCAGCGTTTCAAAGTGTAACGAAGGAAAAGCTCTTGATACTTATGTAGGGTACTGTGCATCAGCTGTTGAAGTTTCCCAAAGTCGCCGTATTATCGGGAAAGCAATGCAAATAGTCCCATCTCTCCGGCGACAGTGTTTCAGAAGGAGAGTTTATAGGCACAGAAGGAAGGAGAACGTTCAGTAAACAGAGACTGCCCAATGACAACACATACTAACCTTTTGTCAATATTGAACACTAATAACACCAAATTAAAATTGCATAGAACTTGCTATATTTAACAGCTTTGGAGGTCAATGTTATAAGGCACAGAATAATTTGTTTAATGGAAACAAGAATGTCTTTCGTTACGTGTTCCAGTGCTTCAAACTGCATAATTCTTAAAAAAGAATAATTTTGAATTATTAAATGAAGTTGTCCTATCTCTGTATCTTAAAAAGATCTCCATGAGAGTTGTTTAAAGCCCCACTTCCCCAACAGCACTCACTCCCTCCTGCTCCTCCTCTCTCCCCCTTTTGTTTTTATTATTCTCGGGGGCATTCTGGTAGTTTTGATGAGGAGCAGCCGTGACGGGACGCGCGCCGGCCATCCTCGACATTCACGGGGCCCAACAATTGGTCTTGGCACAGCAACAGGTCACATATTCACTGCCTTCCAGATTACAGGGGAGCGCCGACGGGTACACAGATCGCTTGCTGGACATGGGAGGGGGACATTTTGGTTTTACTATGACGGTGGCAGGCTTGAAGCGGTCGGGTTTTGGACTAAGTATCCCCAAATGAAATACATGTGCGTTTAGGCTAATGTGGATGTTTACTAAACCTGGAAGAGGGATTCCGTAGAGTATATGCCAATGAGTTGAATGGATTGAGAGCCAAAATGTGCGAGTTGGCCAAAGTGTTAGAAGAGGGGGGAGGGGGAGTGGGTGTTAGGAGTAGAGGGGGGGGGGGGGGGGTAGCGACGAGGACCTCCCGGGGTCAGTAATGACTCCGTGCTTGTGTTACTCACTTTTATAGGGTCGGGGCGGCGGACGGTGTGCCTCGGGTTGGCTGGTGTTTCCAGAGCTGCCAAACTGAATTTGCCTGCGTGTCTGTGCTTCTTCTCCCATTGCCACTTTTACTTCGTTCAATTTTGAGCTTGGCACGTTGCTCTCTCTCTTGCAAAGGAACGTGCCTGCATTTACCCTCGAGTTTGTGTGGATTTTCTCCTAGTTCTAGCATGCCTGCTGGACCAAATGGAGGAATAGGGCTATGAATTCCCCGACACATATGGAGCAATGAATTCAACGGACATTTACAGAACTATAAATTCACCAACATACAAGGCCTTTCTCTCTTTTTTCCACTTCGCAAGCCTTCCCTAATTTTCTTTCCACTCTCCCCAAACGCCTCCATCCACTATCGTCAGTCGTTCGGATCCGTTTTCCTTCCCTTTTCTTCCATTTCGGTAAATGTCCCTCCCCGCGGTGGAGAGTAGAGGGCCGTGTCTCCACTGTCCGTCCTTGCACTTCCTCAGGGGCTGACCATGGAGGGGGTCTTGGTGGTAGCGAAATTTTGTAGGTGACGAACTTTTTTGGAGGGTCACGATATTTTCTAGATAACGAGAGCTTTTCTACATGGTGATGAGCTTGTCTAGGGTTTTTTATGCTTCCAATGACTGACATGCATCCTATATCAGCATACCTTTCCGCGTCATCCATACTAAAAATATATAACCTTTCCTTATGCACTATTCATAATGCCTGGCACAGCTTTACCTTAACTCATCAGTCCACGTCACCCCTAAATAAAATATATAACAAAAATAAATAACGACCTAAACTTTCGTCACGATATTGGCTAACATTGACTCTACATTAACCCAGCATTACACATCACCCATACACCGTCTTTAACACTTTTCTGTTCACAATGAATGACACTGATATCATAGCCCTTAAATGCACGTCACATCTACTACACATTTACCCACTTTATAAATCCTCTGCTCTTGATGCTTGAAACAGACTGTACCTTAGCCCTTCAAGTCGACGTCACCGCTACTACACTTTCACCACCTTTATAAATTACCTTTTAAGGGGAGAATTCCATTTGAGGGATCTTTTCTGGACCCTTTCTCCCTAATTAGTTTCCTAATTAGCCTCATTAGTTTTCAAATATTACAAATTTCGGCATTTAGTTTGGCGATTTTACGAACTTTCGCCCCATTTTTTGTCAATTTTAAGACCTTTTGTGCCATTTAGGTGTCGATATTTTCCTGACGAGCGTCAGCGAGCCTGTAATTTAAGAGGAACGGCCTTCGGCCGGGACATTTTTCTAAAGAAAAATGTACAAATTTATCTTGAAAGGGGGTCTAGGGGGTGTAATTTAAAGCTTGCTGGAGGTCTAGGGAACAAACTATAATTTTTTTTTTTTTTTTTTTTTTTTTTTTTAAAGAGACAATGAACGGAGGAAGGAAAAACACAGATAAAACTTGCCCTTAAGGAAGACTGACAAGGATCCTAGATCAGCTCGTCACTCCACGTCGCCCCTACTAAACATCCACCGCCTCCCCCTAAATACCAAACCACACGAACGAGATTCCCGGCATCTTTTCTCGACAACTATGGTCCAGAATTTGAATTTACAGAGTTGCATAAGATTACAGCCAACTATAATAATATACCTTCAGTCTAGTTACCGATATACAAAGACCCGAAATGATAATTTCAGCCAACTATGATGAACCACTTTCAGTCTACAGTAGTGATCTATATAAGTGCGATAAACACCTGATATGCTACCAGGATTAAGTTGCCGGAAAATGCGCTCGTGTTCCTTAACCCTTCCACAAGCAGTGACAATATTGTTCAAAGACTGGAATTAATATGATAAGGAATAAAGGTAAATTAACAGAAATTGCATTGATTTGGATATGTTATCACCTCCAAAGGCATAACAAGAACTATATAGCAAAATTTGAACTTGCATATTAAATTACAATGACTAAAAAGAAGGAACTCGTTTTTAGTGAATGGTGACCGGGCAACTCCACCATTAGACCCTTCCAATCAGTAGATCTCAACCAGTGCTAAATCAACCAATATTGTTAGGTTACGTTAGGGTTCTAAGGTTAATTTAGAACTATAAGTTGGCACCGGCTTATTTGGCCGTGATTACAGGTCAAGATCTACTGGTTGAATTGGTCTACTGGTTGTGTTGTATGGGAACTATTTATATACTGTAGTTATAGTAGGCTGGCAAACAAGAGAGTATTCAATACCAGCCTTAAACCCAGTTCCTTCGTTTTAGTCATTAATATTAATTAGGCAGGCTTAAAATTATACTTTAAGTTCTTGCTATGTCTTTGGTAATAAAATAGCCCAAGCAATGCAATATATAATCTTATTTATAAATTTTAGTCCCAACACCAAACACCTACCAATGAAATTAATAAAAGCATGTGATCCTCCCGGGATTCGAACCTGGGTTACCACATACAGATCTTACACACCATTACACCTTATCATACTAATTTCAGTATTAAAACCAAATTGTCCCGGTTTGACACCCTGGTCTATCGTTCGCCAGCCTCGTCCCTCAACCTCCCCCCCACACACACACCACTTCCTACCAGCATCAGCACCAGCCGCCTCTCTCTCCCCCAACCATCTAATCCAATCTGCCCTAAGCTCTCATCCTGTCAGACCAACCTTTCACCCCTTCCTATAATCCAATCTAACCCTTAGCTCTCCTCCCACCCCTGCACCTTACCCCCAGCAACCTAGCTCGTCAGTTTGGTACACTTCAGTTTGTTGAGGGACCCGCAGTATGCCGCTCTTGGACAATATAATATGCAAGGGGGGGGGGGAAGGAGGATCATGATAGGGATATATAAAGACACGGATTCGCATACTTGTATCCTGCCGGTATTCTGGATGTGTGCATCTTCTGCTTAAGCTTGTTTCATAATTAAAATACGATATAGGTTTTGGGTAATTTAAAGCTGAGGAAAAAGGTAAAATTGGGTTGCAAATATAGTATATTCATAAGCAGTACCTATATTAGATAGTAGCTTCCTATTTTACACAGCCTAATTTGGCAGACTAGAGACAACATATTCGGTTGGGTAGCCATAATGTTTAACTGGGTAGTTAAAATTTCAGTAATGTAGTCAACAGTTCGACAGGGCAGTGAAAACCTTGCTGGAGCAGCTAAGCATCCACAAGTTTGGTTTGGCAGCCAAACGAAATCCAACAGAGTTGCCGAAAGTTCTTTATGATGGCAACATTTTGGAACACAAAAGATCCCAATAACATTGAGTATTTTGATATAAAAAAAAAATCCCAAAATCTTCTTAAATATCCCAAGAATCTTGGGAAAAGTCTAAGGATAAGCATCACTACAAGGGATGAAAGCGGCAAGGCTCATCTAAAACGTATGTACACATTCCTGATTCCGCTAAGAAGAGTGTTGTGATTTGCTGAATTAAGTGAGTGTTTTTGTCGTTTCAGGAACCTTTGATGCACTACTCTCTTGAACGGCTGCCCCCATGACATCGTATACTAAGACCAAAGTTGTTCACAGAGCTAAACAAAAAAAACACACACACAAAAAAAAACGGTGAACCTTCCGGATTTCCGCTATCCACCTAAGTAGGTCGTTTCACTGCGTTTATTTTCTTTGGAACCTTTGACATACTACTCCTCCTACACGGCTGCCTCCTCCACAACATTGAACACTAAGATCAAGGTTGTTCACAGAGCCAAAATGAACAAAGTGAACCTGCCAGATTTACACTACACTCGCTAAGTAGCTCGTGTTGCTGAGTTTCGTCATCTCCGGAACCTTTGACGCACTACTCCTCCTAAACGGGTACCTCCAAGACATTGAACAGAAAGGGTTGAGTTCGGAGGCGTATTATATGTTTGCTTACATAACTCGTACGTTTGTGTCTAATATGACTGGGGTTTTTTCCCAAAATTATTTACGGCCAGCTGTTATTTACCCCCTGCTGGCAAGGGAGCAGGCCACTTCGCCTCATTACCACTTCGCCTTGGTCTCTTCGCCTCATGACCACAACGCCTTACAACCATTTCGCCTTGTAACCACTACGCCTCACTACCACTATGCCTCACTACCACTTCGCCTCACTACCACTTCGCCTCACGACAACAACGCCTCAGCTCCAGTTCGCCTCACGCTTTCTTACCGCTTCACCTCTCTACTAATTTGACGCACAATTTGAACGATGTACAGTAGTTTTTGATAGTTATGATTTGGATTCGTCTCGCCGTTGCGGTTTCAATGGTGTAATTATTTTTTTAATTTTGAAATTTTTTTAGGCCCAAGAAGCCTATTTTAAAGTTTAAAAACTCCATAGGCGAGTTATTAATGTACGAATTTTATTTAAATTTATACCATAAGTACACTTTGGCAAGCTGAATCGAATGACGCAAACAGAATTAAAATCGGACCATTAGTTTAGGATTTTTATTTTGACTTGGGCTTCCTGGAGGGCCCAGGGGACCGTTTTTTGGACTTTAAAAGTCCTCTGTAGCCCAAACTATAAGTCCTAGAGAATTCTTACTGGTGCCATTCGTTTTTTTCTCGCCGAGCTGCTTCTAGACATGGTCGTAGATTTAATTTTCGCCCAGCCATTCGCCCAGAATCGAAAATATTTTGGTCGAAAACCCTTGGGTTTGCCCAGGCAAATCGGCGATTTTTTCCAATTTTGACTTGTCAATATTATTACATATTTGGATTCGTCTCGCCGTTGCGGTTTCAATGGTGTAATTATTGTTTTAATTTTGACCATTTTTGACCATCCTAATTAGCCAGCGGCTAGCCACGCCTATCCGCCTTCCCCCTGGTATTTCTCAAGATTACTTGACTTTAAAAAATATATATATACCGGTATATATATATATATACCGGGTATATATATATATATATATATATATATGCACATAAGAAAATGGGAGTAGGCAGTAAGCCGATTAGCCAACACAAGGCAGATCCCGTCACACCCAACTCCAATTACAAGGCCTAATTATAGACCCAGCTCACTAATATCATGAGGACCGACCTCACCAAAGCGGTTAGAGGTCATATATAACTTATTATACAACCTTACGCAAAAGATAGCAGACTATAACTGCCAGAAATAATGTCGGGACAAGCACTCGTGAGACTCCACCTAGTCTAAATGACATACCCTAATGATGGGCTACCGACCACCCTGACCACCATATTGTGCCCCGAGCGATGGACTAAAAGTGGGATCAGAGGACCTACTAGGGTAAAGCCGTTCATGTCCCATGCTTACTTCGGTCAAGGCCCGAAATAAGCACGACGAAAGACAAAAAATACATACATACATACATACATACATACATACATACATACATACATACATACATACTGAACATACTTACATACATTAAAACATACATACACACATGCATGCATATACTGTATACATACACACATACATACACACACACACATACACACATACATACATAGCCAGAGTTGGGTCGATTAACTCATTAAATTAACTAGTTAAGTTAAGTTAATTTTAGTATTTTATCAACTAAGATAACTCGAATTTGTGAAGTAACTAGTTAAGTTAAGTTAATTTTAAAAGTTAATCGGTTAAGTTAATCAATTAACTATACCTTTCATTTTAGTTTTCAAGCTTCCTAAACTTGAATTTCTGCTTCTGTTATAGTTATTTGTACAAGTTATTCAACTTGTGATTGCAAACATTTATTTGTATATGTATTAAGCTAAACTTTCTATATTATAATTAGCATTACTCAATTTCCTTACACAATTTAGTATCCCTGTGTCAGTTATCTCCTTAAGTCTGTTATCATTCCCCTCCAAATTTACTCATTTTGATGAATGCAAGCAAAAACTTTTATAAGTTCCTCCATGACAAAATATATATCTATATAATGTTTGTTATTCTTTCTTGGACTGTTTCAGGGGATTTACAATCAATCATATATTGTATAATTATAGTAGATATTAGAACTCATCTCACTTGGCTAAATTACTCGTCTCGTCAATCAGGTCAGGTAAAGGTATCGAGAGATAATGGACACCCAGATCGATGGATATTAAGCTAGCAAAAAAAAAAAAAAAAAAAAAAAAAATGCATTTCACATAATGTTGACTATCGGTTTCCATTGTATTACATGCCGGTATGTCCACGTTAAACTCCTAACCTCCAAATTTTGTTTTAGGCTTAACTATAATAAACTACTTTAAGAGCGTGTTCATAATCAAAGACATTTACTGGATTGCCTTATTTCCTTACAACTTTAATGTACTGTACACATTCGTATACAATGCGTCTAACTCGAACTTCAAACTTGTCTGACTATTAAGCGATTTGAAGTTGACTGAAAATAACAACAATATGGATTGGAAAGTACCGGTATACATCTACAATACATATACCGATATTAGAAACACGAAAATAATAATATACAACAATTCATATGAAATATACGACAGGACAACATATCACAATTTTTTGTGTTCATACTACAGATCTATACAATTTGGAAGACAGCAAAACGTTTCAATAAGTATTTTTTTTCTTGTGTGTATGAAGGAGACAAACGGCAGGCTGAGTGTCACGAGTGTCTCACCCAAAGCCAAAAGAATGACAGGAAGCCAAATTCAAGGGACATTTGGGTCAAAATGCCTGGGTACAAGGAATATATAGCAGTCTAAGTCATAGGATGAAGGAAAAATTAATTAAGGGAGAGAGTTTGTCGAGTAGAAGAAAAACCGAGAACACTGAAGGTTGTAATACTGATAGAAGAGTGAAATAGTTCACAATCTTTGCTGGTCAACTGGTCAACACATAAAGAAATGGACCGTGATAATTAAAATGCATACATGGAAAGATTACAGAGCATTCAAATCCGAAACAAAAGCAATGTTAGCATTTCAATAAATTACAATTGATTATAATTATGTATGACTTTTGAGGTTATAATAGTTGACATAAAATGTATACAGGAATCAGTGCACTTATGTACAGTAAGTCGTTTGTGTGGCACGTGGTTCATATTCAGTCCCTTTTCTGGTACTTGCCCTACGATTATTTAGTTACCATTCTCAATAATCTGTATTTTTTTAATTGTATTGAAACATGTAGGCAAGAAATTAACTCTTTAAATATGGGAGGCCTTTCCTGAACGTATTAATATCGTCTGATGATAGACAAACTAAAACATCGAGATATACTTTACAGAATGAGATACTCGAGGTAGTTTTACCCCTCTTGACTATCAGAAGTCTTACCTATTTTGAATAAGATAACCTGAAATTAGCAATAATAAAATAGGAATAATGTAATTCATACTGGAAGGATACACTCCGTAATCCAGATGAAGAATATGGTATACCGTAGCCAAATGTTCTTATGTTTTTATGTTTAAATGTAAGAAGTATTTTCAGCCATAAAATATCGGCATTTTCTGTCTTTGTTCTCTGCTCAGCATTGTAGTGTGTGTGTGTGTGTTCACTGCCTCTAACTCACCTTGGGACCGAGTCACATGACCACTTTACCTCACTTTAGGACCGAGTTATACAACCTTTTTTTCTTGCAGCATTTTAGAACTCATGTATTATAGAAATCAGCATAAATACTAACGTTAGATGGAAATAGTTGGCTGGATTACAATGAAACTTGAACTCCGAAACAACTAGACAAGTCACCAGTTGATGGGAAAAGAACCCGGACATTCTTGACCGTGCTAATCCTCCTTAATTATCCTACGGACTCCACCCCCAACCAACGATTCCTATTGTCCTATCCAGTTTGAACTTGTTCCTACATTTCTACTTTATTTCTGCATATCCTTATGTATATTCATATCTTTGCATTAGAAACAATAGGTCAACAATAAATAATACAATCGCATCAAAATATTTAAGTGTAAATTACTAATGAACTCTCTCTCTCTCTCTCTCTCACTCTCTCTCTCTCTATCTCTCTCTTTTCTCTCTCACTCTCTCTCTCTCTCTCTCTCTCTCTCTTTTCTCTCTCACTCTCCTCTCTCTCCTCTCTCTCTCTCTCTCTCTCTCTCTCTCGCTCTCTCTCTCTCTCTCTCGCTCTCTCTCTGTTTAGTTTCAATATGAATACAACACGCAACCATGGCTGGAAGTTAGAATTGAAAAGGTTCAGCACTAATATTTGTGGAAACTTTATTATATAAGATGTGTTCCACTGGAAAAAAAAACTTCCCTCAAAAGATGTAAACAGTTCTTCAGTAGAACAGTTCAGGAAGTGAGTAGATGGTATTTTGCACACTGCAATGAGTGTAGTGCACTAGATAATCCCTCTCTTTCCTCTTCGAGTAACTCTCCGGAATGGACTGCAAAGTGTTTGAGATACTAACTATTCCTTGTAACTCCTTGTGACTCTTTTACCACAAGAAACAGACAACGGAAATATGGAAAAGGTCTACTATTCCGACAAGACGATCCTAGTAGGAAATTTAATCGGAAATTAATTGAAGTTAACGATTAATTTAAAGATATTTCGATTAAGTTAGCCCATTTTTCAAAATAGTTGGTTAATCGGAAAAAGTTAAGTTAATTAACTTAACTGACCCAACTCTGAATTACATACATACATGCATACAAACTTACATACATACATGCATACATATATGCACAAACATATGTAAAATCATGAGGCAAATAAGTAGTGAGGCGAAGTGTAATGGAAGCTGAATCATGAGGCGAACTGGTGCTGAGGCGTCATTGACGCAAGGCGAAGTGGTAGTGAGGCGTAGTGGTGGCAAGGCGAACTGGTCGTGAGGCGTAATGGACATAGGCGAAGTGGTCATGAGGCGAAGTAGTCGTGAGGCGGAGTGACTGGAAAGCTGCTGGCAATATACAGTATGTGATGTTGACAACTAGTCATGGGGGGGGGGGGGGGTGAGGGGGGGCTTTGCCCTTTTAAACCTATTATTGTATCTCATGGCAGGTAACATAACTCGTACAAAACAAATGTAGATATTGTTGACTTTTAGGTGCGATCATGATTTTAGCAACTATTTATTATTATATTTTTATGTTTTCCTTTTGTTATTCAGATACAGTGGTTTTATATACCTAGGACCGTGGGAAGTGAGTATTATTTAACAATGGATTCGGTTAGGGAAGATACGGTTTTGGCCCATTTCTGACAACACAGATGAGAATTTCAATAAATCAACCCACTGTGTATCCCATGGCAACCGGTTATTGTCAAGTACAGCTATTTGTTGCTTTACTATTGTCTACAATCCAACATTCTCCATAATCTTCATAGTCCTCCCCTCTAGTGGGGGGACATGTTTTAAGATTGTTGGATAATGGGTAAATACTAATTTTCCACGGTCCTTGGCATATAAAACCACTGTAGCTGAACAAAAATAGTAAAAAACAATATATTAATAGTTGCTAAAATCACGATGGCACCTAAGTCAGATTTTCCTAAATTTACCCAACAGGTGGCCGTGGGATACAATAATAGGTCGAAAACTGAGCATAGTTCCTTGATGAGCAAATTATATAAAGTGCCGAACTTTGTAATTGTAGTAGCCCAATTACAATAGTCCAAGCCAACGAAGGTCTAGAGTCAGACAAAGTTTTAATACATAACTTGGCTAGTTATGCTCGCTCTCGCGCTCTCTCTCTCTCTCTCTCTCTCTCTCTCTCTCTCTCTCTCTCTCTCTCTCTCTCTCTCTCTCTCTCTCTCTCTCTCTCTCTCTCTCTCTCTCTCTCTCTCTCTCTCTCTCTCTCTCTCTCTCTCTCTCTCTCTCTTTATTTAATTTCAAGTTATTCTTTTGGTTGTTCCTTTAGCCGACACGAACTTCACTGTTGTGCAACTATCTTTCACTCATTTATGTATTTATTGCTCTCCATAACCTCTTCCTCTACTCCTTCCCTTAATTATCATATCATTCTGTCCAACCCTTCTATATTACGTTTTCTATACTTCCCGTAATCATTCATTTACTAATGTTTTTGTTTTTCCTGGTGTCTGTCATTTACCCTTTTCTCAAACGAAACCCAAAACAAAAGTCTAGATATGTATCAAATTACGACCAGACCTCTGTCTAACTTTTCAAAATCAGAGTTGTTCAAAATTCGCCGACCCTATAGAAATATTGACTACATAACAAATAACTTATCTTAACGATTTTCTATAGTAACGTATAACAGAATCATGCAGGAGTTAACAGGAAAAAATGGATCTCAGAATCAATCTAAATTAGTCAAATAAACGATATTAATACATTGTGCGAAAACTTACTTTTTAATTCACTATTTTCGCTCCACATCGTGTCCTTCCTCCATTTCCCTTATTTATCCTACATTTTCTAATTTTCTCTATTAGTACCTACCCATTACTTCTTCTCTTTCTTAATTATTTCCACTTACCGGATCACCTAATTTAATATAAAAAATAATGTAATTCTTCCCTGTCTTGATAGCCTACAGTAATCAAATGCTCAGTGTGCGGAATTTCGGTGTGAGTATCCTAGATTCGACTCCTTGGAGTAACACATGTATTGATTACTTTCATTGGTTTCACTAGTTAGGTATATTTGTAAATTAATTGGTGGGTTGGTGACAACAAATATGAATTACTCATATTTCTATGCAACTTCCCATTCTCCAATTGTATCCATCTAACTTTACCATGATCTGTCCAGTCTTCTAATCCTTTTGTTTCTGTCCTCCAACTTCTATTCCTTGCTTCCCTTCATTCCTCTCTATCCTGCATGTCTTTCTTTCCTTTCCATCAGCCCTCCATCTACTAATGCTTTGCGTTCTTTCCCCTATTTCTTCCATTGCTTCTTCTGTTCGTGTTTCTACCCTCTGTGTATTCTGTGTTTACTTCTTTACTCCTGTAACCCTTCTTTCACACTTATTCTTGCCTCTAATTCCTCCTCCATCCTTCAATTCAACTTGCCTCTTATTAACTCATTACTATTCCTCATCTTATCTTTATCCCATTTTATTTTTATTTTTGTTCTCTTTCATTTTTTTTCGTCAGTCAATCATTTCCTCCTATCTCCACCTTTCCATTCTTCCTTCAACTCCTCCTTCTTCCCACTAGCATATAATTCTCCTATTCCTTTTCCTATTCTCCTTATTCACCAATTCCCCCCATCCCTTCCCTTTTCCCCTCCTCTCTCTAGTTTCTCCAACTCCCTCCCTTGACTATCTCTCTCGCCCCCCTCCGCCCCCTCCAGCATCCTCTTGACATACTGCAAATGCAAACCCAAGGTCCTCCCAACGATCCCCTGGCACCTAACACCGCCTCCCCTCCTCCCACTGGCAGACCGCTCCCCCCCCCCCCCCTCGCTCCCCAAGAAGCTATCCCTTCTCCCTACCCAGATAACCATCCCGTCTCTCTGACGCCCCCTAACCTCTCTCCCATCGGTAGATATCCCCCTCCTCCCTCCCTCCCTAAGAAGTTATTCCCTTCCGCCTCCCTCCCTAGAAGCTATAACCCCCTCCCTCCTCAAATAACTAGCCCCCTTCCTTCCCAAATATCTAACCCTCCTTCCTTCCCAAACATCTAGCCCCATCCCCTAACCAGGAAACCTAACCCCCTCCTCCTCCCCTCCCCTTCCCCCAGAGTCTCAAGTTTTGACTAAGACGGCGCAGCTACGCGATAAATATACACCCACCTCCTTCCCGAGCCTTCCATAAAAGAGACAAGCATTCGGATTTTTCCCCACCTCACCCCGTTCCCTCTCTCCCCTAACCCAACCCAAACTCCCGAGGCCAGACACATAAACGATAATTCCCGATGAAGTTTGACAGAAAGAAGCGATTAATATCCGAGTTTGATAAAAGATCGGACTGTCCGCCGTTTTCCGGAATAAGTGACTAATTCCGGGTGACGTACGGGCGACTTATCCGGACGCAGTTGGCTCCCGGCGCGAATTTTTACACGACTTTTAAACTGATGCGCCATACGAGTCCGACGAACTTTTGAGAATGGCCGATTATTCATGTTATTTTCCATTGGAGGAAGCGGTAAAGTTTCTGGTTCAAAAAGCATGTGATTAGTGTCCCTCCAAAGTTAGTTTCCCACCCCCTCAAAAAAATAGGAGGGAAGAGGGAAAAATGCCGTGAGAGATCATATGTCTCAGTAAATAGTTGTTTTTGTACATCCTGGAGAAAGAGACAAGGGTGGAGGAGGGTGGAGGGGTTAGGGTTAAACGACAGGCGATTGTCGTTCGAGGGAGCGTAGGTGGGTGTGGGCGTGGGTGGGTGGAAGGTGAATGGATGGTGGATAGGTCGAATGTGAGAGTGGACGAAGGTTGTAGGGTGAGAGTGGGTGGCATTTTTTAATTTTTCTCTCAATATCTATATATAAGTCTGTTAGACATGTAAACCAGTGAATTTGCTGCTTGGCGGGCAACGATGATGTTCGGAGGGCAACTGGCAGATGGTGCAGGTGGGCCACTTGTCATCAGTAGAAACCCCACTAGATCGCTAACCGCTGCCATATTGACGCCACTGGAGTCATTAGCCTCACTTTGCAACCTATTAATGACTATACCCATAACAAATACTTGTAGCATACTGGTACAGGATATGCTGTATACCTAGGTCTGTGTATCTAGATTACGCTGTACATGGCCACAAATAATATATTACCCAATTGTTTAATCATTACGGCCCCGAAGAAAAAAGATAACCCATCTCTAGTATCACAAGATCGCTATACTCTGTTTAATTTCATCAGACGGTAAATTGAATCCTTTAGCAACTAATGTTGTTTATAATTAATGGACAAATATGAAACTACTATGTCTCTGCATCATATTAAGACCAAGTGTATACAATTAGCACCATATTTCACTACAAAAACTTCAAAATAACTGAGAAATCTTGATGGGAACTTTGCAATTTACCGTCAGTTGAAAAAAAACAAAAAAACAAGTCTAGTCACCACACTTGGTTACTATGATCATGAACTTACACTGTTTATATTCACACAACATACCACGAGCCTAGACTCATCATGATGCCGACGGTACCGCTTTAGTTTTGACCATATACAATAACATACATTACTATTCTTTGTTAATCCTAAAACTATCTGGTCCGACATCTTGTGAGTTATCTAATTTGTTTAATGATTATTGAGGATTTTGCTTGATTGTGCCATTATCGAGCAATGCATTTTAGCTTGTCCTCAAGGCTAGCAAAAACGCCTTCTCAAGCTTCCTTTACACTAAAAATACCCACCAATGCCCCCTTCAATCTAAATGTGTACATTTTCGATCAAATATTGTCCTAGCCAAAAGCCGATTACTTCTAATTTACAGGCTCGCTATCGCTCGCCCCGAAACAGAAATCAAAACCTAAATGGGGTGAAGGGTCTGAATTAATGGGGTGAATCATCTAAAATCTCCAAGCTAATGGAGCGAAACAGGGAAGGGACAAAATAGGGTTAACTGTGCGAGAAACAGTTATGCCACATCTTACTTACTGAACTGTGATTTGATGTTATGGTGGAATACATTGCCAAGTGGTAGGAGGGTGAGTGGTAGGAGGAGGGTGAGTGGTAGGAGGAGGGTGAGTGGTAGGAGGAGGCTGAGTGGATGTGAATGGTAGAAGGAGGGTACAAAGGAGTACAAAGGAAATCAAGCAACAACAGATCTAGTGACCCTTCTAGGTTGCTTGTCCTCCAAAACACTGAGGATCAAGTGTCCAAACAGTGGTTTAGAGTGGGTAAGGGAACATTGGCAAGGGAACTACTGCCCTGGAACTAATGTCCGTGGCAGGATTAGGAAGTTAGTAGGGGACAGATGGGTTAGTAACTGAGGGGGGGATAAAATAAAGTAATTCATTTACAAACGCAGTCAGTCGCGGGTTTGATGCGAGATATTTGTCTAGGCGGAGTTTAGATGAATCAACGGTGATGCAGTCTATAACGCTTCGGAGAAGCCCATTCCACAAGTTGACAACTCGATTGAAGAAGAAATTCTTAGATTCGTGTGAGTTAAAAGATTTACCAATAATTTTGCAACCGTTTCCCCGCGTGTAATTAGCTTGGTCGATAGTGAAGTACTTACTACAGTTCATATTGTCGATGCCTTTGATGATTTTGAATACTTGAATTAAGTCACCTCTTAATCTGCGCTGGGTTAAAGGAAATAGATTTAATTCTCTAAGACGCTCTTCGTATGGTTTGTTCTTTAGGCTAGGTATCATTTTGGTAACTACGTTGAACTCGTTCTAGCTTGTTTATATCTTTTTGGTAATAAGGGCACCAGGATTGAACGCAGTATTCCAGAAGAGGGCGGACTAAAGAATTGTAAAGGGTTAGGATAACTTCTTTGGATTTATGCTCAAATGACCTGCCTATAAAGCCAATTATTTTGTTTGCCTTCTTAACAACTTCTGAACATTGTTGACTCGGTTGACTCGGTTTTAGGTTACTCGATACTGTTACTCCCAGATCGGTTTCTCTGTTTACATTCTTAAGCTGAGTGCCATTCATCGAATAGTTTGCTTTCTCATTTAGGTATCCGATATGTAGTACTTTACATTTATCCGCATTGAAACTCATTTGCCAAATTTGGGCCCAACATGACAATTTATCTAGATTGTGTTGCATATCGTCAACTTGTTCTTTTGAGAGTACGCTATTTGCAATTTTTGCATCGTCAGCAAATTTTGAGATTGTACAGGTGAGACCCTCATCTATGTCGTTGATGTAAATTAGAAAGAGAATTGGTCCTAGTACCGATCCCTGGGGTACCCCGCTACTTACATTGGTCCATTTAGATGCCTTACCGTTTATGACTACTCTTTGCTTTCTGTCGCTAAGCCAATTTTCTAACCATTTCAACACACCGTCTTGTATTCCATGCGCTTTTAGTTTTAGCAGTAAACGTTTGTGGGGAGCTTTGTCAAAGGCCTTTTGAAAATCAAGGTATATAATATCTACAGCTTTACTCTCATCGTAGAGGTTGAGGATATCGTGGAAGAAGTCTAAGAGGTTTGTTAAACAGGAACGTTTTTTACGAAAGCCGTGTTGAGTATCTTTAAGTATGTTATTTTCCTCTAAATTATTTACGAGTCTGTCTCGTATGACCGTTTCTAGCATTTTACATACAACTGAGGTTAAGCTAATTGGACGATAGTTACTGGGTAGGGATTTGCTGCCTTTTTTGAATATCGGTGTTACGTTGGCTAGCTTCCACTGATCGGGCATAGTTCCAGACTGCAAGGATTTATTGAATAGTAATGTCAGTGGTTTGGAGAGCTCATCCTTAGCTTCCTTTAGAACTCTAGGCGAGATTGTATCAGGTCCAGGCGTTTTATTTACCTTGAGTTTATCTAAACAATTCAATACTTCTCTCTCTGTAACGGTGATATTGCTTAGAACATCCGAATTATCAATCTGAATCGGCGATGGTATAGGGATATCACTGAGGTCTTCTGTTGTAAAAACTGATGAAAAGAAGGTATTGAGGGCATTACTCATTTGTACTTCGTCTTTGGTGTACTCTCCATTTTCATCGACTAACGGTCCAACAGTTGAAGTAACTTTTTTTCTTTCTGATATAACTATAGAATTCTTTCGGGTTTGTTTTACTTTGATTCGCAATATGTAACTCTAAGGTCTTTTTACTTTGCTTAATTAACTTTTTGGCTTTGCGTCGTAGCTCTACAAATTTCACCCGTTCTTGTCATTTTGTGAGGATTTTAATCTATCATTAGCAAATTTTTTAGCAAGCAGGCAGTTTGAAATATCTTTATTCCACCATTTGGGCTTATTATGGCCTGGACGCCGTATTTTCGATGGTATGCAGTCTTGCACTGCTTTTAGGTAAATGGTTTCGAATAACTTCCAAGATGTATTTATGTCGTTATTGTTAATTAAAAAACTCCAGTCAGTTTCTTTAAACATAGCTCTAAGTTTATGGAAGTTTGCTTTCTTGAAATTAGGGACTTTTTCGATGCTACTATTTGGTTCGTTACTAGTAAACTTTAAAGTCAAAGTTATCGTACGATGGTCGCTGTTACTGAATTCATTACCAACATTCAAATTCTCTATTAATTCTTCTTTTGTTGCAAGTACAATGTCAAGAACGTTATTACCACGAGACGGTGTTCGAACAAATTGATAAAGCGAACTCTCTTGCAAGTTCGTATACAAGTCATGTCCGGAGTGTGAAGTAAGAGTATCGCCCCACTTGGTCACAGGTAAATTAAAGTCGCCAAAAATTACGGTATCTTGTGAGTTACTTACATCTGCAATTTGTTCGTAAATTTCTCGGTCAGTTTGCACTGATTGAGCTGGAGGTCTGTATATTAATGCAAGTATTATTTTTGTACCTTTATTATTCTTTATTAGCACAAAAGATGCGTCGACGTTCACAATTTGAGGTTTTGACAAGAGGGTAGGGTTAAGACTTTCTTTGATATAAAGTAAAACGCCACCTCCATTTCGATTTATTCGGCTTTTCTCAAACATTACATAACCGGGAAGTGAATACTCTGCTAAAAAGTCGCTATCTTCTGTATTGAGCCAAGATTCTGTTATGCCAATCACATCATAATTTTCTGTAAACACTAGCTCCTCTAAATCTGAACATTTATTGCGTATGCTACGAGCGTTTGCATAGAAAACCTTTAAATTTGTTATTTTAGAACTCCCGGAACGCTCTTTAATAATATTTTTGGTTCTTGTCGGATCTACAATTATGTTCATGGCTGTCCTCGGTCCTCGCTGTCTTCGGTGAGTGGGTGAGTAGGGTGAGTGGTAGCAGGAGGGTGAGTGGATGTGAGTGGTAGGAGGGTGAGTGGATGTGAGTGGTAGAAGGAGGGTGAGTGGATGTGAGTGGTAGAAGGAGGGTGAGTGGATGTGAGTGGTAGGAGGAGGGTGAGTGGATGTGAGTGATAGAAGGAGGGTGAGTGGATGTGAGTGGTAGGAGGAGGGTGAGTGGATGTGAGTGATAGAAGGAGGGTGAGTGGATGTGAGTGGTAGAAGGAGGGTGAGTGGTAGGAGGTTGAGTGATTGTGAGTGGTAGAAGGAAGGGGAGTGGATGTGTGGTAGAAGGAGGGTGAGTGGATGTGAGTGGTAGAAGGAGGGTGAGTGGATGTGAGTGGTAGAGGGAGGGTGAGTGGATGTGAGTGGTAGAAGGAGGGTGAGTGGTAGAAGGAGGGTGAGTGGATGTGAGAGGTAGAAGGAAGGGGAGTGGATGTGAGTGGTAGAAGGAAAGGGAGTGGATGTGAGTGGTAGAAGGAGGGGGAGTGGATGTGAGTAGTAGGAGGGTGGGTGGATGAGTGGATGTGAGTGGGAGAAGGAGGGTGAATGGGTGTGAATGCAAGAAGGAGGGTGGGTGGGTGAGAGTGGCAGAAGGAGTGTGAGTGGCAGACAGTGGGTTAGATGATGTGAGTTATCTTACGAAAGAGGATGGGTTTATAAGGCACGTGTTATTCAGTGGAGTTGCAAGGCGTTTTTGTTAGCTTAAAGGACACACTAAAATACATGGCTTGAAAATGGCAAAATCAAGCAAAATCCTTAATTATAATTAAACCAAGTATTTTAATACCCAAAAAGAGGTCGGACCAGATAGTGTAAATAGAGATGACTGAATTCTTATAAAAGTTTAAGTCATGAAATGCTAAACCAAAACCGGTCATACGGTACCGGCTTTATTCAGTAACTCCGGCTGTATTCAGTTACCCCGGCTTTATTCAGTAACCCCGGCTTTATTCAGTAACCCCGGCTTTATTCAGTAACCCGGCTTTATTCAGTAACTCCGGCTTTATTCAGTAACCCCGGCTTTATTCAGTAACCCCGGCTTTATTCAGTAACTCTGGCTTTATTCAGTAACCCCGGCTTTATTCAGTTACCCCGGCTTTATTTAGTAACCTCGGCTTTATTCAGTAACTCCGGCTTTATTCAGTAACCCCGGCTTTATTCAGTAACCCCGGCTTTATTCAGTAACCCCGGCTTTATTCAGTAACCCCGGCTTTATTCAGTTAACCCGGCTTTATTCAGTTACCCCGGCTTTATTCAGTAACTCCGGCTTTATTCAGTTACCCCGGCTTTATTCAGTAATTCCGGCTGTATTCAGTTACCCCGGCTTTATTCAGTTACCCCGGCTTTATTCAGTAATTCCGGCTGTATTTAGTTACCCCGGCTTTATTCAGACACATTCATTATACGTTCTGCATTCATTCTGGCTAACATTAGATGATTTTGTAGCTCTTAGGAAGGATGTATGTATGTATGTATGTATGTATGTATGTATGTATGTATGTATGTATGTATGTATGTACACAGGCACATACCCCATAGCTGGGGGTGGCCGACTCAAGACAGAGATACCGGGAAATAAAAGGGGTAAAACGTATCACCATTGACCTTTTGACTTTCCCAGGTCTCTCCAAATGTTAGTCAATCCGTCCTCTGGTTGCTGACGTAATTCCTAAAATGACATCCATTAAGGGGAAATTTATATATATTTGTTTATATATTCAAATATGTATTATTCTATTGGTTTCCTCCCTAGACCTTCATCAAGCAAAACATTAAAAATATAATTGATGCATTTTTTTTTTTTCGGTATAAATATTCCTCATAAATTGCAGGCTTGCTATCGCTGGCCAGGAAAAGCTGAGAGCTAAATGGCACGAAAGATTTTAAAATCGCCAAACTAATATACCCAGAGACCCAAGCCCATTTTTTGTCTACTATATTGTTTTTATACCTCTAAATTCAAAAGGTTGATACCGAATGTTGGCACAATAGAAAGTGTGTTCATGATTATTTAGGCCGTGTGACATAGGTGACATATTTGACACTTACGTACAAAAGAAAACATTGACTTGTTATAAGTTACCCCCAGATTCCACGTCAGTTACACACCCACGTAATCCTACACCACATGTTACGTTGTTTAGCGTTACGTATACTTGTTATAAGTTACCCCCAGATTCCACGTCAGTTACACACCCACGTAATCCTACACCACATGTTACGTTGTTTAGCGTTACGTATACTTAATTATATAATTGCACCTAACCTATTTTGACATTTCCGGTATATTTCATTATCTTTCAGAACGAATTCCAGACAAATCCAATTAAAAGAAGCGCATTGTAACTAAACAAAACTATACTAACTTAACCTAATCAAGCCAACCTAACTTAAACCTGACAAGGGGTAGAATTGGGCCACGGTCATAGTGCTCTCGAATCACTTAATTATGGCCATCTTATCTTACCCAAACCTAACCTATCATAACATAACCCAACCTAACCTGACTTGACCTAATCTAATCTAAGAATAATCAAAACTGACCTAATTTAACCTAAAACTATATACCTAACCTAACTGAAAAGAATGTAAAGTAACTAGACCTCATCTAACCTAACCTAATCTAAGCATACTTAACGAAGTATATTTTAACCTAATCTAAAGCAGCTGACAAGGGGTTAAAATGAGCCTCTACAATGACTGTCACCAAACCAATGAATATAACGCTCATCTTATCTTAACCAAAGCTAACATAACCTAACTTAACCTAAGCTAAACTAACCTAATGTACCGGTAATCTAGGTTAGCTAGGTTAGTGAAACTGACCTACTATATTCTAATGTGAAATAACATAATTTGCCCTATATTTAACTAGCCTGAAGTAACGTTACCTGATCTGATCTGATATACCTAATCTAACTTAAAAGAACCTAAACTAACCTGACCTGATCTAACCTACAATCATAAATTCTAACCTACAATCACCAATTCTAACCGACCCTAACATAACCTAATTTAACCTAACTTAACCCAATTTTATCTAATCTAACCTGCACGTAACTACAGCTGACGAAGAGATTGCAGCTACCACCATGAGTGTCACTAAAGCAAAGATTAACAATCCCAACCTATCTTGTCTTAACCTAAACTAAACTCAACTAAGCTAATCTAACGTGACCTAACATAAATCGGCGTTGCTTTAACTAACTTAACGTAACGGACATACCCAATCTAACCTAAATTAACCTAAACTAACCTGTCCCGTTCTAACCTACAGTCAACTATCCAAACCTACCGTAATCCGATCTAACTTAAGGGGGTAGTGCTTGGTTCTTGGTCTATATATTTATTAATTTATTTATTGTCGAGTGTCCTCGCTAGACCTCAATCAAGCTTAAAATAGCACCCCCTAGACCCCCTTTCAAGATATATTTGTACATTTTTCGGTAGAAAAATGTCCCGGCCTTCGTTCTAAAATTACAGGCTCCCTATCGCTCACCAGGAAAATTACAGGCTCCCTATCGCTCACCAGGAAAATTACAGGCTCCCTATCGCTCACCAGGAAAATTACAGGCTCCCTATCGCTCACCAGGAAAAAATCGACACCTAAATGGCACGACAGATTTTAACATTGACGAAGAAATGAGACGAAAGCTCTTAAAATCGACAAACTTACGGCACAAAAATCTTAAAACCTCAAAATTAATATGCTAAACATGAGGGAGAAGGGGGTCCATAAAAAGCGAGTACTACCCCCTTCACCCAATATGATATAACCTAACTTCCAATAAACTACAGCCGACCAGGGGCGGTACTCTAGGTGGCCTTGCCAGGGGGAGCTCACACGGGCGGATCTTGTGTTCGAGTCATGTGATAAGTGGCTTAAGATGTGGCACAGATACTGGCCTCATTCAAAAACTTTACATTTGCTCAAGGACGCCATCCAAGATCAACAGGTACAAACCGTAATTATTTTTAATTATATTGAACCCTAGAGACCCTATAGTATTTATATGTTATCTATAGGGTCTCTAATGGGCCCTAGCAAGGTTTTGGATTTTCCGCTAAAGCTCAAATCTAGCCATCAATTAATCGAATAAGACAAACAATTGCAGACATGAGCTACGTGTGAGGTCGCCCATTGAGCCACTGCCACAAACCAGGTGTACCTTAGTTACATAATAACATGGTGATATAGAGGGTTGAAAATGGCAAACTGGCCCACACAAGCAGATCCTTCTCACATTCAAATTATCTCACCCTATGTCTAGCTCTATACTGTTTGAGAGAGAGAGAGAGAGAGAGAGAGAGAGAGAGAGCGAGAGCGAGAGAGAGAGAGAGAGAGAGAGAGAGAGAGAGAGCGAGAGCGAGAGCGAGAGCGAGAGCGAGAGAGAGAGAGAGCAACACCAAGCAAGAGAGAGAGAGTGTCAACCATTACCGTAACTCGGGCAACTAAGCCGGGTAGTCACAGTAACTTTCATCAGGCCATCCTCATGATCTTTTTAGGAGATCACCTCTTCCCCTCCCCCCCCCCCCCCCCCTCCTCTCCTCTCCCCTTCTCCCTCGTCCACCCCCCTCCCCCCACGACTGTTTAAGGCGGGTGAGTTAATGTTATAGTACCATTACACTTCTGCTGCCGACGCCCCCCCCCCCCCCCCCCAACCCCAGCCCACCTCCACCACCCCACTGGCGCCCACATCCCTCCAATCTGCCCCTCCCTCCTCCCCCCCTTTTCTCTCAACCTTCTCGAGTAATGGCTGGGATCATTACGTATTTCAAAACTACTGAATTTCAATGAATAATACGTACTTGTGATCCCCGTCCCCCCCAACCCCCCACAAGGGACCTCTTGGGGGGTCATTCGCGGGATTAACCTAAGCCAGCAATTTTTTGTCGGCATCGAGGAGGTGGTGGCAAGGAGGGAGGGGTCGGGGGACGCTATGCATCAGGTTGGCTAATGTTTGAAAGTAATGTCAGTGTTTCCTTGAAGTCTTATCGAGGGTTACATGTCTTCAGTGATCGTCATCGTCGGAGATGTGGAGATTTGTTTTAATTCATAATTATAATTTACCTAAATATGGAGTGACTGTTACTCAGCATAAATACGTTCAATGGATTGCGCGACGGTTTCTTTTGTACGAGGGCCTTCTATCGATTCCTGGTCACACGCTTTAATAAAATAACGTTGGTACTGCAGAAGACATATATTGCAAGGATTAACATTAATACAAGTGCCCAACCAGTGTGTTAGCGTGCCTGATTACACCGGTTGCAGACTACGTACACAACCACAACCATTCAAACAAACTAATATAATTCCACAAGCACTCTTCACCATACACACAGCGTCAACAAACCGGTGCCAATTGAGTGTCCCATGCTTAAAATAAAAAAAAAAAAAAAAAAACACACACACACACTGACACAAAGAGAGAAAGGAGAGAAGAGTTGGGGAGGAGAGAAAATTAAAGAAGTCTGAATACAGCAAAGAAAAATTATCATCACCGGTTATAAGAATACTGGAGTTAAAAGCCCATCCCGGGTTTTTTTGAGAAGCGGGATATGACGTCCAGCCATAAACCCTTAAAAAATCAAAATGGATCATTATACCCTGACATTAATGTAGCTCGTGGTTCAGTCCTCAACTATACATCATCCTTTATTCTATCATTAATAACCATTTATGTAAACGCTCTATTGGGTAGGTTTATAATATTCCCTATTTTTACATTCCAGACGAGTAATACTATTCCATACTAATAAAAGAATAGGCATTATTTTTGGTTCCATTCACTCATCTCTCGAATTATAGTGATCAAAATAATAGATTATTATAAGGCTCAGCTTAATCCCTATTCTGGAGACATAATCTGCAAAGTCTCAGTGTCCTTGCAGTGTATGAAGCAACATACACGAAAATGGCAGCCGTCATCACTCGATGTGAGCATAGACCGATTATTCTCCGTTTAAAAGAATAGCATGGATTACAAGACAGGCAAAAAAAAAAATCGATTAGTTTCATTATCTTTTTTCATACCACTACTCTTTATAGCGTTGATAAGGAATATATTATATATGTTTTATACTTAAGAATAATATTCCTTAATGGTGCTTATGGACTTTAAAATTACATGCGAGGCATGCAATAATAGATCACCAATGATTCACCGCCATCAACATGACCTGTTTCACGTTCGTGATATACAAGTTGCGACACCGTATACCGCTAAAATTCCAAAGACTGGAGCCGCCATTCCTCCATGGTGACAGCACGAAATATAGCAGCGGAAGGAGAGGCGCTGCGAGGTCCTTAAATATTTCAGTGTTCCCTCTCCCGAAGCGGCCAAGATTTACTTGGGGTGACGGCGGCGGCCCTCCATCAGCCGCCCTGTGTCCCGTGCGCTGGTCACCTGACGAAGAGCTTCCCCTGACGGAGGACGTCCCTCACACGGCGCGGAAGGACAGTGGCATGAAGATCCCCCCCCCCCCCCTCCTTCACTCTTCCCCCCCAAACATAAAACTTGCACTCTTCCCCCTCTTCTCTCCCTCCTCTTCTCACCCAGCCTCCTCCCTCTTGTTCTCCTACCGCTAAACTCTAAACGGAGCAATAGCGTTTACCTCTCCCTCCCGCTTTACCCCTTCCACACCCTTTTCCCTTCCTGCCCCTTACCTTTAACCCTTCCTTGCCCTTCTACCTTGATCCCCTGCCTTACCCTTCTACTTTGCAACTGACTGGATTCTATCCGGCTTGACTTTGTCCTTGCTTCCTACCATGACCCCTGTCCAGGCCCCTGTTTTTCGCTCCTACAATGACGTCTTCCCAGGTCCGTCTATCACCCCTGCCTTGCTGCTGTACCTAATGTTGTTGACTCCCCGGCCATGTCCCCCTTCTATGCACTCCCGTTCCTTAACTCCTTATTTTGCCTCCTCCCTACGTTTCTCCCCAGCCTCCCCCCCCCCCCCTATCTTCCCCTCTCACCTCTCCCCCCTTGTCATTCTTCACGCCAGTCTGTCTCCGCCTTCCTCCTCTCCCCCGGCTATGGTGTCTTGCTATTTCCCAGGGATATGTTTTGCTTCCTTTTATATGTTTTCCCTTTAATTCTTCTTCCTCTGGATAGTTCTTTGTATGTCATGCCCTCACCCACCCTAAACTTACCCCTTCCTCGACCTTACCCTTATCCTATCAGGTATGGGCATGCCCTCACCCAGCTAAAAGATACCCCTTCCTTGCCCCGCCTCGACCTTACCCCATTGCTCTCTCTCTCTCTCTCTCACTCTCTCTCTCTCTCTCTCTAACCCAGGTCTGGGCATGCCCTCACCCAGCTCAAAGATACCCCTTCCTTGCCCCTGCCTCGACCTTACCCCAATTTTGCAGCCCTGTTAGACTACTCCAACTTTACTCTTGACTCCATTCTCTCTCTCTCTCTCTCTCTCTCTCTCTCTCTCTCTCTCTCTCTCTCTCTCTCTCTCTCTCTCCCCCTTACCTTGACCCCACAACCATACTCCTCTCTTGACTTTTCTAGCCACCTTTTTTCCCCCTTACCCTTTCCTTGGCCCCCCACCTTGCCCTCCTCCCCCCACCCCCGACCATATTCCCTACTTTGACCCCCTTTATGCCTATCCCCATGCATGCCCCCTCACTTGAAGAAAAAGAAAATTAAGATGATGATGAAGATTAAATAACAAAATACGTCAATATAATAAAGTTGCCGACACCAAACCTGCCGGAAAGAGCGCCCTTGATAATTCCTCCCCTGTAATAAACCGGACCCCTTGGAGTTGACCCACACGCCGCAAATAATTTCTGATTGGATACTTGTTAATGACGTCACAGCCAATTGGGGAGAAAATTGTTGGAACCCCCTGCGAGGCAATCTGGCTCCGTAGTCTTCAAAGAGGCCATCTCCACACCACGTGACCGACCTTACACTAATAGTGTGAGCCAGATAATATTATATATACCGGTATATACTGTACAGTACGGTATATATTAATATATACATACATTTCTGTACATCTTTGGAAACGACAATTGTGATACATTAAACGAATTACATTGAGACACTTCTTGGGCTACACAAATTAAATTACTGGGATTCATTAGTTAATTAATCATCTTGTTCTATATCAGTATAATGTATGCAATTATTCGTGGCCACTTGTGTACGTCCCTGACTATGCAGCATTAGTCATGATAGCCATCGCTCAAGACCATATTGAAGATACAATGGGGTTTTACTGGGTGTGGTGTACCGAGTTCAAATCCCGGGAGGACCATATGCTTTCATTAGTTTATTCAAGTACATTGGGCTTTGTATTTGACGATTAATGTTAAGAACGGGGTGTTACTTATTTCTGCGTGTATCATGTGATGCAGTTTTGATGGAAAATTGAATACATTTGGCAAAATCTGACTCCAGAAAATAGCGGCAGCTGAATGAAAATATTAAAATACAAAATATGGAAAAAATATTAACCCTTTCTGTACCGGGGACGTCTTTTTCATTATATTCTAGCTACATTTAGATGATTTTGTGCAGTTTAAGAAGGCTCTATGGTAGTATAAAGGGTTAAGTGAGATAGTTCGAAACCTGTTAATTACTGGAGGCCCTTTTAAAACTGAATGCAATCATCTAAGAGTAGTCAGAATGAGGCTAAAAAGACGTCCCTGGTAAAGAAGGGGTTAAGATAGGATAGTAACTGTAAACTAAGCTTCTGTTTTGCTTAAGAGATGTCCCTCATAAACCGAATAAATTCATATGGTAGTCGGTAAAACTAAATACATATCTAAGCTATTATATATAAAGTGTTAATTAACGCGGAATTCTACACGAGGTGATATTAAGGGAAACATTTACCTTTGGATCACCTGCAGGGATATTTAGGGTGAGATACCGTGAGAGTGGACTCGTGGAATGGAATCTCAACCATGAAATATATATATATATATATATATATATATATATACTGTATACTGTATATATACCGGTATGTATATATATTTTTTTTTCTATGTGAGTGAGGGAGACAAAAGGCAGAACTGCCTGTAGCGAGTACCTTCCCCATAGTTGAAAGAGTGACTGCCAATATCAAGGGACATTCGAGCCAAAATACCTGGACACAAGAGTTTAAAGCAATTTAAGTCATAGGAAGAGGGAAAGACTGATTCCGGGAGTTACATACATACACACATATATATATATATATATATATCATCCAGACTACACCATACCAAACGAACCCTGGAGGGGGAGAGACGCTGATCTGTACCAAGTGAAAGGTGATGTTTAATGGTTATGGCGGGGCAGTTAATGATTCGTGGGATAATAATAATAATAAAACCGGGTCATGAAGATTACAGGGGAGAGCCATTTGATGTTCTAATTGTGTCAAGCGGGCACCCACAGACTATCCCATAATAACACTTTGTATTAATGGAATGTGGGGTGGGAGCTACTACCTATTTATTCTAATGTCGTATGGTAATAATAATATATTAAGTTAGAATATATATTATAAGGGTTCACAAAAAAGTAGATACCTCGCGAGAATTAACATCAAAAAATGCCTCTTGAGAATTTACGAAAACATTTTACCTCTCCAAGATTGTCGGAAAAATAGTACCTCTCCAAGATTGTTGGGAAAACAGTTACCTCTCCAAGATTGTCGGACAATAGTACCTTTCAAAGATTGTCGGCAAAATAGTTACCTTTCAAAGACTGTCAGAAAATAGTTACCCCTCCAAGATTGTCGGAAAATAGTTACAGCTCGAAAATTGTCGGAAAATAGTTACCCCTCAAAGATTGTCGGGAATATAGTTACCTCTCCAAGATTGTCGGAAAATAGTTAGAGCTCAAAGATTGTCGGAAAAGTGTTCATGTGACTGTGAATTAAAGTGACCTTCCTAAAAACAAACCCGTCCAATTAAGAAGCTAGACGGGGGTTAGTTGTCTGGGTAAGATACGACCCTCCTTCCCGGACACCATCCAAAGGCTCGGACAATCAACACACTTATAGCGTCGCATCTCCCTATGACCGTCGTATTTTAGCCTTTGACATCGTTATTCACGTGCCAGGAATACTCAAAACACAATTAACTGATTATACGACCAGTCTAGTTATTTATCAGTATGGGCAAATTACGACACTACAAGCCATTAATGAAATGTTACGTCATAGGTCACTATAGTCCATTCATTATAAGTAAACCAGAAATCACAACCCCTAACCTTTACACCTCAAAACCGACTAGAGTAATCGAGCGATTATTTCTAACATTTGGGAAAAGTCCGCCAGGCAATAGGTGTGGAAATGTACAGCCCATTTGCTCTTGCCCATTTTAAGTTACAGAGGTTAGGGGTTTCAATTTTTGGCCTACCTATAATGAAAGGCCTATAGTCTCCCACAACATCGTAAGCTATAGTTGCCTTTAGGTAAGCGGCCCCTGGGTTTTAGTGATGGTTGATTAGTTAACTTATACTATCATCACCATCATTATTCTACTCCTACTCCTCCTCCTACTCCTACTCCTCCTCCTCCTCCTCCTCCTCCTCCTCCTCCTCGTCATCACCAACATCATCATCACTATATTCAGCATCATCATTCACAAACTGATTAAGCTATATGAGGGCCAGTTGCCACGAAAGATACTACCCCCTTAGCCTGACACCCCAAGGGTTTAGTTATAATTGATTACCCATCTTATTATAATATTAGTATTCATTAATATTTGTATTATTATTATTAGTAGTAGTAGTAGTAGTGGTGGTGGTAGTTATCAGTAACTTATTATTTGTCAATTAATTACACATTCGCTAATATACTTTGACATTATTTAACCAGTCGTCTCAGGAACATACTAACCCCCTCCCCCAAAAAAGTTTAGTTATGGTTGATTCACTAAGTTATTATCAGGGGGGAGGGGGAGGGGGGGGGGAGGAGGTTTATTGCCACCAATGCAAGTCCCTTTGTGGGTTTTTGGCCGCGTGTAAATCAAGAGGTGGGCCGACCCCCTGCCGACCCTCACTTGTTTTATTGTCCAGCCTGACCGACACCAGCTTTACTTCCTGCAACCCAATTCTAACCAAACGTACAGTCGTGGACAGGAAAATCTGAACAATTTCTAGAGGTACAGCTAACGCACTATTTTGATAAACAACAAACAAATTAATGGAAATCACCAACTAAGCTCACCTGTTTGCTTTTATCATTAGGAGGCGTTTAGGTATTTTTGACCACGAATGTACAATCCTCTGCGTAAATAGCTACTAACTATACGACTATATGACTATAAAGAATCCCTGAACTTATAAAGCCAAGGTCTTAAGCTTCTGGGCTACAATAAAGCATTGTATTGTCTTGATTGCGTTCGATATTGACTCAAATTGGTGAGTCGCCATTTATGCTCTTGCCTGTACAACTTCTCCATATTCGGTTGTATATAATAAATTTGTTGCCAGCCGGGCTTGAGGTTGCCACACATCGCCATAGTGAGAGAGAGAGACCTCGGACAAATAGCCGTATTCAAATTAACTCCTTGACCACGATATATAAAATGTAAGCAAAGCAATGTCCTCTTGAGCTATTCAGAATGTTAATATAATGTGTGCAGTTGTACCGAATATGTATATGTGTGTGTTTGTGTGTGTGTACTATATGTATGTACGGTATGTATGTATGTATGTATGTATGTATGTATGTATGTATGTATGTATGTACGTATGTATGCATGCAACTATGCATGTACAGTATGTATGGGTTAAGATTTACAACTACAGCCCAAACTTCGCCCCCCTCTTCCCTTAGCCCAGCAGCCTTTAATTACTCCCCGTGTACAGTATGATCATCGCCAGTATGAGAGCAATTGACCACTTCCGAGTTTCAGGCTATAAGGAAGTTGGAGTTTTAGACATCAAATATTTAGCGGAATTACAAGCTAAAATACGGTGGTAGTTAATTTATACATACATAAAATCCAATTCAAGATACTGTTTATCCCTCAGAAACCTACAATATTTTTGCCTTTTTGTTTACTATCGATGGCTACGACTCCAACTTCCTTATAGCTCGAAACTCGCAAGTGGCCAATTGTGAGATATCCTTGACCTTTGGAGAGCCCCGCCGGAACATCACTTGAGCGGCCCCAACGACGTCCTGGAAAGTATTAACATTAAGGGGAAATAAGCGAGTTTTTCTGCTCCCCCTTCTTCCTCGTGTTTAGCCCCATTAGTTTGACGATTTTAAAACCTGTCACCCCATTTTGTTGTCAATTTTAAAACCTTGTGTGCCATTTAGGTGTCGATTTTATCCTGGCGAGCGATAGCGAGCCTGTAATTATAAGAGGAATCGGCCTTGGGCCAGGATATTTTTCTACCGAAAAATGTACACATTTATCTTGAAGGGGGGTCTAGGGGGTGTTATTTTAAGCTTGATGGAGGTATAGGGAGGAAACTAAATAAAATAATAAAAAGTTGAAACAAATATGAAATAAAGAAGCCCATCCTCCCTTAAGGCAGTGGATGAGATGGTCGCCCGGCAGATTTATGCAACGACCGCAGTCACTGCCACCACACTGCCAGCCACACTTTTACTGGACTTCTATTAACCAAGCTATTGCAACTTCCTTAATCCCATAATACTCGGGGATTTCATTATCATAAACTCCTCTCAAATACTCAACTTTTATCCTAGGGCATCAGAGCGTAGAAATACATTCCCAAAGTCTCGGAAACGGCTGAATATTTGTAGAATCTTTCGGAAGTGGAGAGCGCGGGCGACCACTGGCATGTCGGGCCATTATTAAGGGGGTATTTATGACGTGATAAAGTAGGTGGGCAGCGATATGAGACGACCTGACACTACTTCCTCAGCCACGCCCCCTACAGATGACGATGGCACCCCTGCACCGCCCCCTGCTGCAGTCATACACACTATAGGGTGTATTCGCACACAGGTTATTTCATTTAACGTCATATTCGTCCGCTCTTATTTAGATTCGATTCACCACACCTTCATAGGAAATGTGGTTGATATAATATTCCCACTGACTCTGGTTCGAATCCCGGTATATACAGGGTAGATATTATTGGGATATCTTTGCTACACATCATAATAAAGTCTCCGACATGCCTTTCCTAGCTGCTATAGACTGAAATCTATGGGTATCCCCAAAACAAATAGCAATAAAGTCAGCAAGAGTACGAGTCTAAGTTTGTGTTATGGACTGTAGCAGCAGATAGTCTGGTGCTAATTGTGGTACTGCACGCCATTTATGAGTAACCATGGTTGAAACAGTCAGCCTTCCAACGCCATCTGTTCATTGCCCTTCAGACTTCGTTGTCTGTTAGGCATCAAATCAATAAACTAGAACCTATATCTGGAGAGTTGAAAAATAGAAAGATATGCTTAAACTCAGTTAACCTAGACCTAATTTATCTTATCTTAAGCTAACTAAACCTAATCTTAACATGACGTGGACTAACCAAACCTAACTTTCGTTAAACCTATCCTAACTTGAGCTTATTCTAAATTAACCTAGCTTATTCTAACACCATAGCAGAACTTCTTAACCTAACTTATTTTATCCTAACATAACATAACATAACTTACCCTAACCTCTCCTAACCTAACCTAATCTAGTCTAACCTAATACAAAGTGTGGGCAAGGCAACCCGAGCTTGAACGAACGGGCTGAAGGGGAAACGACCGGTAACCTTGCACGCAGGAAAAGATTATAGAGCTATATTGGTGGGAAGGAGGAGGGGTAGGGAAGCACCGGCAGAATCCTCGACCCTATTATTTTTGTGAACAGAGGAAACTTCATGTCCACTTGTCCTGGTGAGTTGGTGTGGCTGGTGTGAGGCGGGGCGGCACGGGGGCCCCCTCCTGCTGGGGGGTCACGGGGAGGGGACTTAAGGAGGGACGAATTGTGAGGGAGATAATATTCTGCTTGGGGACTGGTGTCGCAGAGCTCTACTACTTTTTTTTTTTTTACTACCACCGGCAATGCTGATAAAATTTCATGATGATAAATGAACATTCATATTATCACCAACCCACCAATTAAGTTAAGAAAAAGTATTAATGATGTAGTGATAAATAGTGAAAATTAAAGTGGCTGGTAATGTTCCGGTGTGTAACATATACAGGTTAACAAAAATTTACATAGTTTAGCATAATATAAAGAAAATAGTTTTATATGTAGTATTTCATCCAATACTGTTATATAATAACAAATGTATTTACGTGTGCCAGGGTTCGAACGTGTACAGGCTGGCGGTCTACCTACAAAACCTCATCGGAAATATGCCTGTTTCCTCCAGTCCTCCCTGATTTACAAGAGGCTACGGGTTACAGTTTAGACTGGGTAATAAATAAGGGGGGATGGTTAATTTGTTGGTCGACTTTTTCATGTATGTATTATTTTAGTAGTTTCCTCCCTAGACCTTCATCAAACTGTAAGTAACAACCCAAGGATCCCCCTCCAAGATATATTTGTAAACAAAATTCGGTAGAAAAATGTCCCAACCGAAGGCCAGTTCCTCCTAAATTACACGAAAAGTGGTGAAAAGGGGTGAAAAGTCTTAAAATAGCCAAACTAATGAACCGTACGTCTTAAAATATGTAAACTAAGCATGAGGGAGAAGAGGAACCAGAAAAACCAACCAACTCCACTTAAGGGACTTTAGGGTATATTGATGTTAGTAAAAATAATAATGGTAGTCCTCTAATTAACGAAGAACGTAAAAGCTTAAGTATTGAATCTTAAATTTGCAATGGCGAGAGTTGCCCCAGCTTCTTCCCAGTGACTGCTGTATAAACAAATGTTTACAGCACCCATGGCCTTCCTCTGTCTTCCGTGGTATTCTCAAAATTTAGTTCCATACATTCAACATTGTGAGCACGTGCAACAAAGATCAACACACATTCCACATTAATACGTTACAAAGTACAAAGTTACAAACACACACACACACATATATATATATATATATATATATATATATATATATACAGTATATGTACCGGTATGTATTTTTTTATACATACAGTATATTAATTTAGATATACTTATATATATAATATATACTATATATATATACGGTATATATTAGTTTTGTATTAATTAATCAAATTCATTCATTACTATGTTCAGATTTACCTTTGTTACGAAACGTGGTGAAAGACCGGAAAACCACCAAAGTAGATTTATATCTTTGTTTGGCAAGACATACTGTGTGGTTACTGGGATTCTAAATATATAGTATCATGTATATACACATAAAAGTAAATACATACGGATCCTAACATGGGAGGCAGAGGGCACTCAATAATACCTAGTCAATAAATCAACCCCCCCCCCCCCCCCGACCCCAAATTGTTTTTTACAAAAATATAAAAAACACACACACACAAAACAGATGTTATATTAATTAATAAACGGTCATGGATGCATAGATTCTTATAATGGTAATGTTTAAATGTTATAATATGTCTTATCTTATTTACATTCTAATTGCTTTCTAAATACGATGATTCATATCGGTCAAATAGTAAAGATTGTCGCAATACAAAACCAATGTATACTGATTACCCAAATTACATTGTCTTGTCAATGGTCTAAGAGTATCATTTCTACTCGAGGCTCTCAAAAAGTAATTCTATCCCGGTCATAATTATACTGTATACATACATTAATAATACATAATAATATATACGCATTTCGTCTTAGTACCCACGAGTTTTTGCATGCGGATAGAACTAAGCGATATTCACGAATTAAATAAATTCTTTTCCCAAACACCACGGTATTGTTTGAGGAAGAGCCAAGCTGGAGCCAGAGGAAGGGAAAACGGACGGAGATTCTCCTGGCGGGGCGAAGCCAGCTGATGAATTGGGTTGGTATTCGAAGTGACGCGCAACAGCATTAAGCTTGCATTCAATTTTCGTCAAAGTCCTTCAAATCTGCAAACGGGACCCTTGTTCTTCGTTCGCAGCGGGAGTTTCGCCGGTGGATTTCAAGGGGTACGAGTGCGTGAAATATCCGGGGTTTAAAGGAGGTGTGTTTGGAAGATTGCGAAGATAGAGTGAGCGAGATTTTTGGAGCCTGGAGAAGGGTGGGGATGGGCTAGGGTGACGGGAGGAAGGGCGGGTGAACGAAGAGCAAGGGCACAGTGTGTGAACCAGACGGAGGGGGCCCCACACCACACGTACAGGCACGCTCAAAAGTCGTCATTCCTCCATATTTCAGTTTGGGTTATCTCTAGCATAAAGGAAAAATAACTTAACATGCATGAATAAAGTCTCGATATTCAAGCTTGGCTCAGTTTAGTCAAAAGTTACAGTATTAATTTTATCAAGAAAGGGTTAACAAATTAAAAGTTATGAAGGTGGTACACGACTTTCGAGCACTACTGTACTATCCCTCCCTCCCTCCCTCTCTGTGCGTCACCCGTCACCCTCCCGTTCGCCGGTTTTGCAGTCCTCACTCCTCACTCACCCAAGTTAATTAACAATAAATATACAGAGCCACATCAGGCAGCAGAGGTCCCACGTTGCTAGGGAGAGGGGGGGGGGGGGGGGGTATAAAGGGGGCACTGGGGATCACGGCACTGCAAGATCACATTTCGAAAGGGATCTGCAGGCTGGCTGGGGTGGAGCGATTTCCATGGACAGGCAAAAACAATCCCCACAATAAACACCTGAAAATCCTCCCATACTGCTTGATGGCTGCCCGTAACCATAAATAAAATGTAGTTCATGAGTTTCAATACCCACGGCCTTATTACAATCGGAATCGCTTTGCAATCATGGAGAAAATATATTGTAATTGGAATGTGCCAGTGTTGTCCCCCCCAGGCCATCACAGGGGTTACGGTGTTTTCGTCTGCAAGTATTTTCCCTCACAGTCACTAAGCTTACATTCTAGAGTTGATTCACTCATATCTAACTTAGTTTCGTTATTCATCATTATCATCTAAAACTACTTTCTTCCCCCCGGAAAATCCCCGCTAAAGGATGGCCATGGCAGACAGGCCTTCTCGCTACTTTGTCAAGCTATACTTCTTCAGACCTTGCTACAATACTCCTACCACTATATGGAGTTTTGTCTTCAATATATATTTCCATCTAACCTAACCTGACCTGACCTTTACCTAACATATCCTAATCTAACCTGAACAAGCCTAAATAAAACTAGCTGCCTTGTCAAATCAGATGACACAATTTCAGCAGTCCTTAAACACACCTCTCTGACCACAATTAGCTTCCCGGTCTCATAACCTATCTATCTATCTATTGCCTGACGCCATGATCCCCGAAGGGGTGGCCACGAACGAACCACCCCCAGCCTCTGTCCCCAGTCAGTCGACGCCCCTCCTCCCAACCAGCACCGCCTTCATTCATATACTTCCTCACTCCATCCTTCCACCTCTCCTTCGGTCTACATCTCCCTCTCTGTCCTTCCCCCTCGCTCTCGTACACCCTCTTAGTCATTCTCTCGCTTCCCATACGTTCCATATGGCCGAATCATCTCAAGTAACCTAAGCTTGCCTATTCTATCTAAATAACAAAGCGTAACCTAACCTGACCTGGTCTGACTAAAACTAACATGACTTGAACTGACATGACCTAATCTGACCTAACCTAAGCAATCAAATCAAACCTAATCTAGCAGTAACCTAACCTAATAGGGGTTTTCCATTTTCATAATTGTGGATATTACGTGTGAATCATATGATTCAGGGCTACAAATGAGGCACAGGTGCCTACCGAGATCATCCCAAATCCTTACCAGAGCCCATCGAGGCCATCCAAGATCAACAGTTAGAAAGAGTAAGGATTTTGAATCGCATTGGTAAATATTTAAATGGCCAAAATGGACCCCTTCCACTCGTTTATAACCTAAAATTAGACATATAATTCTAACAATGTTTTTAAGAGTGAAAACCACTATTCAAAGTGACGGTAAGTCATTCTAGTGTACGCGAACAGACTTGTGAACGGAAAGACATACAACCATCACAGGCTCATAACTAGATGACGGACTTCTAGCACCGTTCAACACAGGTCTCTCTCTCTCTCTCTCTCTCTCTCTCTCTCTCTCTCTCTGGCCACCATCACTTGCCCCGGCCTCATAGCCACTCGTCACCGCCCGGACTATGGCCAATACACCCCGCCGGTAACTACACCTGTTCGCCCGGGATTACTGCAAACAAAGATACATACACACCCGCTCCATCCAGCACATTGTATCATATTTTTTTCCCCCCGACAACTAGAGTCTCGTAGCTTCTGGAATGATGTTCTATAAATATGTTGTCACCTAAAATAATATAATTCCCTTTTCCAAATAATTATCAGAATAACGGTGTTGATCATAATTTACCTGAAATAGCGCTCGTGTGAATCCACTTTTAACAGCACACTTGTTCTGTACCAGTGTCATTTGTTCGGGTTTCTGTCACTTCTGTCCTCCTTTCTCCTACCCCTCTCCACGCCCCTTGCCATAGCCCCCCCCCCCCCCCCCCCACCCCCCACCACACTTCCAATGTCCCCAGATCCCCACCAAACCTTCCCTACTTCCCCATGGCATCTCTCCTTCTCTTCCACTCCACCTCTTGCCACATCACCCCTCCTCCTTCTTCCCCCTCTCGTCATGGCACTCCTCCTCGTCTTCCCCTCTATTCATGACGCACTCCTTCCTTCCTCCCTCCCTCCCTCTCTCCTCGTGACACCTCTTTCTCCTCCCTCTCTTCTCATGCATGACACACCCCTCCCCTCTCTTCTCATGACACACCCCTCCCCCGTCTTCTTATGACACACCCCTCCCCCCTCTTCTCATGAAACACCCCTCCTCCCTCTTCTCATGACACACCACTACTCCTTTTCATGACACACCACTACTCCTTTTCATGACACACCCCTCCTCCCTCTCGTCATGACACACTCCTCCTCCCTCTCGTCATGACACACCCCTCCTCCATCTTCTCATGACACACCCCTCCTCCCTCTTCTCATGACACACCCCTCCTCCCTCTCGTCATGACACACCCCTCCTTCCTCTTCTCATGACACACCCCTCCTCCCCCTCGTCATGACACACCCTCCTCCCTCCTCCCTCTTCCCTCTCCTCATGACACACCCCTCCTTCCTCTTTTCATGACACAGCCCCCCTCCCTCTTCTTATGACACATCCCTTCCTCTTCCCTCTACTTAGGATGCACTCCTTTCTACCCACTCCTCCTCATGACACCCCTTCTCCTCATTCCTACTCTCCTCCCCCCTCCCACTCGGCCCCTAACCACTGCTTTACCCCTTTCCCATACACAGACCAAACCCCACCACACCAACACCACCATAGTCCGTCCTCCGTAGTTGCGGTGCGAGTGATATGGGGGGTGTATTTTTCAGCATGATTGTCCCCGCATATAAAGGCACCCATGTTCACATTTCCATGCATATCGACACAGTTTTTTTTTTTTGTTTTTTTTTTTACCCCGGAGCATGGCAATAAAGGTCCATTTCAGAAGACGGGTGGGATGGACAGGATGAGGCCACTGTACTGATGTTGGTTTGGTTGGTGGGAGGGGCCGGGAGGCATGCAGGTAATCCACGTTGACTACTACTATTGTTGTGTATAGCGAGCCCCCATATCACCGCTGACGACGACCATCTCCCCGGGACATTATTTTATTACCGCGGCGCCCGGGATTGATACTCCGGGTGTGTGCTTACTGTTTTCATTGGCCCCCTGCTGTCATGCCCACTGATGACTGTGTGAGTGGAGAGTGATGTATAGAATGACTGACGGATAGAAACAATAAAATCCCTAATCATAACTAATCACAGTGAAGTGATATTTAGAATGACCAAGGGACTGGGGTTCTCAAAAAGGGGCTCGAGTCCTGACGCTATTCTTGACTTACAGTGTGCTGGCTTAATATTCCAGAAGGGTTGATAGCCTCTGAAGTCCTATTTTAACTAACTAACTAACTAGAATGACTAACAAGTGGAGACAAAAGAGGCATTGGTCATAACTCCTCACCACAAACATTCTATGGGTCTTTTGGCATGAATACATGCATTACCTGATGGCGGCACTCCATTCGTCACGGTCAATAATATTGTTATATTCATACACCAGTTTGAAATGCATACGGATATGTAATTAAAAATACATATTCATAAAAATTATGAGAATATGATATCTGATGGTGTAAGTCTCATAATACATTAACATTATAAACGCTATCAAAATAAATCATTCACTTTAATGAACGAAAATGTGAAGATATATGGTTGCATTTAGATAACTGAGTGGCAACCAGATCTTTTTCATAAATTAGCCCCACACTTTTTCTATTTTATTTTGGTTTGAACGATTTTTCTACGCTGACAAAAGACATCTAGAAATCAAAGGGATGACATTTATCTGAACCATTCCTTCAACTCCCTCAAGGCCTCCTTAAGCTTAATAAAATCGACTAATAATAGCAAAAATATATAGAAAGACTGAAATGGTTAATACCCACTTCCTAGATCACAGACGTAGGATTGGCAACACCCTTCTCAAATGTATAGGAATATGACAATAACACAGAGATGCAAGAACACAATATATAATCCGGTATCAGCTAACTTGGCAACAATTCTGATCTATAGCTGCTTTATATCTCAGAAAGGGCTATAGCAAACAGGCTGAAATTTAAATAATCTTGACCTCAATCCTTTGTAACTCAAAAAAAGCTAGAAAAAATAGGCTGTAACATTCCAAACTTATTCCCTGGCTGCCTCTTCCTAAATAGTAGAAATATTGACTGTTGCCTTTTTTTTTTTTTTTTTTTTTTTTTTTTTTTTTTTTTTTTTTTTTTTTTACATAGGTAAGACTCAAAATGTCTGGCCTACCTATAATGAACAGGGTATAATGGGCTTAGATAGTGGGGGTCGGGATCAGAGGGAGTAACTCATCCTCCAATCAACAAACATCACCGTACATCATGACACCACACCACGAATCACACTAATGCCATTATCAATCGAGCAAGTATATTTTAATGGGTCTTAGTCATGCGCATTATGTGTACATGAAAGTCTACAATTTGACCCAACAGTGTTTAACTTTATCAAGAGTAGATGTAGTCGGTGGAGGTTAGGGGTCTAAATCGACCACTAAGTGTGGTTCATAATTATCTCCTATGATCTTTCCCGGCCCGTATCTATACCCATGAGCTCTCTAGCTGGAAACCTGCCACCAAATATAACAAATAACAGACAAGAGAGAATTGCTATATTTACTGTATTATGATACACAATGCAAAGAGGCATATACATTTGCATATAATATTGCTTTTCACTGATCTATTAAACAAGCTAGGCAACATTTACGCTCTTCAGGAGGAAGCGGTCAGTCGCTGGAGCCTCCTCCTCCTCCTCCTCCTCCTGACACCAGCACCATTAACACAGCCATTACCAGGAGGGCGCGCGAGAGAGAGAGAGAGCCAGCAATGAAAATAAGGTCCGTTCAAGCCGTGGATCATCGGTGGCACCCGGAGAACGTCTATATCCCCCGAGCAATAACACCGCAGGAGCAGCCCGTTTGTCACGCCCTAGCGCTGGGAACTATAGGGCGCCCTTAGCATACCGGGGCCGGGACATTCTATGTTCACCCTATTTTGACCGAGTGGTCTTTTTGGAATTTGGCGATTATAGCACATATCACCCCATTAGATTGGCGATTATAGGACGCTTCATCCTATTGAGGAGTCGGGTTTTCCCTGGGCGAGCAATAGCTAGCCTACAAGTTGGGGACAAATATTGTTTGGCCGGGATATTTGTCCACCTAAAAAATGTATACATTCACTTTTGTTAAGATTGAAGGGGATCTGGGGAGGCAGCTATTAGCTTAGGGGGTTAACTAAATAATTGCTCGAAAATGGAACCATCAATAATAATTAAGCAAAATCACCATAATACATTTCAAAACGTGATTCCAGCTGCGTTAGCGCATTTTGTGGTTACGGCAAGAACACATCTCATTTAATGTACTCCCTACATACTACCAGTGGCGGTCCGATCTGAGCATTGAAATAATCCTATTTTACTAGTGACATTAAATATCCATCTAACTAATGCTCCTCATAACATCAGTATTAACTATCAATACTACCAGTATTAAATGTTAAACAATAAATAAAAGTAATCAATTTCAATAATGGTTTATAAGGACACTATGATTCCTTGGGAGTCACATCAACTTAATCAAATTACAATCCTATCCCGATCCTATCCCACATATCATGCTGCCCGTGAACAACAGCATGAGGATCTCCCAATGATCTAAGCTGATTCGAACTGAAAACAAAACAACGGATCATAGAAGGCATTAAAGTAACCCAGTTTTGACACTGCTTTGCTAGTGATAAAGTTTTACTGAGAACTAATATACTAACCATAGAGGGCATTCAAATGTTGAGTATTCACAATGGCTTATAGGCCTAATTGATACTGCCAACTGAAAACTAACCTATCATTAAGGTTATTATAATAATCCATATTTCACAGTGGCTTATATATCATAAAAGTGTGCAATATACAATCAGCTGTCCAATCTCCATTTAGCAAGGGGACTTCCATGCAACTGTGAACGAGAGATTACACCCCATCCAGCTTCCCCCTAAGAAATATCCTTGTAATATCCAGGTGGTAACTAACTCGGCTCCACTATGGCAGGCGATGAACAAAACAATACATTGGCGAACTGGAAATTACGGAGCGGACTTGACTGGTTTACGGACACCATTAAAAGGATGCGATTCAACAGTCTAGCTCCCCCCACAACACACACACACACACACACACACACACACACATACAGTTGCCGACCGGGGCTTTCAAAGTAGAGTGGGGTGAGTGACGGTCCGAGGGTGGGGTGATGGGTGATGGTGGGGGTGGTGGAATGATAAGAGTGGTGGGATAGTTTGGTGGTGTGATGGTTCGATGGTGGGGTGGTGAAGTGATGAGTGGTGGAGTCATACAAGTACAAAGGAAATCAAGCAACACCAGGCCTAGTGACTCCTCTAGGCTGCTTGTCCTCCAAAACATTGAGGATCAAGTGTCCAAACAGTGGTTTAGAGTTGGAAAGGGAACTACTGCCCTGGAACACCCCAAGTGATGGGGTGGTGGATTAGCAGGGTAGTGGAATGTTAGACGTGGTGAAGTGGATGGTGGGGTGGTGAAGTGGTGGGGTAGTGGATTAACAGAATAGTGGATTGCTAGCAGTGGTAACGTGGGTGATGGGGTGGTGAAGTGATGGGGCGGTGGATTCATAGGGGCAGTGAGTTAGTTTGGTGATGGGGTAATTATATGTTGGGCTAGTGTTATGGTAAGTTGATGGGTGATGGTGGAATGATAGGAGTGGTGATATAGTTTAGAGACACGGTGGTTCGATGGTGGTGTGTTAGTTGGCTGGTGTTATGGTGTGGGGTGGTACTGGAGTAGTGGGAGAGTGGTGTGGTGGGATGGACTGGAGTTATGCTGGTTTGACTGAGAGGTGACGAGGTACGGTAGTGACATAATGGGGCGGTTTGGTATTGAGGTGCTGGACTGGTGAGGTATTGGGTAGGTTGGTGGTGATGCGTTAGAAAGGGCTGATGGTTTAGCATATTAGTTTTGAGGTTTTAACTTTCGTTTCGTTAGTTTGACGATTTTGAGACCTTTCGCCTCATTGTTGTGTCAATATTAAGACTTTCGTGCACTTTAGGTGTAGATTTTTACCTGGCGAGCGAAAGCGAGCCTCTAATTTTAGAAGGAACCGGTCTTGAAAGGGGGGAGGGGGGGGGGGGGGGGTTCTAAGCATGATGGAGGTCTACTGAGGAAACTAAAAAATAATTGAATACATAAATATATCGACCAAAAACCAAGCACTAACCCCTTAAATGCTAGATAGACGAGCTGGTGGAATGCTGGTGTGGAAGCGGTGACGGTGGTGGTGGGGGAGGTTGGTGATCCCCCCCCCTCCCCCCCACCTGTTGCACTTCACCCAAACCTCTACTTTACCCTTTCAATACACTTGCTTGTTCTCCACCTAAATCCTAACAAAAATCAGCTTTGTAAATGTCACTTCTGAATAAAAAGGTTATATTCTGTCAATTGATCACTTGCAAGTTTGAGGCTATAAGGAAGTTGGAGCTATAGATATAATTAGTTAACATCTTTACCAGCTAAACTATGGCTGTAGTACATTTATATACAAACAAGATCAAATTCATTATACTTTCTATCCATCAAAAACCTACATTATCATTGCATTTTGTTTATTATAAATGTTTACTGTCCCAACTTTCTTATAGCCCGAAACTCGCAAGTGGTCAATTGCTCCATGTACATACACATCATTATCCCTATTAACAGCTGCTATAGGGGCAATCTCTAGTTATATTTAAAGCTCGTAATTCCTCCTATAACACCCATCTACAGCTCTTTTTTAACAGCTGGCTATCCCTCCTTTTAGGGCTCATACATGTATGTATGTATGTATGCATGTATATACTCAGGCCCAATCCCCACTTTGGGGGTTTTGGGCATGAGTATATACTGTACATACATACATGTATGAGCCCTAAAAGGAGGGATAGCCAGCTGTAAAAAAAGAGCTATAGATGGGTGTTATAGGAGGAATTACGAGCTTTAAATATAACTATAGATTGCCAGCCCATTCCTTTTAATGTCATGACAATCCGTTCATTACCTGAATTATTAAGTATTGCTATTACATATCGTCCTTATTAATCTTCTGTTATTAGCATTTCCCAAATCACTATTCCTCTCCTGCACTCTTTTCTAGTACTTAGTTGCCCTCAGTTTTCAGCTTAATGCCCCATCTGATCACATACCCTTCATATCCAAGTTTCTGGTATCCCCATCTTAGTATATCACCCCCTACCTGGAGCCTCTTTATTTTCAACTGACGGTAAATTCAATCCCTCAGCAGCTGATTATTCCATATCCATTGGGAAAATATGAAACTACTACTAAGTCTCTGTATCATATTAATGCCAATTTATCATAATTAGCAACACATTTCGCTAAACAATAATCATAATGGCCAATAATCAATATGAGAACATGCTAATTAACAGTCAGCAGAACATAAGCAGACACTACTCACTCTCATTCGTTTACACCTTACTACAATGCACTACCACATGTCTGAATTTTGTGATATCAGCCACCTATATATCCAGAGACGTTAGTCTCTTTCTAATTGTATGTCATTCATGTATAGCTTTCTGTTCTGTTCTTCAAAACTTAAGCCCTAAACTGTCATAATATCTACAATATTTTCCTTCCCAGTCACATTTATTTCATATCTGTCTCCTATTCCAAATATATATAAATATATATAGTGACATTTTGGACACTATCAGGCGGGTTGGTTGGTTCCTCCAATTATCGCCTGGCACGGTGTTTTGCCTCCTGATGGAAAAGTTTAGTCCCTTAGCAGCCAATTTCTCGATCATAAATGGAAATATAAAACATAATGTTAATGCTTAGTTACGAAACTAACATATTTGGTTATCACTTTGTAAGAGTTGATCATAATTAAAGATGGGGACAAGACAATTTCCCGCCAGGTAAGGAAAAACAGAATATACGTTACCGACTACTGTATGCATAGAGAGATATGTGGATGGTTGAATAATACTATATGATTGGACACACAAAATATTCTGTCCCTCTTCCAAATTACCTATACCCCTTTCCTCAAACCATTTATTTCATTTACCCTCAAGGTTATATCCTTCATCCCTCCTTCAATAATCTGTAATATTCCTTAACCCCTTTTACCCTCCCCAATCTACATAACGTTTCTTCCTTAATAGATTTCATCCTTTCCTTCCCCAAACCACTCCGCTGCCCACTTGTTGAATAACTTTCTTGTCTTCATTTGTTTTCTAGATCCACTTTATATGTTCTTCTTTATAACTTTGTGTTCCCTTCGTCCGTGTTTGTATAGTATTCTGACTAACACAAGCCAAATTAATTAAGATTGAGACGGGTTTCTCGTAGCTTGAGCCATCTCTAATCCTCAGAGATCAGTGTCGGTAAAACTATTAGTATACTCTCCTCCTTTCTCCATCTTCCCTTTCCTTATATCCCCTCACCCTAGGCTCTCCAAACAAACTCACCTCGCCTCTACTTCAAGCCTTGAATGTCTTCGTTCGCTAAGCTACTTTCTTCACTCCTCTCTCAATTTACATCACCTCTCCTTCTCATCTGCCTAATCCTCTCCTTTGACCTTCCAACCTCACCTCTGCTTCATACTTATTTTTTACCCTCTTTCTTCAAGCTACTTTATTCATACTCTCTTATTCGACTCCCCCCTCATCCACCCTCCAACCACCCCTCACCTCCCCGTTCTTATTCGACTCCCCCCTCATCCACCCTCCAACCACCCCTCACCTCCCCGTTCTTCAACTTTGTGCTATCCTCTTTCTTCACCCCTCCCTCAATCAACTCCTGACTCATCCTTCCTCTCACCCCTACCCTACCACCTTCCCATCCCACCCCTGTCTCCCCTCACCTCTCCCCTCGTTCTGGTTAACAAGTAAGAACGGGTTTCAGAGGGGATATTTAGCAATAGTGACCCGGAGCCGTAAACATTTAACCGTAAACATTCCCATCTCCTCCAAGCTGCCTTCCAGTCTTACTATAAAACTACCCTGTGTATCCCTCATCAATAAAATTCCCCTCATCCTCCCCATCCGCCACCGTCAACCTCCCTTCGACCTTCCAACTTCCCCTCACATCACCTCTTCTACCTATTTCTCCAAGCTACTATCTTCACCCGTCACTCAAACTACTTACCCCCTCATCCACCCTCACCCCACCCTCCAACCACCCCTCACCTCACCATTCTTCACCTTCTGTTTATCCTCTTTCGTCAAGCTACAGTACTTGCTTCACCCCTCACTCAAACTACTTATCCCATCATCCACCCTCACCCCTCCCATACCACACCCCTCTAAACCTCCCCCCCCCCCCCCCTCCCTCCCCACATTTCTCCCCTCGTTCTCTATCCTCTTTCAAGCTACAGTACAGTACTTGCTTCACCCCTCACTCAAACTACTTATTCCCTCCTCTACCTACCCCTCTCATACCACACCACTCCAACCTCCCCACACCTCTCCCCTCGTTCGCTATCCTTTGTCTTCAAGCTACAGTACTTGCTTCGCCCCTCACTCAGACTACTTACCCCCTCCTCTACCTACCCCCTAGTACCACCACACCCCTCCCCTCCCCTCCCCACACCTATTCCCTCGTTCTGGTTAACAAGTGAGAATGGGTTTCAGAGGGGATATTTAGCGATAGTAACCCCGCGCCCACCGGATTTTGTTTATCTGTTAATCAGTCCGCGACTTATAATGGCCTCGTAAAGTTGAGGCGGGTTCGTCCGACAGCCTGGTCCAAAATGCAAAGCAAATGTCATAAAAGAGGCCTAATACTCCAATCCATTTCGGCGGCAATAGAGCGAGTGAGGGTATTGGTGTATCGTTGTGTGTGTGTGTGTGTGTGTGTGTGTGTGTGTGTGTGTGTGTGTGTGTGTGTGTGTGTGTGTGTGTGTGTGTGTGTGTGTGTGTGTGTGTGTTGCATTGTGCTGTGTGTGTATGTGCGTGTCGTGTTGAGGGTATTGGTGCAGTGATGTGTGTATGCATGTTAAAGAGAAAAATAGAGAGAGGGGGGGGGAACCCTGACAATTGTCGATATTATGACCGTGTCAATATAAGCCGCTAGACTATATATGCACACATTTTGGACATCCCATATAACTCGACATAGCAATAGGAGTGGCGTAACATATAATCATCACCCAAACACCTGTATATACACCTCACGTCAATATCCATCTCCCCCCCCCCCCCACCCACCCACTTAACCACACACACACACACATCTTTCCCCAAATACAATGGACACGACATTATTTGCATACAAAACTCTAAGCCAGGTGATCAAATATATTACGGTAATAATCGAATGTATTAAATTTCGCGTCATTCTGCTTCACTGGTTCGTAAATAATGTCTTGTAAAGCTTTGGGGGATCATTGATCCACCCCCTGCATTGGATAAATACAAGCATCACCAAAATATAACCAATACGCACGGTTCGTATACAATGCATATACTGTACACAGGAAAGTATGTACAATGCATGTTATTCTGTGCTAAGTTTTGGAAATAATGTAATGTAATAGTATTTAGGAAATGAAGAACTCCATCCTCTAGGCTTAACCCATTCAGTACCAGGGACGTCCTTTTCATCATACTCTGGCAACTATTAGACGATTTTATTCAGCTTAAGAAGGACCACTAGCATTATTAAGGCTTAAAACTATCTCAACCAAATATAGCTAGAATATATGGTAACACACGTCGCTGGTACTCAACGGGTTAAGGACTTGATCGCGTCCACACGTGCGTGAAAGGGTTAAGAAGTAAGCCTTGTGGAATGAGTGTTAAGTATTGTGATAGCCTCAACCTCTGCTATGATGCCAATAGAAGAAATGATAAGTGAAAGCAATAGCACCAAGCATCGTTGTGCACTACATTTCTCTCTCTCAACTATAATAACACATCTGAATAATGCCAACCTGACTTATAAAAACAAATATGAATGTAACCAGACGACGATGCTGTTGTTTCAGTGGAATAATGGCTCTTTGAGCAGTATGTATCGCCTTACTAGTGGTTGTCCACTCACAGGATGGGGGGCGCTGCTCAATAAACTCGCCCCTCGGGGCAAAATCAAAATCAAAATCTCTCTCGCTCTCATATATATATATATATATATATATATATATATATATATATATATATGGAGTTGGCTACAAACGGCCTGCCACCCTGCTAGTCTGTATGTCTAACTTAAGGGGAGATTTCCACTTGAGGGACTTTTTTCTTGACCCCTTTCTCCCTCATGTCTAGCCCTATTGCTTTTGAGATTTTAAGACGTTCGCCCCATTTGTTTGGTGATTTTAAGAATTTCCGCCCCCCATTCTGTTAATTTTAAGACCTTTCGTGCCATTTAGGTGTCGATTTTATCCTGACAAGCGATAGCGAGCCTGTAATTTAAGAGTTAGCGGCCTTCGGCCGGGACAATTTTCTACCGAAAAATGTACAAATTTATCTTGAAAGGGGGTCAAGGGGGTGACATTTTAAGATTGCTGGAGGAGTAGGAAACAAACTAAAAACCTCCCCTTAATATTGCGAACTTCCACATGACAGATCCCAAGGTTAAGGCCTTGGGTAAAGAGTTCCTTAGTAATGAACTGATGTAAGCAGTGAATGGTCTAGAAAATGACTATATGAAACCTAGACTACCTGTGCACGAACTGTGATGCCTGTGTCTGCGTGCAAGGGGAGATGGGACGTTTTCCTGGTCCCCCTTCTTCCTCATGCTTAGCCCCACAGTTTTCAGATTTTAAGGCGTTCGGCCCATTAGTTTGGCGATTTTAAGACCCTTCGATCCATATCTTTGTCAATAGGAAGACTATTCGTGTCATATAGCCTACTGTAGGTGTCAATGTTTTCCTGGCGAGCGATAGCGAGCCTGTAATTTAAGAGGAACCGGCCTTTGGTCGGGAAATTTTTCTTCCGAAAAATCTACATATATAACTTGAAGAGGGTCTAGGGAGGTGTTATTTTGAGCTTGATGGAGGTCTAAGGAGGTAACTAAAACAAATGGTGACAAAATATATAACTAAGTAATAAGTAATAAATATATAACTAAGTAATAAGTAATAAATATATAACTAAGTAATAAGTAATAAATATATAACTAAGTAATAAATGAGGAAATAAATGTGGTCATCCCCCCTTAAGTGCGTCTGAAAGCAATGCAGGCACCTTCCACCCGCGCATATTAAGTGTTTGCACATGCGCTCCTTTGATCGGTGGTGCGTGTGTGTGTTTGTTTGTTTGTCGGGTAAAAGCGAGTCCACACCAGCGGCCGCGGTTTAGCCAGCTCAACCAAGATCAAGTACACGGTGAGAGGCTGTAGATGTCTGTAAATGTCTGTGAATGTTTGTAGATGTAGATGCCTGTGTCTGTAAATGTTTGTATATGTCTGTGAATGTTTGTAAATGTCTGTGAATGTTTGTAAATGTCTGTGAATGTTTGTAAATGTCTGTGAATGTTTGTAGATGTAGATGCCTGTGTCTGTAAATGTTTGTATATGTCTGTGAATGTTTGTAAATGTCTGTGAATGTTTGTAAATGTTTGTAAATGTCTGTGAATGTTTGTAAATGTCTGTGAATGTTTGTAAATGTCTGTGAATGTCTGTGAATGTTTGTAGATCTGTGAATGTTTGTAGATAACTGATTTTTTGTGAATGTGTAAATTTCTGTAGATGTCTATAGATGTGTGTAGATGCCGGTGTCTGTAAATTTCTATAAATGTCAGTAAATCTATGTAAATATTAGTAAATGAAAATGCCTGTAAATATCTGTATATGTAAATGCCTGTAAATGTCTGTCAATGCCACCTTTTCTTCCAACCCCATGTTGGTGCCGTAATTAATGGTGTAATGGTTAGAGTGGATAAGTTCTGTATATGGTATCCCAAGTTCGAATCCCGGGAGGATGACATGCTTTCAGTACCGGTAATTTCATTAGAGGGTGTTTGGTATTGGGAGTAAAATTAATGAATAGTAATATAATCTGATAATGGGGTTAGGTCAGGTCAGGTGAAGGCATTGAGGGATAAGCCTTCACAACGGCACCTCGGATCTACTTTTCGAAGAGCCTTGGAGAGAGAGGAAACTGATTGTCAAAATGTCTGAAATCTGGGGTAGGCCTAAGTGTCGTGTTCTCTTTAGCATTTCCTGTCCATTGTATAATAAAATATATAGAATTATGATCGTTATTTCCTAGTTGGTCCCCAATCTCTACATTATTAATAAAGACATAAATCGAGGATATTAGTACCTCTAGTCGGCGAGTCTATGAATTGAAATATAAAACTATCTTGTACCGCCTCAATAAACTCTTCAAAATCAGAGTCGCCGATTTGATGCTGCCAATCTATATTCGGAAAATTAAAATCCCCCATAATGCACACATTGCTAAACCTTGATGGTATTTTCACTTCCTGCCATTAAGATGTACCATCATTTCTACTCATATTTGGTGGTCTATAAATAACTCCAACAACTATGATCTCACTACCTTCGCTAACCTCTAACCAAACACTTTCGTTATCATTATTTAGTCTAATACCTTATTTAGCACAGCATTTTAATTAACTCCTGACAAACACTGCTATTCCGCCACCCCTCCTACTTGTTCGGTCATATTCAAGCAAATTGTATCCTGGTACTGTACCAACTGTGTTGGTGGTGTAATGGTTTAGATGCTTATATTCTGGTTGTGGTGTCCCGAGTTCGAATCCAGGGAGGACCATATGCTTTCATTAGTTTATTCAAGTGCAATGGGGTTTGTAATTGATGATTAATGTTAAGAACGGGGTGTTACTTAATATACAATATGCTAAAACAAAACTTGATACTGTATTAATCTATGTTTCAGTTAGCGCTAATATGTCTATATTTTCATTGGTAACAAGTGCTCCAAGTTCGTCTATTGTGTTACATAAACTCCTACAGTGTTATGTCTATGTTAATTTGTAAATATAATGCTATATTTCAAAATATCAATCAATCACCTCATCCACCGGGGTTTGCAGTTTAGTATCCAAAAACATAATATTCTTGAATCTCATAATTATTTCTCCAAAATGAGTTATCTGTCCAGAGTTCGCTCAAAGACAACTGCAGAGGTGTTCTCATAAATATATTAACCCCTTAAGCTTATTCTGGCTATCATTAGACGATTTTAGTAGCTTAGGAAGGATCTGTGTTCATTAGAAGGGTACAGAATATTTCAACCTTCTGACTCCCATATGCCTTTACTATTCTGAACAAAGTCGTCTATTAACAGCCAAAAAACAGAACACAATGTCATCATATCTTGTAAGTGTTAACTTTTATCAATATGATTATAGTAATTACCAACTTATTCAAGCTTGAGACTTGATCTTAACTTTTTAACAAGTAACCGACCTAGATGTGAGATTTTATGTTTTGTTTTGTTTTTCTAATGTGTTGTGATGTCCCTATTCGGGCTCTGTCTCCAGTCAGCCACCCCCATAAAAAAGGATAATTGGGGAAGGTGCCAGAGTATACACATATACAACTTCATTTTCCGAAGAAAGAATCTTTAGCAACTAGGTAGTAACAATGACAAAATTCCAAGAGCAAATTACTATATGAGAAGGGATTACAATGATGTGCTAGTTTTGGATAATTAACATATTAACTATACTCTGTTTATTTTCAGCTGACGATAAAGTGAATCCCTGAGCAGCTAATTTCTCGATACTTTGAGATGGTTGGACAAATATGAAACTACTATGTCTGTGCATCATAATAAGACCAAGTTTACGTAATTAGCACTACATTTCACTACAAAATCTTCAAAATAACTGAGAAATCTTGATGGGAACTTTGCAATTTACCGTCAGTTGAAAAGAAACAGAGTATAGTATGTAAATTTGACTATTACCAACATAATAGGTCTACTATTAATATGGTGACAACATTAGTATCACCAACTAATTGATAAACTTTGTACCTACCTTAGCATTGACAGGACCATGAACATGAAGAGATGGGTTGGATGTGAAAGAGATCTGCCATGTGTAGATCATTCGGCTTTCTGCAGACTCCCGTTTTCTTATGTTCCGCGATGAAGGAAGGGTTTGGAAGACTCCCATCGCAGCACAGACCCTACAAAATCTCCGGCTACTATTCGATACAGGGGCCACATTTACAAAACAAACACCTTAATTTCTCAAAGCTTAACATTCGGATTCTTGAGAGATTGTAATTTTAATCTTAATTGTCCAAAGCTTCAGATTCGAACTCTTGATGGAGAGATTTGGAACTTTAGTCTGTCACAAAACGAACACCTTAATTGTCCAAAGCTTCAGATTATAACACTTGATGGAGAGATTGGAACTTTAGCTTTTCACTGTGTCAAGATGCAGATCCTAAATAGCAAGATTATAAGCTTCTTCATATCAATTTGTAGAGATGTGGATACTTATTAGAAATGTCGGAAACTTCTGCAAATCGCCTTGTCTAGATCTTTTAGCCCTCCTCTTATTCTTACTTTTGATCTTTAATTTATGGTTTCACTGCTTCCTCTTCATATATTTATTCCTTCGTCTTTTCTTCTTCTACTTCTTCTCTTGTTCTGGTCTTCTTGTCATTCTTCTCTCTTGAGTAACTTAAGTAATATCTCACATATACTGGATCTAACTATTATTGAATCTTATTACTGCAGCATGGCGAATATTTAAACATTAATCTCGCTTAGTAAAGTCCTCTCATATATAAGCTTAGAGTAGAGTAAATATTGGCGAACACTGTCTATCAGTCATTAGGCTTAGGAAAGATCTCTCATCACAAATAATCAATTCCAGAGCTAAAAACAAGGCCAGTTCCATAAATTCGGCTTAGCAAAGATCTCTCACCAATAATCAACTCCACAGGGTATAAAATCAAGGAGAGTTCCATAAATTCGGCTTTGGAGGGATCTCTCACAAATATAATAAGGTGCGTTTTATCAATCCGGCAGTCACATAAACCGAGTTCATACGAGGGGAGGGTTTTGCAGGGCCTGTGCTCCTCCGGCCAGACTTACCATTGGTTTCCTTCATTTGTTTCCGTATTTTTCTTTGTCTTTTTGGATTTTCCATTCTTGCTAATTCCATCTGGAAATACACAGAAAATATGGTTAATAATAATGATAATAATAATGATAATAATAATAATAGTAATACAAATAATAATAATAAAGTAGTGATAATAATGATAATAATAATAATAGTAATAATAATAATAATAATAATGTTAAAAATTATCTTCAGGTCTTTAAAAATGGGGATATTTGTATTTCTTTGTTCATTTATTTAAACAATATCACGTGCAAAGAGAAGAAAATATGAACATAATATCAAATTAGGACATTTCCACACACCAATTTGCGTTACATGATTCCATTTCATTAGAGTCGAGTCTATGCCATATTGCAGGGACCCCATAGAGTCTATGGGGTCCCTGCAATAATTACCTAAAGGTCATCAATTATATGTAGCTACCAAAAACAATATATATATCTATTCAATAATATTGATTTAACTTTGGAGATAACTGCATGGTAATTTCGGGTTTAAGGCTCCATCCACCTTTTTCTTTCTGTGTGTGTTTTTTTTGTTTTGTTTTTTTTTGGGGGGGGGGGGGGGCCAACGGGCGAAGTGGGGAGAAGTAAATCTTAAACAAAAGTAGGCAAAATTCACATCCAAAAAAGACAACTTATTGGATATAATTATGACACATACAGAACGACACATACACATGGCCCGATCATAAAATGTTCATAGCTGCATTAGTTTTGTTGCAGTTGATCATATACTATTTGTAATGTACACATTAAAATGTCATTCAATTCATAGGCCTATGTAATATAAACCCATACATTGTGAGACACAAATTGATGTGCGCTAGTTTAGTTATAATCAAACACTCATTAAACCTTTCCAGTTGCTACCCGGTTACGTATAGCCACATTAGTCAAGCTACTGCCAGCTAATTGTATTCAGCTTAGGAAAGTTCTATTTAAGTCCTAGGATTACAAACTGTCTAACAAAAAAAAACTGCAAGAGCACGAAGGGAAATCCTACCATACCAATTCGTAGGACCCATGTTTCAGAGTACACTAAAAGGGAAGCTCACGTAACTCGGGAGGAATTTATTTAATTTAATTCTCCTCCTATAGGCTACCTTGTTTCAAATAGGCAGTCCAGAAATCGTGAACTCTAACCTCTGTAACTCAAAATAGGCTAGATAAAATGGGCTATAAATCTCCACACACACCGTATTCCCTGGCTCACCATTTCCAAATAGTAGAAGTATTAGCTCGATTCTCTAGTCGTTTGTGAGTTATAGAGGTAAATGTTCAAGAGTTTTGGCCTATTTACTTGGAATAGGGTATATCAAACATAGAGGTATCTGTTATGAGTAAAATATCTCACAAATACGAATGAGTTACATGAATAAATGTTTAGGCCTCAGCCAGGATTCGAACCACAGTCAATCAGAATAACATTACATGCTTTAACCCACTCGGCCACGGCGTAATGTCATTCTGACTGACTGCGGGTTCGGCTCCTGGCTGAGGCCTAAACATTTATTCATGTAACATAGGTCCTACGACTTGGTATGGAATTAACTTTCCCCAAGTAGGATCTCCCTACTCCTATATTATATGGGAAAAGGTTGGTATGCTTTTATCACGACGTGGCCAAGTTGGTTAAGGCGTGGAATATCAATCTGATTGATTGTGGTTCGAATCCTGGCTGAGGCCTAAACATTCATTCATATAACTTATGTGTATTTGTGAGAAACTCTACCTATATACTGAATTACTTTTATGAAGCACTGGTCTTTCTCCTCATTATTCAACTCCCCTTTTAACCGGAAAAATCAATAGCTGATATAATACTGGTGTAGGATATATATATATATATATATATATATATATATATATATATATATATATATATATATATATATATATAGAGAGAGAGAGAGAGAGAGAGAGAGAGAGAGAGAGAGAGAGAGAGAGAGAGAGAGAGAGAGAGAGAGAGAGAGAGAGAGAGAGAGAGAGAGAGAGAGAGAGAGAGAGAGAGAGAGAGAGAGAGAGAGAGAGAGAGAGAGAGAGAGAGAGAGAGAGAGAGAGAGGGAGAGAGAGAGAGAGAGAGAGAGTGAGAGTGAGAGATATTACAACTATGCCTCCAATTTTACAACAATGTTGTGATTCTGAATCATTTGCTTGCCCGAATGCTTAACATGACAGTTGTTTGGGTCGATACGGCAGTTATGAAGTGCAAGAGTCATAATTAGGTTGTCTGAAAGACTTTACTAACAACTATGCTACGTGACTGATTCCCCCATATGAGGTTATACTAAAATGTGGTCTGATCTATCCATAAAACAAATAATCTGCGTTCATATTATAATCTATTTAGTATATTTTAATGTATATATTTTATTTTATATTATTTAAGTATTATTATTATTGTATACAGTATATGGGAGAGGGGTTTACTGTCACATAGTCATAGGTTGTATATAATACACAGGTTCCTTCATTGTTTCCTTAATTAGTTCCAGAGCTTTGAAGCATTTAAAACAACAAAACAAGATATGTCGTGTTATCTTCAGAAAACTGGGCGATATTAAGGTTACCTTTATCAATCAACATTCATTTCCTTGCTCTTAATTCAATATGGGACACACGACGCCTTCCCTACACTATTAGAAACAAAGCTGATATATAAAACGCAAGGAATTATGCCCCTAATGTGGGTCTAAGCAAAACTATGCAATCAGCAAGTACAATTCCTTCAGTAATCCATATTAAAAAGAACGAGTATGCCTAATAATAATAATAATAATAATAATAATAATAATAATAATAATAACCAGCCACACAAACAACCCGGCCGCATGCTAATAATCTATGGAAATCAAACTAACGACTTTAAATCACGGCCCTAAAATAATTTCATAAACACATTTAGTTTTGCGCACAATGCACAGATTTTGCAATGCATTTGTCACCATGCATCGGGGCTCGGAGTCAACTGGCATGAATTGACTTTTGTTGTGGCATATAAAGTGCATCACCCGGTAATAATGAAAACAAAATGAAGCAACAGTAATACAATGTGCCAGGGTGCGTTTCTGGGGCTTGTTTACATAATCAAACATGGTGTGCAAGAATGACATAACATAAAATAACATTACATTACATTACATAACATAACATAACATAACATAACATAATATAAAATAACATTACATAACATAATATAATAATACAAACATGAAGCAACAGTAATACGATGTGCCAGGGTGCGCTTATGGTGTTTGTTTACTTAATCAAATGTGGTGTAGACATGACATAACATAAATAACATTATACAACATGGCACAGCATAGCATAACACAAAAAACACATAAAATGAAGCAGCAGTAATACAATGGGCCAGGGTGCGCTTCTGGTGTTTGTTTACTTCATCAAATATGGTGTGCAGACATGACATAACATTACATAGCATAACATAATAATGTCTTCATTATAATATTATATATTTCTGTTTCCTGTCATTCCTTATCGTTCTTGTATATTCATCTCTCTCTCTCTCTCTCTCTCTCTCTCTCTCTCTCTCTCTCTCTCTCTCTCTCTCTCTCTCTCTCTCTCTCTCTCTCTCTCTCTCTCTCTCTCTCTCTCTCTCCTCTCTCTCTCTCTCTCTCTCTCTCTCTCTCTCTCTCTCTCTCATCTCACTCACTCACTCACTCACTCTCTCTCCCTACCTATCTCTATCTCTCAGCCTTATATGTTTTTCTTTCTCTCCCCTAGTTTCCCTTCTTTCTCTCCCTCTCGCATACAGTCCTCCATATCTATCTCTCCCCTCACAAACATATCCATTAGTCTCTCTCTCTCTCTCTCTCTCTCTCTCTCTCTCTCTCTCTCTCTCTCTCTCCTTTCTCTCTCTCTCTCTCTCTCTCTCTCTCTCTCTCTCTGAAATTTGTAGAGCTACGACGCAAAGCCAAAAAGTTAATTAAGCAAAGTAAAAAGACCCTGGAGTTACATGTTGCGAATCAAAGTAAAACAAACCCGAAAGAATTCTATAGTTATATCAGAAAGAAAAAAGTAGTTACTTCAACTGTTGGACCGTTAGTCGATGAAAATGGAGAATACACCAAAGACGAAGTACAAATGAGTAATGCCCTCAATACCTTCATTGCATCAGTTTTTACAACAGAAGACCTCAGTGATATCCCTACACCATCGCCGATTCAGATTGATAATTCAGATGTTCTAAGCAATATCACCGTTACAGAGAGAGAAGTATTGAATTGTTTAGATAAACTCAAGGTAAATAAAACGCCTGGACCTGATACAATCTCGCCTAGAGTTCTAAAGGTAGCTAAGGATGAGCTCTCCAAACCACTGACATTGTTCTTCAATGAATCCTTGCAGTCTGGGACTATGCCTGATCAGTGGAAGCTAGCCAACGTAACACCGATATTCAAAAAAGGCAGCAAATCCCTACCCAGTAACTATCGTCCAATTAGCTTAACCTCAATTGTATGTAAAATGCTAGAAACACTCATAAGAGACAGACTCGTAAATCACTTAGAGGCAAATAACTTCCTTAAAGATAGTCAACACGGCTTTCGTAAAAAAAGTTCCTGTTTAACAAACCTCTTAGACTTCTTCCACGATATCCTCAACCTCTACGATGAGAGTAAAGCTGTAGATATTATATACCTTGATTTTCAAAAGGCCTTTGACAAAGTTCCCCACAAACGTTTACTGCTAAAACTAAAAGCGCATGGAATACAAGACGGTGTGTTGAAATGGATAGAAAATTGGCTCAGCGACAGAAAGCAAAGAGTAGTCATAAACGTTAAGGCATCTAAATGGACCAATGTAAGTAGCGGGGTACCCCAGGGATCGGTACTAGGACCAATTCTCTTTCTAATTTACATCAACGACATAGATGAGGGTCTCACCTGTACAATCTCAAAATTTGCTGACGATACAAAAATTGCAAATAGCGTACTCTCAAAAGAACAAGTTGACGATATGCAACACAATCTAGATAAATTGTCATGTTGGGCCCAAATTTGGCAAATGAGTTTCAATGCGATAAATGTAAAGTACTACATATCGGATACCTAAATGAGAAAGCAAACTATTCGATGAATGGCACTCAGCTTAAGAATGTAAACAGAGAAACCGATCTGGGAGTAACAATATCGAGTAACCTAAAACCGAGTCAACAATGTTCAGAAGTTGTTAAGAAGGCAAACAAAATAATTGGCTTTATAGGCAGGTCATTTGAGCATAAATCCAAAGAAGTTATCCTAACCCTTTACAATTCCTTAGTCCGCCCTCTTCTGGAATACTGCGTTCAATCCTGGTGCCCTTATTACCAAAAAGATATAAACAAGCTAGAACGAGTTCAACGTAGAGTTACCAAAATGATACCTAGCCTAACGAACAAACCATACAAAGAGCGTCTTAGAGAATTAAATATATTTCCTTTAACCCAGCGCAGATTAAGAGGTGACTTAATTCAAGTGTTCAAAATCATCAAAGGCATCGACAATATGAACTGTAGTAAGTACTTCACTATCGACCAATCTAATTACACGCGGGGAAACGGTTGCAAAATTATTGGTAAATCTTTTAACTCACACGAATCTAAGAATTTCTTCTTCAATCGAATTGTTAACTTGTGGAATGGGCTTCCCCGAGACGTTATAGACTGCAGCACCGTTGATTCATTTAAACTCCGCCTAGACAAATATCTCGCATCAAACCCGCGACTGACTGCGTTTGTAAATTAATAACTTTATTTTATCCCCCCCTCAGTTACTAACCCATCTGTCCCCTACTAACTTCCTAATCCTGCCACGGACATTAGTTCCCTTTCCAATGTTCCCTTACCCACTCTAAACCACTGTTTGGACACTTGATCCTCAGTGTTTTGGAGGACAAGCAGCCTAGAAGAGTCACTAGGTCTGTTGTTGCTTGATTTCCTTTGTACTCTCTCGCCATGAAAAGTATTAATTCAATTACCCAATTAACTATGGTTTGTCACGATTATCAACATTGAAATAAATCGTGGGTCTCAATAGATTTTTGATAAAGGTCATATGTTCCATAATAAGTACTTGATTAGCCACGAAATAATTAACTTCTCCACTACGAGATTCTTAACTGAGTAAATAATGTAGGCCTATAGATAATTAGAAAGTGACGAAAAATCCCTAATTGGTTGACAAGCTCATATGAAACTGATCAGAACTCCCTCAAACCAAAACCAAATCAAACTCTCCTTCCGAAACCAAATAAACACGTCTACTGCTAGCCAGATTAAAGTGGAAAGTTAATTATCGTACTGGAATAGGCTGAGAAACGGTAGACTTCAAAACAACTCCTAAAGCCAGTCCCTTTTTTATGGTCGTTATTGATGAATATACAAGGTAAAGTGATGTTTCCATTTTTTTATTATGACTTTATTAGTCATTAAAGTATCCAAACAATGCGATATCTTGATCATTTTCCCGTATTCCTTCTCGTATCCACCTTTTCAATTCCTATTACAACTTTATTGGTGATTAGAATACCCAAAACAATGCTATTTCCTGTCAATTTTGCAGTATTCCTTCTCGTATTCATTTTTTCAGTTATAATTATGACTTTATTGGCAGTTTGAGTAACCCAAACAATGGTATTTCCTGTCAATTTTCCCTGTATTCCTTCTAATAATCATTCCAGTCTTTAAACCGTGTTAGAAACCCTAATCTTAACTATTCACAATTAGGACACCTAGAAATAGTTCGGGACTACAGGCTGAGTTAGGAGAGATGTTTATGTATTTGTTGGTATAATTATTTGTTAGTTTCCTCCATAGACCTCCATCAATATTTTAAAACTACCTCTAAGAGCGCCTCTTCGAGATAAATATGTACATTTTGCTGTAGAAAAATGCCCCGGCCAAAGGCCGATTCATCCTACATTGCAGGCTCAATGTAACTCGCCAGGAAAAATTCGACACCTAAATGGCACGAAAGGTCTTAAAATCGCCAAACTAATAGGGCTAATGTCGTAAAATATCAAAAGTAATGGGGGCTAAACATAAGGGAGAAGGGGGTACAGAAGCAACTTGGGGGTGTTTCCTTGAAACTTGATAGAGGTCTAGGGAGCAAACTAAAACAAAACCAAATATATATACAGTATATGAATATACACATACGATACTTAGCTCAAGCCTCCCAGCCTCGTTTCTTTCATTGTATTTTTTCCCCTTTATCGTCTCCTACTCGTAAGAATAATAACAAAAAGATATCTTTCCAAATTGCACCCCCCCCCCCCTACCCCAACCAAAAAAAATGCATGTAGTGCTCAAGCTCGTGTTGCCAGCTATTATTATCTCTCTTCTCTCTCTCTCTCTCTCTCTCTCGTTCTGTTTTTTTTATTTCTTTTTTTTTTTTTTTTTTTTTTTTTAAATGTTTAAACTTAGTTTAACCAGACCACTGCTTCACAACAAGAAATATCATAGGGCTGGCCCTCTCTCTCTGGTGGTGGGTGGGTAGAGAGCCTTCTGCTTTGCTATCCTTGCCTTCCACTTTGTAGCAAATTCTATGTTAGCATTAAATCCGGACTGCCTAGTAGGGACCGCAAGCTCTGTGTAGTCTGTGTATATATGTAACTCTATGTAACATTTTCTCTCCCTTCCCCCCCGGGCAATGGAGGGGCTATTCCAGTCACGTTGCTTATTTTCAGTTATTTGCCGCGTATAGCCGTAGATCTGGCCCAATGTGACACTTTAAGCCTCTCTTTCCTCCCCTCTCCCCTCCTTCCTCCCCACTCCACTCCCCTCCCCTCTCCCCACTCTTGCCACACTCCCATCAATCCGTCCAGAGGCTACAGTCAACTCCTTCCGCGGGAGGGCCTTCGTTCCACTGAGCTTCGGGTCCGGGTCGCCATCGCTTCGGACATACACATACCCCCAAACGTCAACACATCGACCCGATAGGCTTTTGTTTTTTTTCCCACGCAAGCTGCAGTTATATTCCTCCTCTCCCTTTATTTGAGTGTTTATAAGGAGCTGCTTATGGGTGACTTAAGTAGAATCTGCATTTATTTGCCTCCCGAAGGGCTCACCTGGTTATTTCCCGAGTGCCTATTGAGAGCAGACAACAGGTTCGGCATTCTATCTTAATTACCGCCCCCCCTCCCGAGTGCCTCCCGAGGGGTGAGCGAAACCAGAGGGTCTCCTGAGCATTAGAGGCTGAATGAAAATGGGAGTCGTCCGGACCGTCGACTTCAATTTCACATTCCCTTCGACTTGACGAGAGAGAACGGAGGGGGGGCTCTTATCGCACGGCCAGAATTTTTCCTGATCATTTAGTGAACGACGAAAATACAGAAAAAATAACAATAAGCGCGTTAAATCTTCCTTATCGTCGGAGGACTCGTACAAATACGTTTCCTAGGACATGAGAGAGAAAGAAAAAGAGAGAGCACCAAAATCTCGGGGGAGATTTTTCCCCCGCTAAGATAGGGCAATTCCATATGGTAACACCTACTGTACTGTATACTAATCAACTAAAATGAACCTAAGTAACTAAGTTAGTAATAAAATACCTGTCGAATGTATTCCTTATCTATATCCATGTAACCAATATATATGAAGATGCAAACACGTCAGATCAGTAGAGTGCATGTGAGTAAGGAGTCAATTGGATAAAAAACTGTGGTGAAATAAACAAAACAAACACAATCGCCAACCGGAGACCGAAAAATGCTGGGGGTCGAAAGCCAGTCTTTTTGGAAACACTGAATTTTGAGCTGCCATGAGCCATTCTGGGGGGAGTTTATGCTACCATACATTAAGGTCATTCAAGATAAGAGTTTGTAGTGACACACACATACAGAAGTCGCGCACTAGGAAGGGATTTATGCATGTGTGTGCTTGGCATTTTCCCTAACTATACGGCGTGCATGGCCAACATACGGGAGGTGTTCTTTACGCTCAGGGGACTACTAACACTTCCTCACACTCAGAGGCACAACCCACGAACTTTCACTTTTCTAAAAAGTAAAGTTCATAATCAGCAAAATATTATCTGAATTTTCTATTTAGAGTGTATCGATGAAGCCCAATTCTTAGATAAATGGCAGAACCCTATCTGCATAATTAGTAGATATTTACAAAATATGAACATAGGACGTATTTACAAGTTCTGGAAAAGGGTATGACCTAAGGAATGGTAAAAGTACTTAAATATAGTTATAATGCGTACCGTTCGCTGTGCTGTGCTGTACTCTCTCTCTCTCTCTCTCTCTCTCTCTCTCTCTCTCTCTCTCTCTCTCTCTCTCTCTCTCTCTCTCTCTCTCTCTCTCTCTCTCTCTCTCTCTCATTGTTACTTGTACGTTACCAGCTGGCTGTCAGAAAACAAGGCATACCGTACCAAATGTATAAAAAAAACTCCTAATGTCAACCAGATTTACATTATAAACTTAAGAGGAGTATTTTCTGTCCCACTAAATACTGTGTTGTATTATAGTCTGGTTTTCTTTTTTCTATTTTTTTTTTCATTTTTTTTTCTATTTTTTTCGTAGCTGAAATTGTTAGCTAATTACAAAGTATATAATTACAAAGTATATATGTTAGCCATATATGTTGTTAATTATAAGAACGTGCTACCATTATCATGCAGATGCATAGCAGTATTTGTTTTCCCATTATTCATTAAGATTTCAGCTGCTAAAGTTGTGTTGTTTTTTCGATTAATATAACCTCCAACATGATGGACAGTGACTGGCAGCTCATCATCTTTAATATTTAAGGTAAACTACGAATAAGAAGTATCTGACTACTGCAGTTTAGACACTGAGCGTAACTCTCCTCACAGACGGTAACCCAAACAAATGTGATAGGGGGTTTCGATCGTGGGGCCGCGGGGACCATAGAAGGATCAGAAGGGAAAGTGAGCACTGGGATATATGGTGGTCGGACAACTCAACCAGTAGACCATAACAACCAGTACCTCTCAACCAGTTGACCATAACACCCAGTACCTCTCAAGCAGTGCCAACTCAACCAGTAAACCATTTACAAACAGTATCTCTCAACCAGTGCCAACCCAACCAGTAGACCTTAACAACCAGTACCTCTCAACCAGTCCCAGCTCAACCAGTAGACCATTTACACCAGTACCTCTCAACCAGTACCAACTCAACCAATGATGGGAAGATAAGTTAGGTCAGAGCTTTAAAGGGGTAAGGGTTTATTCATTGGTAGATGTATTTATTTATTTAGTTCTTTAGTTTCCTCCCTACACCTCCATAAAACTTTATAAAAAAACGACCCCAAGATCCACCTTCTAGATAAATGTGTACATTTTTCAGTAGAAAGATTGTCCCGGCCAGTTCCTCCTAACTTACAGGTTCTCTATCGCTCACCAGGAAAAAATCGACACCTAAATGGCACAACAGGTCTTGATATTGACAAAGAGATGGGGCGAACTCTTAAAATCGTCAAACAAATGGGGCGAACATCTTAAAAACTCAAAATTAATGGGGCCAAACATGAGGGAGAAGGGGGGGCCATAATAACCCATGAAAACCAAACTATCACAAGAGGAATATCCCATGAAAACCAAACTATCACAAAAGGAATAACCCATGAAAAGCAAACAACCACAAAAGGAATTACCCATGAAAAGCAAACTACGGTACCACAAAAGGAATAACCCATGAAAAGCAAACAACCACAAAAGGAATTACCCATGAAAAGCAAACTACCACAAGAGAAATAACCCATGAAAAGTAAACAACCACGAGAGGAATTACCCATGAAAAGCCAACTACCACAAGAGCCAAAACAAAACTACCAAGAGAGGAATACCCCACGAAAAGCAAACAACCACAAGATGAATAACTCATGAAAAGCAAACAACCACGAGAGGAATCACTCATGAAAAGCAAACAACCACAAGATGAATAACTCATGAAAAGCAAACAACCACGAGAGGAATCACTCATGAAAAGCAAACAACCACAAGATGAAGTACCCATGAAAAAACAAACTACCACAAAAAAGAGGAATCAAAGGCAAACAACCATAAGAGGAATTACCCATGAAAAGCAAACTACCGCCAAATAAAAAATCCTCCCCTAAGCTGCGAGTACCGGTGGAGGTGGTCGTAGCAGCTTATGACCTGGACGGCATCAACGAGAGGGGCTAAAAGTGTTGGGCCTTGTAGGACGTAATGCCCGGCCCTGATAGTTATGGTGGCAGGGGTGGAAGAGTAGGAGGAGGAGGAGGGACGGATGGGGTGGAGAGATAGAGATAGAGAGAGAGAGAGAGAGAGAGAGAGAGAGAGAGAGAGAGAGAGAGAGAGAGAGAGAGAGAGAGAGAGGGGGGATAGTTATGGTGACAGGGATGGAAGAGGAGGAGGAGGGACGGATGGTGTGGCGACAGACATAGATACATAGATAGATAGATAGATAGAGAGAGAGTAAGAGAGAGAGAGAGAGAGAGAGTAAGAGTAAGAGTGAGAGAGAGAGAGAGAGAGAGAGAGAGAGAGAGAGAGAGAGAGAGAGAGAGAGAGAGAGAGAGAGAGAGAGAGAGAGAGAGAGAGAGAGAGAGAGAGAGAGAGCAAGACAGAGCGAGAGGGGGGGGGGGGGGGGGGTTAGTTCTGGTGTGATGGGAGGAGGGGGAGGTGGGACGGATGACATGGCCCTCTCAGCTGGATGAGGGCGGCACACAGATGGCACCAGGATATAATTGGCAGAGTAGTTAAGAATAGAACACAAAACAAAATAAACTATCTGCAAGAAGAAGACGAAAGGTAAGACGTCTATGGCTAGTGTTCTTTTACATTCTGAGATCAAGGTAAATTACAGGTACTGTACAGTTAAAGTTTTAAACTGAGAAGGAGAATGGCTGTGGTGGTCTGGAGCCAGACACAAGGCAGCAGGATGCCATAAACGGCGGCACAGGCTGAATAAGAAAGGGTGGCTACTTAAGTTAATGAATGCGTATCAAGGAATGAGGGATGAAGAACACGAATTGCGATTAGAGATAACAGAACGATCAACTGTATGGTAGGGTGATATTCAGTAGAATCGACACATGGGGGGGGGGGGGGTGCTACAGGTGCGTTATGGGAGAATGGCATGGGAGCGATATGGAGAAGAAGCTTTATGGTGGGGGTCGGTTCGGTTATGTTAGTCCATGAGCCATTTCCCCAAGTTTCACGAATCTATGCCATCCAAAAGGATAAACTTTCAGCATAAACTAAAACAAAAAAACGGTTACGAAGTGATCAGTATACCGATACCGCTCTACTGTATAGTAAATGACCAAGGTTATCTACTCTAAATTATATTACCACAGCAATACTAATAATGTGTAAATTAGTATTACAATTATTATCCCTGAATGATAGTGCCGATGGTCACTCTGTCCCATGAACGAACTACGCTGAAGAAAGGATACGTTGTAGGTGTTATGGTATGACTCAAGGGCAGAAAGGGATACTTTCATTTTATAGATAATTAGATTTTAAATAATGATTACTGGCACTGAGTACTTAGTGAGAGGTTACGGGACAGTTAAGAGAGGGAGAACCTAGCTTGAACGATAGAGAAGCAGATTAAGAAACATGGAAGCTTGAAAGGGAGAGAAAGAGAGACAGAAGGTCGAGAGGAAAACAAAAAGAGAAGTCGAGTAAGAAAATGGTATAAGGTTGAGAGGGAGAGAGGCAGAAAGGTACCGAATTTAAGTGGCCACAACCTACGGTGATCTTATAGTATTAAGGTGAATTAACTATTTTACTACAACCTACTTCTGACAGCAATGCAGTTAATAGTTAAGTTACTTCATTCATCTTTAGACTATAAATAAATTCATATGAAGTCAAACCTCCTCAGCACGTGTAACTTTTGCATATGCCTAAAACTGTATCGTCATGAGTCAAAAAAGTTGCGGATACATTTGACTTTATTTTTAACTCAAACAAGGCAATGCCATACTTATTAATGTCCTTCATCATTCTGAACTTGGTTATAATGACGCAAAAATCAAAGAAATGTATATTAAGTATGGCTAACGTCTGTAAATGCAAGAGGACGAACGAGGGAGGTTGCAGGGAGGGAGGCAACCAGGAGGATGGAACCGGATGTTAGAGAAATTTATGGGACCAGCAAGATAGGGAGATGATCGGTCGAGAGATAGATATAATATTATGTAGGAAGGAATAGTAAAGAGAGCGATAAGTAGAGATTAGGTCAAGCGATAGAGTCCGAGAAAAAGACAGAAGGTTGAAAGGGAGAGAGACAGAAAGTAGGGAGAAATTAAAATGAGACAAGGGAGAGTGTCATAGGAGGTTTTAGGATCGAAACGGGATAAAGAAAGAGAGGCAGAAGTCAGAGTAATAGAGACCGAACAGGTTGAACGGTAAATGAACAGGTTAAGAGAGACAAGAGGACGAAGGGAGGAATAGTTAGTTAAAATAGGACTTCAGAGGCTATCAATTCTTCTGAATTATTAAGCCAGCACACTGTAAGTCAAGAAAAGCGCCAGGACTGGAGCCCCTGTTCGAGAACTCCAGTCCCTTGAGGGGAGGAGACCTAGGGAGCCCAGGGAAGGCAATGGGAGGGAGGGTTGAGTCCAAGGGGTCCAGCTAACAGAAGGATGGAGCCGGGTGTTAGAGAAGGTTATGGGACAGGAACAAGAGGGAAGTGAATGGGTCCAGAAAAGGGTAGATGTAGAGGTGGATGGGAATGAGATAGAGATGAAAAGAATACAGTAAGAGATGAGAGAAGGGACAGGAACAAGAGGAGAGTGAAGAGGCCGAGAGATAGGTAGAAGTAGAGGCGGATAAGGAATGGGATAGATATGGAAGGAATACACAGACACGTAAAGAGAGAAGGTCGAAAGGGACAGCTGGACGAGGAGAGGGGTTCCAGGGGCCCCAGAGAAGGCAGGGGGGGGGGGGGGGGTTGAGCTACCAGAAGGATGGAGCCGGGTGTTAGAGAAGGTTATGGGGCCGGAACAAGAGGGGAGGGGGAAGGGTCGCTAACGAAAGAGGTCGCTGCAACGGTAAACATTTAGAGAGGAATTGGAGAGCGCGCGTGGGAATGGCAGAAGCAGATGGACATGGCAGGGGAGGAAGGGAGGGAACTCGGTGTAGGCCCGGCTGACAGTTTCGCGAGGAAAGAGAGACACAAAAGACCATGCTTTTTTTTCCTAGTTATATAAAATTATTATTATATAAACTTTTTCCATTTACTTGCGTCCAAAAATACAAGTCCGTAAATAGCAACTGCTCTATCATGTTGCATAGCCTACTGTTCGTCGGCATATACTAAAACGCTCATTGAGTAGGATACATACTCATCGTGCAGTAGTTTGTCCAAGGCTGAATTTTCGGGTGATTTAGCTCGTAAGAATCTGCAACGGAGAGTGTGGAGGGCACATGAATCACCAAAGGTTAATGTTGTTCCTTTTTAATCTCATTACTATTTCCATCAGCTGACTTAGGCTTGGTAAGGACCTCTCGCATTGAACTGATGTTATAAAGAAAAATATTAACAGTGTAAAGAATAATGGAAAATAGAACAACTGATTAAATACAGGTCTAATGCAAAGAAGGGGATAATATTCAAAGAAGAGAATCAAAGACATTAGAAAGAAAAGAAATAATAGCAAAAGGGGACATCATTGTATTATATGAAAGTAGGAGAGGAAGAGTGAACAAATAAACAAACAGATTAAAAAAGCAAAAGAAATTGAGAAAAACTGGAAAAAGAAAGGAAAGAGCGAATATACACTGGTAAAAGCAGATGACAATAGACAAAGAAGAGACCAGAAAACTACCCATCTCCCCTTAAGATCCAGGTAGAAAGACAGTGAGAAACAGATAACCGATAGTGAATAGATAAGAGATAAAAGGGGGCGAAGGATAGACACTGATAAAAGAGGGGAAGCAAGACAGAGTGAATATGATGATAGAGAGTTAAAATAGGATGAGGGGTAAAGAAAGGAGAAAAATATATGGTGTATAAAATCGGGCGAGGAAAACAGAGTTAGAATATGGGGACATAGTTAAAATACGATAAAAGGAGGAATGGATGAAGAAAGAAAGATGCTAAGAAAGGCGGGGGCGAAAGACAGAGTGCATATGATGACAGTTAAAATGAGATAAAAGGAGGAAGGGAAGGATCAAGAATAATGGTAAGAAAGGCGGGGGCGAAAGACAAATCTCATATGATTATAATGAGTTAATATAAGATAAAGGAAGAGAGGGAGGGAGAAAGCAAGATGGTAAGAAAATCTGGGGAGAAAGACAGTGCATATGATTATATTGAGTTAATATAAGATAATGAAGGGAGGGAAGGATAAAGAAAGATGGTAAGAAAGACATAGTACATATGATTATAATGAGTTAATAAAAGATCAAGCAAGAGAGGGAGGGAAAAGAAAGACGGTAAGAAAGGCTGGGGAGAAAGACAGAAAGCGCATATGATTATAATAAATTAATATAAGATAAAGGAAGAGAGAGAGGGATAAAGAAAGATGGTAAGAAAAGCGGGGGCGTGAAGACAGAGAGTGTGAATCACAGGGCCCCTCACCACCACCACCACCCCCAGCCCAGCGCCCCTTCTTCCCCCGGCCGGTGACTCTGAGCTGAGGTGATGCGACAGGAATTAATGCAGCGTCCTGGACTCGTCAGCCGCGGCGGGATTATCACGGAGCCTTGATGACACGCTCACCACGCTCCATCACGGACCCTTCTCCAACACCATCTCCACCACCACCACCACCAGTTCCTTCTCCTCCACCCTGGCCCCTCCACCACCACCACCACCACCTCGGCCTCTCCAATACCTCTCCCTCCTCCGCCTCCACTTTCTTTCTTATCCACACCTTTCTTCTGGCCTCACACCGGTTTCTCAGTTAATCTCGATACTCCATTACATTTTTCCTCCCTTTATGTAAAGGATTTTGTCTTGTCAGTGTGATGACTGCACGCGTGAGTGCGACCACACATTTGCATTCCCTTCTCCTGACACATACACGCACACATACAAATTTCATCATCGCTGGTCAAACCAGGTTTGGGTATACTGTGTATATAAACAATGCAATTCCTATCACGCAATTATTCAGTGCATACATACAAACATTATATTTCACAACAGTGCCGCTACACGTGTCATCACCTACATTGCAACCACGCCTCCTATAATGAAGTTTGTTGATCCTGCTAAGTAAGGATTTCAAGGCATATAACAAGATATTCAAGATTCATAAGTCGTACGATGCCCCTTCCTCACTTTCCCTTCACTCATTCGATCACCCCTAACCCAACCACCCCTTCCCACCCAACCTCCATGATCGCCCGCCCACCCACCTATCTCACCTCTTCCCCCCCCCATCTGAGCTTCTAATAGACAACTAAGACTCCTAATAGACAACTAAGACTTCTAATAGACAACTAAGACTCCTAATAGACAACTAAGACTTCTAATAGACAACTAAGACTCCTAATCATATACCTTTCGTCTATCAAAGGAGGTAAATATAACTGTACAAATAACAAGAGTGTTCAATAAAGCACCTGTCTCTGGCATGTGTGCAAACCTGAGCAAGTGTCATCTAAATTAAGCCGGTATCACACGAGAGCTTTTATAGTCAACATTCGATGATCAACATTTTTCTGGCAACATTTCATAACTATTTAGCACTGGTATCGGAAACTAGATTGCTGATAGATGAATTTAGGGGACCGAATCATACCGGTAATAATTATTGACCTCATAAGCTGCCAGACTAGCGTTGAGGATACATGTTGAGGGAAAAAGCGCTCGTGTGATACCGGCTTTAATCCAAACTAGCCATCAGCCGAATGAAGCAAGTGGTCAAATTGGGCCTAATTGAGAGAGCGGTCGAATTAAGTCAAAGGGTTGAAATGAACAAAGCAGTCAAATTTGGCTGTAGGGTCGAATTGGGCCAAACTGAGGTAAGCGTTCTAATTGGGACTACGCATCCACTGCATGCAGACACTACATTTTGTTTACTTCCTTTCATATTTAAATTCAAAAGGTTTTATTGTCACCATATAGTTTAGAGATGGTGGCACGTTTAAATTGAGGGATTAAATAATTACATTCCCAATTGGGGTCATTCAATCTTCAACTATTTTATATTATTGTATAAAAAGTAATTCAGCAACCAGAATGTACAGTATATTGTATGTATGTATGTATGTAGTATCGAGAAAATATACGAAATGTTTTTGGTCATTTTTTAGGAGGGTTTATTTAGGGTGGGAGTGGGGGGCCTACAATTAATTACCGGTATATCTATTCGGGTACCGTACCAAATGACGGTACCAATCTGATAAAGATTCCTTTAACTCCTTCCATTAGTTTATTTTAGAAAATCAATTACAGACAGACTGCCCAATGAACAAATAGACAACAACTAAACAAACAGAGAAACACTGACGACCACTTAATCTCCATTAATTTCGTTAGGCGGAGATAACAAATATGCATCGAATCATATATGTATGTATGTATGTATGCCTGTATGTATTTACTCAGGCCCATTCCCCACTTTTCCTTTTTTTCTGGGGTGGCCGACTCAAGACAGAGCCTACATACACCTACCATGTTTCAACGTTGGTAAAAATGTCTGCACAGGTAAAATTGCGAGAGTGTGGAGTTTGTGGGGCCAGGGCGGGCAGGTGACGAGGCGGGAGACATGGGGAGGTGACGGCCTGAATGAAGGAGCTGCGAGGTGTGAAGGTCGCGGAGAGAGAGAGAGGGATTTTGGTGGCCAGAGGAAAGGAGGTGGGGGTGTGGAGACAGGCAATGTGGAAAGGGGTGATATGGAGTTGGGTATGTAGAAGCATGGTGTGGAAATAACGTATGAGATGTGGATAGGGGGAGTGATGTGGAAATGGAGTTAGAGATATGGATAGGAGTAGTGGTTTGGAAATAGCGTTGATGTGGACTTGGAGTTAAGATATGTGGATAGGGGTAGTGATGTGGAAGACTGGTGTGGAATTAGCGTTGGAGTTGTGGATAAAGGGAGTGATATGGAGAGAATTACTCTATGTTCTTATGGAGCTAGAGAGAAGAATCTGGAGAGTATGGGGTATCGGAGAAGGTAATGTTATTGGTGATAGCGTCATTGTTATAGTGGTTATGCTGGTGAAGATGATGAGGGCAATGGTTCATACAAGAAGGTGAAAAAGAAAAGATAATAATAGGCGGTAGTGAAGATGATGATGGTGGTGGTGGTAGTGACATCTCGCGGGCAGGGAGTGTTGTCAGCTCCGTGATGGGGTTCTCCACAGGATTAGTGAGCAAGGCCAGATTTGCAAGTCTGGGATCTCGGGGCCCGTCAGACTGGAGAAATTTCTCGTCTTTGTCATACGAGAGAAGAAGACAGGAATCACCTACCAGTACTCTTACACATGGGAAGGGGATCACTTACCCTTCCCAGCATTGAAAATACGAGGAAAGTTAGAATCTTCCCATTGGTCACAAATACAGATATAGTCCAAGACTATTATCCCAATGCCCGTTTCTCCCGTCGTTGTGTTGTGGGAGAGAGTGAGTGTATATAGACTTTAACATTGGAAAGGAGATCTCTTTCACCGTCCTCATTGAAAATAAAGAAAGCTTTATCTCGTATTATTTCGGAGCTCTCTCGTATTAGTGTCGGTAGCCTAACTAGACTGAAGGTAGATTATATTAGCCTAGATGGGTGATTTCTGATAAAAGCTTAATATTTGAAGCTGCCAGACGAGAATGATTGAAAAAAATATATATTACCGGAAAATACGCTCGTGTGACACTGGCTCAAGAGATGGGAAGAAAGAAGACCTTCACAATATGCAAGACCGTCACCCATATGCTTCACCTTACCAAAATGAAAATCTTTTGCCATGGTGAACGAATTTAATAAATCAAATATTTGTTCTACTGACGAAAATGAGTAACAGTACCTTCCAGCCCTAATGATAGTAAACAATGTGGCTAATGAATGAATGCTTGGAGTGTAGGTAAACATTCTGCTTTTATGATACCGGACACTATACTTGATTTTCGTTAGCAATATACTGTAGGTAAGGCGTTTGGGATTTCAAGGATTAGTTTTTATCGTAACTGGGTGGATTGTTATAAACTTGTATTCAAAATCTGCCTGATCTGAATTGCCGGGAAAAAGATTATGTGACTGGTTTAATCCT
>CM064495.1:46303200-46490700 GCA_032716605.1 Paralithodes platypus
GACTAGGAGAGGCCTTCCCAAATTTAAACAAATGAACTTAACCACTATGAATACGCTACATTAGCATTGGTTTGTAGGGTAGCCTACCGTACGAAGTAGTTACTGGGCTTAATGTTAAACCTTTTGGCTATTAGTAATCTTTTCTAAGCTGAATAAAATAACCTAATGTTAGTCAGAACAAGACAAATTAATAGACCATCGTACTGAATGGGTCAAGATTAAGGGGGATGGGCGTATTTATTTGCTTATAGATTTTTTTTTTCTGATCCTTTTTTTCTAGTTCCCGCTATAGACCTCCATCAAGCTTTAAAAAACACCCCCTAATACCCTCCTTCAAGATACATTTGTAAATTTTTCGGTAGACAAATTTCGCGCGGATCCTCTTAACTGTCTTCGTGGTGCAATGCATAAGTGTGTTGATTTTCGGTGTGAGCATCCTAGGTTCGAATCCCCGGACTGCCACATGTGTTTGTTAATTTCATTAATCGAGTTTAGGAGTAAAGTTGGTTGGTGGAGAGAACATAATAATTACAGGCTCGCCAGGAAAAAACGACACCTAAATGACACAAAAAGTCTTAATATTTACAAAGAAATGGGGCGAAAGGTCTTAAGATCGCCAAACTAATGGGCCGAACGTCATAAAATCGGAACACTAATGGGGTTAGACACGAGGGAGAAGTGGGACCAGAAAAACGACCCATCCCCCCATAAAACAACAAAAACCGTGATAAGGGCGCAGGAGAGCAGGATCAGAATCTATCGTCACGGCCACCCACAGCCATCCCAAGGAATCCAATCTGCGCCGGGGCCATCTATTGGAAGAACCACCAACTTTACCATCATGGGGAAGAGAGGAGAAGGAGGAAAAAATAGAGGAGGGAAAATAATTGTAGAGGGAAGGAAAGAAGAGAAGAGAAACATGAAGAGAGGAGAGGGAAGAAGAAAATTGTTGGAGAGAAGAGAAGAGAAGCTATTAAGACCTGTGACAAACATTATCAAACCGTTCCCTACCACAAGCAATCTCATGACAATCAGTAGATGTGTTGTTGCCTGCTCCCACTTGTAATTATATATATATAATCAAAGGGTAATAAATAAGTACATTAAATCGTCATACACCAACAGGAAACACATGGGACGAAGTAAATAACATGGTTTCTACAGTATACCGGTATATAAAATTACACAAGTAAAGGTACAGAACATAGAACTAGATATGTAACTAAACAGTGGTTGAGGAAAGCCTATACAGTATGGCATTAAGGAATAAAACTCAGGATAGCCTACAGAGCAGAAGGCATGATACAACATAACATCTAGCTACGAAAAATAATTCCAAGACTCTCCCTAACGACGACTCTGATCTGCAATCCCCGACCCCATCCTCGTCCCCATCGATCCGGCCAGCTGAGAGAGGCCATGGAGGGAATCCTTATCACCCAAACAAAATACTTTATACCTCAACCCAATCCAAACTTACAGGCCATACACTCGACCACAGAGAAAGCTGAACAATATGCCGGGTGGATCCTTTGCAATATACCGGTAGGGATCGCGCAAGTTTTCAACATGGCGATATGTGTGGAATCGAGGTGAAATAATAATAATAATAATAATAATAATAATAATAATAATAATAATAATAAGTTGAGTTGGGGACTCAACTACCGGTACCTCAGCATAAATATTGCTGTTTCGGGGAGCGGATATTACAGGTGTCGCTAAACATAGGCTATACCGTAAACATAAAAGCTACCGGTACCACAAAATCAGCATCTTCGCATGACTGTTAGTCTACATCTGGTTACAGACTACACACACAACCACAATCCTTCCAATTAATGTTATCATCTACAAGTACTCCTCACCACAGGCCTGTACATAGCTCTACCAAGCCGGAATAAGCCACTAGGTGAGGTACAAGGGTTATCATCGTTCCAGTGGGGATTGGCCGGTATTGCAGTGGAACCTCAAATATTTTTGCCACACTTAAGTTGTTTCGAAAATATAAAATTGTAATTAATTATGTTTAAAATATATCAGTCGTGATTAGGGTAGATTAGGCATAAATGTTAGACACGGGTGAATGTTTCTATATGGGTTATGTTAATGGGCTGTACTGAAAACTTATTTGCTTAACTGAGCTCTTCATCCCACTGAGTGCTCGGCCACGCTTGCCGGAAATATATCTGTTTAATATGTTAGCATCTATATTGCCAACCTAATGAGGCAGATTCATACTGATGCTTGCTATGTGTGTTGCTTAAGTTAACATGTTGGCAAGAAGGGTGTTAAGATAATAGACAAAAATACACCATGTTGTGTACTTGTGCCTGTGTTAGGCCTATAACTTATAATACTTGCCTAGGGGTAAAGAAAGAAGGGTCTCACTCTCCACTTCCCCCTTCTAAAATAATACAGCGAATAGAAGACTGTGTCCCTTCCCAACATTGAAGGCTAGGGTCCCTAGAGACAGAGTGAGAGAGAGTGAGGGTGGGCGGGTGCAACAATCTGGCGTGGCTGGTGGGCGGACGGCAGGGCACGCGCGAGCAGTTTACGCCACCGTCCGGGTTACTTAGCATCGCGGGGAGACCGTTACCCCTGAGCTACGGTGATAAGCAGGGGGCCACCACTACCAGTACTACCACAATCACCACCACCACTACTACCATCACCAGCTCTACTACTACCACCACATCCGATACTATCACTACCACTAACACTGTCACCAATGCTACCACTACCATCACCACCTCCACTACTACCACAATCGTTACCACCTCTACCAACATCTTTACTACACCACTACTACCAATGCCACCATCACCCCTGCTACCACAACCACCCCCATCTCCACTATTACCATCACCGCTACTACCTCTACCAACACCGCCTCCACTACCACCATCACCGCTACTACCTCTACCAACACCGCCTCCACTACCACCATCACCGCTACTACCTCTACCAACACCGCCTCTACTACCACTATCATTGCTGTTACTACCAGCACTGCGTCCATCACCACCACAGCCAGCAGTATATCACCACCATAAACACTAGCACTAGCACAATCACCACCACCACCATAGGTATATGTGGAAAATAAACAATTATGATCAAACAAATAAATACATCTCTACAGTTGTGGCGATTAGGATACTTATGGAATACAAACTGGATATGTTAAAAATTATATTGTATGAATAATGGTTCATGAAACGGCATAACAACAATCTTAATTCATTTAATTATCGTATTGATAACTAATATGAGGATTCATAAATATATATACCGGTATATATATATATATATATATACCGGGTATATATTTAAATAAGCCATTGCCTAATTAGTTGCAACTGAAAATATTATTATAGTTAGGCCCTACTTAACTACACAACAAAATTGCAACATATAAAGAATATGCTGGTCGTGAAGTTTTGTTTACAATTGACAATCAGAATGACTAAAAGGAAGACAGATGACCAGTAAAGAATATCAGTGTTATATAAATATACGGTATGCAGTATAAATGTTCACAGTAGCCTAGTACCGTAACCAATATTCTTCACTTCTACTCATATTACCCATTCTGTACTAGTTCTGTTCTCAGAGATCGTCAATAATGTTTTGCATTAAATCTACATACTGTATATAACTAATGCTGTCCCTACAACCTCCCGCACACCATGATAACCAAGAATATCCTTCCTGGATGTCACCAACGAAATTAACTGGTCAAGATTATATACATAACTAAGAACACTTCCCATGTAACGGCGTTGAGCCAAAAGAAACTCGGCCCTAAATCCCCTAGCAGGCCTAACCTTCCACTACCATACCCTCCTTTCCATCGTGACGTCTCGCAACGATTCGGATCCATTTCTTGTACAGTTAGACGGGGCCGGTTTGGTAAACATAACATGGGTTCGTTAGCCGTGTAGCAGACAGGCGGCGTTAGTTATAAGCACTGGGAGACCCCCCGGTACAGTGCTGCCAACGTTAAGCTTCTGCCTCTAGTACCCACCTCCCTTCCAACCCTACTCTCTGGTATCGTAGAGGCCAGTTCTCTCGCAGATCTCTAAGCTCTACACATTGTTATAGGCATGGATAAGACTCCCGACGAATAGAAAGATATTTACGTGTGTCGGGAAACACTCATGCACACAAGATCCAAGGAAAAACTCCGATGCCGCCCGTGAATACCGAAGCCTGTGGCACCGCTGGGCCGTTTTCTGTGATGGACGGAGAAGTGTGTGTCTGTTTATTACCGAGCGGCTGACAGGTGTATTTGCTGCTGCGCCCCAGCCTTCCCACGGCTTTTGTTTTCGTGTTCATGGAATACCTAACAGATGCGACAGGATCGGGGATGGATGCGGCGGAACAGTGGCCTGATAACACTCTCACTATGTGGGCGCCTCGGCAATGCAAACAAAGACTAAACAAACCAAACACAAAACAACTTGGCTGACACTTCAGCGCCACCAGCTCTGGTCAGACTCATGAAAAGAGACGGGACAACTGTTAACATCGCGTGCTCCTGCTATTACAAACTCCAATTAGGGTCAAATTATTTAATTATGTGTGCGTTATTATACCATAATCCTATTAGGCAACTTAGTATATTATTAAATATTGAACTAGGAATAATACCGGTATTAATAAATAGCCTATACCGATACCTAAAGTGTATACGGTAGCTATGCTATAAATTATGAGGTCACTAAATGGCATCACATGAATGTTGTTATTAATCTAAAGGATTCCCAGTTTTGGCCGGCCCAAAGTTTAGTAATCACACCTGGTTAGGCAGTTTGAATTTTTGGTAGCACCGTGTTTCATCGGATTGTTTACATTTATACCCTACACATAACACAATGTTAAGTTATGGTTTCATTAGAATTGATCAGTCATTCTTATCGATAGAGTTAAATTATCGCTCATAAATCTAAGCTAGATTGAATATAACCTATGTTGCCTTATAACTAAATTACCCCCTGCCTGTACTACTACAACAAAATTTATGCTGGCTGGGCCTCCTAGCACGCTATTCCAGTTTTATATTCACTCATAGCCTATGTCTCCTGCCACGCTCTCTACACCACCGGACATTTCTTACACTTGCTTATAGTAGCCTAGCATATGTAGTTCAATGTTCTTTTCCTTATTCGATCACACAAGAGTGACAAGAATCCACCGAAATATAATTCACACACACACACACACACACACACATCTGTATTCTGTATAAGCTACGTAACCCATGAGTAAACTATTGTTAGTTTTAATACAACCAGTTGGCACTGGAACACATCCTCACACCATCTGTTCAATTCCCTATGATTAAATAATTTAATGGCCTTTGAATTTCGTATGTCCAGGCATTTTGACACTTGTAACTTGAACTTTTCACTTTTCTATTGAAGGGACACTCGTTATAGGAAACCTTTCCTATTGTCCGATTCTTTCATATATATATATATATATATATATATATATATATATATATATATATATATATATATATATATATATATATATATATATCTATATATATATATATATATATATATATATATATATATATACCCGTATTGAAAAGCTTCATAATTATTAGTATGAACACATTGGCAATTGCAAAGGTCCGTAGGCTTATCTTCCAAAATACTGTAGGCCTAACAAAACCGGCAACTCGACTCAAGCTGGTAGCATAAACATACAAAACTACTCACACTCCTCTCCACAATCCTCACACGACCATATAGATCAGTTATTTATCGCTGATGAGAGGGCGAAGCGAGGCGGCACCCTTGAGAGCAGGGAAGAGAAGGAGGCTATACCAGTTTTCTTCTGACTTATTTATTTAGCGCCTAACGGAGAGAGAGAGAGAGAGAGAGAGAGAGAGAGAGAGAGAGAGAGAGAGAGAGAGAGAGAGAGAGAGAGAGAGAGAGAGAGAGAGAGAGAGAGAGAGAGAGAGAGAGAGAGAGAGAGAGAGAGAGATAGAGAGAGAGAGAGAGGAGAGAGAGAGAGAGAGAGAGAGAGAGAGAGAGAGAGAGAGAGAGAGAGAGAGAGAGAGAGAGAGAGAGAGAGAGAGAGAGAGAGAGAGAGGAGAGAGAGAGAGAGAGAGAGGAGAGAGAGAGAAGAGAGAGAGAGAGAGAGAGAGAGAGAGAGAGAGAGAGAGAGAGAGAGAGAGAGAGAGAGAGAGAGAGGGGGGGGGGGTAGCGTAACTCTACGAGGAAATATTTAGGCCCAGACATTAGCCAACACGAGAGCAACCATAATTATACTGTAGGGCGAGGCGAGTCCTGGGATAGACTCATGGCCCTCCTCGCCGGCTCTTAATCAATAGTCAATAAAGGCGCTCACATATACCGACATCGTGTTCGATCCATGTGATACATTGCTTATAATGAGCCACATGTTTTTATCAAGGCCATCAGCAAGTTTACATTTGATCAAGGCCATCCAAGATAACAGGTAGAAACGGCAAGGATATGTTAATTGCCATTTGGGGGCTCTGACAGGATATGTAATGGTCACTGTGTAACGAGTATTTATTCAAATATTAAACTGTGCTTCACAAATCTGTTTCCTTATCATCTAACCCAGCATACACTAACCAATCCTACTACTACTACTAGCCTACTACGTTAGCCTAGCCTGTTACCCTAGGTCATCCTAGCATACGGTACCCTACATTAACCTACCTTAATTTAGCAAAACCTAACCAACCCTATCAGCCCCGGGGATAGGCCAGTTATGCAGTGATCTAAAAGATGATGATAATGATGACGAACCCAACACAATCAATACTGTGTTCATTATCTCAGCTTCGTGTAAGTAGCTTGCGCATATATTGACAAAACCAACCGGTATATTTTATTATTTATATCACGTAACAGCTCAATAATCAAGATGCATGCCAATGTCTCGCCCGGTTAAAATGAACAAAAACAAACCAACAAAGTTAACGTAAAGTTGAGGGCATACGCTAAGTTATTTGGCCTAGGCGCTCAAATGTGTAAGTGTAACCCAACCTTTGGAGCATTTTGTGAATAACTCGGGTGAGTCATCCAGTCTGGTACACAGGAGCTACCGTACTGCATATTATCCATGATACAAAGAAAAACAAGCAACAACAGATCTATTGATTCTTACGAGTGTACGGTACTTCCCCTAACAGGATGTCACATAATTAGCCTACGGTATGTCCACCAACATCAGGTTCCTTTGTATTGGTAGGTAAGCAGAGGCACAGGGTGTAAGAAGACTGCCATCCATCTGGCCATGCCCGGGACCTTTTCATTAATCAAACCCGAACAAGGTATTATTTAATATTCAAAACCATACTTTATTTTGACTAGGAGTTAATCTGTGGAGAATAGGCCTACTGCCTTCATCGATGATGACAGGTCAACTGAACCCGCTGTCCTAATGTCAATCTAGCCTAATCAAACTTACCAAGTATCATAACTTGAAATTGACACGGGTTGAAGTAACAGCGGTTGGAGAAACTGGGATTGGAGAGACTGGGGTTGAAATGACAGGGGGATTAGCTGACGCCCTGAAATAGTTAAGTCCAGACAAAATCTTAATTGAACACTAGCATAATCTTTGGGTGGGGCATTTCTATTTCAATAAACTTGGTGGTTGGGCCTGAGAAATCCCGTTATTCAGTAGCCTATATCCGAAAATATGGTACGAATTTCCGTTGTACCGTTTCATGACATCCACCACGTTTTAAAAGTAAAACATATACCGGTACCTATTGTATGGACTGATATAAAGAAAAATATTTGTGCAGCTGATAATATTGATGTTAAAACAAATCAAAGGTTATACTGTACTTGTTTTGTTTTTTTAATACTAAAGATTTTCTAGTCGTAGGGAGAGACGCCCCCTCCTCAACAATCTCCCCGTGTACTCTAATATTCACCAGATCGCCGACGACCACCCTCCAAAACCGATTATTTGAAGATCAATACCAATTAGCGGGTTTATTAGCTTCCCACAGATACCGGTTTAAGGTGACGGCTGCCGCAGACAAGCCGGTGTCCTGGGAGAAGGAAGGGTGTGAAGGTAAACTGGTTTGATGACATATCGAAACTAAAATTGAAAAAAGAGTCTTTTTTTCCAAATGTGTGTGTAGACTTTATGAACAAGAGGTGCGAGTAGGCTATGGACCGGATATCGTAATCGGTATTGAATTTTTCAATATGTTATGCATAAGCTAATTTGACTAGGCTAAAATGACAATAAAACAATATGATAAAGAGTAACATTATATCGGAAAAAGGGGTAAATGCAAAATTAATTCGTTCCTGATAAACGTGATATTTTAAACCTTGATGTATAAATAAAGTAGCGAAGGCGAATACAAATTCACACCTGGTAGAAAAGTGAGAGTAAGAGAACCCTACGACACCGGCACCACCACCAACGTCGTGGTGGCTGTGTTCATGTATAGTTAAGTGTGGCGTGGTGATCATTGAGAGGGCCAGCATATGGGATGATGACCGGACACTGGCGGCGGTGGTCACTCTCAATAATTCCCACTAGCAGCACGTGGCGGCGCTGGGGTGGTCCTACTGTCGAGGTGTTCCTCATTAGCACACAGGTCGAGGGCCCTACATAGGTAATGGCCAACCCTTGTTCAGATCTGCGGTCACTTGAGGAACACGACTTGCCAAAAATGGCTCACAGATATAATTTCTGTTCAAGTATGGTGTGTGTGTGTGTGTGTGTGTGTTTAAACTTTAGGCATTGATTTATTATATCACATACAGAAGTGACGATACCAGTAGCTTAAAATGTACTGTACCGGTACGGTACTGTACCGGTACGGTACTATACTGTATAGGTCCTCTGCATCCATGTGTTAATAATATCCAGTTCATCAGGTACAATAATTATACAACATATTAAACAGGAAATCAACATGCAAAATGCATATGAACCTAACCATTTGTATGTGGTTAGTATTTGCTCTAAAGATTGTGCGTATTAATTTAACCCCCGCATGTAGTTGCGGGTAGGAATCGCAAATTTCCTAGTAATCAAAGAAAATAATATAAAAAAACCGATGTCCGATGCAGACATCGTTGTTAGCCTATTCGAGTTTGCCCTTTCTTTATGTTAATTGCACCATAGACTACTGTATTACACTTATAAAGCCTTTAACAAGTCTACACCACTAGATTAATGAAATATGATCAAAACAAAATTGCACTAGAACACAATCTAAGGAGTACAAAGGAGTACAAAGGAAATCAAGCAACAACAGATCTAGTGACCCTTCTAGGTTGCTTGTCCTCCAAAACACTGAGGATCAAGTGTCCAAACAGTGGTTTAGAGTGGGTAAGGGAACATTGGACATTGTATTGGCACCCAGGACTGAACCTTTATATTACAGTACTTGTTTATTTCTTAATTCTAAACTCGATGCAGGCTAATATCACCATAGCAACTCACCTCGATCGTCTATAGCAAGTGTGCCGCCCCTAAAAGTGGAGGAAAGTCAACCATACATCACTAATTATAGAAAACTGTCCGGAACAAAGATGGCGCCGCCTGTCCTGGCTGAGCTGTGACAATTCTAAATTTCCCGCCCATCGAGTGACGTCATCAGGGAGCGTTCGACAGTTACAAATAAACGGTTTCGTTTTCTTTAATTCTTCTAGTTCTATTTGAATAATTATCAATCTTGTTAATATTTATGTACAATAAGAAAATTATTTTATATATATATATATTTATATATATATATATATATATATATATATATATATATATATATATACCGTATATATATATATATATATATATATATATATATATATATATATACCGGTATATAATATAATTATATAACATAGATATATAACAAAGGCTCGTAATAGGCCTATACCTTAACTAGGCTATCGTAAGCTATCACACTGTCAACAATTTGTATGTAGTTAGTATTTGTTCAAACAATTGTGCGTAATCATTGAACCCCGCAGACGAATGGGCTAGTCTACCTAATTGTAGTTACATTTAGGGCTCGCAAATTTCCCAGTAATCAAAGAAAATAAGATAAAAAACCGATGTCCTATGCAGACATCGTTGTTGCCTTTTCTTTATGTTAATTGCACCATAGACTATTTCGTTTCTAAAACCTTTAGCAAGTCTACACCACTAAAGTAATGAGTTATGATACAAATTTGCACTAGAATACAATCCAAGGACATTTTGTTGGCACCCAGGACTGAACCTTTATATTACTGGTTTATTTCTCAATTCTAAACTCGATGCAGGCTAATACCACCATATCAACTCACCTCGATCGTCTATAGCAAGTGTACCGCCCCTAAAAGTGGAGGAAAGTCACCCATACATCACTAATTATAATAGCAAACTGTCCGGAACAAAGATGGCGCCGCCGGTCCTGAAGGAGCTGTGACAATTCTACTTTTTTCCCGCCCATCGAGTGACGTCATCAGGGAGCGTTCGACAGTTAAAAATAAACGGTGTCGTTTTCTTTAATTATTCTATTTTAATAATGATCTCATTGTTAATATTTATGTACAATAAGAAATTATTTTAAAATAGAACAAATATTGAATATATATATATAATAAAGGCTCGTGATAGGCCTAGGCTATACCTTAACTAGGCTATCGTAAGCTATCACACTGTATATTAACTTAACAATTTGTATGTGGTTAGTATTTATTCAAACAATTGTGCGTATTCATTGAACCCCAGCGGACGAATGGGCTAGTCTGCCTTATTGTAGTTGCATGTAGGACTCGCAAATTTCTCAGTAATCCAAGAAAATAAGATAAAGAAACAGATGTCCTAATCCTATGTTATTCGATTTTGCCTTTTCTTTATGTGAATTGCACCATAGACTATTTCGTTTCTAAAGCCTTTAGCAAGTCTACACCACTAGAGTAATGAATTATGATACAAATTTGCACTAGAATACAATCCAAGTACATTTTGTTGGCACCCAGTTAGTTAGTTATGTAGAGCAGATTAGCCAGACCACTGATTGTTGGCACCCAGGACTGAACCTTTATATTACTGGATTATTTCTTAATTATAAGCTCAATTCAGGCTAATACCACCATAACAACTCACCTCGATCGTCTATAGCAAGTGTGCCGCACCTAAGTGGAGGAAAGTCACCCATACATCACTAATTATAGAAAACTGTCCGGAACGAAGATGGCGCCGCCTGTTCTGAATTTCCCGCCCAGTGAGTGACGTCATCAGAGAGCATTCGATGCTGGATGAAAAAATAATTTGTTCCGTTTTCTTTAATTTAGCAAATTCATTATCTCTAGTTCATAGATAATATTACTTTACATCAGTTAAAATATAAAGGGATTATAATATACAGAACATATTGTATAAAGTTATGTTAACCAGTTCAGTTCAGTTCAGTTCAGTTGTATGGCGGAAGTATAGCCTTCAAATCGGCACTTCCTGGTGTATTTTGTTTCTTGCGGTCTGGGTCTTTTCTGTTTATAACCTCGAATGCTCTGAAAATGGCGCAAATTTGAGAACATACGAATACGAATCATGAATTTAAAAAAAATTCTCGTTAATCGATATCCACCTTTTGATTATTTAATAACATGGTTCATAGTACTTATGATTATATTATATTAGCATATTACCACGAAAGGGAATTAAGATTAGCCTAGGCTTAGCCTATCGCACTAGGCCTAATCAAAGGAAAACATTATGTAGAGAGCATGTCGTCCAAATCTGTTCGTATGTAGCCTATCGCTCCATTATTTATTTTATATCAACGGACAGTAGGCTACCTTATAAATACCTTGGTGAGATATTTCAATTGTCTCCGTATTTGTGTATTGTGGAAGTGAGCAAATATAACTTACTATGGAAGTAACCTAATACAATGAAAGCGCGCGTCCTACTTATAGGCCTACAGTATTGTTCAAAATTTGTTATTCATCAGCTGTAGGCCTTTGCGTTATTTGCACCAGAAAGTTGATAATTATTGCCTCTAGTTAGTATTGGATATACTCACACATTTGTAAGCTGTGATTCAAATAGTAGCCAACACGATATCAATAACTTTAATTTTCTTTGGTTAGATTTTATTATATCAACTTTGTATACTAATAAGCCTAACGTATACGAATTGGCTAGTCAATCCTATTGTAATTTGCCCGTAGAATTAACGAATTGCACAATAATCAATGAACACTGGATGAAAAACATCGATATAGCCTATCATGCAGACGTTCATCCCCTTTTCTTTCGATCGGTTCTAATATCTTAGTTTTATTTAGGTTAATTACACCATAAACTAACTCGTCTCAATTGTCTCTTGATATAAAACTTCACAATAGCCATGAAAAGTAACTAATTTCGCGCTAATCATAAACCAAAAAACATGTTATTGTCATCCAGGATTGAGCCCTTATTATTACTCGATTATATCTCATATCTAAGCTAAATTTACGCCAATTACACCATATAGTAACTCACCTCGATAGCCTCTAGCTAGTTTGCCGTCCGAAATTCGAGCAAAGTCAGTAATACATCACCTAATAAAGAAAACTGTCCGGAACAAAGATGTCGCCGCCTCTCCTGGCTGAGCTGTGACAATTCTATATTTCCCGCCCATCGAGTGACGTCATCAGGGAGCGTTCGCGCCGAAGTGAAGATTTTTTTTTCTTAATTCTTCCATTTTAATCATTATCAATATTTTGTAATATTTATGAATAAATAAGAAATTATTTTAAAATGGAAAATTATTAAATATAGATTGCAATATAGTTATAATAGGCTAATCCCGAATGCTGTGAAAATGGCGTTATTTTGAAATCTATCTTTATACGAATTTAGCCAAATCATCCGACCGTTGATGTATCCCTATATTTGAGGATACTATCTGGCTGATAATGGCCTTATTCGATATGAAACTGGTTACGACCCCAGATGGGTGAAATAATAATAAATTAAATTAAATTGATAGGTAGGCCTACTAAACAATTCAGTGCGAAAAAATATGGAGTATATCTGCCTCAGATAATACTGCCCAAGAGTGTAAATTTTACAGCAGTCTTTGCATAGGCCAACTAATAAGCCTAACGTATACGAATTGGCTAGTCCATCCTATTGTAGCTTGCCCGTAGAATTTACGAATTTCACAATAATCAATGAACACTGGATGAAAAACATCGATATAGCCTATCATGCAGACGTTCATCCCCTTTTCTTTCGATGTTCTAATTTCTTGGGTTTATTTACGTTAATTACACCATAAACTAACTCGTCTCAATTGTCTCTTACTAGAATACTTCACAATAGTCATGAAAAGTAACTAATGTCGCACTAATCATAAACTAAAAACATTGTATTGTCATCCAGGATTGAGCCCTTATTACTACACGATTATGCCTCGTATATAAGCTAAATTTACGCCAATTACACCATATACTAACTCACCTCGATAGCCTCTAGCTAGTTTGCCGTCCGAAATTCGAGCAAAGTCAGTAATACATCACCTAATAAAGAAAACTGTCCGGAACAAAGATGGCGCCGCCTGTCCTGGCTGAGCTGTGACAATTCTATATTTCCCGCCCATCGAGTGACGTCATCAGGGAGCGTTCGCGACGGAGTGAAGAAAATTGTTTTGTTTTCTTTAAATCTTCTATTTTAATCATTATCAAATATTTTTAATATTTATGTATAAGACATTATTTTAAAATAGAAAAATATTAAATAATATAGATTGCAATATAGTTATAATAATCTCGAATGCTGTGAAAATGGCGTCATTTTGAAATCTATATTTCAACGAATTTACCCAAAACATCCGACCATTGATGTATCCCTATATTTGAGGATACTATCTGGCTGATAATGGTCTTATTCGATATGGAACTGGTTACGACCCCAGATGGGTTAAATAATAAATAATATTAAATTGATAGGTAGGCCTACTAAAGTTCTAAACAATTCAGAACGAACAAATATGGAATATATCTCCCTCAGATCATGCAGCCCAGGAGTGTAAAAAGTACAGCAGGAATGACAATTATTAGGAAAGACGGAGAGATAGTCTAGATAGACTTGGCAATCCTACTGGGGAAAAGTATAGTATTGTATGGTCATTATTTGTCTTCACTACAATACAAAACCAAACACTAGGGAGAAAGCTGTTACTGAGGGGATGCTAAGCCTAGGCCTACATGTAAACGTGAGTGTGTAATAACATATGTGTGGGCAATTGAACATATAATACTGTAATTATTGTAAGGTTTCACCTAGCTAAAATAATATAGTTACCGGTACCTGAAATAACTGTGCTTAACTATTTTCTTCTATTACCGATATCAAAGAAAATGGAATAATATATGACTAAATATTTTGTTTTCATTTTCCGGCTTCAAAATACGTACAATCATACGCTTATACATAAACACACTTACATTTACATATAAAACAATAATACACACCTCTGCAGCTACATCGTTCCTCAGAATGATGGGGCTATACCCTGTTCCAAATAAGCAAACTGTTCAACATTAACCTCTATAACTCTCAAACGACTAGAGTAATCGAGCTAATATTTCAACCATTTGGGAAGAGTCAGTCAGAGAATAAGATGTGGCAACTTACAGCCCATTTGCTACAGCCTATTTTATAGTTACAAAGGTTAGGGTTCATGATGTATGGACTACCTATTTGAAGCGGTATAGTACGTGGATCAATAATGAAACTTCAAAACCCATAGGCCTATGGCCTAGTTTTACACGACACACACACATATGCTATACCCTCACTAGCGAAGGCAAAGTTGAGGTACAAGAGTAGGTTGGAGGAGATGGAGGAAAATAGGTGGCCAAGGAGAGTGAATGAATGGGGGGAGTGGAAGAGTAGATGGGCAAAAGAGTGTAAGAGAAAACTGAAAAAATAGGAGTGAAACAAAGAAGGGTGGGAGAGGAGTGGAGAGATGTAGGGAGTAATGCAGGACTAGGTCAGGGAAGGAGACTAGAGAAAGAGATAGGAACGAGAGTGAAGGAAGTAGGAAGACAGGAATGGAAGAGAAATATGGAGAAGAAAGGTACACTGATAAGATATAGAAGCAAGGGGAGACCGAGAAAAGAGGAGTTCTATGATGGAAGTTGGGGAGCTGAACTGCTGTTTAAGGCTAGGGCAGGAGCATTAGAGACAAATAGGAGAACATGGAGGTGGAATGGGGGGGGGGGGGGGTGAAAGAGTGTCTGCAGTGGGAGGGAGGAGAGTGGAGGAGACAATAGAACATATAGTGACAGAGTGCCAGGTGTATGCAGAGGAGAGAGATGGGTTGGAAAATGAGTTGAAACGGGAGGTAGGTGAGAGGGAATGGGAAGAACAGAAAGAGGAAGATGAGGGTGTAAAATGTGTGTTAGGTCTCGGGACAGAAGAGGGGGTAGATGGGGAAATGGGGAAAAGAATGAAGGTAGTGAAAAGATTCCTGGAGCAGGTGTGGCAGAAGAGAAAACGGAATAGAATAGAATAGGGTGAGGGGGGAGAAGGTGACCAGAGCGGGGGAGGAAGATAAATGAGATTAAATAGTAGAGAGGGGAAAAGTTAAATTAAGGTAAGGAGAGAACAAGATATAGTATAACTCCATTTATTGGTCACCAATTATTTTGACATATTTGAAGACAGATATGGAATCTATATGCTCTAAGCATCATATTAAAATTAGTTTCAACCCTCGGCAAAACCTATTAAAAAAACCGGTAACAACATGTCTACCTACCGTAAAACGGTTGTCAATACTCTCTTATAGACTGCGCGGCTTTCAGCGACGCCATTTTTTCGTTAACTGGAGAGCTCTACCCTTCAACTTTTGTAATACTATCACGCAATCTGCCAATCCTCATTGGAAATACTGAGTTTCATTTCCTAACTCCTGCGCAATACGTCACGAAACACTTCTGGATTCTTATTGGGGTTTTTTTCTGACCACGTCATTAAACTCATAGATTCCGTCATGCATACAACCAGCAACCTATCAGGTGAGTTTATTGACCTTGATTATTGCACTGAACCAATCACAGATACACACCTTCATTAAGTCTCTCCTCACTTTAGTCATGGACGCCGCTTGTAATGGTTGTTCACCCCTCCCACATTCAGTGATTATTGACACTACAAGGAACAATAGTGCAGCCCTTAAGGTTTTTACTGACCATGGTTGTTTGCCTACCTCTGTTTCCTGCAAAATCTGCTCAAACGAATGTTACTATTATGAACCGGCAGACCAGTGGCGATGCGGTCATTATTGGGTTTTAAAAAAAACCACTACTCGTCGTAACTCCTCGTCGAAAACGTGGACGCATCTCTTCCCCACCTACTCCCTCCACATCTCAATAAGGTATGCAATTACGCTTTCATATTTTCGCGGGTTTAAAAACGGCGAAAACAAAATTATTTAAGCAAAACTTGGCTCGTGTTTTAAGGTATTTCCGTAATTGTTTAATCGAAGTCCTCTTTTTTTCTAGTTATTAAAAACTTATTCTATGGTGTATTATATGATATATAGAAGCAATAGAACTGTTCAAATGACCTGGGAAATGTATATTAAACCAAATACAAAACTTTGAATAATGAGGTAAGAGATATGTGTTTTTTATCACTTTTCATCCCAAGACCAACGGGGGTCTGGGGGCAGCAGCCCCCAGGATGGCCAGGAGGTTAGGTTTACCAGCTATGTAAATATAGTAGTGAACATTTGGTTTAGTCTGTGCTCAAAAATCCATTTTCTTTAGCAGGCCATACACTAAACAATTACCCACTTTTCACAGACAAATACACAAGCAATCTGTCAAAGATGCAAATAGCGGGGGTGTGGGGGCGGCAGCCCCCACCCATAATACTAGGATAGGTTAGGTAAGGTTGTTAGGTTAGGCTAATGTCCTTTCAAAGGGGTATAGGCTTGTAAACACTATGATAGCTTAACATGAGCCAAAATCGAAATTAGGTTAGTGTAATTTGTTTACTCTTAAAGCTCGCAAAATCAGAGCCAACTTTTCCCAAAACTTGGCTCGGGTTTTCCAAAATTCGGGTTTTATGGCTTTGCAATTTCGGGAAACCTGAGCCAAATTTCTAAATGAGGTTACTGTCATTTGTTTGTCTACAAACTCGCAAAATCCGAGCCAGCTTTGGCCAAAACCTGGCTCGGGTTTTCCAAAATTCGGGTTTTATGGCTTTGCAATTTTGGGAAACCTGAGCCAAATTTCTAAATGAGATTACTGTCATTTGTTTGTTTACAAACTCGCAAAATCCGAGCCAGCTTTGGCCAAAACTTGGCTCGGGTTTTCGAAATATTGGGTTTTAGGCCTTTGAAATACCTTCAAACCCGAGCCAAGTTTTGCTTGAATACGTTTGTATCGCCGTTTTACACATTTAACCCCTCATTTTCCCTGTACTTCATAGCCCTCCCCACTATCGGGCGGCGTGTCTTAAGATCGTTGTATAATGGGGAAAACGGTTTCGCCGAGGGTTCTAATTATTTCTAAACACTATATATTGATGAAAACTAACAGGGAAAAATAAAAAAATCCATGGGAAAATTGGTGACCAATAAATGGAGTTTTTCCCAAGATATTGGGGGGTGGAGGAGGGGGTAAAATAGGGAGAGGAGAGTTCTGCTTAAGCTATATACTTCAATTATTTTTCTTTAACTATCCTTTCTACGACTACATATTTTCTAAACTAATTCTTAATCTAGCTCTAGCTGTTTCTGGAGAAGTCACCGGTGCACAGGTGAGCTGGCTTGAAAAAGGGACAGCAACTCCACAAAAAGAAGAAGAGAAGCCTATTCTGAAAGAAAGAAAGAAAGAAAGAAAAAAAAAATCAGCAACAACGTAAGGTTCCCCAATAAATCTAAATAAATAAATAAATAAATAAATAAATAAATATATATATATATATATATATATATATATATATATATATATATATATATATATATATATATATTGTCTTGGGAATTCATTGTCGAGGCTACTTTAATGGAGAATTTTCACCCACATGGTGGAAGTCACCGATCAGGATGTGTTTGCAGTATCAATTAATATGCACTTCATACACAACACCCAACAAACGATTTAGAATGTCATTATCACTGGCTGAAAATCATCTTCCAGATTTCCGGGATTCTTCTATGAGAATTATAAAGACAATTTAACAGTTTTGATTATCTGGAGTGTGTCTACTTGGCCTTTTGTAGCGCGAGCAATAGTAAACAGTGTTGCAAGACCGTTAAAAAGTTAACAGTGATGTTATCTCTAATCAAGTAAAGTTATCTAGCATCAAATTTAAGCTTGGTATCATTAAATAGTTGTTAAAATTATTACAAAAAGGTATGTGGCAAATGTCAATGTTTATACTTCTGATGTTTTATCGTGGAATAAACTATAGGTATGGTAAATGGATAGATGACACTGCTTGGTCAAGAATTATCAATTATAAAACAATTGATCTGACAAAAAGAACATTAACTGTATTAATAGACTGCAATCAAATGACACTTATGTTGAGTGGTAGAATGTACTGTACAGGCTCTCTGCCTATGCCCGAGAGAGAGTAGTTGGAATATAGGCTAGGGGAACAAAAAAATCAACTCAAATATTGTCCAGGGTTAGGTAATCCTAAAGTGGAAAAATTTACTGCATAGCCTACTCCATGCCTTCCCCGAGATGACATAAATGTACACTAAATAAATACTAATATCAATCAAACCTAGGCTATTAATGTTAATGTTAATATGTATCTACAGATTAATCAAAATAAGTAGCCTACAGTGATATCAGTATTATGTACAAAATACAATTAGGCAATCCCCGAAAGTTAAACTACGAACATTGTTTCCTATTATAATATATAAGAGCCGCGATGCGTTTAATGTAATAAATATCAACAATTCTGTGTCTGCATTGTTATCTGAAATGCCGGTCAATATACAGGAGGCGCTACAATATTGGTAAAAAATTAAGCTCAATAGCATGTGATTAAGCGATTTTTCTCCAAATTGTTGATGTAGGTGTCAATCACGAGACACCATAACCATAGTTTGCACCAAGTACTGTTTTCGGTGTTATGATGTGCAAGAGGCTGGGTGCTAGGCTATACCAATATCGCCGGGTTACTATGACGATATGCATAGTAGGCTATACAGATAATGTTGTTACACAACAGTGTGAGCGTATTCTCTGTCCAGCTGTTATTACTGTCACTTGTGCAGGCTCGTTTTAGGCCTATTTATACTTGAACAAACATTTATTTGTGTCTGTAGCCTATACGTATTTCAAAATCTGCATTATGGCATAATCTTGACCTAATTAACCAGGAACTGCTAAGCTACCGGTATACAGTACTATATAGTAGCCTACCCTGACAAGCCAAAGCAGTACAGCTGACATTTCGGTTGTAAGAGATAAGGAGCAAGAGTTATCTGCCAAGAATTTGATTTGTGTCCTATATTAGAGTCCTATTTCACATATTTGAGCAAACTTTCGAAGCCTTTGGACTACCTTATAAAATACTACGGTTGCGATTCACCTAATACTAACGCAGAATACAGGATATATATTAAAAAAAAAAAAAAAAAAAAAAAAAAAAAACACTGGAACTTGTGACAGCAGCGGAGAACCTGAGGGTAGGTAGGCTCAAGATATAGGCTAGCCTAGCCTATACAGTTCATATACCTTGGCTGAGCTGTAGCGCCCATGCCTACGGTGACCGGTCAACTCAACCAGTAACCATTTCAACCAGTAGCTCTCAACCAGTACCAAATCAACCAATACGGTTAGGTTAGGTTAGTACTATATTTTGGCACTGGTTTGGTTGGTCTGGGTTAATTTGGCACTGGTTGAGAGCTACTGGTTGAAATGGTCTACTGGTTTAGATGACATGGAACCCATGCCTACAGTGGAAACGTAAAAGTATCTGGGATCGACCAGAAGACACCATTGTTTGGGTTGTTTTTAATTTTAATTTAATTTTTTCACAATACGGTATAGGCTAAGCTATATTAGTTTCTTAAAAGTTACTGCGGATTTCAAGCATTAGGTAGCCTACTAGATTTGTGTAAAAGTGTATATTTCTGTCCATTGTTGTATTGTGAATGTATTTGTTAGGCCTAGGCTAGTTACATAAAAGTAAAGTGCCGGTACTTAAAAATGTAGGCCTATCTATAATTTCTATCTAAAATGCATATAATGTAGCCTAATCGAATCTAGTTTAACCCAGGGTGTCAATCCACAAAATATGAATTGTGTTATCATTATGGTTTATTATTTTGTTATCATTATAGCGCGACGGAGCGGCGAGAGCTCTAGGAGGGTCGGGGGGGGGGGCATGCCCCCGGACCCTCCTAGAGCTCGCGCCTTCGGCCCCCCCCCACGTGATTTTGTTGTGAGAATTTAGGTGTCTAAAACAGTATTTCCTGCAATCAAGATGGAAAATATGGAAACCAAAATTATGTCAATTTACCTTTTTTGTTTCTTTAAACAAAAAAAAAAGGGTTAGAGGAGTTTCTGTTATCATTAGGCCCTATACAAAAAGTTCATTTGCGTTATCACTCAAAAAAACAGCGTCGTTTGACACCCTGGTTTAACCTACCGATAATATAGCCAAGAACAGGTTAGGCTAACTTGTAAATGGCGGAAAATATTAATACTAAATAAAAAATACAAGAAAATATCCCGAAATTGGTAGGCCTATTGCTGACAGTAAAAAGTCGTCGGAACACCACAACCGCGACTAGCTTAAGTTCATTTGGTGAATTGCAAATGGTTACTCTTGAGCAGCATGATGTGCGCAGGGATGGGCCCAACATCATCACAGATTTACTGTGATGTACAGCCTACCATAAAGCACAATAATGTTCCGCGAAAGTATGCACGTAGAGCTGTAGCTACTTGTTGTCAAGCCATCACGGGAAATTTGTGTAGGCCTAGGCTAAGTTCAAACGTTCTTGTTTTTCTTCAACACAAAGTCAACTTGCACTTCTACTTCCCAAATGTATACGTTGTTTAATCTGCATTATGGCATATCGATCTATTTTACCAGGAACTGTCATGATAATAAAGTACAGAGAAAAGTCGATGCAGTACAGGTGTCATGGCCGTAGAGACGAGGAACAAAATAATTTCTTCTAGGGATTTCTAAAATTCAACATCATATAGTCACGTTTCCCTTTTAAATCATACCTTAGCAAACTTTCGAAGCCTTTATACTGTCTTACCTTTCATTATGGTTGAGATTTGCTTATTATTTACGTGAATTTGCGGATATTTAATGCACAAGAAAAAACACACCACTGTTACGTAAACGAAACTGACAGACTCAGGCCTGAGGGACAGGGCATTCTGGGTAATATCAGCCCGCTCATCTGTCCGCTGATTGGATGATGCTGGAGCTGCTCGCGTGCGTGTGATTGGTTGTTGCCGAATTTGTTTTACGTGAACCCGGATATTATATTCTTATATAACTATTGTGCTATGAAAGATAGTTTTGATGGCAGTAATATATTTACTAGACTTATGACGCACAGTAGACTATGTTTCACCGTCTAAATTAAAGGGAAGTGTAGGAAAATAATGTTATCACGGATTATCGTATCTAGCTAGCCCTAGGTCCTTCTCCCAGAACTCACGCAGGTTAGAAGATTGCAAGATGGTGTGTGGGTATTGTTGAGGGTGTGCGAGTGTTTTTGATGATGCGTGGGTGTTGTTGATTTCAAGTCGCTCTGACACTTCGTTTCGTCGGTCCTATAACGGCATGGAGGCATCTCGGACCAAACTCGGTGACAAGCGTGAGAAGCATGTCAAGCAACCAACACCTCGAACTCCTCCCCACACCACACACAGCGCGCAGGTCTCCCACGCAGTCCTAGCAACCCACACCTGTCCCTAGCAACCAACTCTTCCCCACCCCACACCACACAAACTGGCAGTCTGTCACACACAAATGCAGCCATGATAAACATGCAATTTTGTACAGGCTATTGCCCTGAAGTAAGTTTGATTTACACCATTTGGTGCTTCAAAACCAAAAGTATAAGTAGACATAAATACTGTAGGTGTTGTTGCTTCTGACCAAAATATGATCTCCCAAACCCTCGGCTTGCCCTCAGCCTAAACAGCGACGGAGGGTCCACGGAACCCTGGCACTGCTGATGCACCAGTTCATAGCAAACGGCGAGGTGTGTGGGTTAAAATTGGAAACAAAAAATTGGAAACAAAAAAAGTAAGGCACTATGGGATAACGGTAATAAACATAATAAATAAGATATTTTATGGGATACTAAAGGAGAGGGTAGAAGAGTATGTAGAAGAAAGGATCCTACTTAGTGAAGAGCAAAATGGGTTTAGGAAGGGGAGAAGAGGAACAGACAATATATTTATATTAGATGAGATTATAGAGAAAGGGCAAAGCAAGGGAAATGTGTGTTTATAGTGTGTTTGGATGTGGAGAAGGCATATGATAAGATTAGTAGGGGAGTTGCAGAAGCAGTGATGGAGAAACTAGGAGTGAGTAGGAAGATAAGGAACATGATAATGAATATGTATGAAGGGGCGGAGACAGAGATTGTGTGGAAAAATATTGCAGTGAAAGGAATCAGGAGAAGGAAAGGGTTAAGGCAGGGATGTAACCTGTCACCACTAATTTTTGCAATGTGCATGGAGGAGTTGGTGAGGAGAATTAAGAGTAAGGGTCAAGGAGTGAAAATAGGGCAGTATAGGCTAGCAATTCTGACGTTTGCTGATGATGTTGTGTTGATAGCAGAGACAGAGGAAGATATGGGGGAAATGTTACAGGAGGCGGAAAGGTTTGGCAGAGACCTTAGAAATGAAGTTCAGTGTAGAGAAAAGCAGTATGATAGTAGTAAATGGACCAGAGGCAGTAGAAATGAGGATAGGAGGGGAAAGAATAGAAACAAGGGAGGAAGTGAAGTATTTAGGGGTATGGATAGGGAGGGAAGGGCGACAAAGGACAATGAATGAGAAAATCATGAAGGTTGAGCAGTGTAGTGGGAAACTGTGGAATGTGACAAAAACCAGAGTAAATAAATATAAAATAGTAAGAGAGGTGTGGAAGGACTTTGAAGTGCCGAGAATAATGTACGGGATGGATGTGAGAGGGAGTACAGGGGGAGAAATAAATAGACTGGAGACGGGACAAAATAAAATAGGAAGAATGGGGTTAGGAGCAAGAAGGTGGACAGCAAATGAAGCTGTGAGAGGGGAGATGGGATGGAGTACGTTTGAGGAAAGAGTGGCGAAGGCAAAGTTGAGGTACAAGAGTAGGTTGGAGGAGATGGAGGATCATAGGTGGCCAAGGAGAGTGAATGAATGGGGGGAGGGGAAGAGTAGATGGGCAAAAGAGTGTAAGAGAAAACTGAAAAAAATAGGAGTGAAACAAAGAAGGGTGGGAGAGATGTAGGGAGTAATGCAGGACTAGGTCAGGGAAGGAGACTAGAGAAAGAGATAGGAACGAGAGTGAAGGAAGTAGGAAGACAGGAATGGAAGAGATATATGGAGAAGAAAAGTACACTGATAAGATATAGAAGCAAGGGGAGACCGAGAAAAGAGGAGTTCTATGACGGAAGTTGGGGAGCTGAACTACTGTTTAAGGCTAGGGCAGGAGCATTAGAGACAAATAGGAGAACATGGAGGTGGAATGGGGGGGTGAAAGAGTGTCTACAGTGTGAGGTGGGAGGGAGGAGAGTGGAGGAGACAATAGAACATATAGTGACAGAGTGCCAGGGGTATGCAGAGGAGAGAGGTGGGTTGGAAAATGAGTTGAAACGGGTGGTAGGGGAGAGGGAATGGGAAGAGCAGAAAGAGGAGGAGGATGAGGGTGTAAAATTTGTGTTAGGTCTCGGGACAGAAGAGGGGGTAGATGGGGAAATGGGGAAAAGAATGAAGGTAGTGAAAAGATTCCTGGAGCAGGTGTGGCAGAAGAGAAAACGGAATAGAATAGAATAGGGTGAGGGGGGAGAAGGGGACCAGAGCGGGGGAGGAAGAAAAATGAGATTAAATAGTAGAGAGGGTAAAAGTTAAATTAAGGTAAGGAGAGAACAAGATATTGGGGGGTGGAGGAGGGGGTAAAATAAGGAGAGGAGAGTTCTGCTTAAGCTATATACTTCAATTCTTTGTCTTTAACTATCCTTTCTACGACTACATAATTTCTAAACTAATTCTTAAATCTAGCTCTAGCTGTTTCTGGAGAAGTCACCGGTGCATAGGTGAGCTGGCTTTGAGAGGGGACAGCAACTCCACAAAATGAAGAAGAAGAAGAAGAGGGTTGATAGGTCCATCATATGTAGCTAGGGTGAAAATGCAAGGCAAACAAAATAAACAAGGAGGACAGAGGGGGTGACAGGGAGGACGACAGGGGATTTACCCTTACTTATCAAGAGTTATTTCCATTAACTCCTTCAGACATATTATGTTCCAATAAGTCCGAGGAGGCGGTTGACATAGCTGTTCAGTCTTGAATTTGGCTCATGAGTGTTGTCGAAGCCTTACATATTTCTCTATTTCCATCCACCAGAATGCTGTTTATTGTGATGTATCATATGTCAATGGAAAGAGGAATATTTATAGTACATGAAAAAAAATAAAAAATAAAAATAAATCGAAATATGAAAGTGTTAATGAGTCCGGAATACAATTATTTCCCATGTAATTGTCTTCACACTGTCTTATCTCTAAATTGTGAGTGATGACCATATATTTTGTTTTGCTCAAATAATAGTATTTTTTCTGCTCTTTCCAAATCTGAAAACAGAAATGGTTTATCTTTAATAGTTCTCAAGCAGTAATCGAAAAAAAAAATATACGATTTTGATTGATATGGTTTATAACATTTTTGATTTATTTCGTTGCTACGAAGTGTATGGTTTTAAATTTAGGCTGTATGAATACGGCAAATAATGCTGATGAGTATAACAAAAAATAGAAGTTCCTACGACAAATACTTTTTGCGCTATGAATATTTAAAATGAAGAGCCAAAATCCGAATATTTACGCTTCACCCGTCTCTGTTCCGCCGACGCTAGCCGGGTTCCGAGCTGTTCCCCACCTTGTCGTTGCATTATTTGCTCGGATACGTATATAACTGTATATATCACCGGAATCGGAAAATTGTGCCCTTTCTAATGGTGAAAACCAAAATAATATAGCGTAATTGGCTTGTGAGCTATGCGCAATTGTTTCCATGCATTGTTATTGTTATGAAAATATATGAGAATGTTTATACAGTTGTATATCTTTGCCACAATATACAACACTTTTATATAATTTTCCTTGCCAATAATTGTATAATGTTCATAGAAGACATGTCAGTCATGAAGGTTGTCAATTTTGCTTACCTGGTAGGGTCACAACCCTTTCCAACGAGAAGGGAAATGGCTCCTGGGTTGACACTGAAAAAAAAAAACAAGAAAGCCAGTTTATCTTCAGGTAATAAATTCAGAAATAATTCTATTGTACACGTAAATAAAATAAAGTAATGCATATATATATATATATATATATATATATATATATATATATATATATATATACAAGGTGTCAAACAAAATATAAAGAATGGTAATGGTGATGTATGTGTGGATATATATATATACAGTATATATATATATATATATATATATATATATATATATATATATATATATATATATATATATATATATATATATATATATATATATATATATATATATATTATATATACTGTATACATATATATATATACAAGGTGTCAAAAAAAATAATGGTAAAAACAATGTGTGAATGTGTATTTATATATAGCCTTCATATATATATATATATATATACAAGGTGTCAAACCTGAGAAATATGTGCAAATTTCCAAGCCACCCAAAGAGGTACTGCACTTGACTCGTTATTTTTTTAGAGTGGTTTCCCCAGGAGGCCTATATCCACTGTAATGCAAGAAATTTACTTGTGCTTTTTATTTATTTATTTTATTTTATTTTTGTATTTTTGTATTAGTTTTTTTTTAGTTTTATTATAATGATGAATGAATGAAGGTGGGCCCCGAACCTCTGAAGTGATGATTGAATGAATGATTGAATGAATGAATGAAAGGGTGATGAAGGTGAATGAAAGGGTGATGAAGGTGAATGGAAGAATGCATAAAGACTGAATGAATGAATGGGTGATAGTGACTGGAAAGGAATAATGAAGGTGAATAGGAGAATGCATAAATGAATGAATGAATCGTGCACAAATCCTGGCTATATAAGGACATCTGCATCGAGTCGATGGAACTGATTTTTTTTTTTTTTTTTTTTTTTTTAAGAGACAATGAACGGAGGAAGGAAAAACACAGATAAAACAAAAAGGTCCATGTGCCTAAAGGCATCCTCCATTCATAAAATGTTTGTAACAACTGGATTTAAACATTTGTAGATTGTAAGTTTGTGGAAAGCAATTCGAGGGAAGTGAATTCCAAAGAGTAGTAGCTCTGGGGATAAATGAATTCTGATAAGCAGAAGTTCTGCATTGTGGAGGAGAAAGTGTAAATTCATGGGCGCTCTCAGCTGCCCTAGTTCTACGGGGAAAGATGTGGAGAGGCGGCACAATTGAAGCAAGTTCCTCGGAACAATTGCTGTGAAAATATCTGTAGAATAATGCAAGGGATGCAACGTTTCTTCGTATGGATAATGTAGGAAGGTCCTGTGTGATTGCAGGGTTATTGATTAATCTAATAGCTTTATTTTGAATTTTGTCCAACTGCCTCAATGCAACCACTCCACTTCCACCCCACAGAGGTGAACAGTAATCCATCTGAGAACGCACATGACTTTTATATATCACGGCCAACTGCTCGTCAGTGAAGAATTCTCGAACTCTGTACAGGAGTCCCAGTTTTTTAGAGGCATTCTTAGCAATGCTTCTAACATAATGTGTCCAGCTCAAGTTAGTAGTTAATGTTACACCGAGAATGTCAATACTAGGGGAAGTGGGAATATTTACATCATTAAAAATATATGGGAGTCAGTGAGATTCTGTCGGTTAGAAAATTGAATGTACTTGGTTTTCTGTGCATTAAAGGAAACTAGATTCTTTTGTCCCCATCCATCAATTCTAGAAAGGTCCTGGTTCAGAGAAATTGCAGTGTTTATTTTTGAATTTATAAGATCGGGTTGGGTGAAAGAATTGGTAAATGTGAAGGAACTGTGGAGTGTTGAGTCATCTGCGTAGGAATGTATTGGATTATGAGTGGTAGATATGAGATCATTGATATGAATGAGGAACAGAATTGGGGCCAAAACTGATCCCTGGGGAACACCAGCATTTATTGAGTGAAATTGAGAATAAAGGCCATCTACCATTACACGTATTTTTCTGTTATGAAGATAAGAAGAAATTAGTGGAACTAATGATGCAAGGCCGTAGTGTGACATCTTCGACAATAAGGATTGATGCCAGACTCTATCAAATGCCTTTGATATATCCAGTGCTATTGTATGTGTTTCACCATGTTGGTCTGTAGCTTGGTTGATTTGATGCGTAAGAAGGCATAGCATGTCTGCAGTTGATCGACATCGTCTAAAACCATATTGCCTATCACTGATTAATTTATTATTCTCAAGATGCTTAATTATGTGATTATTTAATATAATTTCAAAGACTTTACCAAGAGTGGAAGTTATAGCTATTGGTCTGTAGTTTGATGGATCTGAAGAGGCACCTTTTTTAGGAACTGGATGGATGTTTGCTTCTTTCCAGGGTACTGGGAAGCATGAGGTATGAGTACACAGACGGAAAAATTTTGCCAATACAGGAGCGAGCACCAAGGAGCAATTCTTAAGTACTATTGGAGGAATTTCATCTGGACCAGGAGCCTTATCTACCGAGAGATTCTGCAAAATAGTTTTGACATGTCTGGTGTGGATCTTAAGTGAGGGAATTTCAGGCGAATTAAAATTAAGTACAGGGACATCTTGATTTATTTCATCTAAGGTTGAGTTGGTGGAGAAAATATCCGCAAGAAGGTTAGCTTTTCCTCGTGGGTCACTTACAAGATTGCCAGTCGGAGATTTTAATGGTGGAATGGATGAAGCAGTAGTGAAGTTGGATTTAAATGAGTTAAGAGTAGACCAAAATATTTTGTTATCATTTGGATTATTTAGAAGTTTATTTGCCTGCTTGTGGAGAAAGTTTGATTTAGTTAGGTTTAATACAGTTTTGGCATGATTTCTGATGTTTCTAAAGTAATTAAAGGCTTCATGTGTTTTTGATCTTGTGTATGCATTGTAGGCTATTGCTTTTTGTTCAGTTACTCTAGCACAATTATGGTCAAACCATTTAGGTGAATTAGATCTTTTACTGTACTTTTGATGAGGAATAAAAGTTTCCATTCCAATTTTTACAAAATCTTGTATGTGGCTCAAGGTGGAGTGTGCATCATTAGAAAAGAAAGAGGTCCAGGGAATATCAATAAAGAAACCTTGAAGACCCTCCCAGTCTGCCCTATCGTAATGCCATTTAGTCACCAAAACAGGTTCAGAGTGGGAAGGTGTGGTAGGTGATAGACAGGTGGCCTGTATCAGACAGTGATCAGAAGATCCAAGCGGGGACCTCACTGTAACATCATAATTTTCTGAATTGGTTGTTAAAAATAAGTCCAGTAGGTGGGAATTATGATTAGGATTATCTGGTACACGGGTGGGTTGGTTGACTAGTTGAGTGAGATTAAATGAGTCTGCAAATAGCTCACATTCAAGACCAGCATCATCAGTCCTGGCTGAATGAGTGAGCCATTCAACATTATGGACATTAAAATCACCCAACACAGTGATTTCAGAAGAAGCATTTAAGTTGAGGACACTGATTGAAGCAATCAGTGACATCGATGCAGAGGCAAACGAGACAAGACTTGCATCGAAAGCTCGTGTCCTTGCGAGTTTGGTCCTTTGTGTAACACAGATGGCACCGCCGTCGCTTGCCGTTAGGGATCTTCTCGAGAATGTGTTCCAAGGTCCTGTTGTACCGGTCATGGTCCAGTACAACAGGACGTGCCTTTGAACCCTTTCCTCGAAGAGGACCTCTCCGATGTCCTCTTGGTGCCTGAGCCCTAGCTTGGACGTCCATTACTAGTGGATGAGGTGGGGCGATGCGTAGTGATGTACGGGATAGGGGGACGGGTGGGGTTGTACGGGGTAGGACGACGGGTGGGGTTGTACGGGGTAGGACGGGTGGGGTTATACGGGGTAGGACGACGGGTGTTGATGAGCGAGATAGGGCGACGGGTGTTGATGAGCAAGGTAGGGCGACGGGTGTTGATGAGCGAGGTAGGGGGACTGGTGTTGATGAGCGAGGTAGGGGAACGGGTGGAGATGGAGGTGCTGAAGGGTCGTCGTCGATGACACTCCTCTTCCCCCTGGGCGGTGGAGAAGGGCTAAAATCATCATCCGTCCACTCCTCTTCATCACTCCCCCCCCCCCATTTCGTCCTCGCTTTCATTCTCGCTACTCGTCATGTCCAGGATTGTGTCGAGGACGGAGGCCAGCTGGTCCTCCGGGATGGGTCGATTCTTACTCATGGCTGCTCTAGACTACTCAGATGTGTAACTGGTCTGTAATGGGGGGGGGGGGTATACAAAAAAATACAAAACAGAAATAAAAAACAAAAAAATAATACCGGTATATATATATATATATAAATATATATATATATATATAAAAAAAAATATATATATATATATACCGGTATATATATATATATATATATATATATATATATATATATATATGGGGGAGGGGGGGAGTATAATAATAATATATAATAAATAGATACTAGTCTAGTAATAATAATAATATATATATCATATCGTCAACTTGTTCTTTTGAAAGTACGCTATTTGCAAATTTTTTATCGTCAACAAATTTTGAGATTGTACAGGTGAGACCCTCATCTATGTCGTTGATGTAAATTAGAAAGAGAATTGGTCCTAGTACCGATCCCTGGGGTACCCCGCTACTTACATTGGTCCATTTAGATGCCTTACCGCTTATGACTACTCATTGCTTTCTGTCGCTGAGCCAATTTTCTATCCATTTCAACACACCGTCTTGTATTCCATGCGCTTTTAGTTTTAGCAGTAAACGTTTGTGGGAAACTTTGTCAAAGGCCTTTTGAAAATCAAGGTATATAATATCTACAGCTTTACTCTCATCGTAGAGGTTGAGGATATCGTGGAAGAAGTCTAAGAGGTTTGTTAAGAGGAATCTAACCAAATATCACCAAGGTGATATATATATATATATATATATATATATATATATATATATATATATATTCATTGCTCAATAGGTGGCATTCTGAGTCTGGAGGGTGAGACGGTGAAGCACTTGAACGAAGCAACCAGCCGCTTCAGAGATGGAGCTGCTTCGAGCCATGATGGATGCTTCGCATGTCTCACTCCCCAGACTGGAACAAGACCTCACGGGCTTCACCGTGTTGAGCGGTGGAATGTACAGGCTCTCAGCCTATGCCCGAGAGGGAGTAGTTGGAATGTAGAAAAAAAAAAAAAAAAAAAAATTATATATATATATATATATATATATATATATATATATATATATATATATATATATATATATACTGTACACGAAGGAAGCACTGAACTGTATTTTGTTATGTAGTAAGATAGCCGCTCGATGCCACTGTAGACCATGGCTTACGCCTAACCCTGAAAACCCGTGTTTGTCTATGGATAAAAAATTGCATTTTATCGCCTTATTTATTAAGATACTGAAATTATATTTGACAGCCATATAGAAATGGCCTTAAGTCTTAAGTTTATATTTTGTTGGAAAAGGAAATTCCATACTTAAATCTGCACGGGGAGGGACAACTAATGTCGCTTTATTCACTGTATACATTTTGAGATACTGAACTAATAATTGATAGCTAAGTATATAAAAGCTATAGAAAGGGTAGCATTAACATTTGGTTGCTAATTCATATCTAATACATTTTCAAGCGAATATGTTTGTGATCAAACAATAATGAAAATCTACAAATGTGATATCTGCCTGCTGAGACCGGAACCTCTCCGGGTGGTCGGGGCCGGGGGAGTGCTGAAGGGATCTTAATTGGTGATCCTTGGTCTCTGGGTCTTCTCCTGGGTGACCTAGATGTGTGTGAATTTGTGATTTGTTTTTGTATGTTAATTGTTTTCTGTTGTGTTGTCCCTGTTCGGGCTCTGTCTCGAGTCGGCCACTCCCAGAAAGAAAAAAAATATATATATATAAAAAATGGGGACTGGGCCTGAGTACATACATACATACATACATACATACAAACATACATACAAATGTGATGAAACCAAAACGGAAATCACATAGCACTTAGTTGTTGAATCTACACACACTAGAGACCTTTCAGCAACAGAGATCGGCCAACCTCCGTCATATTGGTGCCAGTGGTGTCAATAGCCTCTGTTTATACTCAAATGTGTCCATACCAATAATAAACAGTCCGCAATACTGGTACAGGATATCTACAGGGTTATTTTTTTTCCAAAGGTGAATTGTATCAAAGCCTGATGCGAGCAAAAACCACATCACAGCGTTGAATCAGGATGTGGCAAAAACACTCTTGACAATTTAGCTACTATCCCGCTAGATTAAGAGGTATTTACTTCGATCTAGAGGCAAATTTATATATCTAGCGACGTTAATTCGACCTATATTCTATAGATTTGAACAATTTGTTAACGATATTGTAGAGATTTTGCCATTAATGTTGCGATTTTCAGCATATACTGTATTTACTATCTAGCAGACTTGATTTGGTAACCCTGGGTGTTTGCTATAGGCATGACACACGCCACGATACTGGTCATAATGATTGATACAGCTACTGACAGGGTGCTCATATTTGATTAGGAAGGATAGGTCTTCCATAATGAGGAATAATAAAACTATAACATAGTTAGCCATTACTTCTTGTTTTCTTCGTTTTCTAGTTAGTTTTCTGTGATGTTGTTAAAGGGGTATTGCATATATATTTTATTAAAGAAATAAACGATTCCAAAAACACGCACACGTACAATTATGTGCTCACACATAAGCACACACTCTCACACAAATATACACCCTTTTAGCCACATCGTTTCTCAGAATGGTGGTGCTTGTACAGAGGGGTGAATTTAAAATAATACAAATATGAAGGAAACTAAATGAAGAAGCAAATGAAATAGTTAAAGGGTTTGTATTTGTGAATGTAAATATAAATTAAAATGTGTGCGAAAGTACTGACCAAGTGGTGTTAAAATACTATCATAGGTTTTTGAGGAATCTTGGGAACGTGACAGTCAGACATGCGTGTGATTACAATTCTTTACTTCTCGGGATATAGCCTACCACGGATAAGGTGCAAGTTGAATTTTATTGTATTTATTTCAGCCATTCATCCAAGGAGGGTGAATGCACTGCACTGTAAGTGTTTTCAACCAGAGGGGAGAAGACGGTGTCAAATAAACACGGCGTAAACAAGTGAGGAGCAGGCCTAGCAGGGTCATCATCAAGCTTCATTATTATCATCACCACCAGATTATTCCACTGCAAGATAATGGCCTCTTCCAGGCTTTTCTAAGCGTCTAACCGATGTTACCCGTCCTGAGTTAGCCTATTCCATTCCCATTCAGAAAACTTTGAAATCTCATCCCATCCCTACATCTGATTCAGTGTCTACCTTATCCTAGAACTGCATTATACAGTATAGGTTCCCATTCAGTCGTTCTGGTAGTCCATCTCTTCGAAATATCTGGTCTGTTCAAAACAGTTTATCCTTATTATAGCAGTTAAAATTTCTTCTACCTTTGCCTGTTCTCTTATCCAAGTAGTTATATTTCTATCTAGTCAAGTTATGTGTATTGTCCACTCCCTTTTAACCACACCTACGTTTACTTTCTAGCATTTGTTGTACTTCAAATCTTCAAGTTTCTTATTCATAAATTAGTACTGGGAACACACTGTGGTTGTACACTTTTCTCTTTAAGAAACGAGGTAACTTGCTTCTCATAATAGCTTTGTATCCCCAAAACATCCAACTCGTGCCTATTATTCGCTTATGTTCACTATCATGCTTTACATGATCTATATGCTCCTTTACAACCTGGCTTATGTAGCCTATACTGTATGTATTTTCAACTGCTTTTATCACCCTAATATATTTGTATGTATGTTTTGTTTTTTGTGTAATGGTAGCACAAAATAATTAAATTTAGTTTTCTCTCTGTACATTTCAGTCCTATTTTTAGTATTGTATACGTAACGCCAGTAAAAAATAAACCGACGTATACCTAGGTACCAAAAATAAGTATACTGATCAACTATCGTCAAAATCCATTAATACTGTTAAATTATAATCTTTGAACACACACACACACACACACACACACACTGCTAGTTATCCCACATCAAGGACTGTATGGGCGTGGATGGGAAAGTAAAGGTAAAGTAATATGAACACTTTTTTAGGCTGGTTTCGCTTGGCAACTAAATGCTGGCAGCATTCTTTGTATTTCTATAAGTAACTCAACCAAAGATAAATTGTGTTCAATCGCCGAATACTTATTATACATAACTTTTATTTACAAGATAGCATACTGACGATGGACCTTTATTGTAGTGGACAACGTTTCGCTTTGACAATCATTTATTATGTATTTGGCGAAATGTGTCAAAGTGAAAATATCTCCATTACAGTAAAGATCTATCCATATTTCGTTTTTTTTTTCATCTCTTATTCTTTTAGCATTTACATGATTTAATGGAACTTATTTAGACAATATCAGGCCAAAAGTTTCCCCCTCCTAAGTATTATGAGTGGGGAAAGTGGTGGTGTGACTTGTTCCCCATAAGGGTCCCTAGAACCAGATAGTGCACCGCCCTTCATTCCGGTTCTTGAAGGTAGGGGGGAGAGGGACAGGATGGTTGGTCAGCAATGAAATATACTTTCCCAGTCTTTGTTACCAGGTAGTGGCAGAGAGGGATAGCAGAGAACAGGCTATAGAACTTTTTTTGTTTTAATATTTTAACTCTCTGTTTCGCATTATTAGTTTGGTTATTTAAAGACTTCTCATTAATAGTTTTACGATTATAAGATGTTTTGTCCCATCCAGATGTCAACTTTTGTTCTTGGTGAGCCTACTATTTTAGGGAACCTGAGAAAGTGGTCGTGTGATGCCGATTTTTTACGGGTCCCTTGAACGAGTTGGTACACCGCTCTTCACTGCAGTATAGAGTGTAGGGAGAGGAAGGGACAGGCTGGTTGGCCATACAATATACATTCTCCGACTTAATTACCAGGCAGTGGGAGAGAGCAGGCCATAGGTGTGTGTGTGTGTGTGTGTGTGTATGTGTGTTTCCAACCTTCGAAATAATGTTCCTCGTCGTGATCTTATGTATGAAAGTAATAATAGTTTGAATTAATTGCAAGTGTGGTTCCTTTTAATTATGAGTTGACTAGTCAGATGAGTTAACTGCTGCACTAGATATTTCTCTTGTACTTCAATCATGAGCATTATTTGTACTGGGGTGATTGTAGACACCAATCGAGTAGGGCAATACCCAGGGGAAACCTCATAGGCATGTGATGAGGAGTTGCTGGAACTCCTGTTTCATTTTTCAGGATTCCCTAACTGTTTATGTCTGTATCTCACCTGCACAGAGTAATCCAGCTAGCTCTCACAAACACTTCCTCCTATTCATTTCACTACACTAAACAAGTACTTCTTTCCAATACATACAAACAAAATAAATAAAATTAATACAATAAAACACTTAAAATAGCGACTATCACTCTTTTAACTTGGAGGAGACATTTGTTACAGACAGCTTTGCTTTTTATCTCATTCATACATTATAGACAAAATGTATAAGATCGCGGAAAGGAACAGAACTTATTTGGGCAACAGTGTTACTGTACAGTACATGTGTAGTGTATGAAGTGCATATTGAATGTTACTGTACTATTGGGGTGACTGCCGTGTGAGTGGCTGTGATTGTGAGTGTTGTCTGTAACCAGTGTATTCCTTGATCATGGTGAGCAGGTGCTAGCATTCACATTATGTATGCAATACTGGGACTGCACTTCTCATATCCATAATTGCAGAGAGGGGTTGGGAGGCCATGGGGAGGAGTATAAATTATGCAAGTGAGGTCATTCAAATCATGCCCTTTGACTATAAATATGCTTCCATTCGTCCTGTCTTTCATTTTGTATTGTTTCAAGCAGCATTTATGTTCCCATTCCAAGCTGCGACAACCAGTTGGAGGACAACATTTGCTGCACGGATATTATTATCGATTATTTCGCTTATATTTATTCAATCTTTATATATATCACAAACACACACGCGCACACACACACACGCACGCACACACACACACACACACAGACAATACCACCATTACCAGACAAATGTTGTATAACTCTAACAATCACAACCCTTTTAATTGAGCGTACACCATTCAACCAATCATATTCAATTAGCAGATTACACAACAGGGATGAAGGCCTCAATCGCTTCACTTGATTGTAATCATCTGAACCTATTTTGAATCATAGCAATATTGTACATTTGACTTTATGTTAATCCAGTCGGATTCACAATAAACAACCTTACCTACAATCACACATATATACAGTATATATTTATGTAATAATTTATTTAATGTTATTCAGTTGAATTCAATCTATTGACAGTAACTTGTTTATAATATGGAATTATTCTCATTAAAAGAACTGACCATATTAGATTAAGATAATTGGTTATCTAGTTGCCGATAGCTGTTCTAAATATGGCCTTAATTTGCAAGTATACTGTACAGTTGTCGATCAAAGATTATCGGAAAAACATCTGTGTGAATTTACATTTATGCACTGGAATCGAAATTTAGACTGAGGGGAGATAATCTTAGGTTCATGAATGTTTATAAACTAAAGTAGAAATTATGATATGGTCACCTACGCGAGGCTCTCTCTATCACGACACAACAACGATATAATCCACAACCAGCATACTAAACACGACCTTTCACTCTACAGGCAGGGAGCGTATATTTCGACCTGCATTTGTTGTATGTTTCGTTCTCTTGTAACTCTTTCGATTGAAACTTATTGATCTTGGTGGTTTTCTTTGGCTCAATTTATTTATACACGCCAGAACTCTTCATGTGGCTTGATGAGTGTTGCCATACCGTCGCTAGAGCTTAGATAGGTGTAGTTACACTTTGGTAATGCACTGAAGAAGAAAAAAATGCAAAAATGGAAATATCACCTTTTCATTTATCTGACTGCTGTGTATGGATTCGAGCTCTCATCCTCTATATCTACAGTCAAGTGCTTTGCCATGTCAGTCCCGGTACTGAAAGGGCTAAGATGCCTAAACTCTTCACGGATTTTGTTCTTATAATTATTGTTTTCATATACTCCAAGTGTTATTGGGACCCAGATGTTGAAGAGCAGGAACACAGCACGACACAATCTTACCAGAATCATGCAAGAGCTTTATCCGTATACTTACTTCGCCAACTCTTTTCTAGCACACTTCGAGGTAAACTTATATATACAAAACCAAAAATTCAGCCACCCAAAACAACAGAAAAAAGCCCCGAATTGATGCCCGAATAATGTCAATCCAAACCTGCGGGGAAGAGTGATCCTGAGACAACCCTCCGTCTCTTGGATAACACGACCCACCACCACGACTTTTGTGATGACAGTGATGACACCCTTGACACCTGCAGTACACTCAGGCTCAAGAGGCGTGTCCTACTTCTATGATTTCAACCTTTATTACATGTCTAATAAAGATACATTGAAACTTTTAACACACAGGAACCAAAACTTTAAATTCAAGTTTTCCTCGGTTTTGTTGAGAAGCCGTCTTTACCTTATACGAAGAGGGGAAAATATATCTAATTGTGTGAAGGCAGTACGCAACTTTTGATTATGACTGTACAACCGCTGCCCTTGACATAACACATCCACTTCCTAGAACCCAAAATGTGATGGATTGAGAAAGTAGTAACAGTAAATCATAGGAATGGAAATGAGGAACACAGAAACAATCAATACTGCTGAATCCAATATGTATTAAGTATATCTCACAAATACAAGTGAGCTAGTAAATGTGTTATACTCTCAGCTGGCTTCGAACCACCGACAGTCAGGGCGATTGTTCATGCTTTAACAAAATCTGCCACGCTGAGAGTATAAAAAGAATTATGTATATAGTCTATTCACTATAATGATTCCGGAAATCTTGATCACTCACCTATAATAATCCATAAAGCACCAGAACAATCCAGCTGATTAGGACATAGGTGTGGACATTTTAATAAATCAGCACGCAAACCGTTCTTCCAAATATTGGGCCAATAGTCCTGGTCAGATAGTTGTAGTCATGACTACTTTAATATATACTCTTGCAATTAATCAGACGGTGAGATAGTGCTATCTAAAATGTTTCACCATTGCACCTCTAACAATAATATGTATGCATCTTGAATTAAAACAAATATACAGTATAAACGTAACAACAGCAACGAACTGTCCAACTAGTTTGAGACATCATCTGGTTCACTTAGTACTGGAATAGAAACCCTAGTGTTGCACAACACAAGGAACTGCGGTCTGGTTTACATTACAGGAGGGGAGAAGGAAGGTGGTTAGAATGTAAAGGATGATAGTGACCCTGCTAGAGGATGATAAAGAATGAGGAGGATGTAGAGGATGATAGTGACGATACCGCTTTCATTTATTTTATTATGGCTATTATAAGAGGGTGCAGCATGTTAAGAGATATACCGGAAGGCCTAACAAAACACATACAATACAAAACACACACTATTGGATACATACACGAAATAACACACACACACACACACACACACACATTTCCACTACATCAGGATAATACCAAAGTAGAAAAAATCGCCCCTAAATTATGCCTTTCCCACGACCACAGAGATACAGGGACATTTACGTTTTCTTTATCGCCTGTTAGACCAGTTCCATTTCGGGGCCCACTCGTCTAGAAAGTTAGGATTAGAAGGAGGAGGAGGAGGAGGAAGAAGAAACAGAGAAGGAGGAGGAGCAGAGAAGGAGGAGGAAGAAGAAGAAAAAGCAGAGGAGGAGGAGGAGGACCAGAAGCAGGATGGAGGAGACAAATATAGAAGGGCGAAAAGAAGAAGGAGAGGAAGAAGAAAGTATGAGGGAAGAAGAAGAAGAAGAAGAAGAAGGATAAATAAAACAGATGAAGGGGGTGGGAAGACAGATCAATCCTATTCAGACATAGTTTGTCGATGGGCAGGTAGTATAGATGTGTGTGTGTGTGTGTGTGTGTGTAGAAAGAAAATGTGTTTGTTTGCGCCGTGTTTTTGTTTATGTGTAAAAAAAGACAAATGGCAGGTTGCCTGTAACGAGTGTCTTCCCTAAAACCAAAAGTGACAGAGAGCCAAATTCAAGGGACGTTGTGGTCAAAATGTTGTATATGAAAGAACCAGCAAATGAAGGCATGTGTATAAGCAAGTGCGTGTGTATAAGTATGTGTGTGTGTGTTTCTGTAAGTATGTGTGTGTGTGTGTGTGTGTGTGTGTGTGTGTGTGTGTGTGTGTGTGTGTGTGTGTGTGTGTGAATGGCAGAGAGTGTGTATAAGCGAATGAGTGTACGAGTGTGTGTTTAATTATCCCCTCCTAAGCCTATTCCTCGGCAATGGTTGTTCAGTGGGCCTCCTAATGCGATAACCAGGCCCTCTCCACACATTCCGTTGAGGCGCGCAAGTATATTAGAGTGGAAGGTGATAGGACAAACTGTGAAGGAGAGGCAAATTTTAAAGACTATTTGCCTCATTAGTTAGGCAATTTTAAGTAGTTTTCCCTCATTCATTAATTGGTGATAAGACGATTCCTCCCCCTCCCCCCCTCACCCCATTCAGGGATCGATGTTTACCCTGGAAGATTTTCATATTGAAATATTATTCTATGTGTTCTATTATTCTATGTGTTCTATTATTCTATGTGTTCTATTATTCTATGTGTTCTATTATTCTATGTGTTCTATTATTCTATGTGTTCTATTATTCTATGTGTTCTATTATTCTATGTGTTCTATTCTATGTGTTCTATTATTCTATGTGTTCTATTATTCTATGTGTTCTATTATTCTATGTGTTCTATTATTCTATGTGTTCTATTATTCTATGTGTTCTATTATTCTATGTGTTCTATTATTCTATGTGTTCTATTATTCTATGTGTTCTATTAGCTCCTACTGATCCTCTACCTAAGTAAATGTTGTTGTTAACCCCTTCTGTACCGTCGACATCCTTTTCAATATATTTTGGCTACTACTCATCAATTGTTTTCAGTTTAGGAAGGATCTCTAGCTATTATAAGGCTTCGAACTATGTCAATCAACCTGTTTAACTACCACGGATCCTTCCTAAGCTGCATACAATCGTCTAAATACAGCTAGAATACAACATAACAGACGTCGCTGGTACAGAAAGGGTTGAGCGAGCCTCCTAATTCGCTAACAGGTAGCCAGGCACCCTCCATTCACTAGGTATGGAACCAGATAATCTGTAGAATGGAAAGTGAAGGGGAAAGTTGTATGTGTAGACGGGAATGTTAAGGTTGGGAGGAGGAAATCAAGTTACAGGCTCGCTATCACTCATCTAGAAGAAAAAATCGACACCTCAATGGAGTGAAACGTCTTATTATCGCTAAACTAACAGGGTGAAATGTCTTCAAATCTCCAAACTAATGGAACGAAACAGGTTAGATCCAAAAAGACCCCCTTCGGTCAAAATAGTGTTAAATGAATAGAGAAAGCAAATTGAAACTGATAATGAAGAGGCGGAAAATAATGTTAAAATAAATGTATAATAGTGAATGTTTTAAATGAATATATAAAGTCTGAGTGAAGAGTCATGAAACAAGATACCAACATCGACTTTGGGATTCATAGCCATGATCATAATATATTAACTCCTTAGCGATCTTGAAGATACCTAGACTGTAACAGTTTTTGTGTCCGTCAAAGAGAGAGAGAGAGAGAGTGTGTGTGTGTGTGTGAATGAGAGACAGAGAGAGAGTGTGTGTGTGCGAATGAGAGAGAGAGATAGAGTGTGTGTGTGTTTGTGTGTGTATTAGAGAGAGAGCGAGAGAGTTACAAGAAGTTACACAGAATAAGTTGAATCTCAAATCCTTGCAGTTCATTCCGTGGAGATACTCGAAGTAGAAAGAGAGAGATTGTGTAGTACATTACACTCATTGCAGAGTGTGCAAAACACTATATACTCTCTTCTTAAACTGTTCTACTGAAAAAAAACTGTTTATAACTTCTGAAGGAAGTTTGTTGTAAGTAAAATAGATCTTATAATGTGATAAAGTTTCCACAAATACTAGTGATGAACCTTTCCAATTCTATCTTCCAGCCATGGTTGCGTGTTTTCTTCATATTTAGGCTGAACATTATGCTCTATCCACATTGTAAAACCCTAAGTATTTAATTAACTTCAATGAGCTGATCTTGTAGTCTGCATGTATCCAACGAAAAGAGATCAAAAATTTCTTAGCCCTAGCTTGTACTCTTTCCAGTCGCTCTATATCTTCCCTGAGTGCTGGAGACCAGAACTGAACAGCATACTCCAGGAGAGGCCGTATCAGAGCATTTAAGAGTGCGAGGACTATTTACTTATTTATATACTTAAATTGCTCTTAATAATTGCTTCTTTCCTCTCTACTTCAATGCACTGCTTGTAAAACTTTAGGTCACTGCTAATCATAGCACCAAAATTATTTTCCAAGTCTGTCACTTCCAGAGAGAGAGAGAGAGAGAGAGTGTGTGTGTAAAACACGAATATTGGCAAGAATAGTACTCAATAAAAAAATCCAATAAGAAACGATTCTACTAAAAGAAGGCAAAAGCTATATATGTAAAAGGAAAAGCTGTAGACATTAATACCGGACGAAGAATTAATGGCGGAACCGGTTCACAAAAACTAGGTTGCCAAAGGAGGAGGTGCAGGGTGAGAGGGAAAGTGAGTGTAGTCCCCGCCTCTGCCAGGGTCACACCGTAAAGGTCACTGGTTGGTCAGGTCATCCTCTAGCCAAGAGCACCTGCAGGATCTAACCATCTCAATGAGGCAATAGATGCCTTCACAGTAATGGTTATTTTGTCCGGATCATCTTGCACTTCTCACAGGAAGTTCCTGGAAGATGATTATTCAGCCTGTGACCCCAACTATTAATAGTTGTTATGTGTAATGTATGAAGTGCACATACAATTTTACTGGAGTGATGAAGTGGCTGTGGGTCTGTGTGTTGTCTGTAACCAGTGTAATCAGCTCCATCATGCTGATCAGGTGCTAGTATTTACATTGTAAATGCAACACTGTTCTACTGCACCTCTGATATCCGCCTTTAGAGAGATGGGGTTGGAGGCCATGGGGATCCTAGCCTATGAAATGTGTAAGGTACCGCCAATTGCATGAAGGGGAAAACATCCGATTATTCAAAGCAACCAAAATATTCCCTACCCAATGAGGAAGTTTGCCTTGAGTATAATAAGCCACCGAAGGCACGCAGTACAAAACAATATAAGTGATCAAATGTAGCATTGTATTAACCTTGTCTCATGGACCTTCCCTGTTTCACTCCATTGTTTTAAGAAGCTTAGACGATTCGCCATACTAGGTTGGTGATTACAAGATGTTTCGCCTCATTTAATCATCTGACTCCAATAGCATCTTCGTAAAATGAGTATAATCGTGCAATAATAGCCAGCATTAAAGAAATAAAGAGCATCATCATAATACAAAAATGCGTTATCTGATTTACGCCAGAGTATCTCCGGCGTATCAGACGACTTACTATGCACCTCACACACCAAGATGACCTATCCCGATACAAGACAATAGCGGCCTGGTCCTGGTATCCGAACACAGGTACATTATAATACAAACCTACCTGCCGTATATGTCCCAGGCCCTGTCCATCTATCTACACACAGATCTGACAGCTGTTTCTGACACACCGGACACAACCTTCACCTCTTAATTAAATGTATTGATGGTATAGTAGGCAATATATCCAACTGGCCCAGGGCTCTCTGTATATTTACTATTAACTATCTATCTATCTATCTATCTATATGCTTAGGCCCAATCCCCACTTTTCCAAAAAAAAAATATATATTTGTTAATTTCTATTTAATTATATTTTATTATTTTTTTCCTTTGTTTTCTATTAACGCTATTTATAAATACACAAATGAAAATCGCAAACAACATATGTTAACAAACCAACAGGTAGGTTAAGTCTAAGTCTAATAATTTCGTGAACATCTATGAATACCCTTTGGAGATATTAGATGGATAGATAGACAGGCAGACAGACCGACAGATCGGCTGATTTTGTGGCTGAGTAGCCTTGGTCCAGTATCTGGGGGATTTAGTCTATTTTGCTTACGATTTTAAATAAACTAATATAACTTAAAATAGGTACAGTACGTGCACACAGTTCAGTGATAATGCTGGTTTAGATTGTTCAATTATTAAGGTTCAATATTGTTTGAAAGAATAGAGTGTTCAGTCTGTGGAACCATGTCACCACAGGTTCCAAGATAAGAGTTGTAGAGATGTGGACTATGTGGACCTCGCACCATAGTAGGATCAATAACGACAGAGAGCTTCAAGATAATATTAGATAGATATAGAGACGGGATGGGTTGGGTGTGAGAGGGATCTACCTTGTATGGGCCTATCGGCTTTCTACAGACTCTCGTGTTCTTATGTTCTTATGTTCTTATACATTTGGTATTCTATTTGAAAGATAAAATAGCATAAATACAAATAGCACTGTATACAGGGTGTTCCAGTCATGCTTTTCATAAATTATATGGTGGACTCATCAGACAAAAATAAGAATACATTACTCTATGAACATGAGGTTGAGTATTTATAATAACGGAGTTATTACACGATTTAAGTTAACGATAGATACAATGCCATTCAGTCCAAGGGGTAATGTTGCCATTTTAGTGGATTATATCCATTTGGCATTCGCTATCGCTTGCTAGCCAGGATAATCAAATCCGGCGAAGCCGGACATATTTTTCTACCGAAAAGTCAGATCGCTACTGCTCACTATCTTGAGGCTAGCAAGCGATAGTGAAGGCCAAATGGATATAATCCACTAAAATGGTAACATTACTCCTTGGACTGAATGGCATTGTATCTATCGTTAACTTAAATCGTGTAATAACTCCGTTATTATAAATACTCAACCTCATGTTCATAGAGTAATTTATTTTTATTTTTGTCTGATGATTCCACCATATAATTTATGAAAAGCATTACTGGAACACCCTGTATATAGACAACTCTTTTAGGCACTATATAATGATAGTGACAACTGGACTGACGACTGATTATTCAAGGCAACTGACATAATGTAAAAGTCTTATAAAACTTTATTTTTAGAGCTGCCACAAGTAACTCCTTCCCACAACCATTGCCGGGAGAAGTGTTCGTGTGGCTTAACCCTTTCACCCCCACGATACAAATGGTAATTAGCTATGTTACCTACCTATACCCTGATGAAAGCTGTTGATATAAGGGTTGATCATTATTGCCGCGGGACCACCTCCTCAACCATAGTATAGTAATTTGACATTAAAATTATACAGCGCAGTTATTATGCTGGCAGGAAGAAAGGGGATATCCTTGAGAAACCGGTTAAGGGAAATTTATGTGTCATAAATTGGGGATGGCAGAAAATACATTGAGAACTACTCAATTTGCACTGGACATTTGTTTATTCATTATGCAACACGTAAACTATAACAAAGTGGATTCAAATTACAAAAGGGTTAATCTGAACACATATTCTATTTCTCAGAACAGTTATTTAGTGCATACAACAAAATCATACGATCATTAATTTCTGATTAAGTATAGTAGATCTTACAGTCTATTTAGTCTATACTGAGCACACATATTTTACATATAACATAATGGTGACAAAACAACCGACGGTAGCGTTCCTATCTCAAACGTACACAAACACATAATTATGATGTTCATATAAAAAGGGTGAAAATATAAATATAAAATAATATAGCGTCTTAGTAATTATATGAATATAATAATATAGCGTCTTAGTAATTATATGAATATAATAATATAGCGTCTTAGTAATTATATGAATATTTAAGATTTTTTTTTTGCTTCAAACGTATATTAGACTCAAAGGAAGTTACTAAGTAATATTGTTAGAGTATGAAATGTAATTAATAATATTACAAGAATTTGACAATTGACGAACAAAACTAACTCTAGGACACTGCTATATAAGAACTGGACAGTGAGAAAAGTACCAGTTACAGAGTTATCTATATTTTATCAATTTCACCACAACACCAAACACCTCCAATAAAATTTAATTAAAGCATATATGTGATCTACCGGGATTCGAACCTGGGTTATGCCACACAGATTTGTAAACACACTAACCATTACACCACCAATATAATAATATAATGTAGGAAAGGCCTCGCGAACCCCTGCCCTTTACAATTAAATGTGGGGTTCGCTTTCCTGTTGTGGCCGAGATACCTTACCAGTCTCTCGTTTGGGTTTTTATTTGATTTTATTTAATTTTCATTTTGTATTACTATTATTTGTTGTGTTGGGTCAGCTACGGAACCGGTTGTTACGTTAAGGGAGCCCACTTCGTTTTTTTTCTCTTTCTCTCCCTCTTTCTCTGGTTTGTATCCATTCGGCCCCATTCAGCCTACTGTTTTAAGACGTTTATTCCCATCCAGCTGTCAATATTTTCCTGGCGAGCGGTAGCGAGCCAGCATATATATAATTTTGTTTTGATAGCAAGCTAAATTTGTAAATTTTTCGATAGAAAAATTTCTCCGGCGAAGTCGGATTTCTCCATACAATGCTGGCTCGCTATCGCTCGCCAGGAATAAATCGACACCTGGATGGGGATAAACGTCTTATAACAGTTAGCTGAATGGGGCCGAATGGATACAAGCCAGGGAAAGAGAGAAAAGGAGAGAAAGATAAAACAAAAAGCCGGTGAACCCCCTTACGCAGTGGGTCATCTTCCTTTCTGCGGTGGAGGGTACTGTATTTATCCGTGGGTGAGCTTGATGGACCCCTTGCTTCGCCCCATTCAGGTTTTGAGTGTTATCTAAGGGAGAGATAGCGAACCTGCCATTTGGACGAAACTGGTCATTGGCCAGAATAATTTTCTACCGGAACATGTCGCAACTATGTCGCATCTTCTGAGGGACGTTTTTTTTTTTTTTTTTTTTCTTTCCCGCTAAAACTTGAAGAGAGTCTGAGTCGTTTTGTTTTATGTGTTTTAGTCTGGGGAAATAAACTAAAGAAGAATTGCTATTAAATGGCAAAATAATCCAAAACCAAGGCCCCCCCCCCCCCCCCGTACACACACACACACACACACACACTTAAATAGCACTTGAATGGCACGAAAGTTCTATATATTAACAAAGAAAAGGGATCAAATGTCTTAAAACCGCCAGACTAATGGGGTAAACGTCTGAAAATCTCAAAACTAATGGGCTAAGCATGAGGGAGAAGGGGGTCCAGACAAAAAGCCTGCCCTTAAGGAGAGGTATTTAGTTTGTTCCCTAGACCTCCATCAAGCTTAAAATTACACCCCCTTGAGTCCCTTTCAAGATAAATTTGTAAATTTTTCGGTAGAAAAATGTCCCGGCCGAAGGCCAGTTCCTCTTAAATTACAGGCTCGCTATCGCTCGCCAGGATAATATCGACACCTGAATTGCACGAAAGGTCTTAATATGGGGTGAAAGTTCTTAAAATCGGTAAACTAATGGGGCAAACGTTTTATAATATCAAAAGCAATGGGGCTAAACATGAGGGAGAAAGGGGTCAAGAACAAAATCCCTCAAGTGGAGATCTCCCCTTAATGAACCGGTTGTTATGGTATATATGCAATGTTGCACATTCCTTTTGTTTGATGGTAATTACGGTGAATGGAAGTGGGTTGCTTACACTTATAATATAGTCCTGTAGGGTTATTATTTTATTTCTCTCTATACCTCTACTTCTGAATTATATTATATTATTTATACCCCCCCCCCCCACATCTCTCTCTCTCTCTCTCACTCTCTAGTATTATGGTACATATCTCAATTCATCACAACCCGTCAGACCTGTAGCTGGTCACTTTCTATCTATATACTGCCAGATTAACCCCATGAAGAGGTGGTTGCAAATGCATCGCCTTCATGTGCTTCCATATCCCGCGCCAAGTCGTTCGATTATTTGTTTTCGCCCATACTTATAAGATGCCTTTCAGCTTTCACAAAATAACATAGATATATATGGTAATGTATAGTTTATTTCCAATACATTTATTTAATGTCTAGTTTTCAAAACGTAAATTTTTTGTATTTCTTCTGGTAATTACATATATATATATATTCCAAATCATTTATTTAAATATTTCATACAGAGCTTATCACACGGTGGGGATGACAATTTGCCTTGACTTATATGTTTGATTTTCCAGTTTGAGATTACAACTTGATATTCCGGTTTGATAATATAGCTTGATAATTAATGTTAACCTTTTGAGGATCATGATACGTTTTGACAGTTTATTCTGGCTATAATATTAATTAGACAAATGTATACAGTTTAGGAAGCATCTGTGGGAATTAAAAGGGTAAAAACTATCTTCATTAACCCTCTGATTTCCATATACCCTTCCTAAACAAACTAAAATTGTCTAATAATAGCCAGAATTAACTGTAAAAAAACCGTCATAATCCTCAAGGGGTTAATACTTGGCATTCCAACTTGATATGAGCTTGAAGGGGATCTGGGGGACGTTTTTTTATTTGTGTGTGTGTTTTTTTTTTTTTTGAAGGGGGTATGGGAGGCTTTTATTATATATTCTAGGGGTAAACTAAAGACAAATACATTTCTCGAAAATTAAAAAAAAGTAACACCCCTACTAAATAATATAAGAAACCCCCCTCCCCCCAAGACGTCGGGCGAAATAGAAACCTGGATGGGGATAAACGCCTTAAACAGTTGGCTGAATGGGGCCGAATGGATACAAGCCAGGGAAAGAGAAAAAAAGAGAGAAAGATAAAACAAAAACGGTGACCCCCCTTAATGGTATTCAGTACATACAATAAATCTAATATATTGCACACAAACCTTCAACCTGTTCACATGAAACATTTAGCGAAGGCCTCCGTTTAATAATCTAGGACATCGGTTTTATATTCACCTGGCCCAGTACGAAGTGACCATATTAGGAATCCATTAGCAAACCTAGAAAAAATAGAATGCGTGCGTGTACCGTCAGCATAAACCAGATGGATGGCATATGTAAACAAGGGCCGTGTACTGACTGCAATACTAATGTCGGTATCACACGAGAGCTTTTATAGTCAACATTCGATGATCAACATTATTCTGGCAACATTTCTCGAATATTTTACACTGGTATCGGAAAGTAGACTAATGATTGATGACTTTAGGCAACCAAAATATTATATATGTCGATCACATAAGCTGCCAGACCAGTGTTGAGGATAAATGTTGAGTGAAAAAGCGCTCGTGTGATACCGGCTTAAGGTTGGTGGGAGGCTGATACTGACTCTAATGATAGTATAATTTAAGCAAGGATATAAAAAGGAAATACGCATAAACCAGAGGGATGGTACATGTAAACAATGGCCGTGTACTGACTGCAATAATAAGGCTGGTGGGTGGCTGATACTGACTCTAACGATAGTACAGTATAGTGCAAACAAACAAGGGTATAAAATAGGAAATAGGCATAACCCAGAGGGATGGTATATGTAAACAATGGCCGTGTACTGACTGCAATAATAAGGCTGGTGGGTGGCTGATACTGGTTCTAATGATAGTATAATATATATAAACAAACAAATGTATAAAATAGGAAATACACATAAACCAGAGGGATGGCACATGTAAACAACGACCGTGTACTGACTGCAATGATAAGGCTGGTGGGTGGCTGATACTGACTCTAATGATAGTATAGCGTAAACAAACAAAGGTATACAATAGGAAATATTCGTAAACAAGGGGATGGCACATGTAAACAACGGACGTGTACTGACTGCAATAAGGCTTGTGGGAGGCTGATACTGAGTCTAATGATAGCATAGTGTAAACAAACAAGGGTATAAAATGGCAATTAAAAAGGTATATAGAGTCATTGGGCACATTGATGGTGATTATCTATCTATCCTATTTTAAGGTGTGCTTATTACCACCAATATACCTTCATATGAGTAGATTATTATGGACACTTTAATTACCAATTTATAACATTTATGTTTGACAGTACTTAAGTGGCAGAATAATTTATTTAGTTTAGCTCAAAAGCTGCCAGACTAGTTTTAAGGGAACACGCTCTCGGTTGATACCTGCTTTACGAAAATCGTATAACAATATAAAAATGGCTGCCTTTTCCTATTTGAATACAGTAAAGAAGGGAAACTAAGCCCCTTCTCGATGTTTAAGACAATCGTAAATTGTCTTAAATTACCTATCCTCTTCCTTGATTGAGCACAACACATGAAAAGGGAGAGCGAGACCTTTCCAATCTTTAAGACTAGCGTTATTAATCTTCAAACATAGAATAAGGACCTCTCCCCTTCCCTCCTACACATGGAAGGAGAGAGTTGATGATATCCGGCCAGTATTAAACATGGGAAGAGGTTGACTATTACCCATTGATAAAAACACAAGGAAGGGAAGACAGAATAAATGATGTCCTTCCCATTGTTAATACTAAAATGACGATACAACTTACAATATAAATACCATGCGATAATTTGCCCCTTTTTAACGATATTCATAGTTGTATTATCTTGTTATGATGTACAATAGTATAATGATAGCAGTATAAACTTTTATAACCCGTCATAATCCTCAAGTGGTTAACCTGATTACCATGCAACTTACGTTATCGTTTGAAGGAATTAATAGGTATTCGTATATCTACCTTACATAACCCCGATTAAGGAGAAAGGGAAAGGGAGAAGATTTTTAAAACCATATTTGTATGCAAATTAATTCTTATATATGGAGAACCTTTTTATTTTAAGATGAAACGCGATAAAGCTGGAGGAATCTGAAAGCAACGTTTAACTAAACACGAGGGAGAAGGGGGTCCAGAAAAAAACATCCCCCCCCCCACCCCTTAAGTCCATTAACAAGACCACTCCACCACACCTACATTACAGAGATTAATTTACATAGAGAAAACATAAGGATATTATTACAAGTACCTTTTCACTTTTGAAGAGGTTGCTATGGACTGGTTGGGAGAAAGGACACACCAGCCAGGGTTACCAAATCAAGTACGCTAGAAAATCAACAAAGCCCGATAATATAATATAATATAAACATATAATCGCTAGAATAATGGCATTTTCTCTACACTATCGTTCTAAAATGGCTCAAATCTACAGAATATCGCTATAATTCCTATCGCTAGATGCTTAAATGTGCCTCTTTATGAAGTAAATACCTCTAGTTCTAGCGGGAAAGTAGCTACATTGGCAAAACTGACACCAGCACCGCGAGAGCCCGTTGTTGCCTAGAGTATCATGTTTGGCTTGTTGTATGGTTTTCGATTTGTTTTCCCTATGTGTAAGGAGGGCACGTAAGGCATGAGAGAGTGACCCTCTGACTCCCATATTGTTTTCCTAAGTCGACTAAAAATGTCTACTGGTAGCCACAATCAAACGAAGAAACGCGTAATCCAGTAGAAAAAGAGTTAATATATCGAGGTGGATAAATATTACCAAAATCTGTAGCCTGTTTTATATTCACCACCATCCATCTAGTACAGTACGAGTTTGAGTTGAATGACAGTAAGACTGATAGAGAGGCGTCTAGAGGAAGTTGGCATATTGCATAAGACTAAAGAAAGTTGTTTTGTTTCAGGAGGGTAATATTTCAATGAGCCACTGACATCCAAGTCTTGCCTCTCCCTTCCTTCAGTACTATACTGTAGTCTATTCATTATGACAACACTAGAAATTGTGACCCCTAGTCTATCTACCCGTCATAATCTTCCACATGACTAACCCTTACTCTTCAACAATAAACAATTCAACCCTTCATCTTCGTTCAATATCTCAGTGTCTCTTTTTTTATCTGACCTTTTTTGGAATTATCCTATTACCACTCTAGCTAAATCAGCTTCCCAGAAGTTAGGTGTGCTCAACCATGGGTTCCTCACCCCCCATACAGCTTCTTGTTCTGTGCAGGGGCACAGTGTGCCCATGTATCGAGTACTGTTTGCATGTGTTGGAAGGTTTTACCCATACCGCAATTTTCGAAAGGGTAAAGTCGAAAGCGTTTTGTCTCATCAACTCGCACGAAAGGTCTTTAAATTAACAACAAAATGGGGCTAAAGGTGTTAACATCGCCAAAAAATAATGGGCCGACCGTCTTAAAATCTCAAAACTAATGGGAGCTAAACACGAGGGAGAAAGGGGTCCAGAAAAACAAGCGGTAGGATGTTAGAACCCCCACCCTCTCCACATCACCCGGTTACCGATGCCACCACAAAACACCCAGCATTAGTCGTCCAGGAGGGGGAGATGAGAGACGATTGCAGATTACCAGTTACACTCATTTCTCTCCATCTTTCCACCTGGGGCGACAGAGGGCATCAGACTCGGCTATGATAGATGTATGCTTCTTTTGACCACCGTGTTGTTGCTATTTTGTTATGTTTTGTTTTGATTTTTCTTTGATTTTTCCAAAGTTGATTCATGCACTATTAACCTGACACAAATTACCTTCCCTAAACTTACCTAAGTAACCTAACTTCACCTCTGAATAATATAACTTCAGCATAGCCAAAATTAACAGTAATCTATTGTGAGGCAAACTGAAGTAATACCACAATAGGGCTTAACATCGTTCAGGAGAAAAAAATATATCAATAGTAGGCTACTTAGATATATAATTTTGCTGTTAATTTTTATAACAAACTGGATGGCCTTCAGTAACAATATTCCCAAGACTGATGAAGATTTGTACTTAATGGAAAAGATACGACTAATGTGAATTTAGGGTCTAACGTTGACCTTGGATGACAAGTGGGTGAAATTATCGTGATAGTTTAGGATCTCAATGCTCTATAATTGACCCAAATTGGTAGTTGGTTGCATGTAGGTGAATTGTTCATCTATTATAAATTAATAGTTATATAATTGATACAAAAAACAGGGAATGACTTAAGCACAAGAATGGTCCTTAGTTATTTGTATATTTTCAATACGATGTCATCCTCTTCTTCACTATTAGCAACGTTCAGACGATGTTCTTAAACTCAGGAAGTATCTCTTATAGTTAATAAAATAAAGTCTATGGAATGCTTAAAGCTGTAGTCAACAATATTTTGGAGCCAAGGCTGATTCCCCGTATTAAATAATTTCATAATTACTTAGGCCGTATGCACTTAAGGAACTCTAAAGTATATCGTACATATCTCTTAATGCGTCACTGCACACAGGACAAGAAATAAACACGTTTCCGAATATCAAAGGTCCGGTGGATCGTAGTCTAAAAGGTCCCACGAAGAGCTGTTTACCCATCTTCAACATCATCCCCACCTCGTTTGGGGGAGGATTCATCGATGATCACTTTCATTTTTGTAGAAGAATAGGGGTCTGAAAGCCATTATTTTTTACAGCTCGACTACCTGGGCTTAATTAGCATTACCTTTTCCGCCTCAGGCCAGTAGTATTGTGACCCTGAAGCTACAAAAAAGACACGATATAAAAAAAGAACACAGAGTTAAAACCAAAAAAAGTTTCATGCAATTCATCGTATTGGTAGCCTGGAAAGTAAAAGTCTAGCTACCAAAATACTGCTCTGGGGCTTGAAATAAATCAGCTGGGCAGAGGTCGTCGAGGTATAGGGGAAAGGTGTACTGGATGTAGGGGAAAGGCGTAGAGCTGGTAGGGAAGGGGGCGAGGGGCAAGAAAAAAGTGGTTTAGAGCGAGGAGGAGAGAGAGAGGAAGGAAGGGATGAAGAGAAAGGGGCGCGTCTGACCATGATCTCCCGGTGATGGACAAGGGGGCCAAACAAAATTACGACGATGATGAGTGGGAAGGAGGACGACAAAATACAACAACAATAACATTAAATAACATTAAAGTACTACCGAGTGAAAGAGGGATAAACGAAGGTCTTTAATATGTAGGGGGATATAAACACTTTAGCCCCATTAGTATTCAGATTTCAAGACGTTCGGCCATTAGTTTGGTGATTTTAAGACATTTTTAAAGTTGAGGGCATACGTGTTACCGAGGTGCTTATCTCCATGGCAAATGTGTGCCCATTCCAGTACACAGGGGCTAAAATGGTCAAGCCAAGGGGGCTATTGCATATTGTTCATATCACCACACTTTATCTCCCCAGATATGACGTCATAAATGCCCACTTACTCTAGGTTCATATATGTCGTCTACTAGGCGAACAGAAATATTGGGGTGAAGAGACTGCTCAATCCCCCCGTGTTAATCGGTTCATAAAATTTGTAAATATCTTGTTTACAGACAAACGGACAGACAGGCAAATAAACAAACGATGGCAAAAGCATAACATCTTCCAAATTCGTCGGCAGAGGTAGAAAATAGAGGTAAATCATACAAAAGGAGAACACATACAAACAATAATAGTTATGGGTGGAGCAGGATGGGTAGAAAGGGAAAGGCACGCTAGTTATCCCGAGCATGAGGTGGATGAAGGAGAGAGAGAGAGTTACACAGAGTTACACAGATACTCAGACCACACAGACCTTAATTATTGCGGTCCCAACTAGGTGGTCCGGCCTTAATACTACTAGACAGGGACAGTTTATAGTGGAAGAATAGGGCAGTCAAGTAGAAGAGCGAGAGAGAGAGAGAGAGGGGGGGGGGGGGGGGAATTAGAAGGAAAGCTAGATAGTGACAGAAGATAGGATAATGGGAATGCCATAAATATATGAAAATTGAATGGCTTAACCCTTTCAAGATACGATAACATCTGTCTTCCTTTCATTTTGGCATTCATTAAACGATTGTATTAACATAAGGAAGAACCTGCAGGCGTCGGGAGGCTTAGTAAGATGGTATTGCTCCCTTCATTCCCAGAGGTCCTTCCTAAGCTAGATAAAATCATCTAATAATATCCAATTATAAGAGGAGTGTACTGTAGAATCTGGAACACTTCTGGAAGGGGAAGGGGGGGGGGGGTCAGGATACCCTTCTCTCTCATTTTTAGCCCCATTAGTTTTGATATTTTAAGACGTTCACCCAATTATTTTAGGTGGAACCGGCCTTCGGCGGGAATATTTTTCTACTGAAAAATGTACAAATTTATCTCGAAGGGTGTTTTATAAACTTGATGGAGGGCTATGGAGCAAACTTAAAAAAAAAAAAAAAAAAGTTAAAATAAATCTCCCCTTAATAATAACAAACATGGCGCAAAGAGTCTAAAAAATTGACAAAGAAATGGACTAATGAGGCTAATATCTTAAAATTTCAAAACTAATGGGGCTAAGCATGATGGAGAAGGGCGTCCAGAAAACAACCCTTAGTGCTTATATACTGTATATAGAGTGTGGGAAGGGACAAGGTGAAAGGTGAGCACGAGATGAAAAAAATTATAGAAGAAACGCTATAAACAAATAGAAAGGTATAATAGAGGTATACATACACACTCATTGGGCACACCGATGGAGATATATACCTTTTTATTTTTATATTTAACGGGTATAATACTGTCAATATACCTATCATGGACACATTATATACCCTTTTCATACCCATATTTTTATGTGTGCAGGAAGTTAATATGAGAGCAGTTAATATGAGTGCAGCAAAAGAGCGAAGTACAAGACGGTAGGACGATGTTTACCAAATAAACAATAGCAATGGCAAAACGTTTACGGGTGGGAAAAGAACATAAGTTGAGAGGAAAAGGAGATTAGCATGAGATACAAAAGGATAATGAATTGGAAAGTCACATACACACACACACATACACACACACACACAGAAGGGTGGATCGTGAAGGGTGAAGCTGCAACAAGGGTGGTGAAGGGAGGGAGGGCTGGAGGTGGACACAGACAGTATATAAGACCCACCAGGGACACTGATACACCATACTGGGTCTGACCGCCTAACTCTACACACACACACTTCACCTCTCTCATCATGACCTCCTCCCTCAGTCTGGTGAGTAACTATCATCGCAACGGGTTCATCTCAAGTTCCTACATAGAGATCTTTTAAGAGTAATCCAAGTTTTCCTACAGCGTTTGATCGTCTACTCAAGCGTATACCATCAAAATCTGATCTATTTTTGTATTGTGAGCTATTATAGCATGCCTATGAAATTGCAATAACTTATAAATTTCATATTTGTCAAGCTCATCATGCTTGAATTTTGTCTTGTACCTCAATAGCTTCAACATTATAGATCATTCGACGTGTTGGGGGGTTATTGTGGGGTTTTGTTCAATTATTATTTATGATGTTGATTTTTTTTTTCAGTCAATTTATGTTAAGTTTGCCCCCTAGCCCCCATGCAAACAAATCTTGGTTTACTCACGCTTGCTCTACTGCTGTCCGCAATAAGGAGGAAGCATTAAAACGGTACCGTCGTCTTCAAACTCAAGAATCTCATACTGCCTATGTTTCTGCCCAGAATCAAGCCAAACCTTTTTTTATCTCCTTCGTCTTTCCCTCCTCTTTTCCACTCTGACAGTACTACCATCACTTCTTACTCTGACAAAGCTGAACTCTTTGCTAACACTTTTGCTAAAAACTCCACTTTGGATGATTCCGGTGCTATTCCTTCCTCTCCACCCCCCTCTCTCCTACTTATGCCTAACATCTTAATCTCTTCCAAGGATGTACTTTCCACCCTCTCTGGGCTTAATGCTAAGAAGGCTATGGACCGAACGGTGTTCCTTCTATTGTACTAAAAAAATGTGCTTCTGTGCTGAATCCCTGCCTAGGAAAACTCTTCCGTCTCTGTCTCTCCTCTAACGTCTTCCCTTCTTTCTGGAAGTTTGCTCTCATTCAACCTGTCCCGAAGAAGGGTGACCACTCCCAACCCTCCAACTATCGTCCAATTTCTCTTATTTCTTGCATCTCTAAAGTTTTTGAAAACTATTCTTATCTCGACATTTCTTCAGCATTTATCTTCCCATAACCTACTCTCATGACCGCCAGTATGGCTTCCTTAAGCGCCGCTCTACTGGTGATCTTCTTTCTTATCTTACTAACTCTTGGTTATCCTCCATACTTACATCAAGTATCTAGAAATAAGTGTTTAAGGGTTTCAAGTTACCGTCAGCCGAAAACCAAAACCGACTATACAGTAGTGACAAGTTGAGCCTAGCGAGGGTGGCCATCATTATCCACATCACGCTGTATTATGTCCGGCGATGAGGTAACACTCCAACTCCGTGCATTTGTGAACATCTACTGTATATTAGCCAATCTATCCTATTCTATTCTAGTTATCCTATGAATTTATATCGACCTTGTTATTTGGGATTAGTTGCTTTCTTTCTTTTTTCTTGTATGTGTGAGCGTCCTGGGTTCGAATCCACGGACTGCCACATGTGTTTGTTAAATTTCATTAATCGATTTTAGGAGTAGAGTTGGTTGTTGGATAGAACATAATAATTACAAAGTATAGGAAATGCGGGAAATAGAGAAGTAGGAAATATGAAGGAAAAGAAAGAAAAACATACATAAAAAGTAAGGAGCCAGTAATGATAATAAGGGAAGAATGGATGGGGAAGGAACGTAGGAAGGAGGGTGGAAGTTAGGACAAATATACAGAAAGGAATAGGTGGTAGGTAAAGGGGAAGAAAAACACGAACATAAATTAAAAGAATAAGGGATAGATCAGTGAGGAAACAAAAGGAAGTGGAAGGAAGAAGGGGAGGGGGAGAAGGAACGGGATTAGGAGGGAAGAAGGAGAGAAGGAGGTAGGAAGAGAGAGAAGAAAGAAGGAGAAACGAGAGGAGGGAAGGAGGAACGAAAGAAAGGAGTAAGGAAGAAAGGGGATGACGAAGGAGAAACGAGAGGAGGAGAGGAGGAAAGGAGGAAATAATAAGAGAAGGAGGAGGGAGGGAAATGAGGAAGGGAAGGAAAAGGGTGGGGGTACTTGCATCACACCATAATAACTTCCTCTGTCCCTCACTATAATTTCTCCTCAGTAATTACTCACACAAAACAAGGGATGGCAGCCATTAATTGCTGACCTCCCACTTCCATCTCCACAATACTGCAAGGAATATGTCGAGCCAATGTACCACAGGTTTCATTCATGTAAAATAATCAAAGAAACTTTATAATTGGTTGTAAAAAATAGTGTATCTCGTTAATTGCAAGCCTCCCACTTACAACCACGCAATACCGTCAATATACTGTAAGTCTAGCCAATGCAGCACAGTTTTCATTCATTCAAGCAATTAATATATATATATATATATATTGCTAGAAATATATTACGTTGAGTCAATAGATCACGAGCGATTTAGACAAGCTTTACAAATTGCTAGATTTCTGGCCTATCGATAATGCATACTCTATTACACAGAGTCTACTAAATATTGCCCAGGATTCCACAATTTACATTCCCGAATAGAACGTCACAAATGTCCACTAACTCCAGGTTCCTATTTTCTGCTAGGTGAATAGAGGCATAGGGTGAGAGGAAATCGCCCATCCATCTTGTCCTACTCAGGGTTTGAATCAAAGTTCTCTTGGTTTTGAGCCGAGTGCGTTACCCAATACTCCACAGTCCCGGAATCTGTGTGTTTGTATGCTTCGTCTTCGACATTCCAATTATCACTTGCATAATACGGACAAAGGAAATGAGTATGCACAAATCTGCACATAACGACTGCATCTATGCATCTGGCTTAACAATGGCACGACCCTTATGTACAGAGCAAGGAAGCAGAACCAGTGAAAGTGCATACAATTAGGCCAGAAGAGAACGTGTACAGAACATTAGTCAATTTTAAATGAGGACGTCATACGATAGCCAACACGTTTTATTTATGATGTATTTATTTATATATTTTATTTATTTATCATTACTGTATTATTATTTGTTAATTTGCATGATATACGTATTTGTATATTTGTGACTGCGATGATTTATACTTTCATTTATATCATGCGTCATTAGTTTTCTTATTTTTTATTATTTTATGCATTCTTCGAACTTAGGATATATAGAGTTCTAAAATTAGCGATGAAATGTCTCTATTAACAATTTGAATACTTATACAGTAAACCGAACTGAAACAATCGGCTACCAAACAAGCTATGACTCCATCTACGAGTTTCTTGTTATGTGATGTTTGTAATTACATACAACAAAAACGCTTGCTAATTACGACAGTCACACAAAATAACGGTCTAGGTTAAATTTGTAGGATTGATTTAAGTTGTATGTCGCTCATGTGGGTCTCTGAGAAACACATTATTGTATTTACACACACACACACACACACACTCACACACATGAACACTAGCTCAGTAGTAATGACAAATCTATATTCAAACATCCTCATCACATTAATAACATCTCTTCCTCCAATATTACGCCATACAGTGGGCTATAATTCAGTTATTCTGTTGACAAACCTTCCATGTATACTTAATTTATATTTGTAAATAATTCGGCCTTAGAAAACGTAATACATAATAAGGTCAGACTGTGAAAGTTATCTTATATACAGGTATATCAAGAGAATCTTATGTTGTTGTTAATTATAAACATATTAGGAAGTTTTAACATAACAGAACCAACAAGAAAACAGGTTCCGAAGCGACACTGAAACTGTTTTCGTTTGTCAATTAAATCGTCAACAGATTCCCACACTATTAAAGTAATAAACATAATGAGGATGATGACTCGTTCAAGGTCACAGTATATATAGGCTGAAAAAGAAGAGGATTGTGTATCAGGGAAAAAAAAATATAGAGCCACAGTTAATCTACGTAGTATTTTGATAATATTATGTGAGTAACAAAAGTTCTGTAAATATATACATAGTAAATCCAAACAACAACACACACACACACAGTACACACACCATGAAATTGCAGTACCGTATGCATCTTCTTCGACTAGCCTATATAAAAAATAATCTAGGTATCTTCTTCTAAATTTAGATGATTGTAATTATATACTACAGTAGAGAGAGAGAGAGAGAGAGAGAGAGAGAGAGAGAGAGAGAGAGAGAGAGAGAGAGAGAGAGAGAGAGAGAGAGAGAGAAGGATAAGAGCACAGACGAACCCAATAAAAGCTACACATCTTTCCCGACTCGTCCAGCCAGTTTTTATATGTGGTGGTAGAAAGTAGTGGAGGTGGATCCAAGCAGGGGTGGCCAACCTGCTACACGGGGGCAGCCTCTTTCAACTAGCATTTATGTCAGTTTGCAGTTTTTCACATTAATTCAGGAAGGTTATGCAATTTCATCTTAACTCACTCTCACTCTCTTACACACACACACACTTACACCAAATATTCGTTCTATACCAATACTTTAAATGATACTCTACCCTGCCAAGATTTAAAACCAGGGCCTCATAATTGTAATATTTTGTGCTCAGATTACTATGCTACACCATGGCCTGATTAAATAAAATTAGCATTTAAGGTGTACAGGATAGGGGTATTTACAACATGTAGGATATTTCCAATCAACCTGTCCTGTATCGATGCATACTTCAGAGCATAGGGCCAGGTAACTGAGAATAGATAATTAGTTCATCCTATTCTAACCCAAATTATGTGTAACTTTTATGTAAATAAAAAGAACACACATATACGGTATGCTAATTTGACCCAACCCAGCCAGGATCCTAGCCTTAAAATTTGTAGCAAGGATTTTATATTGATGTATTCCTAAACCATATTTACATCCAATCGGCGCCCAAGCTCACAGTACTTCAACACAGCAGTACACAGTAGACACGTATTGCTCACCCTAAACTCCATCATGCCAATCTGGTATTAACCATCTTGTTAAAATGGGCCGATTGATGTAATTCCGCAACGAGGCTAATCCTGAAGTTAAATAGTAAGGCTGTTGATGATTGTTGGTGCTGTAAGTCCAGTCACTACTATAAAAGTTTTTTCTCTCATGTCCACAGGTAGTGCTGGTGGCGCTCGCAGGCCTTGCCGCTGCCCAATTCAACCAAAGACAGTTCGACGAAGGACAGTTCAACCAAGGACAATTTGGCCAAGGACAGTTCAATCAAGGTCAATCCAACCAGGGACAGTTTAGACAAGACCAATTCAACCAGGCAGCAGTGTCCCGGCCTGCGGTGCGCCAGAGCCTACAGCCGCGTCAGGTTGTTGAAATCCTGTACGACGAGCGAGAAGGACCCGACGCCTCAGGGGCCTACAGTTTCAGGTACGAATTTCTGCAGGATGACGTAATGTTCGTCTTAATTCGGTTACCATTACTCCATTTTCTTTAGCTTATAATTCACCTCTAGGGCTGAAAAGGGTAAATATAATCTAAATACACCATCTGATTAAAATAGGTCTTTCATAAACTGCGAAGAACCGTCAAATATTAGCCATACTAAAAGGTAAAAGAGGCGTCATCTTACTATATGGGTTAAGGATGGCCACCACGGCCTTCAAAGAAGTTGACATTGATTATTTCAATTAGATGACACCAATTTATGTTTAATTTCTGTCTACTTCACGACAAACTTATTTAACTTGAGGAGAACCTGTCAGCGTTAGAGGGCTAATCCCGAGATTATGTAACCCTTTCAATTATACAGGTTTTGCCTAAACTGAGTAAAATCCAATGGCTGTAGCATTAATAAAGTAGTCTATAAAACTCGTTGTCTGGTGGAAGAGATTGAGCACATAAATGTATTTATCTATTCGTGTTACCAATCTTTGGATAACATAATATATATATATATCACACTGTTCACCATTACTAAAACACTTCCCCAAGTCTTGAAAGACGTCTTAATAACGTTTATAATTATAAAATAACTAAAATTAAATTTATTTTACTTACGAAAATTCAGAATGTTTCTTGAGCCTCTGAACACACATCCAGTTAAAGCCCCAACCATAAATGTCTGTCCTTCCCCAGATTCGAGACAGCTGATGGCACCCAGAGGGAGGAATCTGGTACACCCACTGGACAGGATAACTATGAGGTCCGAGGATCATACAAGTAAGTTTATGCACACTAGATTCATTAGAGACTTTCACTACAAAACCTTTTAGTTTTTTGTTTTCTCTCTCACTCTCACTCTCTCTCTCTCTCTCAAAAGTAATAATAATAATAATAATAATAATAATAACAACAATAATAACGCTTCGTCTGCGCCTTCGTCAGTTACCGTGCTCCCGACGGCAGCGATGTGGAGGTGACCTACGTTGCTGACGAGAACGGTTTCCGCGCCGAGAGTCCCTTCCTGCCCGTCCCTCCACCCATGCCCGCCCACTCACTCGCACAGGTCGCCAGGGCTGAGGAGGAATTCGCTAGGTAGGTCTGGCTAGCTGTGTATATCAATTACTGTCTATGTATATTAGTCACTGTGTATGTATATCAGTCACTGTGTATGTATATCAGTTACTGTCTATGTATATCAGTCACTGTGTATGTATATCAGTCACTGTCAATGTATATCAGTCACTGTGTATGTATATCAGTCACTGTCTATGTAGGGGTAGAATTGTTCTCAAATAACCCTCTGACTCCCACAATTTCTTCCTAAGCTGAATATAATCGTCAAATAATAGCAATAATAACATGAAGAAAAGCGTTCTAATACTGAAGGGGTTAATCACTGCGAGATGATTGAAGGATATTATCTACCAACAGGCAGAGGCAGGGACAACAGGGACAGAGCTTCCAGGGACAACAACAACAGCGCTTCCCAGAGACACAGAGCTTCCAGCAGGGTTCCCAGGGACAGAATTTCCAACAAAATCAGGGTTTCCAGGGACAAGGCCTCCAGGGACAGGGTTTCCGTCAAGATCAGGGTTCCCAACGACAAAATTTCCTGAGTAGTTTCACCCCTAACCTCCGCACGGCTTGAGACACTTGAGATTCTTTGGATCATAGTCTTGAACACAGGAGGGGGCTTAGTATATCCCATTCTCCTTTGGGGAATAACTCTGGGATAGGCCTCGATATCTCATTTTTCCATTGGAAATAACACACGGTTCTCTATTTTTTGTTCACCCTTCAGTACATGCCATTGAAAATACTCAGACTTTAGTACAAGCCCCAACTCTCTGGAAAACGCAGTGGAATGACTTCACCACATCCCCTATAGAAAATAGCATAGAGATGAGACTAAATTTTATCTTTTTCCCACATGGGAATTAAGAAACGGGGAAACAAGCTAAATTTGTCAAAGTTGAAAACAACACTAAGATGGTCCTCAATCAACCTTTCTTCATTGTAAAATACTGGGGAAGGGACTCAAGATATCCTTCCTACAATGAAAATAGCCCAGGGAAGGAGTATATGTCAGCCCCTACCAATTGTTTAAGACTATTACCAATCGATGCTCCAGGACCTCTCAATCAAAACACAGTACAAATGTTAACAATGTGTATGACGAACTAATAAAATAGACAGATTAATAATGATGTAGGTAGATGAAGAGGTGTAACCTTTTCGCTGTAAGACAACTAACACATTTCTGCACATGGGGATAATCATATTATCGTTCATGTTTTGTGTCCGTAAAATTGTGTTGCTGTCCAGTTCCATTACAATACTTCTCACAAGTAACAAGATTACCCATCATTTCTCAATGTTTCTTGTTATTGTAAAATTCTGTCAATGTCCAAATCATATTGTTATTGTAACGTCGTTCCTCAGCTGCTGGAACAGTTTTACTTGACACAAGGAACCGAGTAACGTCCCACTTTTACTACAAATTTTACACCACACAAACTCTTATGTCTGGGTGCCCTTGCATAATATTACACCACACAAACTCTTATGTCTGAGTGCCCTTGCATAATATTACACCACACAAACTCTTATGTCTGAGTGCCCTTGCATAATATTACACCACACAAACTCTTATGTCTGGGTGCCCTTGCATAATATTACACCACACAAACTCTTATGTCTGGGTGCCCTTGCATAATACTACACCACACAAACTCTTATGTCTGGGTGCCCTTGCATAATATTACACCACACAAACTCTTATGTCTGGGTGCCCTTGCATAATATTACACCACACAAACTCTTATGTCTGGGTGCCCTTGCATAATTATGTATACTGCTGACACCCAATATAACTAACCTGACTACTTGTACACGAAATAAAAAATGTATACCATTTCCTATTTGTTCTATCCCTGGAATAGCCTCCTATTATTATCATTATTATTACTATTACTATTATTATTATTATTATTATTACTATTATTATCATCATTATTATTATTATTAATTTAACATGCATTGACCTCCGGATAAAGTAATTCAATAGTGTGTGACCCAAATAAGGTCATATTTAGACCGAAAAGGTTGCGTTAGGTGCCACACATTCATATACACTTGTCATCAGATTTTGTTTATAGATTGGATATTATTATTTTGCAGTATTCTTTAGCTTGAATGATATTCAGGGAATACTAAAATATTGTAAACTATAAGTGTAATTTTATGACATGTTGGTTGGCACATGTGTTCCGTTACTTAATCATATGAATGAACTACTACATAAACTGCACTCTTACTTCAATCATACTACTTTCCTTTCCATATAACATAATGGAGTGGATGCCAAGCTCATGTGGCCAACTGTACAATCCTATTCTGATAGGAAGTGTGCTGAAATTCAACTCTAAGCAAGAAATAATAAGTAAACGATCAACTTGAAGATTTCGTCTGGCTCACTGATTTTCCCTGGTATCAAGCTCCAAATTAATAATCTTCAAATTTAATTTCGGCTTAACCAAAATAATCTAGATGTCTCACAGGCCTATATTATTACTATTATGTTATAAGGCTTCCAATTTTAAGAAGTACTGGAATATATTTATCTGACGAATGGCTTACCTCACCTAATAATAGTTCTGAACTAAGTGTAATGACAAGTGTTCGTGTTTTGTCTTATTACTTTACTTTTAAATCCGCCAACGAGTAAGTTTAGGAGTGCTATTTCCGTAGACTTTAATAAATTTAACCTGATATTATAGTCTTGCCTCACTGCCTTTCACCACCTGCAAACAGCTTCCTATATTCATTGTATACTATTATTGAGCCCCTACCTATCATCCAGTCCCAGACATGTGCCAAACGTCATTGTCAGCCACACCTGAACACCATTACCCACATTTCAGAAGCCGCTACCCCTGCAGTTTGGGGTGTCATTAGGCATGCGCTTAGTGTGGAAATCGGGCTAAGTCTCCGCTGAAATGTATACGTAAGAAAACGTCATTAAATGCGAATGAGCTCAAGTGACGATGAACAGGCGATAATATCATGATTGGATATCTCTCTCTCTCTCTCTCTCTCTCTCTCTCTCTCTCTCTCTCTCTCTCCAGTTGGTCACAGAGCAGACCGAGCATTATGAATAATGCAACCCTTTAAGCCACAAACTTTTTTATGTCAACATGAAGTTTTGCAGTATCAAAAATTACCTGAGGTGGTTGGTATGTGAGGATTAGTTTCGGTGAGGTTAACCCTTTTAAGGTATTAAGGGGAGGCAGACCGTTTTACTGGACCCCCTTCTCCCTAATCTTTAGCCCCACTAGTTTTTATATTATAAGACGTTCGGCTCATTAGTTTGGCGATTTTAACACCTTTCGCCCCATTTCGTTGTCAATTTTAAGACCTTTCGTGCCATTTAGGTGTCGATTTTTCCTGGCGAGCGATAGCAAGCCTGCAATTTCAAGAGGAACCGGCCTTAGGCCGGAAAAAATTTCTACCGAAAAATGTACAAATTTATCTTGAAGGGGGGTCTAAGGGGTGTTTTTCTAAGCTTGATGGAGGTCTAGGGAGGAAACTAAAACAAAATATATGAATAAATAAATTAATAGACCAAACAAACGGCCGGTCTCCCCTTAACTAAACATAAGATCATAATAACCCCCAAAGACGTTGAATGAAAAAAGAAAAGAAAAAGTGGGATTTTGCCTAATAATGCTCATATTAAATATTAACTGGATGTACGCATAAGAACATGAAAAAAGGTAATCCGTTAGCAGTAAACAATTAAAATGAAATAGAGGGGTCAGAATGTATTTCCATCCTACCACAAGATGATATACTTGTTTATTTTCGCTGAGTATATGCATTATTTGGTAAACGAAAGAAAAGATCCAAGAACGTCATATATATAAATGTCTATCTAATTCCATTCTACTTAATATTGATATAGTCATTCATTGTTGCTGAGTATATGAAGATACGAAACGAAAAAGGTGATACTAAGACGTTAAGAAAAAAAGAAAAGTTCTGGAAAATAAGGAGGATGAACTATATAAAGATACAAATTAGCATTATAGGAAACAGGCTCGGATTATATTGTATTGCTCTTAAGTATACAGTATACACAGGTTGGTATATGAAAGGAAAATAAATACAGATTATGAACAAACATTCGGTAAAAGGGTAAAACAACACCAAAACTAATGTTGTGGGACACTTGGCTCAGGTAAAATGTTATGTTTTCGAGAATAATATAAGGTAATAACGGGAAAATACACTAATGTTATAGGAAACGAGAGGCTCACAATAGATTTCCCTACTACCACGTTTGTTGTAGCCGTTCGCGTGACACCCCCCTAGCGTCCCCCCCCCCCCCGCCCCCCCCCCTTCCCCCTGCATAGCCCTTGACTCCTGTAGCTGAGGTGTGGGGGAGTCAGGGGTCAATTATGGGGAGGCGGGACGGGGGAGAGAGGTACTGGGGGCAGGGTATGTGTGTAGATAGGGGGCGGAGTATGGAGACTGATGGTAGGCGTAGTAAGGTAGATGGTTGAGGTTGATGGTGAATTGGTGAAGTGCAATACAAGCCTGGTGACGAGAGGGGGCGGGGCGGGGGTATGGTGGAGGAGGAGGGGCTGGTTATAGTACGAAAATGAGAGGTTGGAGTGCTAAGTTGAGGTGGAGTAGAAGAGAGGGGTGGAGGAGAGGAACTAATGTGAAGGGAGAAAGTATATACGCGAGGTGGGAAGGTGGAGAGCTGGTTTTGTAGATTATGACAGTTTATTCTTGCTATTATTAGACGATTTGATGCAGTTTAGGAAGCAGGAGGAAAGAAGCGAAGTGTGAAAGTGAAGGGTTGGTATTGTAGGGCTGTATGGGGTCGTCAGATGGGGAAGTGGTCAGGTGGAAGAGAGAGGAGATGGGGTGGAATACGGAGGTGGATGGATGAAGTAGTAGAGCGGAATGTTGGGGGTTAAGAGGATAAATTTAGAAACTTTATACTCCTAACTCCTAGAGATCCTTCCAAAGCTTCATAACATCGTCTAATACTGGCCAGCATATTATGAAAACACGCGTCATTGAGTACTGAAAGGGTTAAGCTAGTGATCGGGTGTCGCAAGGAGGGAAGGGGGCGGGGCGGACTACGGAGGGGGAGGGGGGCGTGGAGTAATGAGGGGTCCAAGTACCTTACAATGATTCCTCCATTCAGGCTGCCAGGATTCACCTACTGTACTAAGTTATATTATAAATCTTAAAATACTCACAATTAATCCTTGAATCTAACAATGCCGCACAAAAAAAAAAAAAATCCCACATATCCCCACTGAGATTTAACCCTGGACAATACGTAATTAAGTACACATACAGTAGATCGCAATTACTATTCGATTCAATACCGAAAATAGATCCCATCTTGATAGAGCCAAATCGGGTGCACTCATAAAATCAATTATGTAAAGCTTTATGTGTGCAATGTGTCTCCTATAAACATAAGGTTCAGAATTAATCATGGAATCAATGTATCAAAATAATTCATCAGTGTACAGTACTATAATAATTGTTTCTCCATATATGTCCTAGAATATTGGTCGCCACGACTGTTTCTCCACCTATTTCAGACAATGCTAGCCATGATTAAAAATCTTGGTAATTCCATGCAGTGCTCCTTGAAAATTTATGGTCTACCTACCAGTTTCTTCCTGTAGGTAATCAATGTGGATAATGCATATGCTGTCCCTTATAAAACATATTGCCTAACTGACCTTCATCTATGGGAGTGAACACGACCTTTCTGTATTAGTCATCCTGAAACGTCCCCATCGCCATTGTCAACCCTCTGAGGATTTGATGACGCGTTTCTTCATTGTATACTGGCTATCATTAGCCGATTTAATATAGCTTAGGAAGGTACGAGGGTTAATTGAGAGATAATAGCCTTTCGATTCCTAGCTAACCGTCCACAGAGAAGTAAAATAGTCTAATGTTAGCCAGAATAGTGTAAACAAGACTGTCTAATATTAAGAGGGTAAACAGCTACTGTATATACCTTTAGCGACAGGCCCATATCTTCAAACAAAGACAAAATTTGATCCATAATTGTGTAGAGTTATTATGCAGTTGCAATAATTTTCATCAAGCATGGGTATTTTTAACTGAATATGTATTTAATAATTATATAATGTCGTACATGTGGCATTATAATTTGTCTTGTAAGGCCACCCCAAAAATAAAGTCAAATATGGGTACACAGCCAATGTCTTCTTTAATCGGTTGCAAAATTGATAATATGTGTACCCATCAAAGCTTATGTCGAGTATCTAGCAAAGGCTTAAAATTAATTTCAATTAGCCCTCTGAATAATGTCCTTCCTAAGTTCTGTCAAATTTGGGGGTAGCTAGAATCAAATGAAATTTTCGTTTAACTGAAAGTGACAATTTGTTTTCCATTATACAGCATAAACGGAAGAAAAAATGGGTTTTCGAGAATATTAATCTGAATATTATAGCAGACAGTAGATACATTCGAACCTGTCTCATAGAGGTAAAACATGATGTATTTTATTTAATACAAACCAAACCTCATTTAATCTGAGATGAATCGTGAAGAATAATATCATCTGAAGTGTGAAGGTCAATCTTACTTTTACTCTCACGGAAGAAAATGGCGGCCTGTGTGAGGTGTGATGGGTATGAGATAATAATGTGTAATAAATCATTCACCCATTACCTTTATCCTGTACTAAGACCCACAAGCCGCAGCAGAGGAATCTGTACGTCGTTTGAAATGACTGGGTGGTGAACTTCTATCTATCTATCTATTGCCTGACGCCGTGATCCCCGAAGGGGTGGCCACGAACTTACAACACGAAAATACAGTGTCGATTTTTTTTTCTCAAGTTCGGGAATCGTGGGTGAAAAGTTTGGAATATGTTTGGCGAAGGTATAACTATTTAATCAAGATTGATATAGACAGGTAATGATTAATCCATCCGATCAGCAAAGTGTTTCTAACTTTTATAACAACGTTACGGTATATATAATGTGACATATTTATTTCACGCGGGCTACCAATAACGGATTCGGCGTAGAAATCATTAAGAACGTAAGAACATAAGGACAATGGAAATCTGCAAAAGGCCTATTGACCCATACGAAGCAGACCGCGTCTTCCCTACATCCCTATTAGTTCTTTCCTTACACTAAAAATATCTACCACTACAACCTATATCCCTACACTTCATCTAGCGCTTCATTGGATAAGTCACCTTAAGGAAACTAAGCAAAAGCCTTAGTTCCCCACAAGTTATTGTACGATCTCACAATACCACCTCCAAGACCTCCCAAAGCTCCTCCTTCATAGCTCTCATAGCCGTTAAAGTTTACCACGGCAAGTATCTTCTCCAAAATCCTAACTACAACTTCTTCCATGATCCCCATAAACTCCTCTACCAAAGACCTCCGAAAAATATACCATGTTATCTTACATGTTCAGACTTCTGCTTGAATATTAACACCTCTACCCCACCCCAAATGTAAATAAGAGGAGATGGGATGAATCTAGTACCAACAAAGCACAATACACAATTTACGAGTTTGATATCTAAACAGCAAGGCCTCCAAAACTCTCATAACCTACACTACCAAGGCTGACATATAAGCTCTAATCGGCTCCAAGAACTCCTCCACAAGACAAAGAAATTGAGACTAATCACAAGTGCCGATCCAAGACGAGTAGATTATGCATGCAAGCGCTGGTAATGATGCTCATTTGTTTGTCACTACCCGGAGCTACAGTGTTATCGGTTACCAGTATTTTTCGCCAATAATTCCTTCCCCATTCAATATTTTCGTCCAACAGTCTGTTCCCCAATATTTGTTGTATATCTTTCTTTTATGTGAAATAAACAGACAAGAGGCAAGTCTGTCTGTAGCCTGTGTCTATTCAAATTAAAGAGTCTTAGAGAGCTACATTCAAGATAAATCAGTCATAATGCCTGGACACACGGAGCTTGATCTAGCACCCTCTCTGAAGTCAGTCAGGTTAAGTGAAGGTAAGGTTAGGTTAGCATAAGTGACAATAAGCTGCAAAGGGTTAGTTTAGGTTATTTTAGAATGGCGTGAACCGACTCTGAATTTGGGTGAAGTGACAGTGGGCGAAAACAATCGATATCCGTGGCTTCCTTAACCACACATTTTCAACTACATTTCCAAGCCCGTAAGAGTGAAGGTAAGTTATATCATTATTGGTTACCAATGTACACTGAAGGCCACTTTTAGCATGGCGGGAGGTTAAAATGTCACGTTGCGGTCTTGTTAACCCTTTGACTGTTGATTGTACACCTACGAAAAATATTTTAACTTTGACTAATGAGGTGGGATGGAAGAGGATGCTATCATATGTCAAATAGTAGAGAATGGACACGTTAGGGAAGTACTTTGTCTTGACTCCTGAGATGTACTAACCCAAAGCGCTGCTGATTAAAATTACAATTAATTTACATTCTTTACTCTTGGCAATGTCTAATGTATTATATTACATGCTTTTATATATGCTCAATATATACTAAACATTATATATTTTAATTATAATCTCTACTTGTGTATAAATGGGATACTGTGTTGTCTCGTAGACTGCTAGAAGTATACTTAAGAATCTTAATTTGGCTTATAGCGTAAAATAGTTTTCCAGATGAGAGTATCTAGTGTTGCAATGCCTAATACATAATATGCCGTTGATTTTCTTGACTAATCACAATAACCTGACACACTTGTGAATTCAATTATAGCAACAATTTAATAATCAACTTAATATTATTAAGTTGATTAATATCTATTATTAAGTTGAATATTATCTTACGAGCATTTTCCATACAAATCTACATACCACACACACACACACACACACACACCAACTCACACACATACACACACACACACACTGTACACACTAAGCCTCCTCTTTAACCCTCCTTAGAGCTGGTGATGGGTGGTTCTCTCAATAGGCACCAAGGAAACTATGGTCTCTCCACCCGACCAGAACTAACAGGTGAAGCGGCCTCGGTGTAATCGCAAATCCTGCTGCACAGTCGCGGCCAACACTCAATGCGCAAACACTCAATTCGGATGCCATCATATTTAGCCACCCATTACACTGTCAAAGCTTTTGTCCAACCCTACAGTATATCCAACGCCACTACCAACCAACCAATGCACTATTCATATACAAGCTGTTTTGGTACAGTGTCAAACCGGAGCAATTTTGTGAGGAGATTGAATTAATATGAGAAGGATTACAAGAAAATTACATAGTATAACATTATTTTGGCCATTATATTACCTCCAGAGACATCATTTGAACGATGAACCATAATTTTTGTTTACATTTACAATAATAAAGACTAAAAATAATGGACCTGGCTTTCGTTTGACACCCTGTTTTGGTAATTATCTGTAGTTCAAACAATAACCTAATACGAACTTTACATAAATAGAAAATTACTAGAGCATAAGGATTGGCAGGTGTGGAAGGGGGTGGGGGGGGGGGCTAAATACCAGTGTCATATAGTAATTATTATACAACACTGGTAAAAACTACAAGGTACTCTAAAAGTGATTTCAGGCGAGTAGTTGTTTCAAGTAAATTTGGTTAGATTACAAAATGCCGGAAACAAAGGTCTGTGGTTTAGCCATAAAGCTATACATATAATTTACCGCGACCTCTCCCTTCTCACACCATGGAGTATAAGCGCCTCAAGTACACCGAGAGGGAGGTATTCAATCCCCCTGATAATCCCACGCTGGAGCCTACAATCCCCCGCCTCCCAGCACTTATTTACACCTTCCTCTGTTGACTCCGGGAGGTGAAACTGTCTATGATATCAGCAGGAGAGGTCGACCTAGCCCTGACATCTTTGTTTGGGTGAATGTTTCGGGTCGGGTCACGGTAGAAAGAGGGCTTGGGTTCTGAAATGAATGGTCGGTGAAGACAAACGCTAAAATTAGTAGTAGTGCCGGATTGGTGGATTACAGTATATCTGATGTCATGCAATAAATACTATCGGGGGGGGAATATACTTTTTGTTTACTTATTATTTTATATTTTTACAGGCCAGCAAAATATAATCCTCAATGTATTTTTCCATTCGTTATACAGCTTATATGGTCGGAAAAGTGTTTGACTTCCTAGTACCTACCCCATAACCATCAAGACCAAGGAATTAAGAGTTGGTGTATAAATAAGTTGCTCTTTGTATCACCCGTTATCAGAAAGAGATTATAAATTTTTGCGTATTTCTTTCTGCAGGGGAGATACTTGAGCATGGTTCGGCTTACAAATATAACCGCCTGTCCGACAAACTCCCGTGACAGGTTCTTCACGACAGAGACATGTGGATTATTTCACCACAAAGAGATACTTTCACCACCACAAAGTATATTCACTATTTCCACTTTTACTCACACTATGCTAAACCAGGCTCAGACGCATGCTGGGTGGTATTTCAGTGATCTTCTTAAAAATAAATTCATAATCACACTAGAGCTTCTATCGGTAACTTTTGATCAGTTACTTTATTCAGGCAACATTTCCCATAATTTGTTGGTGACCGAATTATACATCACAAATTATGCCGTACCGGTATATATTATAGAAGTAATAAACCTAAAATGATAAAGGTATATTTACAATATCGTGAGCCATTCAATGATGTAGGTACAGTACTGTATGCCCATACACTGCTCAAGCTTTGCAATAAACACAAACACACATACACACACATATACATTATATACATACATACACACACACATATCAAAACGCAATGTATCTGTTATAATAAAATAATGCTAAAATATGTAACCGAATGCAGCAGAACTATGTAAGTTATTGGCACAGAAAACCTATTAGCCTCAAGACATGATGTAAGCCCCTAGAACCAGGTACGTGCGTGACGTTTCTCGTTCTCAGTGGGAACTAAAGGCTCCCCACAATATATTGATAAAGACATGAAGGAGGCCGTAAACGAGGCCTTGTTGTGTCAGGGTTATGTATGGCGGTGTTTGAGTTCTCACTCGAATATTTCGGAAGTGTGGAGGTGTTTTTCATTTGCATTAAGTTTCTTTTACACGGGAGATTACGGTTATTTATTCTAGTCTAACCTGACTTAACCTTACCTAAACTAATCCCATTTCACCTAACCCAACATAACTTAACGGGTAGTTTATGGTAAGGTCAGGTTAGGTTAGGTTGGGGATAGGTTAATGTGATCGTCCTGGTAAATTATAAGTAAGACAGGCGTACAAACACATCCAAACTTCAGTAGTATGTTTTCTTCCCAAGCCACGTCACTTAATACTTGACTACATTCGAGTTTCAGGCTATTAGGAAGTTCAAGCTCTATGCATAAATATTTTAGCCATAATTCAGGCTATAATAAGTAACACCCCGTTCTTAACATTAATCATCAATTACAAACCCAAATGTACTTGAATAAACTAATGAAAGCATATGGTCCTCCCGGGACTCGAACTCGGGACACCACACCCAGAACATAATCATCTAAACCATTACACCACCAACACAGTTAAATATTATCATGTTTTCTATACACATATAATCACATTTACTCATAAACGATTGTGGACCCGAATGTTTTTCTTTATGTAAATACAAAAATCGATTGATTTGTTTATATAACTTGTTTTACATTAAAATATAAGTATCGTTCTATAAATAAAGTATGCAAAATTACATTATTATTATTATTATTATTATTATTATTATTATTATTAGTTTATATTTTCCTTTGCTTACATATTATTAGTAGTATCAAAATATGCCTAAATCATCTGGTTAAAGTAATATTTATGAGTGGGCTAGAAACTATGGTATCCGAGTTTACATACCTGTCTAACCAACCCGGAACGAGTTACACATAAAAAGACAATAAACAAATAAAATAGAAAGGTTGACTTGTGCCAGTGGGCTGCACGAATAAAAATATGGAGAAATACAGGGCACTGTTATGGCTCCATTGCTTAGACAACTCTTAATTCTTTCAATACAAAAAAACTTTTGCATTATTCTAGTTATCATTAGACAATTTTCATAAGCTTAGGAAGCGAAGAGTGATTGATATACCTTATATATATTTGATTCTCAAAAGATCCTCAATATTTTAAAAGTACCTTATTTTAGCCAGAATTAAATTAAACTAAAGCCATCATATTGAAGGGATTTATGAGCAGAAAAGAACAAGAATGATGAAGAAGAAAAAGGCAGTATTGGCAATGGGTAGTAGAGGACACCAACCCTCACTCTATAGTACCAGCCCACCACTCTACTGTATGTCAGTAAAAGTGTTCACATTATAAGAACACACATTATTTGGTAGCAAGGAAACCATAGACAGTATTGGTAATATTTATACCCACTTGTATTATGTAGAATGAAACTGGCGAGAAGTGGCAAATATTTAATACATCTTGCTCGATACACACAATCACGGAAACACACCCACACAAACTCACTCTCTCTCTCTCTTCCCCCCCCCCCCCTTGAAAATGTAGCTAGACGGCGTGACACCCAGCTCAAGTAAAAGAGTCAGTTTCCTTGGGGCCTGTATCATTATTCACCCTATAGATCTTACCCTCGCACCCACCACTTATAACATTACGGAGGCTCGGATTTACACGCGGGGTCAGGCATTGAGTAACTCGCGGAAGGGGCTAGGGAAACTATAATGAGGGGGGGGGGGGGGTACGCAATTCTTCAATTTAATTGATAGCCCCACCTTCTCAGTCATGGCCCTGGGACACCTTCAGCCTCAGGGAGTCAGTTTGGTTCCCCCATCCACACCTCTTCGTATCACCACGCTAGTTCTTCCTGCTGGTTGTCATCATTGGTTACTTCACCTTTCCATTCCATCTTTTATGTCCTGCGAGAGCTGGGCCTCTTGTTTCCAGGGGGGCTGCCGTGACTCGATACTCATCCCTACCCCGCCCTACAACTGTTGCATGACTTTTAGGTGTATTTTAAGTGAACTCTTTATATCATATATACTGATGGAAAGTTCATAAAAAAACATAAGAATTATAACAATTAAGTTAATAAATAGTTATTAATTATCTATCGAACAACAAAACTTTGATATTAACCCATTAAGATACAAGGAAATATAAGAAGTGAAAATACATACAATATCTGAAGAAATACGCATATGTAATTACGTTAATAAAATCAGACAACGGCTGGCGAAATTATGCACATGATATGACGTAGATATATCCTGGACATTAAGGTTTGTGATTATCAATAATTTGCATGATTACCGGAAGTGTGAGTGTGTGACTGCATGATGGTAATGGTGAAGTAGAGGAGGGAGTACAGTGTGATGCATGGGTGGGTGGGTGTGTGTGGTGGGGGCTGCTAATTCTTTCACAACACCTGGAACACGTCAATCTGAAGTACTACATTGTGTTCTTATATGCAAGCCTCCAGCCTTTTATTATATATATATATATTATTTACTATATTTACTATTTTATTTATTTATATATAATATTTTATGTTTGTTTTATGTTTTTGCACTGTAAAGCCCACGGCAACAATAACTAAACTAAATAGACCTTGGTCTTTTGCTGACTCCCGTTTATCAATGGATGGCATTTAATTGAAGTTAAATAAAGTTCGTATGCGGGGCAACAGCTGGGAAAGTAAAATCAGACACTCCAATTGTTACACATAATGGCAGAAAATTACACAAGAATAATGGTCAATTGGGAGGAAAAAACACATTAGCATACAAAATGATGTATTCCAAACAGTTTCGGTGACAACTGCCACCTACTTCAATGGAGAGAAGACTAAGCTATGCTAGTAGGACATCAGCATGACATTACCGTATTTTAGCTATATATACACTCTGAAGTAATATTAGATCCTTCCCATGTTAGCAATGGCAAACATTTTATATGTGATTATATATATATATATATATACATTCCTTTTCATTAAGTATGAAAGCTACGTATGAAACTGATTTTACGCACTTAAATCAATTTCGTCTTCATTAACAATTTACAGAGAAACACCTAAGTAATTCGGATTGAAGTGGTCAGGTTAAGTTATTGCAGATGGTATTTCGCGTGCCATTTTTCCCGGTGCCTCTTTCACGTTGGGTTGGGGAAAACGATCCTGAATTCCAACATCTAGTATAGTCTATCGACCAATATAGTCCCGGAAGTATCGATATTGACACACCGACTATGACACAAGGCCGGCGATAGGAACGCACACACCTTGGGAAACTATAATTAATCTGCAAGATGGGTATCCGTGAGGGGCCCGGAATGGATCACCACCAGGGGGACAAGGGTTTGACAGGAGATATGGAGCGGGGAGGGACTGATGGTGTGTGTGTGTGTGTGTGTGTGTGTGTGTGTGAAAGAGAGCAATTGAGAACGAGGAGGGGGAGGGGGGTTCCAAATGTTGTCAAACTAAAAGGAATGCTGCAAGACACCCAGCTGTTCCAAACCCTTCTCCAGCCTACCTGCCTGTTTGTTTCTCTCTCTCTCCGAGACCACTCTTTCGGCTAATCCATTTTGACAGGGCGCATGAATGCCATTTAAAATATTAACGTTATTAACTATTGATACTGAATGGCGTCGTTGAACAAAAACAAATAACTATACTTTTGAATGAAGTCAACAAACATCTGTGCCACATTTCAAGCTACCTATCACATAAATTGAACACAAATCCGCATCTGTGTACGCGTCTATTCCGTTCAGTTCATTGTGGGGCATATGCATTGTAATAATACGAAATAAAGACTGATTGATTGATAGCCAAAGACAATCTGCACATGACACGAGACCACCTACTGCGGTATAGTAACCTGTGATCTGTGTGGCCCAGTCCTCACATCACTTCCTTCCTCAGACCAATGTAATTATGGAGAGAGACGTAAAGTGTAGGATGTGTTCGTCATCATTGGCAACACTACAAGCATAGTGTTCCTGTCACGAACACTTATTTTTCGAACAAAAAACACTGTGTAGCTAGATCAATATGGTTACATGTGAACAGGCTGCAAATCTTTGGCCTTGTGAAGCTCATTGTATTGGTCTGTAATGCTTATGCGAGTTCTCTTACACTGGCTTAACTATGTTTTTATTATCGGCATTATGTTCCTCCCCCTCCCAACACATACACGCAAATAATCCCACTTCATATCCAAAATTGTCCATTTTGGTGAGTAAGCTTGGGAAGTTTTCCCTCCGGTTTGGTGAATCAGTTTTACTTAATAAGTTAACAGCATTATCGTTTGCAACAATACCTAAATTCAAGTACGGTATTACAGTAGTGACCAAAGAGCTCTACCCTCAGTGTTCATTTAAACTATTGGATTGATGGACACTGGTTTATACTTCATTAATGTTGATTTCCTTTCCAGAATGGCAGGATACGGATTATAACATCTTAATAGCCTGACTGATCCTCATCAAAATTAAGTCTTTAAAACTGTCTTTAACCCCTTCAGTACGATGACCCCGCTTTTACCTTATATTCTGGCTAACTTTAGACGATTTTACTCAGATTAAGAATGTTCTGTTAAGATGGATTATTAAGCATTTACCTCTTTGGGGTAGGCTATATTATATAAGCTAAAGAAAACCATCTGATAGAAACCAGAGTAAGGTGAACATTATATTATATATTCATATAGATAGGGAAGATGCATACAAATGTTAAATATAAACTAGCTAATATGGAATTAGAAAACTCAGACTGTGAGAAAGATCTAGGTGTGTTTGTTAGCAATGAGTTGAAGCCTAGAAAACTATGTATAAGCATTCGTAACAAGGCAAACAGGATTCTCGGGTTCATATCTAGGAGTGTGAGTAACAGAACTGCTGATGTTATCTTAAAACTTTACTTGTCATTAGTGAGACCCCATATGGATTATGCTGTTCAATTTTGGTGTCCTTATTACAGAATGGACATAGATTCATTGGAGAGAGTACAACGTAGAATGACAAAAATTATCCATAATATTAGAAATTTTCCGTATGAAGAAAGGTTGAACAAATTAGGCTTACATTCGTTAGAGAGACGCAGAGTTAGAGAGGATATGATAGAGGTATTCAAGTGGGTTAGTGGGATTAATAAAGGGGACATGAAAAATGTACTAAAGCTCAGTGATAGCGAAAGAACTCGTACATTTAGTTTCAGAAAAGATATAGGCAAATATTGATTTGGTAACAGAGTTGTAGATGGGTGGAATAGGCTACCAAGTGATATAGTGGGATCAAGAACGATAGGGAGCTTTAAGATAAAATAGAAAGGCATATGGACGAGATGGGTTGGGTGTGAGGGGGATCTACCAGGTGTGGGCCAATCGGCGTTCAGCAGACCCCCCATAATCTTGTGTTAATCCCTGACCATTTTGGTGGGGGCAGTACTCAAGGTATTAGTGAGTTGGGCCTATAATTGGGCCTTGTAATTGGGGTTGGGTGTGACAGGATCTGCCTTCTATGGGCTGATCGGCTTTTTGCAGACTCCCATTTGCTTATGTTCTTATGTTCTTATATACCTGTAATGGTGAGAAAATTGAGTATAATTTGATGTACGGTCGAGGTTAATAAGTGTTGTCAGATATTTCACAAAATTTCGGACACAGACTAATTACTCTGAGGGATAAGCACTTTTCCCAGTAACTATAAAGACACCAATAACACTTGTTGAGCGAATACCACTGGAATCTATGACAACATTAATACCCCCGATTGTACTTCCTTTTGTCTAGGGTTACAAATTTTACCACATTTAACTGAATATACCACAAATATATTATTATGTTCTCTCCACTAACCAACTTTACTCCTAAACTCGATTAATGAAATTAACAAACACATGTGGCAGTCCGGGGATTCGAACCCAGGACGCTCACACCGAAAATCAACATACTTATGCATTGCACCACGAAGGCAGTTAAAGAATGTTGCACAAGCCTACGATTTATTATGAAGTTTCGAATCCTGCATACCAATCTTAGCATGCTCATGCTACATCCCAACTGCACTATCGGAGGCTATGAATATGTGAATGGGAATAGTAATTAATGGGGGCACTTAACCCTAGGGAAGAACAGGAATAGTCATATATTTGTGAGTGATAAACTTTAGTATACAACTGTACATTTCCCCAGTAATTCGTGCCTAAGGGACTAGGATCACTGAACCTTTTGAGATTTCTTTGGATCAAAGTACCTAACGAAGTATCTACTTTAACTCGTGTAGCATCCTCAGTCACACAACCTGCTATCTGACTAAAAAACAAAACTTATCAAGTCTACTTTCTGTTTTTACACACACCATCCAAACGAGATAATTCCAATAAAGGGATAGCCTATCTTGAGGTTTAAGGAAAGAGCCAAGGTATATTCAGTTGTATACAGTTCACCTTCCTTGCTAGGGATAACTTGGGTTGACGTGTTACTTTTCAAATCCACCATATAAACTAGATCCTATACTAATGAGCAATGAATTTACATTTTATATTTTGTTTTATCTTTTAACATTTGAACATGATTATAGATATTAGACTCAAAGACCAGTAAAGTTCACTCAAAGTAGTAAATTTAATTAGTAATAATTTCCCCTACTGACGTGGCTAGCAACTCCTTGCCCGAGGCGGAGGAATATTAGTTGCATAACCATAACATCACCTGGCAAAACGAGACGAGCGGTACTGAAGAGGTGGGTGCACGACGATCGACGATGCTCCCATTGAATTTCCTATCCCTCGCTCTAGTTTTATTGGCTATGTGATTAATGTCGCCCTCCATGAGGTAAGCATGTTTGTTTGAGTATACTAAGGGTCACAAAGTTTATTCTAATGATTTACCACCAAATTCATGAGTACAATGTTGTTGGTCCCTAAGCTGCCTGGCCGAACAGCCCCGAGCGAGTCCCTACAAGGACTCGTGCGGTCGTGCCCCCAGGGGCAGGGGGATAGTTGTGACGGTTTGGCTCCCGGAAACTACTCCCCACGGTTGGCAGCCGGCTGTCCTCCACTAGTCGGTGATCTTGTCCCCGGCCGGCCCCGGGAGGGTTGGCAGCCATCCATGGTCGGCAGCTCCGGGAAGTGGTCCCACGGAGTAGCCTAGACGCCGCCACTCCAGGACCTGAATACAATGTTGTTGGGAGTAGGCCTAGTGCTGCCTACAACTTGTGTAAACCTGATGGTGTTTTATGTGTAGGCTTAGCCTATTAGTTGTTTGGGTTTCTATTTACTGAAATGTTGATATAATTTATGTTTTAAGATCAGGAATGAGTTAAGCCACATTTATACATACATGCCATGATTCCTGTGGGCATAGGCCTACCAGTTGTTATTTTATGTACTTATGTCTAATGGTATGTATCCTACTGTTTCACATTGGTTTATTTCAATCTTTGGTAAATATTTACAAGCCGCACCACAGCTAGGATCTCATTTCTAATGGTAGTTTTGGGTTCCTATCATTTTATGCTTCATTGCTATGTAATTTTTATCCACCGGAATTATTTTTTCTTGGCTTTATTTTTTATTTTTTTAGCATTAGGCCTAACCTAACAAAACAAAAATAACCTAGGCCTAACCTAAAAACCTAACCTAACCTAACCTAACCTAACCTAACCTAACCTAACCTAACCTAACCTAACCTAACCTAACCTAACAGCCCCCAAATACATTTAGGTTAGGTTAGGTTTTTTGGTTAGGTTAGGCTAATTCAAAAAAATAAAAATAAATAAATAGCCTAAAGCCAAGAGAAAACAAATATTTTCCGGTGGATAAAAATTATATAGCAATGAAGCATAAAATGATAGGAACCCAAAACTACCATTAGAAATGAGATCCCAGCTGTGGTGCGGCTTGTATATATTGACCCAACCTTTTACTTTAGAATACTATGGGATTATTAGCCTTTAGGCTATCGGCCTACAACTTTTTTTGGTCACTGATAGGTTGTGATCAGTAGCATAGCCTAATTTTGTTATTTTCCTTTATTTAGAATAACTACGCTATAGGCTATTATTTGTTTTAAATAATTTGACAGGGTTCGAGTCCTGGGTTAACCCAGTGTGGTCCAGTTGTTTGCTCCCTGGAGTAAGATCAAGTTGGGTTGAGTCTGGCCTGTGTTGACATAGCCTAGATAATAAAATGACATAGGGCTATTAGGCAGGATATCTTTGTTTTGCCTATCCAAAGACCCTTCAACGAGGAAAAGCGAGCGAGAAGTTCGTTGGGACCACTACATACCCACCAATACTAATTTGGGTTTGACAACTTTACATTAACCCTCAACTTGCGGCAACCGTTATATGATGGGAGAGAGAATATTGGCCACTCCTGCGGCGCCCGTCATATGACGGGTGCCATTTTGAGGCCATTATACGCGATGAGAGAGACCGAACGTTGCAGGGACGACAGGCGGGCTTGGTCTAGTCGTCACGACCGCTCGGCACCTACTAGGGTCTATTGTATATATACCTCCCTTGCCTCCTACCGGTACCTCAAGGATTTGTGTTTTTTTTGTTTTTTAAATGGGCCTACCTAGGCCTAATTTTCTGCGATTTTCCCCTTCGGTTGCACAATCGTTGCAAGATAACCCGATGTCCTACAGGTGTCATTGGAGAGCTCTAACATCGCCCTTTCACTGATATATTATTGTATTAGGCTCTGGCTCTTGCTTATGCATGAAAAAGAGCATGGAATGAAGCTAATTTTCTGTAAATATACTTGCCAGGCACTACCATGATAACCCCTCACCCGCCCCTCCTCTGCTGATTGGGAGTTAAATTAAATATGTGTGAACAATGTCATAAGAATGTCAACTCGAGGAAAAAGGCTGGAATAGCGATTCAGCCTTACAAAAGGCAGGATTTGTCACCAAGTAGTGCTAGTAAGACAAACTCGCTCTCTAAAACGCATATTAACCCACTGGATACCAGCGACGCATCACGTGCGTCGGCAATGTATGTAACACTAAACCCCAGCGCCGCATAGGGTGCGTCACTGTTAATTACTCCGGTCCTATTGCATCTAAAGGGCTCAGATTTGTATGGGAACTGTAAGTATCCCAGGTCAATATACAGGAGATGCAACAATATAAGTAGCAAATTGGTAATGGTAGTTTTGGGTTCATATGCTTCATTTCTATATACTCTTTATCCCCGGGAAAAAAAAAAAAATCTTGGGATAATTTTTTTTTTTTTTTTTTTTTTTTTTTTTTTTTTTTTTTCTTTTTTCATTAACCTAACCTAACCTAAATGTATTTGGTGGCTATTTGGTTAGGTTAGGTTTTTTAGTTAGGCTAGCCTAATTACCAAAAAAAAAAAAAAAAAATCCCCGGGGATAAAAAGTATATAGAAATGAAGCATATGATGATGGCAACCCAAAACTACCATTAGAAATTTGCTACCTATATTGTTGCGTCTCCTGTATATTGACCGTATCCCACGCAACAATGCCGATGGTTGAAAACCCTCTAAAGTCCAGCCGCTTGCACGTAAGCATGCAAAAACCTGTTTTTGCATGTTTTTGCCTACCCATTTCCGCTCTTGTAATTCTGACTCGGGCGCCCCGTAGGACCCCTTAATGACCTAGGGGATCGTTTTTTTTTGTGGTTTTTCCTTAATTTCTAACCCATTCCTGGTGTTTTCTGGAAGACAAAAAATATGTACAACCATTAGGACAAGAGACTGAAACTGCACGTGTGTGGAACACTCAGTCTTAAAATTTTGTGTATGTGTATGTATGTATGCTGGTCCTGTGGTGTACATTTATTATTAATTAGCTGGTGCTCGGTGGGTTAATACATTTGGTATTCTATTTATGCGGGCATATACTGTCGATCCTCTGGTAACGTGCGTTTTGGAAACTCGGATTTGGTGGCACGCGGTACACCCCAAATATAAAAAAATTTGCTAACACGGTCAACACTTACACTGACGCGGGGTCTAGCCGGGCGCCGAACCTTTACTCCCGACTTTATTAATTTACCGATGCTCATATCTCTGCAAATCAATGGCCTAACCAGGTTTTTATGCATACCGGAGGTAGATATGGTCGTTGCCGTGCATTGGGTGAAGACTAGAACACTACAATGTGTCGTTATTGTGTGAGGTGAGAATAATTACCGAAACACAATGATGCTATTGATTGGCTATGTCGAGTGAGTGTGTGTGTGTGTTGTTATTGTGTGCAATGCGTGGCTAGGCTATCTCGGCCGCCGAAGCATTACTCCCGACTCGTCATTTACCGATGCTCATATCTCTGCAAATAAATGGCCTAACCAAGTGTTTATGCATACCAGAGGTAGATATGCCCGTTGCCGTGCGTTGGGTGAAGACTAGAACACTACATTGTGTAGTTATTGTGTGAGGTGAGAAATATAAGACAGCGAGTTAGGCGGAAATTCCGAAGTTCCGATTTTCGCCATTTACCGATGCTCATATCTCTGCAAATAAATGGCCTAACCAAGTTGTTATGCATACCAGAGGTAGTTATGGTCGTTGCTGTGCGTTGAGTGAAGAGTAGATCATTCTAAAATGTGTAGTTATTGTGTGAGGTGAGAAATATGATGGCGGGATTTCAGAGCTTCGATCCGAAAATGGCGGCACTGCTGTGATTCTCTCCTTAACGGCTTAACTAGCCTAGCCTAAACAAAATATTTATTCAGAGGTAAGAGTTGTTGCAATGGGCAAATCAACTCAATGCACATGTCAAATTACCTTTATAATTGATTTAATTATTAAAACATGGGCTTCTATGGAGAAAAAGTGGACTTTGTGGAAATCCCCAGAACACAAAGGTACGTTTAACATGTAAACATATGGGTTTGTTAACGCGGTTTTTGGTAACACTGGAGGTTACCAGAACACATTAGCCGCGTTACCAGAGGATCGACTGTATCCGCTATATTAGGGCTCATTCAGGCACTCCTGAATGATTGAGCAAGTGTCTGTATGAAATTTAATGTGTTCAGCCAAAAACTAGAAGAAAATAGCTTTAAAATAACACAAGAAAGAGGTTCTTAGCACACAGGGTTATTCAGCAGCGCTACCCTAGACATTCGCTAATTTGAGCTAATATCGCTAATGTTGTGCTACATTTTCCTTTGGCAGCGTTGCAGAGTCTAGCGGGACATACCTCATACCTCCTCAGTGTCACGGCCGCCTGGCTGGAGAGAGAGGACGGGTGCCTACCGCGCTCCCGCTCACTCGAACTCGTCTCTCGCAGCCAATGGGTTAAAACACGCATATGTGGAAATGGAGGTAAGACAGTGTGTAAAGGAAGGAAAGTTTTTGGAGAAATGGGAAGTATGTGGAAGGTGAGGAATCTCAGAATGAAAGCTAAAAGTGCTATGTATCAAGAGATAGTTGTACCAACAGTGATGTATGGAGCTGAGATGTGGGCTCTGAAGGCACAAGAGAGAAGAAAGGTGGATGTGATGGAGATAAACTGCTTGAGGAGTACCGGTATGTGTAGAGTGACACGTAGAGATAGATTAAGGAATGAATAGGTACATAGGAAAGTTGGACAGCAGTAACCCTTGTCGGCCAGAGTGGACAAAAGGGTGCTTTGCTGGTATGAAAATGTTGAGGGAATAGGAGATGAAATGCCTACAAAAAGTATATAAGAGTCAGGTACAAGGGGAGGTAGAGGGAGAGGAAGACCTCGGTTGATATGGAAAGATGGTGTAGCACAAGCGTTGGAAGATAGAGGGATGACTGTAGAACAGGCAAGAGAAGTAGGCCTAATGAATAGGAATAAATGGAGAATGCTTGTGAATAAATGAGTGATAACGCTATTGTTGGGAGAGGGGGTCCAGCGCCAATTGGACTAGATAATGGTCCGTCAGGCGCCTGGCTCGGGGAGCTGGTGTATATGAAGGGTCATGTCTGGATGTGAGGTGGGTGGGCATTGTGGTATGGTCTGGGACCAGGGGAGTGCTGGAGGCCCTTAGCAATCCTTGGTCTCTGGGTCTTCTGGGCGACCTAGATGTGTGTGAATTTTTTATTTTGTTTTTCATGTGTTGTGTTGTCACTGTTCGGGCTCGGTCTCGAGTCAGCCACTCCCAGATATGGAGTATGTGCCTGAGTATATACAGTACATACATACATACAGTACGTAGAAGTCTTTTGAATCGTACTCGGTCTATAGGCTACTTTCATTAAATGATGGAGGATAAGAAATACCTCAAACATGCCTCACCTCCTCCCTTGGGTAAATTGATATAATAACTACAGGACGTCCAATGATGTACAGTAAGCCACTTTTCTTACAAAAATAAAGTTTCATATATTTTCGGGGTCCCTATATATATATATATATATATATATATATATATATATATATATATATATATATATATATATATATATATATAAAGGGACCCCGAAAATATGAGACTTTATTTTTGTAAGAAAAGTGGCTTACTGTACATCATTGGACATCTTGTAGTTATTATATCAATTTACCATATATATATATATAGGGACCCCGAAAATATATGAAACTTTATTTTTGTAAGAAAAGTGGCTTACTGTACATCATTGGACGTCCTGTAGTTATTATATCAATTTACCCAAGGGAGGAGGTGAGGCATGTTTGAGGTATTTCTTATCCTCCATCATCATATATATATATATATATATATATATATATATATATATATATATATATATATACAGTATATAAGTGGCGGCGAAAAGTCTGCGCATGGGCCCTTGCGCACAGACTTTTCACCGAAAGTGTTTATAGACAACTTTTGCCAAATTTTTAGCTCAAGTCTCTCTCTCTCTCTCTCTCTCTCTCTCTCTCTCTCTCTCTCTCTCTCTCTCTCTCTCTCTCTCTCTCTCTCTCTCTCTCTCTCTCTCTCTCTCTCTCTCTCTCTCTCTCTCTCTCTCTCTCTCTCTCTCTATCTCTCTCTCTCTCTCTCTCTCTCTCTCTCTCTCTCTCATTTTTATATATATTTAACCTATACAGTACCAGGGACGTCCTTTTCATCATATTCTGGCAGCCATTATACGATTTTATTTAGCTTAGGAAGGACGTCTAGCAATAATAAGGCTTAAAACTATATCAACAAACCCTTTTAACTACCACAGATCCTTCCTAAGCTGCACAATATAGCTACAATAAAATATAACACCGTCGCTGGTACTCAAAGGGTTAAACACCTCCCCTGAGCCTACCTACTTTACGCCTTCCACCGCCCCAGCATTACCCGCAGACAATATGCCGGTTCGTCATTGTGTGTATGTTCTGAGAGTGAGGGAGGGCTGGCAGATGGTTGGGGACGATGGCTGTTATTTGCATCCCGTACTCTATTATTCAGATTTCCGACTGAGAGAGAGAGAGCGGGAGGGAGGGGGGTGTGTAACATTCTGAAGACGGCTCACTCATTCCTATATCCACCCGTTCTAAGAAATTTCGCTATACTGTATATATATATATATATATATATATATATATATATATATATATATATATATATATATATATATATATATATATATAGGTATCTATTATGAATATTTATATTTGAGATTTAAAAGTTATAATAATTTACCACTGAAAGGTAATCAGGTATGAGGGGAATGGATTTAGTAATTTGTTAACACTATCTGGTCCGACGTCTAGTGGGTTTTTATATTTTGTTTAACTATTATTGAGGATTTTACTGCTTTTACCATTTTCGAGCAACTGAGTTTAGTTTGTCCCCTGGGCTAATTAGAACACCTTCCTAGACTTCCTTCAAACCAAAAATGCCCACCCAGACCTCCTTCAAGCTAATTATATCCCGGCAGAAGGTCGATTATACTTAGTTACAGTCTCGCTATTGCTCGCCCAGAAAAATATCGACACCTGAATGGGGTGAAGCGTCTTAGTATCGCCAAACTAATGGGGCGAAATATCTTAAAATCTCCAAACTAATGGAGCAAACCAGTGGAGGTCCAAAATGCCCCCCCCCCCCCCCCCCCCCCCTCTCCTCTCTCCCTTGGACGAAATAGAGTTAAAACAGGATTATTATTTTGAGACGATTTCAAGACCCTGGACTATTTACGCTTTCAGTGAACTAGACGACGCGTGCATCCGACCTAACATGCCCGTATACTGATAGGAATCCCAATAGGAATGAAACATTGATTGAAACGAGACAGCTGCTTATCGAGGACAGTAAGAAGACCTTATATATATTCAGGACATTTTTCTGATTGATAGTGTGTGTGGGAAAGACTACATACATATGCCCAAACGTTGTATATTTATTGGGGTTGGGGGTTAGTTTGCTCCCAATACCTCTATCAAGCATTAAAAAACACCCCCTTAGACCCCTTTCAAGATAATTGTGCACATCTTTTTGGTAGAAAAATTTCCCGGCCGAATGCTGATTCCTCGTAAATTACTGGTTCGCTGACTTGGTTGTTTTGATCTCAACTTACAGTTAAGATATATACAATACATATCGTACAAAGGAAAAGGGAACAGAACTCATTACTAATTAAATTCACAGTTAGTTAAAGTGCTCCTCCTCACATGGTGAGTACATGCTTATGTTCATTCTCTCTACTTGTCTTAAGTTTATTTTAATCAGTATATTTCGGTACATCTAAACCACTGTGCAAAATATATACCTTTATAGATTGTTGGTTTATGTGTATGAAGGAGAAAAAAAGGCAGGTTGACTGTAACGAGTGTCTCGCCCAAAGCCAAAAGGTTGACAGAGCCAAATTCAAGGGACGTTGGTGTGCACCCTTCCTCCATTCCTTAACCCTCTCCGACATATGACGCAATTTTGAGCCTATTAGGGATACTTTAAAGCCTTTATTACCGTCAGGGGTATTTACAAACATTTAGTTTAGTTACTTCAACCTCTGCAGTTGTCTTTGAGTTAGCTGTGGGCAGAACACTAATTTTGGAGAGGTAATTATAAGAGTGAGAGAACTCTATTTCTTATTGCTAATCTGGCAACCTCTGCGTCATATTATTTCCCCCTCATTGCGCCTATTATTTCCCCCTCATTGCTCCCACCCTTCCCTACCCCCCAGGATGTGAAGCCTTGACTACTCTAACCTCTATATCTCCATGACTTTAACCCACCACCACCACCACCCACCCTTCAGGAGTACTTTAGGGGGATCGTACAATACCTCGCCAGGATTAAGCCACCTTTGTCATGCCTTTTCCTCTACCCACGTTGCCTATCTTTCCTAGTGTTATCGTTATTTGAGTCGACGATTTCTACTCACGTGTTTATCTTGTTCTATGTTACCTACTTTACTTATTCTTATCCTTGCCCCAGTCCACGTTTTCTACCACTATCTTAGCTTTACTGCAATACCTATCCTACTTACATTTACCCTTCCCTTCTCACTTCTTATTTGTAGTTTATCATTACTTAAACAGTTTGGTTTTGTGGTAATGGCTGTGTTCAAACAAGTCACTCGTCTGTTCAGTTTCCATTACAATGATCTCAAAGTGTAAATACATTTAAATTAATTTTCCACTATTAGTTTTATTTATATATATATATATATATATATATATATATATATATATATATATATATATATATAACAAAACAAAAAAACTCCTGAACCACAGTGAACTAACACTGAAGCGATGTTTATCTGTTAAGGATATTTGTCGCTGATAACGTAAGATATAACCTGAGTTGATATTATGGAGGTAGACACGACTTTTGACCATGATTGTACCCAAGATATATGTACTGTAGCCTATATCTTGATTGGGTAACATTCAAGGAGACTTCTTCTTCTTACCTCTGACCAGGTATAGGCTATCCTAGTGTTTACTAGCCTATACCCCTTTGAAAGGACATTAGCCTAACCTAACCTATCCTAGTATTATGGGCAGCCCCCACACCCCCGCTATTTGACATCTTTGACAGATTTTTGGTGTATTTTTATGTGAAATCGGGTTTTTTCAAGTGTCGATAACGAAATTCCTCCATGCGGACTATAATGAGAAAAATATGGCAAGTCTGTTGCTCCCTATTTTCCCTAATAAATTGTTTCTAATAAGGCGGATGTAGTGTCCTTGAAGATGATCCTTGCTTGTACCTACCCTCACAATTGTCTTCTTCAGTGGCGATTACCTTGCACTCCATAAATACAGAATAGCTAACATAAGAGTCTCCTCATCTAGGCAACAGTGTGGCTTTTGCGCTCACATTTCTTTTCTCAAATTAGTTCAGTTAGTCTTGCCAAAAAGACACTTGCTTCAATTCCCATTCCTTCCTTATGATGTGAACATAAAAGACGCAAAGCTTATCCTTCCCCTCTGCATTATACGATTTCATACGTTCGTTTTACTCCATTTGAATATATCTCGCTTGGTGTTTGATCTTTGGTCCCGGTAACTGGATGCTCCTGGGCAGAAGTTTAGGATGTTATATTATCACTTGTTGCAGGATGTCAAATGATTACTTGTTGTTTTCTTGCTCAGAAACCTCGAGCACGTTACGTCCTAATTTTATTTAATGTGAAGTGTTCATGTGTTTTGAACAAACTTTTCTTAATTTGTCATAAGAAGGCCTGGCCTAATTCTAGCATATTTGTGCTAAGGAATCCTTTCCACTTTGCTCACACGTCGGGCAGAGTTGTATATTTCACAGCATATATACTTCATTGTTGAGTTCTAAATTACCCATCCATACCTCAAGGATATGGTACTGAGAAAGAAGAAGGCATTTATCTTGACAGCAGTAAAAAAAAAAACCCGCCCTGATATGGCCCAACGTCTTAGGGGTTATTGTGATATTTTGTTTAAATTATTATTGAGGATTTTGCTTGTTTTTTGTCTTCCATTATCGAGCAATGTATTCTAGTTTGTCCCCTAGGCTAACACAAACGCCTTCCCAGACTTCCTTTAAAAAAAAAAAAATCAGGCTTCTTCTAAATGTGTAAAATTTGTTTTATAGAATTTATCCAGGCCAAACGCCGATTTCTTTTAAGTTACAGGATCGCTATCGCTAGTAAAAAAAGACACCTTAATGGGGTGAAGCGTCTTATTATCGCCAAACTAATAGGGAGAAACTTAAAATATCCAAAATAATGGAGCGAATCGGGAAGTTTTTGAGTAAGTATTTATTATAAACACGTCTCCACTACCCCCACCTTCCTTTGCCATCCATGACCGCCTTAAGCTTAATGTTTATTAGGCCAAATCTCAATAATAAATGAAAGTATCATACCACCTTTTTTAATTAAAAAGACAAAGTAAATAATGATTAAAAGAAACTATGCTAAGAACCCCCCACCCCCTGCAATTGTTGACACTGTCACTCACTTTCGGTTTCGGAGAAGCTAAGCAGATTTCAAATAATAAGACTCAATACAGCAGACATGGCAATCTACCATCGTTATTAACCTCAGAGTATGAAAGACAGGTGAGCATACATCCGATAATACCCCTCTACCCAGGGTATAGACAGCTAAAGCTATATTTTGCCTTTACCACTGCATACTATCTCGACATATGAAAGCAATTGCAAAAGCGCCTGGGAAAACGTTTGATAACCCCTGCCATCGTTGACCATCTCGGCGTAGGGCGGGCTGACCTTGTAGCTGTGAGCGTGCAAGGTATATGAGGGGCGGGGGCTGGGGGGTCGTATCATTCCCTCCCGGGCCACCACGCCGAAACCTTCGACCCGCCGACCACTTTGTTGCTTCAGGCTTGGTAAGGCGAAGATCAAACGAGGGGCTGTTACATAGTCTTAACCCTCAGTAACATCGCATTGCGTCGCATCGAGTGGTGGGGAAAGAGGGAGTGTGTGTTTGTCTCTTAGTTTGTCTTTGTTTGTCTTCTAAGAATATGCTCATTGGAGAGAAGACGGAGATAGCTTGCGTTCCATTCCATAGATGTAGTAAAAATGGCAAATAGTACAAACTACAAAACACTCATTCCAGAGTGTGTACAATTATGTAAACTCTTCTCTTACCTGTCCCACTGAAATTGTTTACACTAACATCATTCGATAAAAGTTAAGTTATTTTCGACAACATATCCATATGCAGCTCCAATTCTTAACTTAACATTGGTAAACCTTTAGCATAAATATAAAACAAACGCAACTTTCAATGAAAAGATTACGAGATCTCAAACGTTAGATCAGTCTCCTTAACCCTTTCACGCACATATGACGCAGAGGTTGCAAGATTAGCAATAATAAATAGTTCTCTCTTATAATTACCTCTCCGAAATCAGTTTTCTGCCCACAGGTAACTCAAAGACAACTGAAGAGGTTGAAGTAACTAAACTAAAGGTTTCTAAATACCCCTGATGGTAACAAAGGCTTTAAAGTATCCCTAATAGGCTCAAAATCGCGTCATATGTCGGAGAGGGTTAATGAAGGCCCAGTACAGCACATTCCAGAATCGGCTGTATTAAAGCATTCAAATGTATTCATGAACTAATTAATTTTCTGTGAAAAATTGAGTTTTGTAGAGATTGTGATCGTCGTTATCTGTCTGTGTTCCGTTTATTCTCTCTCTCTCACTCACATATAGCATAACGTACCTATCCTAAGTATATACAGGATTGTAAAAATTAATCTTCCGTTTTGTGTGATACTAATATAGGCCTACTGCATTGAGACCCCAAGACACCAAACATGACACTCAAATTATCTCTAAAAACTATATTCTTAAAAACTGCGAAAGTGTTAATTGCCTATTCCATATCGAATTCGACCTAAGGAATTGCATGTCGACTTATGAACGAGAACTTGATATTTCGTAAAAATAATGTATTTGGTAAAAATTTACCTATGGTCCCGTTAAAATATCCTCAAGTAACCTATTAAAAACTGTTCAGGAGACTGGTTAGAACTTGTAGGATGTTTATTTGAAGGTCGGAAATCAGTATTTACTGAGAAATAAAAGTCTTATAATGCCCTATGTTTTACGGGAGGGTCTGTACGCCGCCACATACGCGCGGCCCCGCCCACTGCCCAAAATGTACAAATATTGTATTAGATTAGATTAGCCTAGATTAACCTAACCTAACCCTAATATAATATAATATAATATAACATAGCATAACATTACCTGGGAAAGAGAGGGCAGGGACCCTGGGTGACCCATAGCGCAGTTTAAGACTTATTTCTCAGTAAATACTGATTTCCGACCTTCAATTAAACATCCTACAAGTTCTAACCAGTCTCCTGAACAGTTTTTAATAGGTTACTTGAGGATATTTTAACGGGACCATAGGTAAACATTTATCATGTATTTTAACCTAATCCAATAATCAAGACAAGTTTTATTGCGATTCCATTTCATTTTGCTTCTTATGTGAGCTTACCTCATATTCAGCAACAGGACTTTGTAGCGGCACTAGCTAGCTCATGAGTTCATACAAGAAGATGTTTAGTAAGTTAAGATAGTCACAGAGGCAGTTAGTTCCTGTAAGGATATTGTATTTATCTAAAGCACTATATTTCGTATTAGTCCCAATCCTTAATCTCTTACCATGTCTTGTAACTGTAGTCCCTTCCCCCTGATCTGATCCTGACCTTCCACCATAAGCCATAGTTCATGATCATAGTAATTAGGCTAGAGATCTGGATTAATAACCTCTGTAACTCAAAAATAGCTAGAGCAAATGAGTTGTGAATGTCCACACCTATAATCCTATTCCCTGGTTGACTCTTCTAAAATGGTAGAAATATTGGTATTATTCTATAATTGCACCTATACGAGCTAAACAAATTATTATTGTATTTAACAGGAAGGTATGATGAGGTAAGTGATGTGGTATAGGTGGCAATATGCGGAAATGGATTATAAGGGCATTCCACCCCCTTACAAAAATCTACGGTTACTCACTCCACCCCAACTGGATTTCTACTGTTTTACCCAACCAGCGGGGGTGTGGGGGCGGCAGCCCCCTCCCATAATACTAGGTTAGGTTAGGTAAGGTTGTTAGGTTAGGTAAGGTTGTTAGGTTAGGTTAGGTTAATGTCTCTGAAACAATGTAAAATCTGTGTCACATCTAGATTGATAGACTTTTGTCAGAGGGGGCGGAATGCCCTTATAATCCATTTCCGCATATTGCCACCTATGCCACATCACTTACCTCGTCGTACCTTCCTGTTAAATACAATAATATATTTTTTAGCTCGTATAGGTGCAATTATAGAAATTTACCGAAATATTTGTTCGATTACTCGTCCTTTTTTAGTTATACAGGTCAGTAGTAAAGCTTTTTGGCCTAATTGTAATAAATAGGCTATATAACCCCCACACCTACGGATGGAATGGCTATTCTAGAGCATCACAAGTTAGAGCCCTACACTCCCCCTGATATTATTGCTAACCTAGACTTTAGTACCTCTCACCATGAGCTATAGCACCTATACCCCATGTTATATTTTATCTTTCGTATAGTTTCTCCCACTATAAGCTATGTCATTACACATGTTACCTGATATTATAGTTATCTTAGAGTGCCTCCCGCCATAAATTATAGTCCCACAACTCTCCCACGATATTATAATTATCTAAGTCTCTTCCATTGCAAGCTATAACCCCAGCTGCCTCCACACCTCAGCTGATGCTATGATTATGCTAGAGTACCTCCTATCACAACCTACAGCCTGTCACACCTCAACAAAACCTTTCGTCTCATTAACTCACGTCCACTCACCGATTATCTGCAATCTCTCTCTTCGCCGCAATGTTGCATTTCTGTTGCTATTCTATCGCTATTACAATAATCAGTGTTCCTCAGAGCTCTCTCAGTGTACAGTATGCCACCTCCTCTACGTGTTAAATATAGTTAAGATAATCTGCATAGATAATACATATTCCAAAATACTTCACTAATATATTTTGTACACATAGACAATAATTACCTTTTTAGATGCGTAGGCCGCCAGAACAATGTTGAACACTCCAAGGTGAACCAGATATACTCAGCGAGATAACCAACCACTATCGCGACCCAGAAGCCCAAACGCCAATACACAAAAACCACAGCCCAAACAAATTCAACGCCATCAAACACCTAACAAAGCCACATACCATATCCAACTCATTATTTACACCATCTGCTAGCCATGCACTAGACCACCATTTCCAGAAACACGCCGGACAATCGCTCCCCACTATCGCTAGCACAACCTCTCCCCGCGATCGCTACTAACCGACTCCTACCCTTCCTAACCAACCCCCCATCCGCATACACACGTCATCAGCTGATGACGTCATCGCATCCTAGGTAATTTAATCATCAGGGTAATCTTAATCTACCCTAAACATTATAGATAGTCTACTTGCCATTATACTAGGTACTGTAATGATAGTATACAACATACATTTACTTAATTAACACCCAACTCTTGATCTAACTATCCAAGGGTAAACAACCATACCGGTCGTTTGAAGGCCAATTTGTAGCCAGCACATCAAGATTCTAACACTACGTAGAGTACGTAGCACCCGTCTTGCAAGACAATCCCACCCCTATTCTGTGCAACTCTCCAAACCAAGAGTGAAACGATATTCCCAATCTTTCTTCTATTCAACAGCTGAGCTCTGGAACTCTCTCCCTGAATCCACCTTTACCTCATCCTATGACTTAAATTGCTTCAAACTTCGTGTGCCCAGGCATTTTGGCTCGAACATTCCTTGATTTTGGCCCTGTCACTCTTTCAACTCTGGAGGAGGCACTCGTCACAGGCAGTTTTGCCTTTTGTCTCTCCCATCAACATAGGAAACTGATGCCAGAGACTTAATCCCTTGCCTACTAGGTGACATTTACAAGTTTTATTAATATTTTTTTTTAAATACACGAAAGCAAGATATTTGTGTAGAGGAATTACTGAATGTAGTTATGGACCCCTTCTATATGGAGATGTCTCTTTTAACACTATCTGGTGCAATATCTCGGATGTTATTATGAGTGTGTTACTTATATTATTATTGAGGGCTTTGATTTTTGCTGCTATTTTCGGCCAATGTATATTTTGTTTTCCCCTAGACTGATAACTCCTCCCCAGACTCCCCTGAAAAAAAAACACAAAAACAAAAACGCCACCCATGATACACAAATGTTTTTAAATGTCCCAGGTTTAGGTTGGGTTCTCCTAAATTGTATGCACGCTATCGATCACCCAGAAAAAAATCGACACCTGAATGGGGTGGAGTGTCTTATAAACGCCAACCTAATGAGCTGAATCATTTGAAAATATCTAAACCAATGGAATGAAACAAGGCTGTTCCAAAAAGACCACGCTCTGCACCAGATAGGGTTACATTGACCGTGTAAAGTTAGCCAGAATAGAATAAATATAGCGTCATCGTACTGAAAGGGTTAAAGATATATCCATGTCTCCTCTGCTTCAGATTTCCGTCAGCTGCGTCGCCTTCTGCCGCCACCCCTACTTCTTCCTTTTTCCTGTGAGGTCCTTTGCTGTCTTGAGCCTGCCGAAGTCCAGAGCCTGAGGAAGGAAGGGCCATCAAGATGATCAAGCTGGTCAGTACTGTCTTTCTCATGGTATAAAGACAATTAGAAGTCCTTAATATCATGGGTCTTTCTTGTGTGGGCGAAAATACGGCAGTGGGAATATTACTGAACTCTTTCAGTAGCAAGACGTATTTTCCTTTGCAGTCTTGTTAACACTAGACGATTTTATGCAACTTAAAACAGATTTTAGCATTCAAATGGGTAAACTCAATCCAAATCATCCCTTTGCCTCCGACAGATCCTTCCAAAGCTTAATAAAAAAGTCTAATAACAGCCAGAATAAAATTATAGACTGCGTAATGGTACAATTAAGTGGTTAAAGCATGTGTTAATTAGATATTATGAAATGGTAAGAAAAATACCATTTGAGGATGGGTTTTTAATATGATGGGCCCAACCTCACAAGGCGTTTCTCTTTATTATTAACCCATTCAGTACCGGTGATGCCCTTCTCATTATATGCTGGCAACTATTAGATTACTTAGACCATTTAGTTCAGCTTAGGAAGGACATGTACTGTACCACTTAAAATGCTGCAGACTGCCTCAATTAATCAACAGATCCTTCCTAAGCTGCATGCATTCATATACTGTAAATATAGCTGAAACCAATGCAAGAAATCGTCTCCGGTATTGAAAGGGTTCAATCATGTGGCCAGATAATTATTTCACATATTTTGTTTGTGATAATTGTGTCATTGGACGATTGTATCGAACAAGCCGGGTCAATATGATTTGTGTATACTCATGGATAATATCCAGAAATCTGTTGCACATACTAGTATATGAGAAGAGAAACTGAAAGAACATATTTGTGAAGTGATATCTTGAATCCTTTGCTAATTATCGGAAAGGTTTTGAAAACTAACCTAAAGAACTTCATCAAAAGTCTGTATAAAACCGATGCCAATGCAAATGATGCCAGGACATCGAAGTATATAATTTGTATGATTGTGTTCTTTTATTTAATAATTTTCATTTTAGTAAGCGTTGTTTCCACATAGCGATTTTGATAATTTAATTTGACTTTATATTGTCCTTGTCCCAATTTTGGTTTGTTTAGTTTGCAAGTTTTACATTTTAATGTATGAATATTAACACTACAGACATTCCCACTAGTGATATTCGATGCAATATAGATATTTTCAATATCGATATTTATTTATAATGACTATGTTCTTGTATATTGTTTTGTGAGTTAACCCTTTAAAGATTATTACGTATTATGACAGTTTATTCTGGCTATCATTAGACGATTGTGTACAGTTAAAGAAGGATCTGTGGGAATTATAAGGGTAAAGACTATCTCAAATTAGCCCTCTGACTTCCACATACCCTTCCTAATAAGAACAAATCGTCTAATAATAGCCAGAAACAGAAAGGAAATGGGTGATCGGATCATGAAAGGGTTAATGAGAGAGCAGACACCGACTTGCCAGCGAAAAATGACAACCACGAGAGCATCATTATCTTATCTAGCCAAACCACAAACTATCCGTGAATATAATACACTGTGCATTCGGTGTCAATAATTTACAAAGAAGGCAAAGGTTATAAGAAACTACAAATGGCTGCAATTGCGTCGAATAGTTTGCGAGTATATATTGTAATGCTGTACTGTACTTGTTAACTTTCTCAGTATACGATGACACGTTTCTTAATTATACTATGGCTAATCATTATAGACGATTGTCTTAAGAATTGGATATACAGCACCTGCAAGAGTTGATAAGTTATTGAAATAGTTTGTATTTCTTGGATTCAGAGATCCTTACTAATTTCCATACAATTTTATTATATTAGCCAGAACTAGAGAAAAATGATGCTATCGTATACTGAAGGGGTATATTAATGTTTTTATCATAATATACAGTAGCCTACATATTAATGTGTATGAATGTGAAAGTAGGGGTAGGTGCTTAATCGTGATCTTAAGTACAACATATTGATAACGCTGATTTTAATCTTAGTCTTTTATTAAGTACTGTAATAGATTTCTTCTCTGGTTCCCAAATTGACTAATTCCTTTAACATGACGATAGTACATTGTTATATGTGCGATTAGTTTGCTTTGGAACCAGATTAACTTGCTCATGTAGTGATGTACAGTTGTACACCCTATGTGGTGGATTGTGTTCTTTTATTTCATTTTTTTTTTTTTTTTTTTTATTAAGCGTTATTTCCACAGCGATTTTGATTAGTTCCTTTGCTTTTATCTTGTGTCGTCCCAGTTTTGGGTTATTTATTTTGCAAGTTTTACATTATAATTATTGAACGTTTCATTAACCCTTTCATTATGCAATAACATTTGTTTTCATTGTATTTTTAAAATAATTAAACAATTTACTTAAGTTTGGATGGTTCTATGGGATTCAAAGAGATAACTCTTGAAAACATTTTACTTTTTGTTTTTCCAGAGACAATCCATAAGCTCCATAAAATGGTCTGATGCTAGCCAGAAAAGAAGCAAATAGTACCATCGTATACTGAATGATTTAAAACTATTCCTTATACTTCCTATGTCATTTCATTAGTTGCGATTCTGATAGTATTCATATTAGCACAATATGCAATCACAGGCATATGAAAACTAGATACTTGAGTGTATCTCATTTTATTTTGTTATTTATATTATTATTATTTTTCAGGTTCTCTGTGTGAGCCTGGTGGCCACCGTCTTTGTCCAGCAGACAATGGGGCAAAGGTCCTTTATACAGCAACAGGAAGGGCTGGGACAGCAACAGTTCCAGCAGAACTTGCTGGCCCAGGAACGTTTCTTGCAACCTTTGTCTTTAGCTCGTCAGCTGCAGTCACTATCTCAGCAGCAGGGTGTACTAACACAGCAGGATTTACTAGGACAGGTTGATCCACTCTTACTGGATGAACGGATCCCACTGACACAAACAGTGGACGCCCAAGCAGTACGTCTGGAACAGCAGCTGAGGACTCTTCGCCGGCAGCAAGACTCTCTTAGGGCCAGACAAGAAGCTCGACTAAGAGAGGAAAGAAGGCGTCAGCAAGATCGAGCTACCCGACTCCGAAACTTTCGTCTCCAGCAGGAAGCCGTTCGTCGCAGGCAAGAGGAACTTCGACAGACCCGACTTACCAATGCCGATATTTTGCAGAGGAGAGCAGAAATAGCCCAAAGTCAAGCCCTTCTCCAGCAGCCACTGACAGTAGGACAGGGCCCATACATTCCAATCGTCGAAGATGAGCGTGATGGTCCTTTCCAGGATGGAACTTACTATTTCAAGTAAGTGAAGCTCAGTAGTATAGCCCCATTTCAATATTTCCTCAATAATCATTGCTAATATTTCCCCCGCAAGTACTAACCAACAAATTCATAAATATAAATTATCTGAGCTACCTGATACAATAATCTTATTTCATGCATATGCTGGTAAAAGATTACCCATGTTTAATATAGTTTATGTACAGTTATAGTTAGGAATAGGCTAACTTAGCATCTATGAATGATAAAAGCCACACAGTGATCATTAACTAGTTAATTCCAGTAGTGTGAAGCAGTTTTTCAAAATAGTTTGCCACTAGTGTATCATAATTGCGCCGCCAAAAAATGTCCAGAAATTTCTGACCACGATTGTACAGTACATAGAAAGTGTTCATATTGGAAAGGCTCTCTTCGCCGTCCAAGTAAAATTAATGAAGTGATAAGTTAATGGGTTGTGTAATAGAGGAACAAAGATTTGTTTTGTCGATCTGTTACATAGATAGGCCTATCCTAGAACCTTTTTTAATGGTGACTGAATATGAATAGTCAGAAATGTTCAAATTGCATACAACCTTCAAAATAATCCACACACTAGCGAGTAATTAAGAAAAAGGCAAGTCATTTAGATGTTTTCGTGACCCACAACAGTGAAGCTCACGAGAATCTTGTAAAATTATTATGTTCCTTCCAACAACCAACTATACTCCTAAAATCGATTAATGAAAATTACAAACACATGTGGCAGTCCGTGGATTCGAATCCAGGATGCTCACACCGAAAATCAACACCTTATGCATCGCACCACGAAGACAGTTAAAGAATGGTGGACACTGCCTACGATTTATTATGCAACTTCGAATCCTGCATATCAATCTAAGCATGTACACACATCCCAACTGCAACTCACATAGGCTATGCATATGTGAATGGAAAGAGCAATTAATGGGGCCTTAACCACTAGGGAAGTCCTCTCGATAAATTACCCCTGAACCAATATCAATTATTATGTTCCTTCCAACAACCAACTATACTCCTAAAATCGATTAATGAAATTTACAAACACATAAGTTATTTAGAAACTCATGACCAACCAACATTATTTCTATATAACTGACTGATCTGCTTGAATAATTATTGACGCTTATTGTCGAGTGTGCAGACCAGAAGATGACATAGTATAAACGCTTTCAGTCCGGGTGAAGTTAGTTTTCTTCATATTCTGGCTATCATTAGACGATTTTACTGTGTTTAGGAAGGATTTATGTCGGTCAACTAATAAATGGAGTTATAATACACCTATGATTACTAGACATCCCTCCTAAGCTGCCTAAAATTGTCTACTACTGTGATAGCCAGAGTATAAGGAATAATGGCGCCACCCGTTCTGAAGTTTCTAAATGTTACTCCACATTAATACAAATTAACTAAGCTCTCCCGACGATCAGGTACTCCACCGGGAATGGCATCGTCCGGGAGGAAGGGTCCCGTCTTACCAGCCCCTACACTCACGAGGTCACCGGATCATACTCGTAAGTCTGCAGTATCTCAAAAATGTTACACACACACACACAGTTAAATACAAACACACTAGCCACGTAAATCTATTCCTTATTGCCTTATAATGTACTCTTTCTGCTTAGTCTCCTGCAAGGGCCGTTGTAAAGGTGATCTCCCCGAACAAACACCACCAGTATATATAGTCAGGACAAATAACTCGGATATTGACTCGCCTGAGAAAATAATTTAATAGATATATCAACAGGCACCAAAACCAATCAGACAATCGAATAATTAACCCTCTCCGACATATGACGCGATTTTGAGCCTATTAGGGATAGGCCTACTTTAAAGCCTTTGTTACCATCAGGGGTATTGAGAAACCTTTATTTTAGTTACTTCAACCTCTGCAGTTGTCTTTGAGTTAGCTGTGGGCAGAAAACTAATTTTGGAGAGGTAATTATAAGAGTGAGAGAACTATTTCTTATTGCTAATCTGGCAACCTCTGTGTCATATGAGCGTGAAAGGGTTAAGTAGGTAGCAAACCAGACACATTACCAGTCATCCAATCAACCAGCAAACCAACCAAAGAAACCAAACAATCAATTAACTAACAACCCAATCAACTAATCAGCAACCCATAGCCTTATGAGGGCTTCGGCCCAGAGGGCTAGTTTAAAATAAACACGTCTTCAACAACAACGACAATCAGCAACCCAATCAATCGGCAACCCAATCAAACAATCAACAACCCAATCAATCAATCAACAACACAATATATCAATTAACCAACAACCAAATCAATCGGTCAACAACAAATATATCAATTAACCAACAACCAAATAAATTGATCAAGCATTTAATAAACAAGTAATCCAACTAATCAAATATTTAATTAGCCGGCCAATCGATCACCAAATACATCCCTGCCACAGGTACACGGCGCCCAATGGAGAGCTGATCATCATGGAGTACATAGCCGACGAAAATGGTTACCGTGCCTTCCGCGTCCGTCCAGACAGGTGGGTCGGGGAGTGAGTATGTGTGAGTGAGGGAGTAAGTGGGGAAGGGGAGCGAGTGAGTATATGAGTGGAAAGGTGGGTGAGTGAGCGGGTAGGTGTTGGCTATCTGTAGATGGAAGATCATTCAGAACTGAGTGATTTTCCTTTGTTGATGGGCCATAGGATAGTTGTTGCTACCCTAAAGCTGCGCCTCAAAACTAAAAAAATTATAACCCGTTTTAGAATGGCACGCTTAGAGGCTCGAGATGTATTATGTAAAATATTAAATATTGGCATTCTCAAATCGAGATGAGGTGCTTGGCCCTTTTTTTTATTTTATGACGGAGACCAAAGGCAAAGTTTCCTGTAGCAAGTGACCCCCCAGTCATAAGATGAGGGAAAGACAGATTGAGATAGAATTCCAGAGCTTACTTGTTGAGTAAAAGAAAGAGTTTGAATATCGGTTCACTCTGAGGTTAGATAGTTGGTCAGAATAGGAGTGGGCATGTGTTGAAAGGTGGGTTCCCACCACTCTGTATAATGGAGGAAGTATACACTGAAGAACATTGATTATTGTAATAGTGGTAAAAGAGTGAGAGCGATGCAACATTGTGGCGTGTAAAAAGAGATTGTTGGGAATTATTAAGAGGAGACGAGAGGAAATTACTTTGACTACCCTTTAGAGAAATGCGGAATGAGTGGAACCTTCCCACACATACGAACAATACTCGATACATAGGCACATTGTGCCCCTGTACAGAGAAAGAAGCTGTGCGGGGGTGAAGAACCCACGAAGACCGTTGAGTACACCTAACTTCTGGAAATTATTTTAGCCAAAATGGAAATATGATCTTTTCAAGAAAGGTCACTTGAAAAAGAAATACCAAGAATTTTGAGAGAAAATTAAGGGTTGATTTGTTTATTTTTGAAGAATACGGGATAGTCATGTGGAAGGTTGTGACGGGTAAACAGATAGAGAAATTGAGTTTTGGAAACATTGAATGTAACAAGATTTTCTCTGCCCCAATCAGAAATATTTGAGAGATCAGAAGATAGGCATGCTATGGCCTCATCATGTGAGTTTTGGAGTAATTGCATGTCGGGTCGTTAGCGAAAACTAGTTAAATAGTGTAGGGTAGAGTCATCAACATATGAGTGGATAGGACTAGGTACGGTACTACTGAGAAGATCATTAACCCGTAAAGTGCGATAGGCCTGACGTAAGGCACGGTATTTAAATGTGTAAAATGAACCCTTCAAATACCATGCCATTTTTTTTTTTTTTTTTTTTCTATATTCCAACTAGCCTACTCCCTCTCGGGCATAGGCTGAGAGCCCTTACAATCCACCGCTTAACATGGTGAAGCCTGTGAGGTCTCGTTCCAGTCTGGGGAGTGAGACATGTGAAGCATCCATTCATGGCTCGAAGCAGCTCCATCTCTGAAGCAGCTGGTTGCTTCATTCAAGTGCTTCACTGTCTCACCCTGCAGACTCAGACCCTCACTCTCAAAATGCCACCTATTGAGCAGTGAACTCACTAGGCATTGTCCCCCAGTAGCATATTTTGAATATGGGAATATTCAATATTATTCATACAGTGCTATTTAATCAGGGAACAATGAGGGTATTTTTTTTGGCATTTCGGTGGGCTTTGTGGTAATGCACTGATACTCTAGCTAGGTACAGCACAATTTCAATCCCAATAATATCTTCCCATTGACATATCGGGATTTGAACCCGGGTCCATTGGATTACCAATCCAGTGGCAAGACCACTCCACCACACCTCCCCGGGAAATGTCTCAAAATTGTATGACCCATAGAAAGTACAGTAGTAATATCTCCCCATACCACATCCTCCACTCCTACCCCCGTTTATACTCCACACCCCCCCCTCCCTCAACTTGACTTTTTATTTTGTCCATTATTGTGCAGTCCATGGGTTAATGAATATTAGAAAGAGAACTGGAGACAGGACAGAACCCTGAGGAATGTCGGAGTTCATAGGTTGAGGTAGTGAATGATGGCTGTCCACAACCACAGTTAAGAAACGGTCAGAGACGAAATTTGAGATAAAGTCACAGATAGAAACCGAAGGAAGGTCAGTTTAGAAATTAGATATTTGTGCCAGACTCTATCAAAGACTTTCTGTTAGCACAATAGAAAAAGTCTCACCAAAGTCCCAAAAGGAGGATGACCAAGTGTTAGTAAGATAAGAAAAGAGATCATCACTTACAGAAGAGAGCCATACTGGCGATCTGAAAGTAGATTATGTGAAGACAAATATTTAAGAATTTTGTAATTAAAAATAGATTCATAACTTTACAGATGCAAGAAAAGAGAGCAATTGGACAATAGTTCGAGGGTTGAGAGCGGTCACCCTTCTTTGGGAGAGAGAGAGCAAACTTCCAGCAAGAAATGAAGATGTTAGAGGAAAAACAGAGATGAAAGAGTTTGCCTGAGCAGAAGTCAGCACGGAAGAACAGTTTTTTTAGTACAACAGGAGGAACACCATCTGTTCTGTACTCCTCATTATTTTGCCCAGAGAGGGCAGAAACTACATAATTAGAAGAGATTAGGATAGGTATAAGTAAGAGAGAGGGGGGTGGAGACGGAGGACTAGCACCAGAATCATCCAAGGTAGAGTTTTTAGCAAATATTTGAGTGATGAGTTCAGCTTTGTCAGATGAAGAAGTAATGGTGGTGCCGTCAGAGTGGGAAAGACGAGGAAGTAAAATTGTTACTGAGGCTTTTGGCTAGATACCAGAAACATTGGGTAGAGTTAGAGTTGGAAATTTCAGAGCATTTGTATATAGATGAAAGAGTTTTTGGCGAGTCGAAGAATGATTTGGTTAATTTTGGGCTGGAACATAAAAAGTATGAGATTCTTGAGTTTAAATATTTCGTCCTTATTGTGGACAGCAGTAGAACAAACATGAGGAAACCAAGAATTTGTGCATTAGACTGAGAGAAAGCAAAGGAATGTATGCCTCCATGCTCCAGATGATAACCTCGGTATTCTTCAGCGTTCTCTGATGGTCCCCAGCCATGGAAGCAAGAATTAGTCCATGGGAAATCAATGAAGTTCTGCCTAAAGAGCCTCCCAGTCGGCAGTGCCAAAATGCCGCAAGCTGAGAGGATCGGATGGCCGTACTGGAGAGAGAGAGGACAGGTAACAGAGATATGGTTATGATTGGAGGAGCCCCCCCCCCCCATGGTGTAATGGCCGCCATTATCTTTTTAAATAACTGTATGTAGGTGTATTGGAAAGAAGTGTGGTGTGCTTGTTAAGTATAGTGAAATGAATAGGAGGATATGTTTGTGAGATCTAGCTGGACATGTAAGTGAGGCACAAACAAAAACTGGGGGAAGCCAGGCAAATGAAACGAGGATTTCCAGCAACTCCTTATCATATACCTACGAGATCTCCCCTGGGTATTTCCCGGCTTGATTGGTGGCTACAATCTCCCCAACCTTGAGGGAACCTCCAAAACTGTGTGATTACTTCAAATGTGAGGATCGTGCAGCAGCTGATATAGGCATTAGGACTAACCCAAGGTCAAGGAGAGGCTTTGACTCTGGAAAGATGCTCCAACTTTGTAAAAGAGAGCCATGCTGCTGGAGTGAAAGAAGACAAAGTTCAAGATAAAGCTGCGTCTCATTTACCACACCAGTTATAATATAAAGTTTTCTAATCTTTATTTGCCCCACCTTCCTTCAGACCCAGTGTGGTTGCCCGTCCTCAACCCATTCCAGTGCCCCCGCCCTTCCGCCCACCCCTGTCCCAGTTCCAGGGGGCCTTTTCATCCCTGGGCCGCTCTGTCTCCCCCCTCCCAATTATCGATCAGCTTCCCCTCCGCCAGTTGCCCAGGACCAAGAGGAGGAACAGTGCCCCAGTCATCAACGTCTTTACTGGCGGGAAAACCGGTCAACGGAGTCAGCTGGGATTCGGTTCTGAGGAGGACTTGGAGGGGTCGGATTCCTCGCAGTCTCTGGTCGTTCTCCAGCCCGCTGCTAAAGATGCTCCTGAAACGCCTGCTGCTTAAGACTTCAACACTATATACATTCAGGGTAGTATGAAACCGATACATGTGCTATGAAGATGTGACTGGCTCTCACGGTCTTGTTTATACTAGAAGTGAATAAATTAGTTTTCCCACGTGCATTTATGTTGCAAGAACTGGGTAACCGAAGTCATTCGCCATAATACAAACCAACCACAACCAATGGTGAACCATTAAATCCAGACCATTATATCATCTATTACTGCTTTATCTGACCCCGACTGTACTGTGGCAAGAGGAGTTGGGAATGCACACTTACATATATTTCTTTCGAACTATAAATCTGCTTATGCAATGTGAATGGAGAGTTCTGAGGTTGTGTTTTAAGAAGATAGATAATCCTTTTCATATCCTAATTTATAAATACTAAACAAATATTATAGAACATGCATAATATGTTTCTATTTTGAATGTATATTTAATATTCCTAAGGTGACATCGTCATTCCTACTTTATCAGATGTTTTATCTTGTAGTAAAACATATTCCTCAGGCCTTCTGTGAGCATATATTCATAAACCATGCATACTTACGTGATGTAATTGTTTTAACCTATATGCTGATGTTCATATATTGATATTTGTTTTAGGCCCTTGATCACGGTTATAAAATTTTTTTTTTTTTTTTTTTTTTATGTGTATGAAGGAGACAAAAGGCAAGTTGCCTGTAACGATTGTCTCCCCCAAAAGAGTGACCGAGCCAAATTCAAGGGACATTGGAGTCAAAATGCCTGGACACACAAAGTTTAAAGCAGTTTAAGTCATAGGATGAAGGAAATATTGATTGAGGGATAGTTATTGCTGTGTAAACCCCACTGACAAACTTATCAAGATGTGAAAGAACTGCTTCAGTGCTAAACTTAATTCCCTTGTTTTGTTTTTCTATGTGAGTGAGGGAGACTAAAGGCTGAACTGCCTGTAGCGAATGCCTCCCCCAGAGTTGAAAGAGTGACAGCCAAAATCAAGGGACGTTCGAGCCAAAATGCCTGGACACACAGAGTTTGAAGCAATTTAGGTCATAGGAAGAGGGAAAGACTGATTTTGGGAAAGAGTTCCAGAGCTCAGCAGTTGAATAGAAGAAAGACAGAATAACGTTTCACTCTTAGAGTTGGAGAGTTGCACAGAGTAGGGAATGGATTGTGTTGCAAGATGGGTACTACGTACCCTACATAGAGGAGGTGGTATACACTGAAAGCTCTGAGGAACATTGATTATTATAGTAGCGATAGAATAGCTAGAGAGATGCAACATTGCGGCGAAGAGAGAGAGATTGCAGAGAGCTGGTGAGTATGCGGGAGTTAATGATACGAAAGGCTTTCCTTTCTACTTTGTCTAGGAGTACGGTGTGAGAGGATCCTCCCCACATGTGAACAACACTAAATACAAGGATGCACTGTGCCCCTGTACAAAGCAAGAAACTGTGCAGGGGTAAAGAATTCCTTGAAGTGGTTGAGCACACCCAGCTTCTGGGAGGCTGCCTTAGCAAGACTGGTAATATGGTCCTTTCCAGTGAGAGCAGAAGATAAAGGGACCCCGAAAATATTGAGAGAAGATAAAGGATTGATTTTTGTATTATTGAAGTGTAAGGGATAGTCCTCTGGGAGTTCCAAACGGGTAGATAGGTGTAGAAATTGGGTTTTGGAAGCATTTAAGATTTTAAGGCAACAAGGTTTTCTCTGCCTTAATTGGAAATAGTAATTAAATCAGAAGATACATGTTGCATGGCTGCATTACGTTTGTTTTTGAGGGATTGTTGGTTGGGGTGTTCAGGAAAACTAATTGAGTAGTATAAGGTAGAGTTGTCTGCGTATGAATGGATGGGACTAAAGGTATAGTTGAGAAGATCATTTATGAAAATGGGAGATACGACAGAGCCCTGAGGAACACCGGAGTTGATAGGATGAGGAAGTGAGCGATGGCCATCCACAACCGCAGCTATGGAACGGCCGGAAAGGAAACTAGAGAGAAAGGCATAGATGGAGGGATAGAAACCAAAGGAGGGTAGTTTAGAAATTAAAGATTTGTGCCAGACTATCGAAGGCCTTCGATATGTCTAGTCACTCTAGTGCAATAGAAAAGGTCTCACCGAAGTCCCGAAAGGAGGTTGACCAAGAGTTAGTAAGATATGAAAGAAGATTATCAGTAGACCAACCTTTAACCCGGGAAAGTTACCGAGACTCTTAACCCAGGGAACACGGCCAGACTCTTAAGAGGTTCTACTGGGCGAATGCGGCCAGACTCCTAAGATCCAAAGGCATTAAAAAACTTTCAAAACATCCCAGTGGCATTCAAAACAAAGCAATTTGTGATTAGGCGAGATAATTCCCCTCCATTACTTGCTACTACTTCTACACATGTGTCGCCGCCCCCCTCCTCAATTATCCGGTATTTTCCCTATTATTCCTGATATTTATAGAGTATTTTCGTGCGAGGACGGCTGGGAGAGAGTGGGGAGGATGGAGGAGTGTATCTCCAACCCTCTAAGCCAGTCTGAGAGCTCCCTAGTCTCTCAGTGTCATGCGAGACAAGATAGAGGGAGGGTGTTTCTCTCTCGCTGGTCAAGGTCAGATTACGACCGTGGGGCTTAAATATTCGATTTTCACCAGCCAATTGCTGTTACCACTTGTTTTATTGCTTTCCAATATTCATATGTTCATATTAAAAGTAAAATAGGCGCATATGGATAATTAATAATTATATATATGGTAAATTGACGATTTTCATCAGGAATTAACCAAGATGCCTTCTCATGGCGGGCACTTTCAAATACCATAACTGCGCAGCTTATGAGTTAAGAGGTTTTACTGGGCTAAGGCGCTGGGACTAGAGGTTAGGCATAAAAAATGCCTTTCAAAATACCCCACTGGCACTCAAAACAAAGCAATATGTGACCAAGTGAGATAATTCCCTCCATACCTACTATCACTCCTCCACATGTGTCCAAACCCTTTCCCCTCCCCTCAATTATTAATTTCATTGGGGGTGTTTAGTGTTATCCCACTTGTTTTATTGCTGTTACATGTTAATATCTTCATATTAAACGTAAAATAGGTGCATATGAATAAGTAATAACGATATTTATGGTAAAATTACGATTTTCATCGGGAATGATCCAAAATACCTACGCATGGCGGGACGTTTCAAATACCATAGCTAGGCGCTTTCCGGGTTAAGGAAGCCATACTGGCGATCTGAGAGTAGATTATGAGAAGAGAAATGCTTAAGAAATTTGGAAGCAAGAATAGTTTCAAAAACTTTAAGAGATAATAGAGAGGAGAGCAATTGGACGATAGTTGGAGGGTTGAGAGCGGTCACCCTTCTATGGGACAGGTTGAATGAGAGCAAACTTCCAGCAAGAAGGGAAGACATTAGAGGAGAGACAGAGACAAAAGAGTTTGCCTAGGCAGGGAGTCCGCACGGAAGCACAGGTTTCGAGTACAACAGAAGGAACACCGTCCGGACCGTACGCCTTGGTATTAATTAAGCCCAGAGAGGGTAGAAAATACATTATAGAAGAGATTAGGATATTCGGTATAAGTTGGAGAGAGAAGAATAGTACCGTAATCATCCAAGGTGAAGTTTCTAGCGAAAGTTTGAGCGAAGAGTTCAGCTTTGTCAGAGGAAGAAGTGATGGTTGTGCCATCAGAGTGGAAAGGGGGAGGGAAAGACGAGGAAGAAAAATTGTTGGAGGGTTTTTTGGCTAGATGCCAGAAAGCTTGGGAAGAGCTAGAGTTGTTGTTGTTGTTGTTGTTCCCCAAGCTGCCTGGCCGAACAGCCCCAAGGCCCCGAGCAAGGCCAAGGCCATAACCGAGCGCCCCCACAGAACCCTCCCTGCCTACCACAATAAAGCCTGGGTGACCGAAGCCACTCCATGGCGGGGAGCGGAGGAGGGTGCGGAAACGCCCGGGAAACCAAAGTCCCACCCAGGGCCCTGTGCCCCTCAGCAATTATGAAGAGAAAGTTGAGGGGCAAAGGAAAAATGTGACGCTTTGGCTTCCAATCTTGGTAGATTGGGAGGTCAATCCACGGAAAAGATGCCGTCACTTGAGATCTAGGAAAGACATAAGTAAAAGGAACAGTCGGAGTAAGCTATGGGTATGGCAGAGATCGCTCAGTTCTCACTCTGATAGACCAGCCCATCACCATATGACTAGAACCCAATCCTCTCGGCATCAGCTAGGAAAGGCCCTAGAAAGCCGCCTTTGGCGGGGGGATAGCTCCCCTATTTCAACCCCTTTCGGGGTTGGGCACCCGCCTGGAGCTAGAGTTGATAGCTCAGTGCATTTATTATTGATGAAAGAGTGTTTGGCAAGTCGAAGAACAGATTTGGCTTGATTCTGGGCAGAAACATAGGAAGAATAAGATTCTTGAGTTTTAAGGCGCCAGTACCATCTGAATGCTTCCTCCTTGTTGCGGACAGCAGTAGAACAAGCATGAGTAATCCAAGATTTTTTTTTTGCATTAGACTAAAGCCCCGTCCACACGGTCGAGCACTGCCCGTCGGGCACGAGGGAAATGATCGATATGGCGCAAATTCAGCGGGACCAGGGATATGCCCGTGCACGTAGTTGAGCGAAATCACCATACACTGCCCGGCAGTTTGCCGGCGGGAATGGGGATAAAGGGGGCCTGTGGAAGGAGGGAATACTGTGTAGCTTGATCTTTAACCCTTTCAATACCGGTGACATCCATTTTATTATATTCTGGCAATTACAATAAGTCTTTACTCATCATAGGAAGAACTTCTACCCATCAAAAGGCTACAGACGATCTCAATCCCTTTAGCTACCATATATCTGTTTAAGCTTAATGCAATCGTCTAAATGTACTAAACAAAAAATAAAAAAAAATACTTTGCCAGTACAGAAGGGGTTAATCAAAATATATATTTTATCCTATTATGCAGTTATCTATTAGGAAAAAAATATGGTGGAAGGTAACCAGGATGTAATGTGTGCAACCACTTATTAAATGTCACTGATGGTATGAATTAAACGTTAGCTTCAGAATAATGTATGGGGAGCGTCCCCATTTTTATTGATAAGTTATTGATAATATTAGTAATATATATTAAGATTATTTGTACAAGATTGATGAAATATTATTTATCTTCAAACTCTTCCCCCCCACCTTCCGACCCCCAATATCGGTTACCCCTCCTTTTCAACATCACAGTTAACATTGTGCCATGTTTTGCCGCAATTATGCAAGTTTTGTACACAATACATTCTCGAGTCTATGAATTTTGGGGGTCACGGTGAGGCAGTAGATGCAACAGGACTTTTACCGCCGACTGTACCGTACCACCGTGACAATAAGGGGGAGACTGCATATTATTATTATGTAATATGGACATTCGTGTATGTTTCCTTCTTGCCGGTCTTCTCATTCTTGTATAATAGCTTCCTGTCGATACATATCCGTAATTGCATTATTTAATTAATTTTATGTAAACTTAGGTTGGGTCGTCTCAATACAAATCACACCTGCAAGTACTCTTGTTTGAGTACTTCGTATATTACTACACACGTTTCAGGAATTATGCAAGACAAAATATGCTTGGATAATCTTGTAGTATACTGCAAATAAGTGTAGCTGCATACATTTGAAACACACATGAGGTGTTGCCTTCAATTGAGCTTCTGCCGATATTCACTCCCTCCTATTAGTATCTGCTTGGATATACTGTATAGGTTATATAACTGTCCTGTGATTATTGTTGTTTGGGACCATGGTGATCATACTGGACCCACTGACCCAGCCCTGCCGAGCACCTACTATGACCACTGGCAGACTTTGACTGGCCAATCATTGCCCGGCTGCCGTGTGGACAACAACACAAGCATGTTCAATAGACTTTGCCCGGTGAGGGGGCACAGCCCGCCGGACACTGCTCGATCGTGTGGACGGGGCTTAAGAGAAAGAAAATGGACTGTAGACTATGCCTCCATGCCCGAGAGGATTACCTCGGTAATGCGTTCAGCACTCTCCGAGGGTCCCCGGCCACGGAAGCAAATGTCATTCCATGGGAAATCAAAGAAGTACTGTACTGCCATAGAGCGGTGACGCAGTTTAGCTGACCTTGCTTTGCCTTGGGGGTCTGCCTTGAAGCCCCCACCTCTTAAATAACACACCCAATCATCGTAGGATTAAGGTCAGTACTAAGTCAAGCTATCATTATACAGTAAGCCCTCGCTATCTCGGACCTCTAATTGTCGGAAACCCGTACTTGCTGGATCGGTGACGGCCTCCCGGACACGTTCTTCCGTATTTCGGACATTTCCGTCATCGTTCCGACGGTGTCCGACAGACGGATGACGTGCTCACGTCACCGGACAATAAGGTTGAATATCCGACAAACAGAAGGGACGTCCGACGCCATCTACATCAGGGGCCCAAGCGTCGGAGCTAGGAGCGTCAGTCCGCACCAAGCTCTGTTGTGTTACACATGGATGCGTGCATTTATCAAGTTCGCCATGCCTCCCAAGGATAAGCCTAAGTGTAAGGTGACCTCTATATCACTCGAAACTAAACTTCAGATGTTGAAGGATCTGGACAGTGAGGACATTGAGGTGGAGAAGGACATTGAGGTGGAGAAGGACAGTGAGGTGGAGAAGGACAGTGAGGTGGAGAAGGACAGTGAGGTGGAGAAGGACAGTGAGGTGGAGAAGGACAGTGAGGTGGAGAAGGACATTGAGGTGGAGAAGAACAGTGAGGTGGAGAAGGACAGTGAGGTGGAGAAGGACAGTGAGGTGGAGAAGGACAGTGAGGTGGAGAAGGGGAGTGAGGTAGTCACAGATAGTGAGGTGGAGGTGGGGGGTGAAAAGGGGATGCTGCAGTAATTAATGTAGTGTTGGGGAAGAGGGAGAGGGGAGGGGGGACATCAAGACTACAGACAAGAGCAATGAAGGGGTAAGTGTAATGTAGCCTACTGTACAATACATATTGTAAAACTAAAATATACTGTACATGTACTGTACTGTGTTTTCTATTACTGTACAGATTATAGGATTCGAATAGGGTTGTCTTCGTTTTCTAGGTTGATGCGGACTTCTCTCTTGAGGTCGGATTTTTTCTGTAGTCTCCGATTTCATTGTTGCCTCAGACATACATTGGTTAGGTCGGATTTTATCCTCTGTTAGGTCGGACACAAGTCGGACTCCGGACATCTCGGATTTTCTGACATTTCGGACTGGGTCTTCCCCCAATTAATCCGAGATAGCGAGGGTTTACTGTAATTTTATTACCATTTTGTACTGTTGTATTATCATTTGTTAGGTATAGATGAGATGGGTTGGGTTTAATAGTGATAGGGAGCTGCAGTGTTTGAAGTTTGAAAGGGATCTGCCGTGTGTGGGCCGGTCGGCTCTCTGCAGACTCCCTATTTCTTATGTTCTTATAAGAAGTCTTGTAAAGGTCTCCCTCGATTTACGATTGGGTTACGTTTGGTTGAGGTGGGAATGTCTTGAGCGACGCGGTTCGCTTTTCGCCCTCCCCGTGCGGATAGGGGTGTTTTTCCGCAGGCACTGCGAGTCGCGCGGAAATTCCACGTACTCAGAGATACAGCAGCGCGGCTCGCTTTATTACTTTCGTGGATGCCGCAGAGCCTCTCGTGCGCATGCTCGCGGATCCTGCGGAGGCGCATTATCACTTACGTGTGGTCAACACCGGTTGACTTAGCTTTGCAAGCCTGCTGACTTGGGAGCTCAAGCAGGTTGCACTTGGTAAAATGTACATGCTCTTCTTTCTAGGGTTCAGGGTGCATACTTCACTGTTGTGATTTAGGGGGAGTATCAGTTTAGGACTCTCCACATCATTGCTTGAGCATTATTGCTTATGGTTTTCCAACGTGTCAGCGGCAAGTCATATGCTCTATGACTCTAAAGCGGGATGTGGAGTACGCCTCAGGTTAGCAGCTTTACACTTCCCTTATGTAATATTGACTCCTTGTGCTTTTCTCTTCCTTTAGATTGAGTTACTTCTCCCTCAACTTCGCCATCATGACAATTATCCCGTTGTGCTCATCACAGGATTGCCCACATGTCTCCCTCTTCATGCATCCCTCGTGTCTCCGCTGCTCTCTTTGTGTGTCCTTCGCTAAGTTGGGATCCGTGGGAGTGTGTTATATGTAGATTTCCTAGCTCCAAATCTTCGCCCTCCTACCCAGGCAGCAGTCCTAACGATTTGGTCGGCGGTCTGCCAGCATCTAGTGGGAGTATCTCACCGCTCCCTACATATACCTGATGCAAATTTGAGGCGTGTGTGACATCACCTGGTTGCAGCGGATCAACGTTATATCTCTCTTCCTCCTATTCCTCGGAAATGCCTGAAAAGCAGTCATTCTGTTTCCCCTGGGAAGAGGGGGGGGGGGGGGTCATCACAAGTCCTGCAGGAATTCAGGGGTTCTTTAGTCTCTGCATCGAAGACCTGTGCTGTCCCTGGAGGTTCTTCAACACCCTCAGTGCGGGCTTCGCCATCTTTTCCAGCTGGGACTTCTGCATACTCGTCTGTCTTTGCAGCTTCACGGCCTATGCCCCTGGCACCTTCGCAGTTTGATGAAGCTTTATCTCGTTCCCAGCCCGAACGGTTAAAGTCTTCAAAACATAGGGGTCCTTCTACACATTCTATGAAGACAAGGTATCATAACACCGCGGTGTCTCCTCCCCTCCAGTCTTCGAAGTCGTCGTCGAAGGGAACTTCTGCCACACACTCTTCCTCCCGCGCTACTAAACATAGTGAGAGCCACTCTTGTCGGTTGAAGTCTTCCCACAGAGACTCCAAACGCTCTAGGAGGTCTCCAGTTAGTCGTATCACGGATCCTACTCACCGTAGTCGTTCTCCAACCACTCCTCGGCGCTCTCCTACTTCCTCGCCGCCAGCCAAGAAGCAGAGAGCTCAATCTCCCGAGTGGGTGGGCTCGTGCGGGTCGGGGTCAGCCTAGCTCTCCGAGAGTAGTGATTCGACATCTCCCTGCGGACACTTACTCGATTCATACTTCGAGTGAGTCGGATCAGGATCCTACTCCAGGACAGACACGGGGTAATTGTAATCTGTAATCGTAATCGATTACAATCTATTACAGTTTTCTAAGTAATCGTAATCGATTACTTGCGAATAATAGGGGATGTTATCGTAATTGTAATCGAATATTCTCAAAAGTAATCATAATCATGATTGCTTTTACAATTACACCAGTAGGCCTACAGAGTACCGTACTCAGTATAGACACATTCTTATTTTTATTATATTACCGGTCTGGTTTGAAATTTTTGATGATGCTCTCTACATTCAGTGAAGTTCATTATTATAATTACATACATTGGCTAATACTGTATATTATTCCAGGTACCATATTTAACTTCATTATAATATGAATTTGTGTTCAAGTTTTACGCGTAAATTACGAGTACCTGTACTGCACATTCCATGATTCAACCGTCTTGCGTCTGACCACTTCAGAGGAAGAATGATGCCAGACACCCATTCAATATTTATATTATTTTCTTATTGTTTAGACTTTGTTGTGAATGTATGCGTAATGCTTACTTTTAAATTATCAAGCTTCATTACTCGAATATGATATTAGTTTTGTTAAAGTACAGGTATTTAAACATATACAGTACATACATACTGCATACACAAATTTAAAGACCGAGTGCTCCACACGGAATGCTATTCCGGTCTCATGTCCTAATGGCGGCATTCCAGACAACCCTATTAAGAGCTGCCTCACTTGTCAAGTTCTTTGATTAAAGATTAAAAGATCAGACCACAAGGTCTGATCCCATGTTTTTCTTGGTCTGCCCTTTGGTGCAACTCCCCCACGTTCATGGACTTGCATCTCTTCAGCCAGCTTAGTTCATCCATCCTCTCCACATGTCTAAACCATCCAAGCCTGCTAGTATGTATCTCATCACTGATACTATTGATACCTAACCTTCTTCTTAGGTATTCACTTGATATCCTATCTTGCTGTTTGGCACCACACATCCATCTCACCATTCTCATCTCATTGCGTTCCATTCTGTAGATATCATCCGCTTTGACAGGCAATATTTCTGAAGCATATGTCATTGTGCTACTATCGCATGAAGTGTACAAGGGGAGAGGGAGTCTTGGCAACAGTAGTGGTAACAGTTCTCTAAGCTTTCCCCAGCTGCATCTTAGTCTGGCAATAGTGGTGGCCTCAACCCCACCACCGGCAGAGATGGTATCACCCAATTAGCAAAACTTGTCCACCATCTCCAGTGCCTCACTGCCAAAGTTAGCACTCTCGAGCCACACACAAGCTCACCTTTGCATATTATGCACACATTCAACCTATCGCAAAGAAGGGTGACCGCTCTCAACCCTCCAACTATCGTCCAATTGCTCTCATCTCTTGTCTTTCTGAAGTTTTTGAAACTATTCTTGCTTCCAAATTTCTTAAGCATTTCTCTTCTCATAATCTGCTCTCAGATCGCCAGTATGGTTTCCTTAAGGGTCGCTCTACTGGTGATCTTCTTTCATATCTTACTAACTCTTGGTCATCCTCCTTTCGGGACTTCGGTGAGACCTTTTCTATTGCACTAGACATATCGAAAGCTTTCGATAGAGTCTGGCACAAATCTTTAATTTCTAAAATACCCTCCTTCGGTTTCTGTCCCTCCATCTGTGCCTTTGTCTCTAATTTTCTTTCCGGCTGTTCCATAGCCGCGGTTGTGGATGGCCATTGTTCACTTCCTCACCCTATAAACTCTGGTGTTCCTCAGGGCTTTGTCCTATCTCTTATTCTCTCTAATTTTTATAAATGATCTCCTTAACTGTACCTTAATTCCCATCCATTCATACGCAGACGACTCAACCTTACACTACTCCATTAGTTTTTCAAAACACCCCAGCCAGCAATCCCTTAACGACAAATGTAAGAACTCTTAAATTCTGATCTAAATACTATCTCCAATTGGGGCAGAGAAAACCTTGTTACCTTTAATGCTTCCAAAACCCAATTTCTCCATCTATCTACCCGTCAGGATCTCCCAGCGGACTATCCCTTATTCTTCAACAATACAAAAATCAACCCTTCATCTTCTCTCAATATTCTTGGTGTCTCTTTTTCTTCTGCTCTCATTTGGAAGGACCATATTACCAGTCTTGCTAAGGCAGCCTCCCAGAAGCTGGGTGTGCTCAACCGCCTTAGGGGGTTCTTTTCCCCAACACAGCTTCTTGCTCTGTACAGGGGCATAGTGCGCCCTTGTATTGAGTATTGTTCACATGTGTGGGGAGGTTCCTCTCACACCGCTCTCCTAGACAAAGTTGAAAGGAAGGCCTTTCGTATCATTAACTCCCGTCCACTCACCAACTCTCTGCAATCTCTCTCTCTCTCCGCCGCAATGTTGCATCTCTCTCGCTATTCTATCGCTACTATAATAATCATTGTTCCTCAGAGCTTTCCCAGTGCATACCACCTCCTTTACGTAGGGCACGTGGTACCCGTCTTTCAACTCAATCTCACCCCTACTCTGTGCAACTCTCTAACCCAAGAGTGAAACGTTACTCTCAAACTTTCTTCTACTCAACAGCTGAGCTCTGGAACTCTCTCCCAGAATCAGTCTTTCCCTCTTCCTATGACTTAAATTGCTTCAAACTCTGTGTGTCCAGGCATTTTGGCTCGAACGTCCCTTGATTTTGGCCCTGTCACTCTTTCAACTATGGGGCAGGCACACGCTATAGGCAATTCTGCCTTTTGCCTCCCTCAATCACATAGAAAACAAAAAATGCACACAAATTTCTCTGTTTGGACTTCTTCCTTGGTAGAGGTCCCTTTATTCTTGTGCAGCACTTCTTCCTGTGATGTACCCAGCTGCGGCAGATGCTACACTGTACTGTATTGTACTGTACTGTACTGTACTGTACCTATTCTGCATACTGTGCATGGGTATTCATAACTTTTTTCTACCTTTCCTAGCCCTAATCTATTGTGTAAAACCTTGGTTATATTTATATCAACTTTTAACCCTTTACTTGCCATGCCCTCTTTCCATCTTCTGAACTTCGCCTTGGCATACCACGCACTATGTACTATATAGTCTATTCGCTGTAAGTAGGCGAGAAATCATGACCTCTAATCTCTGTACCTTAAAAACGACTAGAGTTATCGAGCTAATATGTCTACCATTTGAGAAGAGTCAAGCAAGGAATAGATGTGGAAATTTACAGCCAATTTGCTCTAGCCCTTTTTGAGATACAGAGGATAGAGGTCATGATTTCTCGCCTATTTACAGCGAATAGACTATAGGTCATCTGCGTATAGCTGTTGCCAGGAGAACCCAGCTCTGAAACCACCTGATGGTGCCTCCAGAACCATAACAAAGAGAAGAGGGCTTAACACAGAGCTCTGTGAACTCCCACGCTAACTGTTAACTCCTCACTCAGTACACCTTTCACCCTCACTGCTATTCGTGAGTCCTCGTACATCTTCATTATCACACCCAACAGCCACTCCTCTATGCCAAGTTTTCTCATAGCCCACTGCACAACTTCTCTGGGCACCCTGTCAAAGGCCTTCTCCAGGTCTACAAACACAAAATACAGATAAATATCTTTCCTGCAGCTGCCTGACTATGAAGATAGCATCGCTTGTGCCACGTCCTGGAATGAAACCGAACTGCACACGATAGTAATGTATGGCGTAAGTGTGCCTCATCTACCAGACAACCTAAATTGTATTATTGTACATTTTTCAACACATACAACAGTAGAATATAACCAATAATAGTTTAGTTTTTCTGTACAGTACATTACATTTCAAGTAATCACGGTTATAATCATGATTACAAAGCTTGTATTCGTAATAAATTACATTTAGGTTTTCTGTAATCGTAATCTTAAAATTAGACTGTAATCGTAATCGTAATCGTAATCAATTACACTACTGTACTCCTGTAATCGCCCCATCTCTGTTCCAGGACCATCTTCTCTTGCAAGCCGCGGGTTTCCTGCTCCACCTCCAACAATTCGTCCTCTCTCCTTACCTCATCCTCCAACTTTGCGTGCTTCATTGTCTCCCTTGAAGCTGCTCGAGGACTCATTACTGTGTTCTCCAGCAGAGGACTCTGAATTGTGGCAAGATGAGGGCAAAACCGTGACCTATCGTTTTCTTGTGTACTACCGGACACGTCTCTTCGCATATCACCCCCTTTACCTGGGGTTCCAGAGGAGCCTCCTAATGATGTACTATGGGAAAATCAGCGTAAGTTAAATTATGCCTTTCTAACTCTTTCTGATTTTGTTATTTGCCATTCGTGCTCTTGTCCTAAGATGGACGTTCCGTCTCGGGTTCCGATGCCCTTGTCTGCCATGTCTGTTCCGATCAAGCCTGCTTCCCCTGCACGGGCCTCTTCTCCCTTACAAGTTAAGGCCCCGCAACCCTTGAAGGCCAGCGGCCTGGGTTTTTTATCTCGAGTTCCTTCCCCTCCTTTGACTAAAACAGTATCCAGCACAAGTTTAAAATGCCTCTGCTTTATGGGGCTGATACTTGCTGGACGCCTTTTCAAGCTCCACGGCAAGAGCGGGCAGTGGCGTCAGACTCGGGGGAGTAATTGACCACTTGCGAGTTTCAAGCTATAAGGAAGTTGGATCCTTATACATTGATATTAAACAGAAATACTTTTATTGATAAATTATTATTTCACATAGCAATTTTGATTAGTTATTTTGTCTTTTTACTGTGTTCGTATGCGTTTTGGTTTGTTTATTTTGCAAGTTTTACATTATAAATACAAAAATAAAATAGGTTTCTGATGGATAGAAGGTAAATTGAATTGAAGTTGAATGTAGACCTGGAGAAGGCCTTTGACAGGGTGCCTAGAGATGTTGTGCAGTGGGCTATGAGGAAACTTGGTGTGGAAGAGTGGCTGGTGCGTGTGATAATGAAGATGTATGAGGATTCACGAACTGTGGTGAGATTGAAAGGTGTACTGAGTGAGGAGTTCACTGTCCGTGTTGGAAATCATCAGGGTTCAGTGTTAAGCCCCCTCCTCTTTATTATGGTTCTAGAGGCACTGTCTAGAGATTTTAGATCCGGACTCCCGAGGGAAATGTTTTATGCAGACAATTTAGTCCTAATAGCTGACAATGTGCAAGATGCTGAGACCAAATTCAGAAGATGGAGAGAGGGCATGGCGAGCAGGGTTTTAAAAGTCAATATTAACAAAACTGTTTTGTCCGGCCAAGGAAAGATCAGGGGGTGTCTCAATAGTTTATTGAACCGTTTAGACCTGTGAACAATAATGCAACTTAGAATACCAAACAGAAAATCATGCAACATAGTATTGTATAAATTAACACAATTCATAGTGTATCAGGACACCAACACAAATTGTAAGTAAGTAAAGCACAGGGCACAAGTTTTTGGTACACCATATCGCGAATAGTTTTACCATACTATTAATACTCCAATCCTTTAGTCTATAATGCTTTTATATAAAGGATCATACTTTATAATCAGCAATATAGTACCGTATGCCAAGAACATGTGGCCAGCTGTACATAATCCATTTGTATGAATGATCTAAATTATTGTCATGTGAAGAGCAATGTATAATTTCAGGTTTATAAACATCTAAATCCTAATTCACATTGTTAACCCTTTCACGCACATATAAATAGAATAACAATCAAAAGCAAAAATAACATAATAAACTTACAACGTTAGCCCCGCTTCCATATGGCGGACTGATCAATGAATCACCTCATACCTCGGTGTCGATCACTCAGTACTGTGAACAATATATATTGCATCAATTCACTATATTACCCTTTAATATGAAATTATCAGAAACCAGTTACAAAGTGAGAATTACCCAAACTATGGTCCACATACTAAAAGTACAATCGGCCCAATAAGTGATGTCTCGGCATAAATTATATTTTGATCAATATCTGATATCAACAATACGGACACATAATTACTTCCTTTTGAGTGAGATATACAAACATGTACCTACACTTGCCCATCCTATTCAACATCTGACAGACATTAACACAGCACAGAGTGAGCCAACGCAATGACAGCCGAGACATGACTCAAAAGCGTCACCGTACATGAATTCAGTAAATCAAAATTATATAATGAATCGTATTATGATACATCACTAATCCATCAACATATTCACTTTCAGTAAAAATAACAATAACATATAATATTATAAGCTTTCTGATATACACTTAATGACTATCAATGACTACCGGTACATAAAGAACACTAAACAACTATACCTTCGCTAGAAGAAGCCACTTGTCGGTGTGAGCACTTGATAGAAACTGAATACAAAAATGGCCAATCACCCCGACTGTACCCCAATCTCATGGTAGATGGCTCTACTTGTATCTCTGTGACGTCATATTACACGTCAGCACTTTGTAATATACGATACAAAGCTACTACCCCACAATAGTAATAATATTCATCCTATAATAAATCATAATGCTTGAATACCATATTCTTAAATATGTCAGAAACTGATTTATTATTACACTGATTTCATATCTAATCATAAATAATGCACATATCAATGCTCATTTTTCATCATTATTATTAACCCATAATTTGAATTCAGTATTGCACAACAGATTAATGTTCCAGACAATACAAAATTAGATCGTCAATAATATTTGATGATACACTCCCCACCCAAAGCAATCAGAATACAAACAAATTATACATCAAAGGATGATCACCCCACCTGTACACATCAAGAAGGCAAACACAATCACAATCACCATGGTGGGACCTACACCATGGTTCAATCTATCCGTTCCTCCACAGGCAACAGAATAACCAATCTATGTACTGATCTATTCACAAATACATAACTTTGTCCCTCATACTTTACACCAGGCTTTTGTAATTTGTATCTAATTAATACATCTCTCACCTTTCCATCACGACCACTATCTGCCTCCTCTACCTGACCTAATCTCCACTTTCCTCTGACAAGATTGCTGTCCTGAATAAGCACTACATCGCCCTTTCTTACATTCCTTCTGCCCGTATGCCATTTCTGTTGTACGATCAGAGTAGGAAAATAGTCTCGTTGCCACTTTTTCCAAAAACTACTTACAATGTTCTCTGTAAATTCCAACCTTCGTTTTACATTAGAAGTAGTATCCCAAACTCCTATGGGAACTTTTGAAGAAGCTCTTCCTAGTAGCAAGTCATTGGGACAAAGGTAAGTGCCCATATTCACATCAGTACCTGGCTTAATCCCAATAGGTCTCTCATTCAAAAGATTAGCAACCAGATACAACACAGTCTGCAATTCCCCGAATGATAAAACACTATCCCCTATGGACATAGTGAGAGCTCTTTTTACTGACTTTACCAGTGACTCGCTGCATCCATTTTGCCATGGTGCATCAGCTGACTTATTAACTACATTAACTACTAACTTGAGCTGGACACATTATGTTAGAAGCATTGCTAAGAATGCCTCTAAAAAACTGGGACTCCTGTACAGAGTTCGAGAATTCTTCACTGACGAGCAGTTGGCCGTAATATATAAAAGTCATGTGCGTTCTCAGATGGATTACTGTTCACCTCTGTGGGGTGGAAGTGGAGTGGTTGCATTGAGGCAGTTGGACAAAATTCAAAATAAAGCTATTAGATTAATCAATAACCCTGCAATCACACAGGACCTTCCTACATTATCCATACAAAGAAACGTTGCATCCCTTGCATTATTCTACAGATATTTTCACAGCAATTGTTCCGCCTCTCCACATCTTTCCCCGTAGAACTAGGGCAGCTGAGAGCGCCCATGAATTTACACTTTCTCCTCCATAATGCAGAACTTCTGCTTATCAGAATTAATTTAGCCCCAGAGCTACTACTCTTTGGAATTCACTTCCCTCGAATTGCTTTCCACAAACTTACAATTTACAAATGTTTAAATCCAGTTGTAACAAACATTTTATGAATGGAGGATGCCTTTAGGCACATGGACCTTTTTGTTTTATCTGTGTTTTTCCTTCCTCCGTTCATTGTTTCTTAAAAAAAAAAAAAAAAAAAAAAAAAAAAAAAAAAAAAAAACCATGTCATTCCTTCATTTGTACCAAACCTTAACACCTCAGTCCAGTCCCAACGCCTTGCCATTTGTCTTAGCTCTCTGCTTGCAGCTACTAACTGAGAACCTCCATCTGAGTGTACGGTACCTGGATATCATCTTATGCTCACAAATCTCCTAAATGTAGACAAGAAATCCTCAGTGCTATAACCTTCTGCCAAGTCGAGGTAAACTGCTCTGCTAACTAGACAGTTATAAATGACACCATAAGCTTTTCCTTTTGTTCTGCGTTTCACCGTGTCCTTAATTTGAAATGGTCCAAACAGATCTATGGCAGTGTGATCAAAAGGTGGAGACGGTTGAATTCTGTCACTTATTACTTGTCCCATGATCTGAACCTCAACTTTACTATCCAGTTTTCTACAGGTAACACAATGCTTTTTGACTGACTTAATAATTTTCCGTGCAGCTGGAACCCAAAATTTACTTTGTAACCTAGCTAATGTAACTTCAATACCTGCATGATCGATCTTGTGCAAATGATCTATATAAAGTCTGGTGAACTGATGATTACCTGGGAGCAAAACAAATCTATCCTGACTCCAGTTGTCTTTTAGCCATTTTGCAATCCTCTGTCCCACCAAAATGATCCCATCTTCACTTATCATTGGTCCTAGTCTCTGATATGCCTTCCTCCAATGACCCAATCTGATTTAAGATCCCTTTGAACTTCTTTGATCCATAGGTCTTCTGCCATCTTCATTGAATCTACACTAGGAGCATATAATATGCCTTTGAAAGACTTTTCTTTGCAAGAAGTTAACAGTCTGGCAGTAACTCTTATTAGCTTATTGTAACTACTGAATTTGTTAATGTTGATTGGTAATCTAGTACATGTGTCAACATTACACATTACAGTTATTCCCACTCGATCAGGCAACTCTTCATTACATACTTTGCTAATAGGCCAGGTCGACATAGACTGATACAAATAATTTGGACCCCTTTGCCAAATTGAGTCACAATTCAGTTTGCTAGGATGACATGAGCGTGTGGTTAGATCTGCAGGATTGTTAACTGATGACACCCACCACCATTCACTAGGACTGGACTTAGACTGAATTTCTGCTACCTTATTAGCAACAAAAGTCCCAAACCCGTAAGATTCTTTCTGAATCTGAGCCCTGACAATGGCTGAATCAACTATATGTATTACTGAGCTAAACTCCCAATCACACTCCTTCTGAATGCTTTCTCTTAATTGGTATGCTAGAACTGCTCCACTTAATTCCAACCTTGGAATAGTCAACTGCCTAGATGGTGCAATCCTATTCTTTGCTGCAATGAGTCTTACATCATACTCACCTGTTTTTAATTCCCAACAAACATAGGCACATGTACCATAAGCCTGGGTGCTACCATCCAAAAACATTATCAACATGGGGTTTCCTACAGACTCCCGAGGCATCTCATAGACTTCAGCATTTCTACATCATGCAATAGCCAGAAAAATTTCTCCCATTTGCTTTTCACCTCATCAGACAATGGATCATCCCAATCTAAATTATGCTCTTTACCATTCTTGATTGTTTTTACATTGGTTACCGTCTCTCTCATAAGAACTTTTGCTTGCAATGTGAATGGAATAAGAAAACCCAAAGGATCATATAGAGCTGCTACCTGACTGAGAACCATTCTCTTGGTCAAAATGTTTAGAAATAACTCTTCAAATTTATGCTTATCCAAATAGTGACCTGACTGACCTTTCTTCGACTTACGTGAGAAGTTTATCTTTATCTTGAACGTGAAATGATCGTCTATCGGACTCCAGGTTATACCTAAGACCTTCTCCTTCTGAGTATCTATCACCTTTACATCAGACATTTCACAGTTACCTCCAGATAAAATCCAATGCTTGATTTTAAACCCTCCCTTTGAAAGGACCTTCTCTGTGTCTTTCATCAAGTTCCCCGCATCTGTCCTACTGTCAGTGGAATGCAGTAGATCATCTACATAGGAATTGTTCACAATCATCTCTGCTACTCTGGGGAAAGTGTCCTTGTACATTTCTACTGTATGTTTTAATGCTAACATTGCAATTGTACCACTTGGCCGGTCGCCAAATGACATTGCCGTTAAAACATAGTGTTCTGGCTGGCTATTCATGTCTAAGTTTCTCCATAGAAATCTATGTGTATGCTGATCGAGCTCACTTAATCTAACAGTGTTATACATCTTGCTGATATCTCCTACCATAGCTACTGAGTGTTGGCGGAATCTTAATAAAACGCATATGAGATTGTTTAGTACATCAGGACCCTTTGCCCAGTAATCATTCAAAGCATGTCCATGGTATTTGGCAGAGGAATTGAACACAATGCGAACAGGGGTGGAGATGGATCCTGGTTTTAATACTTCGTGATGTTGCACATAATGAATAGGCCCTTTATACTACTGCATCTCCTCGTCACTTAATGTATGAGCTACATTTCTATTAATCATGTCATGTATTTGATCATTATACATCTCTGCATAGGCTGGTCCTAATTTTGACAACCTTTTCTCAGTGGACTTCATTCTTGCATACGCTTGACACACATTGTTAGGCAATAGTTTTGGGTCTTTGACCCAAGGGTAGTTCACAGTCCAGCATTGGTAATTTTCATCGTAACTAAGGCCTTCTATAAGATGTAATTCACGTTCTTCCTTGAGACTGAAATTCCCATTCCCTAGAGAACATTTACCACACTTACAATCCCCACATTTAGGAAAGCAATGAGTGCCCAAACTTTCAATGTTGAAAAACTCATCTAAACTTGTTTTTAGGCTAGCTTTAGGTTCTACAATAATGTCATTGACATATGTGGCACTAGTTAGATGGTTGACTCTGACTGTTATATGACTGTTTCTATATTCACTTACATTCAAGAGTGGATGAGAACCACGTAAACAGTAGCCAAACTGATTCTGCAATAACTGAAGTTACCTTTAGTTGCTACTACTGATGGCAAAAGTTCAGAATAGTCAGATCCAACCAACAGCTGAATGTCACCACTTGGTCTCTCAATGTCTGCACTATCTACACCAAACAGATCTACCACCTTAGCTGTGTCTACATCACACACATTAGATGAAATTTCCTTGATACCAACAGCCCGTACATTACAAATCTGACCTTCCCTATCAGTTAATGGTAAAGTGTATTCTTTACTTGCAAAATGTTCAGTGGTATTGCCTACCTTAGTCATGGACAAATTGACATCTTTACCCTTTAGTCCAAGTTTAGAAGCCAAGCTATGTGTCGTAATTGTTATGTCTGAGCCTGAATCCCAAAGAATAGTGATGGGTTTTCCCTGGCTGTAAACCTTGTTAACCATCAGTAGCTGGTCCTGATGTGGCGGCGTCTACGCCGTAGGACCACCTCCCGGAGCTGCCAACCGCGGATGGCTGCCGACCCTCCACGGCCGGAGACAAGATCAACGACCAGTGGAGGACAACCGGATGCCGGCCGCGGGGAGCAGTTTCGGGAGCCAAACCGGCACAACCATCCCCTGCCCCCACCCTGGGGGCACGGGTCCTTGGAGCGGCTTCGGTCGCGCCGGGAATTTCCACACCACACACACACACACATCACACATCACACAGTTTTTCTTACACCGAGAAATGACTCTCCGGCTGTCATTTCTCGAAGACTTCTTCTAGCCGGAGACATTGAGAGCAACCCAGGGCCCACGTACACATACATAATATTATGTCCAACTTGCTCAAAACCCATCACTTCGAGTCGCCACACTAAGGGTTCAGTTCTCTGCAATTCATGCAGGAACTGGACCCACTTCACGTGTTGTAACTGGACCCACTTCACCTGTACAACACTTGCCTCCAAGAAACACTACATGAACACCTGGACCTGTTCCTCATGCCCCTCCCTCTCCCAGTCAAATCCCTCGCCCATAACCCGTCCACCTCTCCTCCCCAACCCACCTAGCCTTCCCATATCATCCACTCCCCCCCCCCTAAAACCCGTCCACCTCTCCTCCCTAACCCACCTAACCTTCCCATACCATCCACATCCTCAACTCAACACACCACACCCCATCCTAATCCATTCCAACCCCCATCTCCTGCTCCCCAATCCCCACCTCACCCATCCCCACCCCCCGCCCCTCCCTCACCCCCCCCCCCCCCCCCCCCCGCCCCCCCCCATCCTCGTGCAGCAGCACCCAACATACATCGTGCACATAACATTAACATTCTTCAATTGAACATAGATGGCATCAACACAAAGAAACACGAACTCTCACACTTCATCAAACAACACAACATACACATTGCCATCTTACAAGAAACAAAACTCCGCACAACACAAAAAACACCCACATTTCATAATTTCACCACCATCAGACAAGACCGGGCTGTCGGCGGGGGCGGTGGACTCATCACCCTGGTACACAAAGAAATATCATGCATAGTAACCAGTGTACAAACTAAATCCCTCCTCCCCCCAAATGATAACACAACAGAAATACAATCAATTAAAATACGCACTGGCAACAACTCCAACATAACCATCATAAACACATACATCCCTCCCCAAACATCCCCTACAGTACCAAATGAATACAGACCACACTTACAACACATCACAAACACCTCACACATCATCCTGGGTGGTGACTTCAACGCCAAGACGTCGGCCTGGTTTGTCGACAACCCCGACACAGACAGAGGGCTGGTACTACAAAACCAAACTGATAACCTCATCATCCTTATCGACATCCATCAACATACCCATATTCCTCACCAAGCCCTCTATAACCCATCATCTCCAGACATCACCTTTTGCTCCCCAGAACTTGCCCCCACAACATCCTGGAGGGTGGTCAGAACCTTAGGCTCTGACCACCTCCCGATCATTATCACCACCAAAACCAGACTCACCCCAGCTAGCCACAAACACACATACACCAATTATAAAAGAGCTAACTGGGAAGCATTCACAAATGAGACAGAACAACACATCACAACTCTAAACAGTACACCCATCACTAACATCAACAATGCTGTACACATACTCAATAAAACTATCCAAAACGCTGACAAGAAACACATTCCAAGAGGTAACAGAAAAAGACACAACCCCAACTTCACACCAGAAATTCAAAACCTCATCAGACAATGCGACATACTGAAACACTCCCCAGCACCCCACACACAAGACATCACACAACAAATTCAAGCACTCAACACCCAAACTAACAACAAAATACAAGAACAACAAAAACTAAATTGGAATAACTTCCTACAAACACTTGATCACAAAAGAAGCCCCAAAAAACTCTACAAAACACTAAACAGCATCACACTTTCCAACAGCAACACAACACAATCACATGCTGCAATCACAACAACAGACTCTACTCCTTCATGTAAACAACAAGCAAACACTCTCATCAATCACTTCTCACATGTCAGCCACCTAAAACCTCACGAAGACGACCGACGTGTCAATCGACGTAAGAGACAATTCCCCACAGACCCTGACTATACACCCTTCACCAATCACCAGACAAAGCATATCATCAACAATCTCAAGCACTCACCCGCCTGTGGCCTGGACAACATAAGCAACATACAGTCATACACCTCAAGAGTAAGTTATATTAATTTTATTTATTCTTATTATTTCTTACTTACTTTTCTTACTTTATTATTATTTTTTCTTACTTTATTATTATTATTTCTTACTTTATATTTTTATTATTACTGTATTATTATTGTATTATTATTTTCTGTAGGCCTAGGCTATAGGATTCGAACAAGGGACTCTGAGTTGAGAGCTCACACCGCTCCAGACAGGACACTCGCGCATCTATACAGAATAAGTACCGTACGATAGATAAATGGGGGACTTTAGTATACCGTCAGGTAAACAAAACCAGACAGGTTCTAGGGCAAGGGTGCATCATTCGTCGTCACGGCCATGGCTGATATGTGACGGATAACAGGGAGTTTACTGTATTTTTCTAGTGGTGTTCGGCTAGTCCATCCACTAACCTGCTTCACCCTTATGTAAGCAGTAACAATTTGTATCAGGTTTACTCCCCTAGACAGGTTGTTGTTGTTGTTCCCCAAGCTGCCTGGCCGAACAGCCCCAAGGCCCCGAGCAAGGCCAAGGCCATAACCGAGCGCCCCCACAGAACCCTCCCTGCCGACCACAATAAAGCCTGGGTGACCGAAGCCACTCCATGGCGGGGAGCTGAGGAGGGTGCGGAAACGCCCGGGAAACCAAAGTCCCACCCAGGGCCCTGTGCCCCTCAGCAATTATGAAGAGAAAGTTGAGGGCAAAGGAAAAATGTGACGCTTTGGCTTCCAATCTTGGTAGATTGGGAGGTCAATCCACGGATGAGACGCCGTCACTTGAGATCTAGAAAATATATAAGTAAAAGGCACAGTCAGAGTAAGCTATGGGTATGGCAGAGATCGCTCAGTTCTCACTCTGATAGACCAGCCCATCACCACATGACTAGAACCCAATCCTCTCAGCATCAGCTAGGAAAGGCCCTAGAAAGCTCCCCTATTTCAACCCCTTTCGGTGTTGGGCACCCGCCCTCCCTAGACAGGTTGCTGATCAAGGCTGACGAGTCCCATCCACCCTAGCTATATACATTGTGAGGATTCTGTCATCTGCAAGAATATAATGTTATGCTACATAAAGGCAAAATAATACGAAAGAGCTTGGCTTATCATTTACTGTAGATAATTCCTGTACAAAATAGAGACAAGAAAGAACTCTCCTAGTCAATACTCTCTGAATTACACCCACGAAAATAGACTTCTTCTTAATTTTATTGCCATTTCTATTTATACACTACTGTTGATCCTCTTGTGGCATTGGAAGGGAGGAGATGGGGGCATTCACATAAAAATATAACACCCTGACAAGCCTGTTATACAGTATGTACACTGTACAGTAAAACCTCGTGTCAACTCCATTCTATACTCTGGCTAGTAAGTAATCCAGTCTTGGCTTGTTCCTGTAATAGCTATCCTGTTTTGCTACAAGCTTAGAGATTTGTCCATACAATTATGAATTAAAAGACAAAATTGTAATGGTGGATAATATAATGCATACAATCAGACTTCATTCTATAAAGTAATTTAACTCTCTCTCTATATATCTCTCTCTCTATATATATATATATATATATGAAAACAAAATAAAATAAAATAACTTTCAAATACTGTATACCTCTCAATCAAAAAAGTATATTAATTAGTAGTAATAAAAGAGACTGAATATTACAGAAGATCTAAGCATCCTAATTGAAAGCCAAAGAGATTTATTTTTAACTAAACCATTACCAGAGGCACCAGGAGAGTATGGGAATGTGACTCCACCTGATTGTCACACGGTAAGTAAGTGGAGAGCACAGTTGGAAGACAAGACAGTTGGCTCAAATTATGCTGCGAGTCTATACATAGTCAACTAAGTGAAAACAGAAGGCAAACATAATGCTGTGACAGTCTATACATGGATAGGCTCATAATACTGTAATATTTTTCCATCAACTGTTGAACTACAGTACATAACGATTGATGGCAATCTTTTCGCTTTAACAAAACTATTTTAGAGATTAGTGACTCTTAGTGACTCCTACAGTCATGACACTAGTGGGATGAGTGAATCCCCATTAACTTGTGAGCAATCTATTTTAACTCGCAGATACTCAAAATCTCGTCAGACAGTAGGTAGGCAGTAGGCACATTTGCAACTGGGCTACTTCAGGAGATAAGCCCTTGAATATCAGGTTTAATGAATGTCCTGCATAATTTCCCTCTCCTCAACCAAACTGTATATCTTACTGCTGACGAGAGTAGTGGGGTGGGTGGGCTATCTTTACATGTGAGAAATCAATTCACAAAATCTTGTCAGTCAGTCAGTGAGATTTTAAAGTGTCACCAGGCTGAGGCTTTCAGACCAGAGCTATTGGGTCGGTCCTATAAAATATAGACTGAAAATGGTAAATCCGTTGACCAGCATAACCAGTTGGTCATATGAACCTGTCTTATACTATAATAACTCACATCTTTACTTAATCAACTTTATTTTAGTGATAAATTGTTAAAGATTATCATCAATTATAGCTGAAGATCTTGATCAAAATATATAATTTAAAGCATAACAAACAAAAAGCTTACAAGAATATTATCATGCCATATTTTCAAAGAATGGTTTAACAAACAACTGAACAAGCCAATGCAACACATACGAGAAAATGCCCAAAGTTACCTAGAAATCTATCTTGGAAATCAACCTTACCAATATACTAACACTTCCAAGTTAATGCAATATGCATATCCAAATAAATAGGTAGGTGGTTATTCATTCCATTTTCCATATTTATATTTTCAAAATGTACATGTACCATTCATGACAGTGTGCTGCATTAATTTTTTTTACCAAACATTTGTGTATCAAAAGCGTAAATCGCATCCTATCATATTTGATTGAAATTAGGATGGATTACAAACAATCTCTCTTTATACGCAATACTTCATTTATCTTCTTGTATTGGTATACGGCTGTCATTTACCCTTATCGTTGGAAGTGACATTAGCATTCACTCTGTACAAGTACAATAAAATAGTTTTCAAATCAGTTAATATAGACCAATAACAAAATTTATCCAGTACAAGTATCATATGTCTGTCATATGAAAAGAAAATGTATAATGCAAGTTTTACATTAAATACTAGACTTATGTAAACCAAAGAATAATACTTTGTTAATTTAATAATAATGAAAAGCTTGAAATATGTAGCATTTAAATTTTTACAGCCACTACATGTATATATTTTTGTTTAAACATTTGTGAAGTGACATGCAAAACAAACAAAAGTGGCATCAATAAATGTAGTTAATTGTGTTATTAATAAGATTCATTGCATATCAAATTCTTATATCATATGATATATTATGTGTGTTTGTGTGTGCTGTATGTATGTATTGTATTGTGAAAGGGAAATAATGTTAAGTAACACTTGTTCACACTGGTCAGGTGTTTCATACGACTTGGCCAGCTTCAACCGAAATGCAATACACATATATAAACTGCTGGTATTGTAATTTAAGCTTGGATTCAGTCCCTTAAAATAGTTTAAATAATTTTATTGATAATCTAGAATGGTGTTTTCACTTCGAATCCAGCCATCTCTAGCTCTGTGCTCTACTAAACTAATCTATAAAGTGCATTAGTGCTGAATACACTATAATATAAAAACAAATTGTGCACACAATGAGAACACTCAAGTAGACATGGGAGTAAAGAACACAAGAACTTTATGCCACACTTGTCAAAGCCACATAAGCTGCAATTGCATGCATAAAATACTGTACAATGCTTGAAGGATTAAAGCATTACATACATGGAATGCCAAAGATTAGAATATTTGCAAGAAATATGAAGCAAGGTACTACCTTGGTAATATTACTCAAAGGTAATAGTTAAATAATTTACATGTTCAGTGAAAATAGAAAGCATTGTGTGACTGTGCAGTGTGATAAATTAAAGGATTATCAGTCATCAATTATATATAGACAAACAATAATCAAAATATTTAAATTTTGTTAATGATCATCTACTGTACAGTATATTATTTATCAGTACAAAAATATGAGACATTTTTAACTCTAGATGTAGCGAGTATGCTACCTAACTTAACCTCTTCACTGAAACGAGGCCAAGGCACACTTCAAGAGTCTAAGACATCAAGGCTTCCTATTGCGTTACTGAAGAACCCTTTACTAAACAGACTCGGCAACTGCAGAGATCGGATGTGTTGGTCTTTCTAAAGCACTACGATCATGCAAACAAATAATTAATTACAGGTACTGTATGAGAAACGGCTTATAGCAACACAAAGTACATGGCTGAAATAATTCTACTGAATATGTCGTGAATTACTATGGACAGAAAGAATAGTAACAAGGAGGGACATCCCAGGATTAAGTCGCCACACATTGTCACAGTGTATGCCACCAATAATATTTAATAGGGCCCCTCCATCATTGACAACTTCGCCTATTAATAATAATAGTCAACATTCACCATCCCGCGCCAGCATTTTGAATAGCCCGCGCGGAAGCATCATGGAGTACTCGTCATAAGTGCACGCTTAATTCCCTTATGGGATCGTCATTTTGATCGGGTACCCTACAGAAAAAAACTCCGTAAAAAATAACAAAGAAGAAATAATTTAATATCAGTTATCTTATGACATACCATATTCATGGATTTCTCGTGCTTTGTTTCCCCAACACCAGGCCCTCTAGCGGCCATCTTCGTCCTTCCTTCTTCCGCGTCCCTACCGACAACAGGGCTCGCGCCGTGTCCGCTTCATTAGACGTTCGCAGAGCTTCTAGCGAGTCCTTGCTCATTTGTATACATCTGTGTTGTAGTAACAGGGTTTAGATTAGCTAGCACGGCTGCCAGATTGGTAGGTCCACAGGAAGAGTGTGTTAAAATAGGGTACCATTGTCACAGGCGTCTACGAGTCCCGGATGGGTGTACCGCGTGTGTTGCTTTTGTAATACACCTTAGCTGTTGTGTTTACTTAGCTAGGAGGCGACCACTCTACGAGGCATGATACAGACTGTCAATATTGAGGAGAGTACATGCCATTGTCTTCAAATATCAGCAAAAGCTCTGGTTTAAGGGTGTCTGCACGTGGTGCTCCGCCTTCCAGGGTTCGTGTTTTGCTTAGGCCCCTTGGGAGGGCCTCCCTCTGCATGGTGTGGCTTCTGAGTGCCGGAGCATCGTCTGCTGGGATGTTCCTCAGACCACGTGGTCGGCCAATTTAGGGGTCTCCGACATAGGCTTCAGGTAATTTAGGTTTCTAAATTTCTGTTATTGTTACCTATGTATGCCCCCCGTTTTGGTTCTTGCTTGCGGGCTTGCACCGTTGGGGGGTAAGGGGGACATCCCTATATGTCATTATGCATTTTATATATATGTGTGGGACTGCAGGAAAGAGGTTGTGCCAACCCCGTTTCCCGGCAGTTTTTGTCTGTTCCGGCGGCCCCGTGCGGTGGGTCCAGGTTATCAGTCTCTAACGGGTAGGAACGTTCAAAAGATCCCGGCGTGGTTTGGCTGAACCACACTCTCCCGGCGGAATTGCATTCCTAGAAGGGCTACCAACTCGAGTTAACGCGCCCTGACTGGCCTAGTGACACGTTAAGACTTTATCGCCTGCGGCGCCACCAGTCAAGTGTACACGAAGTAATAAGATTAGTTTTGCAAACTCGTTCAGTATAATCACAACTTAAAAGGTCACCCATGACCTTTTCACAGGTAAGTTATTAAAAAAGTCAGCCAGACAGATCCGGCGGAAGGTTAGCAAGGTGGGGCACTCGCTAATTTTCCGGCGGATTTGGGTTAGGATGCTTAATACCTCGCAGGTTATCCTTATGAGCATTGATTCCTGGAAATTTTCTTTCCAGGCCCCAGACTACTTCTCCGGCGGAGTTGGACATCTAATCCTGGCGGAGGGGGGGACCCTCTCAATTACGGCACCATGCCTAGGTTTGAACTTTGCGCTACGCCCACTTGTTCCCTTTTACCCGTTTTTGCTCATACTTTTTGCATTAAATGTGTGAAGTGTTTAGATCGCTCACGAGGCGTGTGGTTGTCTAAAAAGTGCGCCATCTGCTCTGAATTAAAATCCGCCTTGCTGGCGAAGAAAGACCCATCATGTTTAGCAGCCTTACATGAGATTAAAGCGGCGTTCAATTCTTATGCTAAGGACACAGCCCATAAGGCACTCCAATGTGACGACCAAGTCCTGTGGGAAAAGCTAATTATCAAGTCACCTTTAGTAAAACCCGGATCCTCCAAATCGGTCAGACCCAAGGTCAAAGCTAAAGCCATCAGCAAGGAGGTTATCAGTAGCAGTAGTGAGAGCGACATCTCTGAGGTCCCCTCCTCTGACCATGCTGCGGCGGAAGTCGAGGTCCAGGTCAAGTCTCCCCGGAAACACTCTCACCACTCCACCTCGGACTCTTCCTGGTCTCACAAGTGCCGGAGAGAAGAATATAACACATCGAGCAGCCGGCGAGAGACTCCTCACCCATACACGTGATTCAGGGGAGTCGGAAATAGGATCCGAGTTAATAAAAATAAGATTATTAGCATCTACACCTAGTCAGGAACATTCTGTGCATGCACCTCCTAATGTGATTTTTGCCATACCAAAATTAACTGTAGTTCCACGGGGTGTGAGGTCGACCGACCCGAGTAGGGTGCTATCCGACCAATTTAGGGGTTATCCGGTGGGGGCCCAATTCAGCTCACAGGTGACTCATGACTCCCAGCCCATAGCGGCAGGGTGGTACTGGCGCCATTCAGATCTACCTCTTAAATTCATTCCAGAACGGACTGAGGACGCCAACATCAACGTGTTGCCATCGTCAGTGCCAGATTTGTCTTGGCCCCCGGCGGATAATGAGATAGACTCACAAGAGATCTTTGAGCAGAATGAGGAGCCGGCGGACAGTCTCTCCCTAGTAATTATTCTGAGGCTAGTTCGCATTCATCCAAAGACCCCTCTAGGAAATGGATGACTTCTGATCAGGTAAATTAATTATTACATAAAGTAATGAAATGAATTATTACATAAAGTAATCTCTCAGCTGCACCCCCTAGCACTTCTGTGATTAGACCTTTAGAACTCCCGACAGTCACTACTTCTTGCCCAACCCCGTTGGTGGCAGCTACCCCAGGCCCTACAGTGCCGGCGGCGCTAGTAATATCCAACCTCAGAGTTATTACTGATGTCCAACCTCCTCCTTTAGATAAAGCGCCTCTGAAGAAGGGCCCCATGCCCCTCCTCTATGGTACAGATTGCTCTTGGGTACCTGTGGTACCAGAGAATCCCCTTATAGCTCAACCTTCAGTATCAGGGGACCCACCAGTTCCCAAATCTTCACATCAAATTCCCCCAGAGAATCATACTTACTTTTCCCTACCAGTATCCAAAGCAGAAGGGGTGTCCCCAGCCTTACTAACATTTCTGGCGGCCTCTAAAGTGTCATTACATGCCCTGGATGAACCCCCCCCCGGGCTGCTCACTCGGAGCGAGATTTTAAGTTACGCAGTAAAGCCTACCGGATGTTCTCTAAGTTCTTAGCGAGTCATCAGGTAGCCGCCTCTCTTGCACGCATGATCTCGGCCATCACTCACCCCCAAATTAGAAAAGCTATTGAGCTGTCTCGTAGACTTTTGCTACAAAATGCCATTCAGTCCCTAGGAGACATTAGAATTGCAATCTTGGAGGCGGTTCGAGCCCGCCAAGATCTGAGAGTCCATCTGGTGAAGAAGTTGCCGGCGGACATAGGTCGCCGGGTAACTCTCTCCTCGGTTCTTACTGCCACACTCTGAAACTTGTTGTTTAATTTTTAATATGGTAAGTGGGTGGAAGCAAGTTACCTCCCAAGCTAGAAAGGACCCACCTAAGAAACCCTTTCATAAATCAAAGGGCGGTAACAAACGGTTCCAACCCCAATCTAAACAGGCACCACGAGACCCCAGACCACCTCCTCAGCAGGGAGGTAATCCGTACAAAACCAAACAAGGTAAACAGCACGGGTATAAGGGTAAGGCCCCATATAAAGGTCACAAGGGTAAGGCCCCATAAAAAGGTCATCAGGGCAACGCACCAGCCAAAACTAGTTAAGCGTCCGATGCCAACCTACCCCCAATTCCAAAAAACTAGCCACTCACACTCTCCACATCCCAAGGCCGAGCTCAAAGGCCCAAGATTGGGGAGTTGCCTTTAAGGACGAACCCCGGCTGCACCTAGGTTCGTTCCGGGTATTCCGCTCAGCCTGGCCCAAACATACCTGGGCCAGGAAGATAGTGAGCAAAGAAATCACCTGGCGGTGGCGCCGGCAGCCTCGACTGCGTCAGCCGCACAAATATACCCCAGTGTCTCAGGAGGAGGTCATGTTACAGGAAATGATTGCCAAACAGGTACTTATACAGGTCAATGCCTTCCAGCCAGTGTTTACGTCAAGACTCTTCTTAGTGCCAAAAATGGACAGTGTGCAGATGCGACCAGTTCTAGATCTCTCGCACCTGAACACCTTTATAGAGAATTCACCCTTCAGGATGCTGACTGTACAGCAACTCAGACTCGCACTCCCGCCGCAAAGTTGGATGTGTTCGATCGATCTCAAAGATGCCTATTGGCATGTCCCTATAAACAAGAGGTTCCAAAAGTTTCTCGCTCTGAGAATCCGGCACGAGACTTATGTCTTTCAAAGGATGCCGTTCGGGTTGAACCTAGCACCGAGAGTACTCGTCCGGCAAGCTCTTTTACCCCTGTTAGTCCGAGGCATACAGGTGTTTTGGTATCTGGACGATTGGCTAGTAGTGGCGAACTCTGTAGAATTATGTCAAGACCATGTCAACCAAGTGTTAGCTCATGTACAATCGCGCTAAGAAGTCATGACTCGATTCCCAGTACCTTTTGTTCAGAAAGTGCTATCTGGCAACTATTGAGTCTCTACTATATTCATATATTACACACCGGGGAGAACTGTATTGAAGGACAAAATACCAAAAACACGATATATAAGTATTGTTACAATATATTTGTCTCATTATGTGAGAGCAAACCAATTAATACGAAAGTTGAGAATAACCCGAACGAAAGAATGTGAAACTCTTAGTATTTCGCTCACTAGATTCAGGATTAAAATGTGGAGGAAGTCTCTTAATGCTTTTATTACTTTTTAAGCCAACAATACTGGGAGAAAAGTATCTCATAAAATTAAAACCAAACGTTAAAAATAATATTCAACCCATGAGTGTCAATAAATCACGTAAATAAACATATAACAGATTGTTTTTTCCACATTTAATTCTCTATGTGGGACAAGTCTGCCTTAACCCTTAAAAAGCGGCTCACCACATAAGTCGAGTTGAAAAAACTGGCAAAAAACGGGTGAAAAAAGGGTGGAAATCGAGTGAAAATGGGTGGGATAGTAATGATCCATACGTCCGACATCTGTGGCCTCCCGGCCCACACTAACTCCAGTTCCCCCACCGCGCGGGAGGATGACAGTGTAACCAATAGTTCGCTAAAAGTGAGCAAGGTAGCAAAATCAGCTTAACTTCCATCTTCGAGGTAACACTGTCAGTGCTCCACGAGTGCTACGTAGCTGTATGTGGCGTCATTGTGTAGTGATTTCCACCTAGTTTTCGGCGCAATACAGTTCCTTTCATACTGATGGTTGATATAGCAGTCAGAACGGCCTGAAAAGGCCCAAAACGGCCACAGAGGGCCCGCTAGACAAGGGTTAAAAAACAAAGTGGTCTCCAGTATATTTTGGGATAAAGCTTGAATACTCGAACAGCTTGTAATTTGTATAGACAGACGATGAAATTTCTCTTATAACATATTTAATAGCCCATAGGGACACCCATATAGGAACGAAAGATGGAAAGGCATGTAGTAAAGGACAAAGGTGGATATATGAGCGGAAGAGATACACTCTTCCCTCATATACTGGCAGTGACTGACTTGCATTTTTTTGCAGGCCTCCAGGTGGCAGGCCCAGGGAGTGTAACATGCTAGATAGCACCAGGAAATTAAATACTTTCATTATTCTATAAAGATATTGAAAACAAACCTTACTTATATATATTGAAACAACAGCATAAATATAATTTAAAAGGCCTGAATAGGTTAATTTTGTCAGTAGGCCAATTATTGGGAATATCCGGAGACCTATAGTTATAAATTAGGAAATGACTGGGCTCTGACGGGCAGTGGAGAGTTGCCAGCGGTAGCCAGATTTGGGGACTTTTGTCCGAGCCTTAGAAAAATAGAGTCATGACTTCTTAGCGCGATTGTACAAGCCCTAGGGTTCAAGGTAACGGTCACGGTGGCCGAGCGCGCTTAGTACTCTGTATTGGGAGCACTAGCTCTGGTGTCGGGGGTTCGATCCCACGCGCCGGCAGGGGAAGTTCTCTCAAAAACATTCCCTGGCCGTGAAGGCAAGATCTGGGCGGATCATCTCGGGGGACCCACAAAGTCTCCTGCCCACGTCCTACTCCCTTGGGAGTATGTAGGCGCTCTCGTTAGCTGCCAGGATCAGTCTGTTGATCCATTAGGATAAGATCTAGGTTAAGTCTGTGTATTTTCAGCCCCATTGGCTGCCGGCTTGAAATAAACCGATTATTATTATTATTATTATTATTATAAGGTGAACTTGGCAAAGTCACACCTTGTCCCCTCAAGGACGATTCAGTGGATAGGGCTGGTCTGGGATACCGCCGCTCTGACTTACTCAGAGTGCGAACAACTGCAGCAGATTTTGAAGGAAACTGTTCCGGTTCCTGGTCTGGGATACCGCCGCTCTGACTCTTACTCAGAGTGCGAACAACTGCAGCAGATTTTGAAGGAAACTGTTCCGGTTTCTCCACAGTCTGGATACGACCAGGAAAACGTGGGATTCCCTGATCGGTTCTCTCAACTGGGTACAATTAACTGTTAAGTTGGGCCGATTGAAAGTCAAGCGATTAATCCTGGAAGGCAACAAAGTGTTCCCTCTCTTGTCGGAGAAGAAATTATGGCCAATTCCTCCATTAATCCACACCTTACTATCGGCCTGGACCAAGCACGAAGTCCTCTACTCAGTCATGAGTTTCTCCCCCACCTACGGTATGGGTAGACACGGACGCCTCGGAGACCCTGGGTTGGGGGTACCAGTCAAGCCTAGGCCACCAGGGACAGGGCATTTGGGGGACAGACAACCAAGAGCTTTTAGTTCCCCTGTTCTTTCTCCAAACTCACGGCAGGACATTGAAGAACAAATCAATAGCATTCAGAATGGACAATCAAACCGCAGTTTTTTTGCATTCAGAAGCAAGGCTCAGCGAGGTCACGAGAGTTGTTGAACATTTCAGAACAAATTTTTACCCTAGCCGACTCGCTAGGGATTTCCCTGCATGCCACCTATCTCCCCGGCGTGGCGAACGTCTGGGCAGACGCTCTCTCTCGCCGGCGGAGCACTCTAGTAGAATGGACTATCAAACAGGCGATCTTCAACAAGATAATTGCAAAGCCGGCCCGTCCACAGGTGGACTTGTTTGCGTCAACAACGAACCACAGATTTATTACCCGGCACGGGGTAACCCCGGCGGGGGGACCCGATGCGTTGCTGGTGGACTGGAACAGGTGGACCTCAATCTATCTGTTTCCGCCACCAGACTGTGTTAATGTGCAAGGTCATTCACAAACTGAGGATTACCGAGGCCGGGTAGCCTTGATCGCGCCGTTTTGGCCGGCCCAGGTATGGTACCACCAATTGCAACAGTGGTGCAGGACTCCGGTGTCCCTCCCGGTCTCCGTCTTCCACTTGGAAACGATTGGCAACCTTCGGACCTCGCTTAGTTTTGCCTTATGGATATTTACTCTGCCAAATGGTTAAATCAATTTGGGCCAAGTGTCACTCAGAAACTAATGAATCAGTACATACCGTCTACCAGGAGACAATATCAATCACATTGGAAAAGCTGGATTGTTGAGTCAGGGCAAACGACTGCCTCGGGAGCCTTAATTTTCAAGTACCTGTACTTAGACTATCTATTTGAGCAGAAGGGTTTTTCGGTTATAACATTAAAAAATAACCTGTCTGCCATTAGGACCCCCTTCCTTGATCTCACCGGTCTTTCCATACCACAGGCAGAGGAGAAAGGTTTTATGAGGGCGTGTTTTAAGCTTCGTCCACCTCCCCGCCAGCTCATGCCCACCTGGTCCCTTGATAAAGCCTTAGAATTGCTTCAATCGCGCAAGTATAATAATGCGCCGGACTTTGACTCACTGTTAACCCTCCAGCCCCGGCTATGTATTCCATATATATTCCCCAAAACCCGGGGGTTTTGGCTGAAAAACGTCTACGCCTAGGCTACCGTATCTTTGTTATTTTGACTGCTTCCGCATTCCCGCGCATCCCCAAGCGTAGATGTGTTTCGTACCTGTAGAATGGCATTAAGTAGAGCTCTCTAAGTCAACTGGTTCAGTTGTGATGACAATTTCATTGGAGATAACTTTGTGGCAAACACAGCCACTTTACACTACTTTTCGCTACTTTAACAATAACATACAGGCACACACGAACAAGCGACGCACTCCTTCTTGTGGTCGGAGATGCGCAGCGTCGTCCAGCCGGTTGTTGTTTACATGCGTCGGACGGACGCCTTGCAAGCCAAGCTTACAGGCTTTCAAGCTGCCGGAGCCTCAGCACCCTTCCGGGTTGCGCGGGGGGTGTTTGTTATGGGTGCCTCAGAGCCCTACCGGGTCTGAGGGGTTAAAGAAGGCTGTCTTTCTCATGGCACTTGCCACCGGAAACCGGGTATCTGAGCTGGCGGTGATGAGCAACGAACCAAACTGTCTCAGGTTTGGGCGACCATGTTTAAATCGCGCCGTCTCCCTCCTTTATTGCTAAGAACGAACATTCGGACCATGTTTTTTCTTAATTTTCCGTCCCGGCCTTAACCCTCCAGCCCCGGCTATTGTATTCTATAAAATTTCCCCGAAACCCGGGGGTTTTGGCCGAAAAATGTCTACGCCTAGGCTACCGTATCTTTGTTATTTTTACTGCTTCCGCACATCCCAAAGCGTAGATGTGTTTCGTACCTGTAGAATGGCGTTGAGTAGAGCTCTCTAAGTCAACTGGTTCAGTTGTGATGACGATTTCCGTGGAGAGAAATTTGTGGCGATATCAGCCACTTTTCACTACTTTAACACACACCCACACACGAACAAGCGACGCCTCTCCTTCTTGCGGTCGGAGATGCGCGGCGTCGGTCCAACTGGCTGTTGTTTACATGCGTCGGACGGATGCCTCGCACACCAAGCTTACAGGCTTTCAAGCTGCCGGTGCCTCAGAGCCCTACCGGGTTCTGCGGGTGCATTTGTTATGGGTTTCTCAGAGCCCAACCGGGTCTGGTGGGTTAAAGAGAGGCCTTATTCATCACATTTTATGTCCTGTGCAAGCAATCACAAAGTTTATGAGGTCTGCGCAACCTCGCCAACCAGGTGCTTTATGGGTTAACCGGACAGGTAAGCGTGTTACAAAACGAAAGTTAGCTTCCTTGCTTGTTGACGTTATCAGGGAAAGCAATCCCGGCGTGATAGGCAGGGCTCACGATATTAGAAAATGGGCGGTGTCCTTCAGATTTTTTGCAAAATTTTTCAATTAATGATATTGCTAAAACCCAACTTTGGGCTTCCAATCATACGTTCCTTACACACTACCTGTCTGTTGCTCTAGATAAACCAAAGTGTACCTGTGTAGCTTTACGGCAACGGATACAGTAGATAATGTTATATTATAAATTGTGTGTTAAAAAAAAAGGAGGGGGGGGGGTGCGGAATAGTCCATATCCTCCCTGTACCATTGGAGACTGTGATAGGACGGGTTCTACAGTCCAGTATTAGTTACTTATTTTAGATTCTAAGAAATTTATTGCATAGTTGCAACTATGTCTGTTTTACCAAAGTGTACACAAATATTACTGTACAATTAGTTTAACCCCTAACTAGCGGCGCGCAACATAAGTCGAGTATAATAAATTTGGACTATCTGGCGGCGCGCAACATAGGTCGTGTGGCAATTTCAGCACGTAATGTTGCTGAGAGAGAGAGACAAATGGTGGCAGGAGAGTAGCGAGCGTATGACTGCTCCAGACCACCGCGGCGAACCTACTGACACGAATCCCACCTCCTCACTCGCTACATACTGAATTCTATGGGGAAAGTACCGAATTACATGCTTTTTGCACTCGTGTTGCGCGGTTGTTGCAAGAAAACTAGCGGTCATAAAAGGATCGTTGTGGTGTCATTGGAAAGCTCTGTTTATGCCCTTTCAGGGATAGATACTTGTTTTACGCTCTGGATCTTATTTAGGCATGAAAATGATCACGTAAACAGCCCTATTTTGGCTAAAAATATCCCCGCTGGGCGGTACATATAAATAGACCGCCTAGCCCGCCAATAAGGTGTCAAGGACAGAACGCATAACTACTACCGAGTTATAGTTCTACGGGACACATGCGTGTCACCTTTTTTCATGCATACGATCGATTGCAACAGTTTGACCACGAGCAAGCAGTTTCTTAATGCCACGCACTGCTAGCAAATCTTTTATACCTTTTTATATTTATGTATTGCATACAATAAATCTTGAGAAAATTTTATCTGGATGATTCTTCCCTAAGGTTAGGATATTTTGCGAATGTCCCGCCTCCAGTCTGGATATTCAGGCGAAGTCGTCAATGATGGAGGGGCCCTATTAAATTAGGTTTGATCCCAAAGGGAAGTAGAGAAAACCTAATATTTAGTAGGGCCCCGATCATTGACGACTCGGGGCCCTCCCAACCATCCCACTTCCCATTCGCTGATTTCTATAGTTTATTCTTGGTATATCAGTAAAGGACGAAGATGGCCGCTAGAGGGCCTGGTGTTGGGGAAACGAAGCATGAGAAATCCACGAATATGGCAAGTCATAAGATAACCGATATTAAATTATTTCTTCTTTTTTATTGAGTTTTTTTCTGTAGGGTACCCGATCAAAATGACGATCCCATAAGGGAATTAAGTGTGCACTTATGACGAGTACTCCATGATGCTTCCGCGCGGGCTATTCAAAATGCTGGCGCAGGATGTTGAATGCAGACTATTATTATTAATAGGCGAAGTCGTCAATGATTACGGGGCCCTACTAAATATTAGGTTTTCTCTACTTCCATTATGGGAATCAAACCTATAATTAGATCATAACAATATATATGCAATTTATTGAGGAGTTTAACTAGATGTAAACTAATCTAATCTCTGTTTAGTAAAGGATCTATTATATTACCTTTAACTTATTTTCCGATTGTGATAAGAAAGGTTAAGTTACAAGACGGAAGACGTGCAGCGCCACTAAGGAACGATGGGCCTCACTTTCCACTACCACAAAATGCAGTAGATAAAAACAAATGCTGAGAATAAAATGGAGATTATTGCACAAACACCAAACACTGTTACAAATTTAGTATCATTTGTTACTGCTGCAAAATGAGTACATGAGAATATACAGATAAGAAATGGCTACTTCTACATTACACGCAAGATCTTAATACTTTATGGAGTTTGTGAGCCTATCAAGCAATGTACTTGGTCTGATGGAGTAAGGGATATAAGAGAACCAAAAATTAAGTCCCATACATTTCAAGGCTACCAGTATGGAAAATAAACAACTATTACAGTAAACTTTCACTAACTCAAAAAAGATTATGGGGCTTAAAGTTTCAGGCTCAATTTAAAGGGAAGAAAGCATAATAAAATTTAGTTTACTGTGAGTTGGATTGTATTGCCATTTTAGATTAAAAAAAAAAAAAAATTAATGCCCTGTCAAGGTAAATCTAAACTCCCTTAACAAAATGGAAAAATTTCTCTTTCTAGACATATGTACAAATAAGTAGCCTTTTCTACCTACAGTTAGATCCAGGTAAGAGTTCATGATCATCCTTAACACTTGGTGAAAATTTACTGTACAGTAAATATACTATTAAAACTTGAATCTCGACTCATAACGTACAGCCTCGTCATTTGGAGAATTTACGGGGACAAGGCACACAGATCAAAAACTTAAAATGACCACTCATTATGACATTGTAGTTTAATGTTTAATTTTACAGGCTCCAAAACTTAGCATGTCCGCACATTTTGAATTTTGATATTCAACTGCAAAAGATCTAAAACATAAAAAGTTTGTTTATTTCATAGTTTGATAATGCAAGATTACAGGCGCTGAACAAGAACGTTCCTTTTTTTAGTTTGATCATCAGTCTTCCTGGAGGGGCCCTGAATTCTTGAACTACACATAAATTCTTGTGTAGTAAATGAGCAACTTGCAGGACATGAATACGCCACTATTGAGACATAGTATGCAAAAACCCATGAATACAAAATAATGAGAAAGTAAATGAATGGCACTTTAGACACTACCTGTTACCATCCAAGGCCTACGACAAATCTCAAGGAAGCAATTGAAAGAAATACAAAGAAGGGTAAAAAATATTTTGAAATCACAGAGAAAATGGAAGATAGAAGGGGCAAAGGGGAAGGCAATACATAAAGAATCCAAGAAGGTAGACCAGATGATGACGACAGGAAGTTGGCCAAAATATTGTTTAATTCCCTATTTCTTTATACATGGGATCTGGCACATCTTGGTTACACTAGCTCATCCACAGATCCGAGAATACTACGTTTACATAATGAAACACACTACTACGGACAGCTTCATCAGGGTAGGAGAACCCGGCCGGTGCGCCGCGCCTCTGAAACAAACACTGGCCCATTATGACACATGGCACACACACGCTAAAATATCTACTACATACAAATCATACACATAATCTAGGGTAAATGTGCAGACCAATTGTGAGGTGGGTGAACGAGTCCATCAACACAGAAAAGAAAATGCAAACATTATCGGTGTGTTTTATCATCTTTTACCTCCACACTGTGTCTCAGAAATTATTCATAATTTCATACACCATATACCGCTAGGTTCTTAAGACATGATTTATAATTTTTTACATCATATACCACTAGGTTCAGTGTCCAGCCAGAGTACAAATAATACTCTGGTTATAAAGGCAGATCTGCACAAGGATTTTTTCCCGCAACCTTCTTCTGGCAACATTTTGCGACTATTTTGCACTGGTATTATCATAGATAACTAAATTCTTAATAAAGTACATTTCAGCAGCTGCCAGATCATAGTTGCGGGATAAAGAGCTTGTGTGGGTCCGTCTTCTATCCGTCTTAACTGTGCACTTGGGAATGTGATGAGCAGGCTGCCCCCAGACAAGCCGGGCAATGATGAGGGGGAGGTGACGCCGGGACAGGACGGGAATGATGTCGCCTTTCTAAAACAGTCCACAGTCCTTCAGGTTGTTCTTGATTATCACATCCGTCACAGCATCAAACACAAACTGCAAAGGAAAATTAACTCGCATAAGCTCAGTTTGGAATGTTACATTAAATCGAATACAAAATAATCTTATATGATTAAACTACATAGAGCCTGGAAACTAAGTGGATAATCAAGAATATCTTTCTTATTTCTGAAAAACACGTACTGAACCAGTTGTTACTCTTCGAGTTTACAAAAGTTTAAGGCTCACATTACGTAGCATACTCCTGTACAAGTATAAGAAGGGAGGAATCCAATACTCCACTCTTTTTCATGATTGAACAAAGGCTTTAAAATAGCTGGGTTATAGTCTTTCCTGGAATCCTGATGATAGTACTGCACCTTCGTTACACCAAAGGTGTGTACATTCCAACTACCGACTAAAATATAGACATTCTAAAACCGCTAGTGTAATGGAACCAGTAGGGGTCCACTAACACACTACAGGGCATAGTGAAACAAAATTGAGTGGTCTTGCCACTGGACTCCGGTTCAAATCCCGATATGTCAATGGGGAAGATATTATTGGGATGGAGTTTATGTTGTACCTTATCAATGCATTACCAAAAAGCCCACCAAAACGCCAAATAAATACCCTCATTGTTCCCTGATTAAATAGCACTGTATGAATATTCCTATATTCAAAATATACTACAGGGGTGCAATGCCTAGTGAGTTCATTGCAAAATAGGTGGCGTTCTGAGTGAGGGTCTGAGTCTAGGAGATGAGACAGTGAGACTGGAACGAGACCTCACACGCTTCACCGTTCAATAACGGTTGAATGTACAGGCTCTCAGCCTATGAAAGAGAGGGAGTAAATGGAATAGCCTACCTGTATAGAAAAAAATATACCTGTATATTGTTGGTGTCGGTGGCACAGGTGAAGTGAGTGTAGATTTCCTTCTGGTCCTTCCTCTTATTCAGGTTCTCAAACTTCAGCCGAATGTAGTTGGCAGATTCTTCATAGGTGTTGCTCCCTATTGGTGGGTAAACATTATTAACACCTACAAAATCAATAGAAATTAAGGCCTTTTTAACCATATATTTGCCTTTATTTTCTTAATAAATTTTGTTTTTCTATAACCATATATTTCTATGTGAATGAGGGAGACAAAAGGCATAACTGCCTGCAGCGAGTGCCTCCCCCAGATTTCAAAGAGTAACAGGGCCGAAATCAAGGGACGTTCGAGCTACAATGCCTGGACACACACAGTTTGAAGCAATTTAAGTCATAGGAAGAGGGAAAGACTGATTCTGGGAGAGCATTTCAGAGCTCAGCAGTTGAATAGAAGAAAGTCTGAGAATAGCGTTTCACTCTTGGGTTGGAAAGTTGCACATACCAGCAATTCAATCATATCTAAAGGAGGACATTCCAGAGCCAAAATATATTGTCCTGAGGCACCTTGAACATGTGCACCCTACACCGCCACCCCATTATCAAAGCCTTGAGCAAAATAACTAGGCTATACAGTACAGTATTGACATGATTGGGATAAACTTTATAAATTTGACTCAAAGAAGTCCTCTCTATGCATGGGCACCTCCCAAAATAAATAGATAGATTTCATCAAAAACTTTAGGACATTTTGAGGATGTGAATTCATGACCTCATGCACTTAAATTATATTGTTGTCTGTGAAACTAATGGCACTACCTCGTGAAAATTTGGTGTGAGTATCCTAAGTTCGAGTCCTTGGAGTGCAACATGTATTTGTTGATTTCATTAACCTCCCCAGACATAAATAGTTAACTTACTGACGAGGAGGCGGACGACACGGTACTATCCCCACAACTGTCAAAATCTCACTGAGGGACCGTTAGAGGTCGGAGGAACTTGGGGTTGCCACCATTCGACAGATTTTGATCTAACTTACCGAACTCAATATAGCGTCATATAACTTATTAGAGAGATATTAAGATAAGTTCATATGACGCTCTAGCGGCATATGAGTATTTTGGCAAAACCGCCATATGACGCTCTAGCATCATATGAAACGGAGAGTGTTAATTGATTTTAAAAGTAAAGTTGGTTGGTGAAAAAATATGAATATCTATAGAGTTGGGAAAACAAATATGGTAGAGTACTGTACCTTGATATTCTGGGAAGCAGATGGTGAGCGGGGAGTTACAAATCTTCTCCTCGAATAAATCTTTCTTGTTGAGGAAAAGAATTATGGATGTCTCAACAAACCACTTGTTGTTGCAGATGGAGTCAAAGAGCTTCATACTCTCGATCATGCGGTTCATCTCCTCATCTTCGGCCAGCACCAAGTCGTAACCTACAACAGGAGAGGGGTTAATTAGAAGCATCTATAATTATAATGTAAAAATTTGCAAAATAAACACACCAAAACTTATACGAACACAGTAAAAAGACGAAACAACTAATCAAAATCGCTATGTGGAAACAACGCTTAAGTAAAATTAATAATTTATAAATAAAAGAACACAATCCACCACATAGGGTGTACATTACTACATGAAGTTAATCTGGTTCCCAAGCAAACTAATCGCACACATAACGCACTATCGCCACGTTCTATATGTAGAGAAAAATCGTATGGTTGTATTGATAATGGAGAAAGGAATGTCTTATGGTACTAAATAAAAGGATTGTGCAGGTAATGCTACTGTATATTTGTCTTTAAATAAGATATTAACTTACCGTACTTTAACCCCTTTAAGGACAAGCATATTGACAATTTTTCATCACCTTCAACCTATTTTTCTCTCCAAAGGAAGGGATTAGAAAAAAACTAAGTAGTCCATGATCAAGTTCCTGTATATACCAATAGATCACCTGTTGCTTACTTTATCTACCTGTGGTGACGAGTTGAATATAACTGTCTTGATAGCGTAATGCTTAGTATGCAGAATTTCGGTGTGACTATCCTAGGTTCGAGTCCTTGGAGTACCACATGTATTCATTACTTTCATTGATTTTATTAGTTAGGTTTATTTGTAAATAAATTGGTGGGTTGGTGAAAACAAATATGAATATACAGTAGTCCATGGCCCAGGATGAAAATTGGTATCTTCAGCGAGGACTTATAGTTAGAACTATAATCTACGAGACATTTTTCTTATTGCTGAGAAATTGTTTTGATAAGAGTACCTTGATTCTTAACTTGCCATGCCACTTAGTAGTCATTTATTGTAGATTATGCAGAAAGTTTTGATACCCTTGGATACTGCTGATTTGTGTGATTTTTGGATCTGACCTATCCCCTAATACATAGATATTTTAGGCCCTCTGGGAACTCTTAACCCCTTCAGACATATATGACGCAGAGGTTGCCAGATTAGCAATAAGAAATAGAGTTCTCTCACTCTTATAATTACCTCTCCAAAATTAGTTTTCTGCCCACATCTAACTCAAAGACAACTGCAGAGGTTGAAGTAACTAAAATAAAGGTTTGTAAAAAACCCTGATGGTAATAAAGGCTTTAAAGTATCCCTAATAGGCTCAAAATTGCGTCATATGTCGGAGAGGGTTAAGATGCCAAGGATAGCATATGAAAAGCATAGTGAGGATGAAAGGCATGAAAGAGTGTCACAGCTGAACTTTCTCAAACGTGGCTTGATCCACACTTAATCTATGTCACTCAAGACAAGATAAATTACTGGAAATAATGTGTGTTTGTGGACGTCAGATGCCCTATGGGGTTAAGTCACATCTTTATCAATATACTGTAGCGGTACCGTAATAAATTATGCAGTTTATAATGCCGTACACTCCCTTAATTGACAGCTTGTTAACACTCAAAGAGCGGGTGGTGGAGTATATTTGACTGTGCCGCCCAGAAGGGGGGTTTTACCGTAAACGAGCTTGTTTCCGTGCTCGTTTTCATGCATAAACAAGAGCCAGAGCGTAATAGAAGTATGTATCCCTGAAAGGGCGTTAATTCAGCTTTTGAATGACACCAGAACCATCCTTCTACGATCACTGGTTGTCTTGCAACGATCGTGCAACCGAAGGGCAAAATCGGTAAAATACGGTAATTTCCTTACATTATTACGTGTCAAATGAGTGAGGGAGGGTGGAGGAGGGTGCAGTACATCTCAGTAGCTCCACGGCGAGCGGTCATGAGGTAACCTACGCTCCTCCCACCGCTCCGCTCTCTCTCAGAGCACATTACGTGCTCAAAATTGCATGCTACTATAGCCGGGCCCTGCCACATAGTCCTTGGTTCTCTTGCCCGGCTATAGCCGGGCGCCGCCAGTTAAGGGTTAAGGGCCCTTGTTACAGAAACTTTACTGGACATCTGCCACGAATCGCTAGAAATTCTTTGAAGTCTACCAATGGCACAGGCTGGGATCAAATTGCCGACCCTTTGATCTTACACAGTAGATTAGGACTAAGAAAGGTAGAAAAAAGTGGTGCATACCCATGCGCATTATGCAGAAAAGGGGTGGGCGCGAACTCAATACAGTGTAGCGTCTGCCACAGCTGGGTACATCACAAAGAAGAAGTCCGAAATTGAGACATATCTATGCATAGTATGCAAAGGTAAGCTTGTATTCAATGACCGGCTCGAGAGTGTTAACTATGGCAATGAGGCACTGGAGATGGTGGACAAACTTTGCTACCCATTTTCGAATTTTGGATATCAATCTCGACACAACTGCATTATAACAGAAATAGCAGCCTGAGACTGAAACCCTAACTTCTTGTGGATCACTCAGTCTTTTAAAGTTGTTGTTGTTGCTGTTCCCCAAGCTGCCTGGCCGAACAGCCCCAAGGCCCCGAGCAAGGCCAAGGCCACAACCGAGCGCCCCCACAGAACCCCCCCTGTCGACCACAATAAAGCCTGGGTGACCGAAGCCACTCCATGGCGTGGAGCTGAGGGGGTGAGGAAACGCCCGGGAAACCAAAGCCCCACCCAGGGCCCTGTGTCCCTCAGCAATTATGAAGAGAAAGTGGAGGGGCAAAGGAAAAATGTGACGCTTTGGCTTCCAATCTTGTGGACAGTGAAGCACGGGAACGAGGTGGCTTCAGAGATGGGGTCGTTTCGGGCCATGAGTGAGCACCGTGCCTCATGTGAAGGCAAGATGGCAGGTGCTCGTTGTACTCTACGTGCTTCACATGTCTCACTCCCTAGACTGGAACAAGACCTCACGGGCTTCACTGTTCATTGTAAAGCGGTGAATGTTAAGGCTCTCAGCCTATGCCCGAGAGGAAGTATGTTGGAATATAGAAAAAAAAAAAAAAAAAAAAATCTTGGTAGATTGGGAGGTCAATCCACGGAAGAGACGCCGTCACTTGAGATCTAGAAAATATATAAGTAAAAGGAACAGTCAGATTAAGCTATGGGTATGGCAGAGATCGCTCAGTTCTCACTCTGATAGACCAGCCCATCACCACATGACTAGAACCCAATCCTCTCAGCAACAGCTAGGAAAGGCCCTAGAAAGCCGCCTTTGGCGGGGGGATAGCTCCCCTATTTCAACCCTTTTCGGGGTTGGGCACCCGCCTTCTTTTAAAGTGTATGTATGTATATTAAAGAATGTGCTGTATATCTAAATCACACGATCAATGAGCCTCACCTGACAGTGCCACAACAAAGATGATGGCCGTCACTCCTTCAAAACAGTGAATCCATTTTTTCCTTTCTGATCTCTGGCCACCCACATCAAATAATCTGAAGAGAAAATTAATGTTAGCCCACTGAAGAGGATAAAGTTACATTGACATATCTGTACCAAAAAGTACATGCACTTACTATATCAATAATTATCAATTAATGTATTTGTTGATTTCTTTAATTGAGTTTAGGAGTAATGTCGGTTGGTGAAGGTAACATAATAATTAAACAGTCACAAATTCTAATCAACATGAGGTACCGTACCAGGTATACTGTATATTTATATGTTTGTAAAAAAACTAAGTTTCTATACGATGCAAGCATTATAAATAGTGCATTACAATACTGAAAGAGGGAATTACCCATAATAATAATACCTTTTGCTTTTAAACACGTAATTCAATAACTCAAATAAATAATACTGATACTAACGGAAATACTGAATGGAGAAGTAATATTGCAGCTACTATAATCCATTCATCTGCTTACTATAGTCTATTCGTTGTAAGTAGGCGAGAAATCATGACCTCTATCCTCTGTAACTCAAAAAAGACTAGAGTAATCGAGCTAATATTTCTACCATTTGGGAAGTATCCGTTAAGGAATGGCTGTGAAAATGTATAGCCAATTTGCTCTAACCATTTTTGAGTTACAGAGAATAGAGGTCATGATTTCTTGCCTACTTACAGCAAATAGACTATAGTATAACCCACCATACCATTGCCCTCTGTTTGAACATAAATACACTATATTACATACCATACCTTTGCAATGTTTTAGTACTTTGCAGAATATTATAAGTCAAACATGAGACTTTATGCAAAACTGCGGCAGCAACATAAAAAATAACTACAGTACCAGAGGGCTCAGTTTTTGAAGCATGTGAACTATTCCATCTAAGCAGCAAACAAAATATATAATAATATTGCTAACACTACATCATACCATAATCAATAAAAGACACTTTGATACATTACTCTTGATTTTAAAGAGTTGAAGCTGATTGAACGGTGATCAGCCAAGTCCATATATCCACAATGAGGCAACAACATAAAATAATTATTAAATTATATTGCATCAATAAATAAGTTACATTAGGTAACTCCCTGTGGAAGTTATTTGGGGAACTCAGTGGTCTGGTTAATCTACTTACAGTACAGTATATACATGTATATTAACCCTCTCCGACATATGACGCAATTTTGAGCCTATTAGGGATACTTTAAAGCCTTAGTTGCCATCAGGGGTATTTAGAAACCTTTAGTTTAGTTACTTCAACCTCTGCAGTTGTCTTTGAGTTAGCTGTGGGCAGGAAACTAATTTTGGAGAGGTAATTATAAGAGTGAGAGAACTATTTCTTATTGCTAATCTGGCAACCTCTGCGTCATATGTGCGTGAAAGGGTTAACAAATTAGGTTGCACATGTGCGTGAAAGGGTTAACAAATTAGGTTGCACCATATAATTTAATTTTGTTTTTCACATGTGATTTAAATATTTTGTTTTATTTTTTGTTAATTAAACATTCTCTCATCTTCCTTAACTTCTATGGTGCTATAACTAGTATAAATTAATCACTACTGGTAACTTATAGAATATAATAATGGTAACTGTACTGCAGTTCATGCAGAAAGATAAACTCATTATGGTTTATCCACAATACAGTTGTGTTTATATTATATTAATGGATCCAAAAATAATTATTACATAAAGCCTACGGAGACTAAACAATAGAAGTAAAACATTAAATATGCATGACACAATTTCCCCCGATGAAAGAGTAATTTCATAAGCCTATGAGACTATCCTTAACTAACACTTACTTGAAATTTAGGTTCTTGAATGAAAAATTAGTTTCTACAATGCCGGTAGTTTTGACTCTGGTCCTGAGAACATCTTGCTGCGTGGGAACATAACCTGGCCGGGCGATGCGGTCCAAGGCGTTCAGGTAGTACGCCGCTGAGTCATTCAACTGGTACTCCCTCGACCGGCTGGAAATAACATTGATAATTATAGAATAAATCACCCAATGTATAGGTGATTATAATGTAAAACTTGCAAAATAAACAAACCAATTCTTGGACGAACACAGTAAAAAGACAAAACAACTTATCAAAATCGCTATATGGAAACAATGCTTAAGCAAAATAATAATTTATAAATAAAAGAGAGAGACATTGTTACTTGTAAAACTGGGATATTTCTATCTAAAAGTAAAAAATCATAATTTATCATTCAAAATACCTCTAGATAGAGGTATTTTGAATGATAAATTATTACATTTCATTATATTATCCCATTGTTATTGCTAGAAATAGATGACAATCATCAAACCAGACAGGGAGGCAAAAAGTTAATGAAGCAATACAATAGGCCTACTGCATAAGGAAATACAGTAAAACCTCGCTCATTCAGACCCCGCCGATCCGGAAACCTGCGACTTCGACCTTAGACTTCCAGGAACTCCAGAAGTTTGAGAAATATAGTCCAGACAAAATCACATCTGGACTATATTACTCAGACTTAAAGAATTTTCCGGGAAAGTATGAAAGTGTGAGTAATATAGTCCGGATGTAAGATCTTGCCCAGACTATATTTCTCAGACTTTTGGACTTTTCAGGAAGTCTTAGGTCAGAGTCCGGAGTTTCAGACATTTTTTAAAAATCACTCTTTCGGACAGGCTCTCCCCCAAATTAGTCCGAAAGTGTGAGGTACAGTACTGAGCTTTTACTGCATTATTATGAAAGTATAATTAATCAATCAATGGGGCATACAACACCAAGGCAGATCATAAATACATCCACCTACCAATTCCTAGATGTGTGAGAATTTGTGTTTTGTTTTTGTGTGTTCATTGTATTCTGTTGTGCTGTGTTGTTCCTCTTCGGGCTCTGTCTCGAGTCGACCACCCCCAGAAAAAAAAGGAAAAATGGGGAATGGGCGTTACTACATACCAATTCCTAGTTAACCTCTCCGCTGCGCAGGTGGGGTAGTGGCCACCCCTCCCTGTGCGGAGGTATTTAGACGGTTTCCTACACTCAAATCGTCATCGTACCATAAATATCATTAATACTTATCCATATGTGCCTATTTTACGTTGAATATAAAGATATTAACCTGTTACAACGATAAAACAAGTGGAAACAGCGTTTGGATGGTCAAAATCGGCAAATTAGATCGGGAGTTACATAACTGAAGGCTGAGCCAGCCTGCCACCCCTCACGACGTCTGGAGCGACACTGTCGTGTTGTTCCCTCTCTTTCATTCGCTGTGTAGCACATACAAGCACAGCTTGCTTATGAATCACTATTGATAGCACGAAAATATACAGACGAAATACGGGAATAAGAGAGAGAATAGGTGATAATTGGGGGGGGGGGGGGGGAAGGAGGGGATGTGGAGGACTGATATTTCGCATGGCCAAGGGGCAATAGTAAAAACAAAACAAAAAAACAAAAAAATGATACTGGGCAGGTTTACATGTGTTTTTTTAGGCCTTGGATTAAATAAGGAGTTCCGTAGCGCAGCGGTAAAACTCTTATTAGTGTTTCCGCACTTGCCGGGAACCAGAGCTACTCTGGTGCTTAACCCTCTCCAACATATGACGCAATTTTGAGCCTATTAGGGATACTTTAAAACCTTTGTTACCATCAGGGGTATTTAGAAACCTTTAGTTTAGTTACTTCAACCTCTGCAATTGTCTTTAACGCCTTACGAGCGGGCCCGTAAGGAATTTCTACTACCCGCCAAGCGGGTGGTTTTACCCTAAATGGCCTTGTTTCCGTGCTCTTTTTCATGCATAAACAAGAGCCAGAGCGTAATACAATTATGTATCCCTGAAAGGGCGTTAATTCAGCTTTCCAATGACACCAGAACCATCCTCCTACGACCACGCATTCTCTTGCAACGATCGTGCAAGACGAAGGAAAAATTCCTAAAATACAGTAATTTCTTGACATAATACCCTGTGTAGTGAGGGAGGGAGGCTGGATGTGTATGGAGTAAACGCCAGTAGGCCCGCGGGACCCGTGGCGAACGGTCAGAGCCCACCGCTCGTCTCTCTCTCAGAGGCAATATTGCTCCAAAATTGCACACAGACTTAAGTCGGGCCCCGCTCTTTGGGCAGGTGTTCTCTATACGGACTTAAGTCGGGCCCCGCTAAAGAAGGGTTAAGTTAGCTGTGGGCAGAAAACTAATTTTGGAGAGGTAATTATGAGAGTGAGAGAACTATTTCTTATTGCTAATCTGGCAACCTCTGCGTCATATGTGCGTGACAGGGTTAAAATAATTTACAAGTAGTACTCGGCATGATCAACTGGCCTGGTTTAGTTAAAATTATTACAAACTTAACCACCACCAGCATACGGTACAACCAAATGCCAAAGTTCCTTCCTATCTTTTCTCCGAGTGATATTGAATGTATGAGCAACTGCATAAAGGGGCACAGGTAGGAGGATATGAAATAGGACAGGAACTTGAAGGTTACAGTTGTTCAAGCTTTCAATATCTTGCATTAATTCATTCAGAGCAAAGGCAGGAAAGATTTAAATGACTACAGTATTTACCTGAAACAGTGTTGAACGCCACTTTCATTCCAGAGTCGCTTCATTATGTTTGCCAGGTCCATCGTTAGCTCTCCCTCATCTGCTGCACTCGCTAATGTGAAGAAGTGTCGAGCATCATCCTGTGGAATAAACAGTCAAACAATAAGTACCGTACTGGTAATTCATCATAAATGCAAAGGAAACAAAACAAGCTACCGGGTACCCTTCATTAACCCTTTATGGTCACCCAGCCGCCCTGAAGGGAAGTTCTGGAGTCTGCCATTTATAAAAAAAAATGGGAAATGTTGGTGGTTTTGAGACCCTATTTGTTTGTAACCTAGTGATCTTTCCATGTAACATGATCATTGAATACCGTACTGTCTGATCTATCAGGAAACCCAGGTGTGCATCATTCCGAGCCATGGTCGGCTCGATCGACGGCGCCACTTCTACGAACAACATGCAAACATCCACAGTTGCCATATATCTTTGTATTTTATATGATTCTTGTGTTAGACATACCTCGGTTAGTATTTGACGTATCTTATTTGCATTTATATATTTATAATCATGATTGGGGCCTCTAGAACCCTAAGTAAAAATATAACAAAATGTCGACACTTAACAAAATTATCGGGATTAAGACCTTCTAAGGTTAATCCACCCAAAATCACTAGCATTACCTTACAATCAAATAACACTTAACATAGAACAGTAAACAATTAAACAGGATAGAACTCAATCCCTTTTTTTTTTTTTTTTTTCTATGTGATTGAGGGAGGCAAAAGGCATAACTGCCTATAGCGAGTGCCTCCCCCATAGTTGAAAGAGTGACAGGGCCAAAATCAAGGGACGTTCGAGCCAAAATGCCTGGACACACGGAGTTTGAAGCAATCTAAGTCATAGGAAGAGGGAAAGACTGATTCTGGGAGAGAGTTCCAGAGCTCAGATGTTGAGTAGAAGAAAGTTTGAGAGTAACGTTTCACTCTTGGGTTGGAGAGTTGCACAGAGTAGGGGTGGGATTGAGTTGCAAGACGGGTACCACGTGCCCTACGTAAAGGAGGTGGTATGCACTGGGATAGCTCTGAGGAACACTGATTATTATAGTAGTGATAGAATAGCGAGAGAGATGCAACATTGCGGCGGAGACAGAGAGATTGCAGAGAGTTGGTGAGTGGACGGGAGTTAATGATATGAAAGGCCTTCCTTTCAACTTTGTCTAGGAGAGCGGTGTGAGAGGAACCTCCCCACACATGTGAACAATACTCAATACAAGGGTGCACTATGCCCCTGTACAGAGCAAGAAGCTGTGCAGGGGAAAAGAACCCCCTAAGGCGGTTGAGCACACCCAGCTTCTGGGAGGCTGCCTTAGCAAGACTGGTAATATGGTCCTTCCAAATGAGAGCAGAAGAAAAAGAGACACCAAGAATATTGAGAGAAGATGAAGGGTTGATTTTTGTATTGTTGAAGAATAAGGGATAGTCCGCTGGGAGATCCTGACGGGTAGATAGATGGAGAAATTGGGTTTTGGAAGCATTAAAGTTAACAAGGTTTTCTCTGCCCCAATTGGAAATAGTATTTAGATCAGAATTTAAGAGTTCTATGGCTTCATTACGTTTGTCGTTGAGGGATTGCTGGCTGGGGCATTCTGAAAAACTAATGGAGTAGTGTAAGGTTGAGTCGTCTGCGTATGAATGGATGGGAATTAAGGTACAGTTAAGGAGATCATTTATAAAAATTAGAAAGAGAATAGGAGATAGGACAGAGCCCTGAGGAACACCGGAGTTTATAGGGTGAGGAAGTGAACAATGGCCGTCCACAACCGCAGCCATGGAACGGCCGGAAAGGAAATTAGAGACAAAGGCACAGATGGAGGGATAGAAACCGAAGGAGGGTAGTCTAGAAATCAAAGACCTATGCCAGACTCTATCACCTTATACTTCTTTGTTCAAGAGATAATTCCTATGCTGAATACAAGTACAGTACATGTCTCCCTCACTATCTGATGCCCCAATTTACGCTATTATGATAGGTTTTAAGGTGATTGGGTTTGGGGTTTTCCTGGTCCGAGAATGCATCCCCATTTACCTCATTAATTTGAGGGTTTGCTATGCGATTTTTTTTATTTAAGATCGGGTTTTCAGGAACATGACCCAATCGTAAATTGAGGGAGACCTGTATCTAGTAATTCAGCTGCAATAAAACGGAGGTTGGTCAATTCAACCCCAGTCCACAGGGCCCAGGTTTATTAACCAATTACACACTATGATGACTGCAAAATGGTGAAGATAATGAGGGATTAATATCTCGGGGGGGGGGGATTGGTAAATTGTGATAGTATCGTAGTTTATATTGGTTTTTATATCAGGGCCCTGGTCAGCTTAAACCTCTGCCAAATTTAGGCTATACTCGGTTAGGTTAGATTATGCTTGATTTGAGTGGGCTAGGAATGGATATGTCTTGATATGTTCCTGTATGATCGGCTAGGTCATGCTAGGTTAAGTTAGGTTAGCGAAGTTGGTTTAGGAAATGAGATGGGGTTGAATTGATGTGGAACCAATCAATTATATCATAGAGGTTATAACCCAACATAGCTTATAACAAATGTAGAGAGGAAGGGGCCTGAACTGTATATCAAACTCCACCCAGCCCCACCTTAACCACTCAGCCATACTTCCTCTATCATGCAACACTAAACCATCATTGTCTCACCATATCCTGACCAATCCACTACAATATGTTCACTTGTTATTATGCATTTTATCACAATCACACTGCCTTTGTAACTTTTATTACCATTTCTCTGCTCTCCAATCTTACCTGTTAAGCAAAATGGGGCTCATACATAATTTATTTCAGGCTCTATTAAGCAATTATTTTCTGGCAGCTTTGGAATGAAAGCATTACTGTATAAGAATTCCCTCACATAATACAATATATGCCTGGTCTACTATAGTTAAGTATACAGTACTAATGCAAAAATGTAAAGAAATTTTACTAGAATAAACTTTTCAATAATTTTGTTTTTGTGTGACTCCACCTTTACCATGCCTCAACTCTATAGCTGGTACATGCCGTAAAATGGCCTAACTTCGGTCAAGGGGGTATACAGCTGTACTTCGGACATTTCTGGATAAAAATATATTAGCTAGTTATGGAAAAATTGCTCTGCATTATGGAAGAACACCACAAACATACTTGTTTTTCCATAACATAATGTATTTATCCCATAACTGCAGTTCAATATATTTTTTCCAGAATGTCCGAAATTATCTCCCCTTCCAAAGTTATGTCATTTTACCGGTACAGTAGTCGTAATTATCTGTACTGTATACCTTATGCCACATCAGCAAATTAGACAGTTGAGTTACGCCCTCTCACTTACGGCCACTGTGGTTTTGTCACAGTTAACCCTTCTGGCCCGGGCTGCCTTTCCTAAGGACGTTGTTGAGATCCGGGCGATCTGGCCGAAAAACGTCTATGCCTAGGCTACCGTATCTTTGTTATTTTAACTGCTACTGCATTCCCACGCATCTCCAAGCGTAGATGTGTTTCGTACCTGTAGACTGGCGTTGAGTAGAGCTCTCTAAGTCAACTGGTTCAGTTGTGATGACGATTTCCGTGGAGCGCATTTTTCCGCGATATTAGCAATATGACACACGTTTTAACACTAAATCTGTCTTCGCTGACCACACAACAACAAAGATCCGACGTCTGCTTGCTTACGGAGGTGCGTGCGTCGCCTCCGACCAGCTGTGTTTACATACGTCGGACGCGCAGCTTTCAAAACAAGCTTAATAGGCTTTCAAGCTTAGGGATTACAAGGGGACACCTGGGCTCCTGCCCATCTGCCGCGGTGTCCTTTTAAAATGCTGCCCGGGCGGGAAGGGTTAAGTAGCTCAACTGCCTAATTGGCTAATGTGAGAGCTATAATAAAGCGTAGTTAACTCCAAGAAATTTGATTCAGCTGTTACAGATACTAAGCGAGTTCAAAATCTATCAAACAAAATAGCACTGTCAACTTCATATTTTATATACAGTACTTCTACAGTTACCAAACATCACAATTTTAAGGTGTACTTTTGACCAAGTTGTTCTAGTTGGTACTGACCGCTCTACTGGAGTCTTTGAAGTCTATCTTGAGTTGTCCCATGGCTCTGATGATGGCCATGAGTGACTGAATGGTGTTGGAGTACACCACTGGTCTGTACTGCTCACACTCGTCCCGGGAATACCCTGTCTCGTGTATTATTTTCATTTGTTTTACTATTGTACTTTTGCCAGACTCTCCTGCACCTGTTTGTGAGAAATTAAAAAAATATATCAATAGGGGCCTATTAAAAAAAAGACTTAAAATGCATAATAAAGAAAATACTCTCTTAAACCTGTTGGTGGGAAATAACAAATATGTACAGGCCATAGCACGGTTGGAGAGGACTTGCCGGCAAACCGTGAGGTCGAACGTTCGAAGGAATCGAGGCTCTGGCCAGCCCGTGTGTTTTATTGGTAGACGCCAGTGCTGTGGTGGACGGTGCGGTTAAGCAATCTGTAGCAACTGTCCACTAAGTCCCTGAAACATCAAGGTACCTACCCTAGCCCAGCTCTTGAGCAGGGAGTGTATGGTGGTAAAAAAACACATCATCAACATTAAAATAAAGTAGCTACAGTACTGGTAATAAAAACATGCCCGAGGCCGTGGCATGGTCGGTAGCACGTCTGACTGCTGATCGAAGGGTCTGCAGTTCGATCCTACACCATGCCATTGGTAGACATAAAAAGTTTGGGCAGCACAGTCTAGTGATTTATGGCAAATGTCCAGTAAAGTCCCTGTAACAAGGGCACGCCCTAGCCCTATCAATTAAGGGAGTGCACAGCGTTAAAAATTGCCTCATCAAAAACAAAATCCAATAAATAAATAAATGAGAAATGCAATACCAGTGAGAACAGGAAAATTTAATGGGTTCACTTCTGCTATTAACCTAGATTTATTATCAGTCTGGTTAATACCATAGGCTACAGGTATCTTAGTGTTCCACTGATGGACAGGCAGACCATCTCTATATAAGAGATGTGGGTTATCTTGATACCTCTCTAAACTATTGTACGATTGGTAGTAATGCAAAGATATTAATGCACCCTAATGCTAAAGCAAACACTGAAACTATTTTATATTGAGACCAACACACTTGCAAACAAATAATTTATCACATGTATCATATTGCCAATCATCATGGGATAGCGGTACTGTACAGTAGTTATATTTTTCTACCGAAAAATTTAAAAATTTATCTTGAAAGGGGGTCTTAGGGGTATTGTTTTTAAGCTTGATGGAGGTCAAGGGAGCAAACTAAAAATCTCCCCTTAAATTCCTGTGAATTATGGGAGGGTCGTGTACCAATATTGGTACCGGTAACTGTACAGCCACTGTCAACAGTTAGACCCTACCTTCCAACATGTAATTTACATTCTGATTATCTCTCTACCGGTATTTCATTCTTAAAAACCCTTCTGTACCCGTGATGTCTGTTCAATTATATTCTAACTATATTTTGACGATTTTAAGCAGCTTAAGAAAGATCTGTGGTAGTACAAAGGGTTTAACCCATGGGATCCGGGGGTCCTCATATGAAGTTTGGTAAAATCAACTTCATAATTCAGTAGCTACTGATTGAGACTACCTAGAGCAGTCAATGTTTTTGCAAATTGTAGAACTTTTTGTTGTACAGTAGACTGTAGAATGCCGTAGAGATGACGTCGCTACAACGCATGGTTGTCGAGTTCTGATAATTATAGCGGCGATTTTTTTTTTACCATTTTGCCTCATATGAGGCCTCCCGGATCCCAAGGGTTAAAGAGCTAGTTCAAAGCCTATTATTTGCTGAAGGCCCTCTATACTGTAAACTGAACATAATCACGGCATCTATTATTAGCCAGAATAAAGTTAAAAGGACACCGATACTGAAGTGTTAACACCTTAACAGACATAAACTAAGCCTTTACTGTACCATATATTAAAGTTTACTTAGAGTGGTTCAAGAGTATTTTTGTTTTAAACCAATAGAGGAAAATCAATTTGAAGTTATGAAGGTGGGACACCGCTTTTGTGTGTGGATGTATCAGTACCGTTACTGTAATTCTAAACTCCCTTTGCCTTACCCAGTAGTAGCAGTTTAACCTCTCTCGCCGCCCGCTCTCCCGCTAGTCTTAAATCTTTGTCTATCTTTTTGCTTCTTTCTGCTGCTTCTTTGTCAGCAGCATTACTCATCGCACACCCCATGGCTGCTGCTGTGTGAGGCCCACCCCTGAAAAATAGAAATACAATATTTAGAAATGCTGTACTAAAAAAAATAAATGACTTACCGTAACCATTCTATAGTATCATATAGCCTACTGAATAAGAAATTAAGTCATCTGTTACAAGACTAACACTCTCTGGCAAATATTAAAAAATAAATAAATACAAAATACTAAAGAGGTAATTTTTGGTATGTGTACTACTTGTGGCAATACAAGGTGTGACTGTGACTATCATGAATGTAAAATAAAAAGTATATACCGGTAACAGTTTTTCTAAACTGCACCCTTTTTCTGTACCCGGTACCGAAATTATTTCACCATACCTTCCATAATGTTAACACAACCCCTGGCAGGGCTTGAAGGATGAGAAAACATTTTGTGGGGTAAAAGCACGTACCGTATATACCGTACTCATAATATGGAAAATTCCAATGTACGGTACCGTAAAACCGTGTAACTTCGGACAATTTTCGAGGTTTTTTAACGATATCTCCTGACTGTAAACACATTATAGACATATAACTAGGTCAATTGATGTGTGGTGATAGTGTGCGGTAATCCAGGAAGCCTCCTAAAATTATCCCCCATAATAAGAGAGCTATCCTTATCCTAAATGGTGTCCGAAGTCATCTTGAAAAGTGGCTGATTTCGGACATGTATGGATAACTTCGGACATACAGTGATTTCTTATGGAAAATGATTGCCAAGAAAGCTGGGATAGCTTCGGACATACGTTCGTGGTTTTATTTCATTCATTTTCGACTCCTACTATTTTATATGAATATTTTATTATTGCTGCTTATTCCTGTCCGATGTCTTACTGGAAAATGCAGTCAATACTTTTAGGCCTGTATAATTAGTATAGGAGGGGGTTATATAGGATATTTAACAAATATTCTTTTTGGATCTGTTCTCGTTAGGCATTGAACTCAATCTTAGAAAATATTGAGCAGGAATAATAACCAATGCTGTCAAATCAATAACTCAAAAATGAACTAGGCCTAGTGAAAATATATAAGTAGCCTATGTATACTCTTATCACTGCATATAAATTTTTATGAATTTGAGCATTTTTATAGGTATAACGTATGTGTTGGTGTTTCTTACGGCAGATAATAATTGTTTTGGACAAGATATATGCCTCTCCTAATTTATATATATTATATATCCAGAATTATCCTAAATACGTAAATCGGTTAGCATATTATCATATTTTGATGGGGTTTTGGACTCAGAGAATGATTATTTGATCTTTAACCACCATTTTAATGATGGACAAGTATTATGAATTATTTTCACAGGGCAAATAATAACAAACGATTTGTTTGTTCCATGTCCGAAGTTATATACCATTTTTTTTTGTGGAAAACACAATAGGTTAAATCAGGGGTGTCAAACTCATTTGCTCTGGCGGGCCAAATTTTACACGGTACAATATTGTAGGGCCGCATTAACCCCTTCTGTACCGGCGACGTTTTTTATATTTTATTGTAGCTATGTTTAGAGGAATTTGTGCAATTTAAGAAGGATCTGTGGTAGTAAAAAGGAATAAGTGAGATTGTTCGAAGCCTATCAATTGCTGGAGGCCCTTTTGTAACTGAATAAAATCGTCAAATAGTAGCAAAATTAGATAAAAAGACGTTGCCGGTACAGAAGGGGTTCATGTAGCAGACCAAATATATTATACCGGTAATGCCTCCACCCGTCCTAATATAAATTAAAATAAATGCTTAATATTAACCAGATTTAACAATTTCAGAAAATATTCAAAACACATAGGCCTACAAATATATTATTTAGGCCTATATATGAATTTACGGCAACTGTGCCACCTGTCGCACTAATTTACGAAGAGCCCTCACTGACCATGGATTGACAACACTGGTTTGCCATTTTCCCAAGACTTATCAGGTGCAATTTGTTAGTACAGGAGATAGACCAGTGATCTCTCTCTCTCTCTCTCTGCCTTTATTCCATTTACTTCTCATTATAAAGTATTTTAATACAGTGACGACCGCCAGGTGATTTTGTTCAAATTAGGAAGGACCTCAGAGAGAGAGAGAGAGAGAGAGAGAGAGAGAGAGAGAGAGAGAGAGAGAGAGAAGAGAGAGAGAGAGAGAGAGAGAGAGAGAGAGAGAGAGAGAGAGAGAGAGAGAGAGAGAGAGAGAGAGAGAGGAGAGAGAGAGAGAGAGAGAGAGAGAGAGAGAGAGAGAGAGAGAGAGAGAGAGAGAGAGAGAGAGAGAGAGAGAGAGAGAGAGAGAGAGAGAGAGCAAACCAGAGAGAGCAAACCAGACAGATAGAGAGGGAGAAAGAGACAGACACAGTGTGTGTGTGAGAGAGAGAGAGTATACAATTCAGAAGTATGAGTAAACTATTATACTGTATTGCTTATTGTTTGGATGGGTTTTCCACAGTCTATAAAGTCAATGTTTGAATTAAGATTCTCTTTGACTTGTATTATTTTGTTTGTCTCCTCTCCTTTTTCCTACCCTTCTCTCTCTCTCTCTCTGAGGTCCTTCATAATTTGAATAAAATCACCTGGCTGTCGTCACTGTATTCAAATAATTGATAATGAGAAGTAAATGGAATAAAGGAAGAGGAGAGAGAGAGAGAGAGAGAGAGAGTTAGTTAGTTAAGTTATAGTTAGTTGTGTATTATCTCCATAGCCTTGGGCCTCATACTGACCATGATTGCAAGAACCGTCTCACTGGCCCCGAATTGAGCAGATCATAAACCCGTTGACGAATTTATTCAGCTTAAGAAGAATGTCTAAGGGTGAAAGAGCATTTAATCTCCTTTAAGCTTCTTACTCTTACAAATACTTCCTAGAATTAGAGCTTAAGTTAAATATATAGTACCAACATATAATATATTTAAGAAAAAATAATTATCTCTAGTATAAAAATACAATATTTTACACTACTTGGCCAACCTGGTTTGCGGTCCGCATGCTAGAGGGAGGGGGGGCCGCATGCTAGAGGGAGAGACACCCCTGGGTTAAATGATAGTGTTCTAGCTAGAGCGTTATACAAGTGTAACAAATTTCCTTTGGTGGATGTTGTCTCTGTTAATTTTACTACAAAATTATATCAGTCACAACATCATTCATACAAACAAATTTCTTCAGGGTGATAAGAAGTTTGGCAGGGTAGCGAAAAATGTACAAATTTTAGTCGTACAGTATATACAATATTTGTTTTGTGTACATATACAGTACTACGGACACATTGTAGGCGTTAGGTGTGGATTAGGCTTGTATCCAATGTACTAGGTCTATGTTACTGGATATTTATGATTTAAATAAGTGCTACGTTTTTGATAAATCTGGTTATATGGCTTTGCAATTAGGGAAATCATGAGCCGATTTCAGACATTTCGTTAGTCTTTTTCGATTCTCAAAATCCGATCCAAGTTTTGCCAAAAATTGGCTCGGGTTTTCCAAAATTATGTTTTTTGGGGTTTGCAATTTAGGGAAACATGAGCCAAAATTATAAATTAGGTTACCTTAATTTGTTTACTCTTAAAACTCGCAAAATCTGAGTCAAGTTTTGCCAAAACTTGACTCGGGTTTTCAACAAATCGGGTTTTATGGTTTTGCAATATTGGGAAACCTGAGCCAAATTTCTAAATGAGGTTACTGTAAAAAATTTGTCTACAAACTCGCAAAATCCGAGCCAGCTTTGGCCAAAACTTGGCTCGGGTTTTCGAAATATTGGGTTTTAGGCCTTTGAAATATTGTACCTTAAATCCCGAGCCAAGTTTTGCTAAAATAAGTTTTTATCGCCGTTTTACGCATTTAACCCCTCATTTTCCCTGTACTTCATAGCCCTCCCCACTATCGGGCGGCGTGTCTTAAGATCGTTGTATAATGGGGAAAACGGTTTCGCCGAGGGTTGTAATTATTTCCAAACACTATATATTGATGAAAACTAACAGGGAAAAATAAAAAAATCCATGGGAAAATTAGTGACCATCTTATTTAGTTTTTTCCTATTTTCCCTAATAAATTATTTCTAATAAGGCAGATGTAGTGTCCTTGAAGATTATCAAAATTTGTTTGTATGAATGATGTTGTGACTGATATAATTTTGTAGTAACATTACCAGAGACAACATCCACCAAAGGAAATTTGTTACACTTTTATAACGCTCTAGCTAGAACACTATCATTTAACCGATTGTGTTTAAAAAAAAAACATGCTACCGGTACCTTCGGACATGGAACAAAACAATCGTTTGTTATTATTTGCCCTATGAAAATCATTCATAATACTTGTCTATCATTAACATGGTGGTAAAAGATAAAATTATTATTCTCGGAGTCCAAAAACCCATAAACATATGATAATATGCTAACCGATTTATGTATTTCGGATAATTCTGGATATATAATATACAGTACTGTACAGTATATACATTAGGAGAGGCATATATCTTGTCCAATTTTTGTTTTATCTGCCGAAAGAAACACCAACAAATACGTTATACCGGTACCTATAAAAATGCTCAAATTCATAAGTGTATATGCAGTGATATAGTATAGGCCTAAATACCTATATATTTTCACTAGGCCTAGTTAATTTTCGACTTATTGATTAGACAGCATTGGTTATTTTTCCTGCTCAATATTTTCTAAGAGTGAGTTCAATGCCTAACGAGAACAGGTCCAAACAGAATATACTGTAGTTAAACATCGCATATAACCCCCTCCTAGGCCTATACTGATTATACAGGCCTAAAAGTATTGACTGTGCATTTTCCACTAAAACATCGGACAGGAATAAGCAGCAATAATAAAATATTCATATAAAATAGTAGGAGCCGAAAAATGAATGAAATAAGGCCACGAACGTACGTCCGAAGTTCTCCTCCGTTTGTCCGGAGTTATCCCAGCTTTCTTGGCAATCATTTTCCATAAGAAATCACGGTCAAATTGGATTTTCGGTCACGTATGTGTTTTTTGTATTATAATCCTTTTTCTCATCAGTTCCTTCATTGATTAGTGTTTTTCCTTCTGCAAATTAATTTTTACCCATTATTTTGCAATATTAAAACATGCCCCCTAAAACCATATTTTGTCATTACCCTAACCTAACCTGGGGGCTGCCGCCCCCAGACCCCCGCAGGGTTAGCATTGATATAGAACATGACAAAATACTAAAAATACGGTAAAAAAGTGAAAATATTAGTTCCCAGCTGCTCCAAGATGGCCGCCATTTTTCTTTCCACCCTTATTTAACCCACAAAGTCTAAGGAAAATTAATTTAACATGCAGCGGTAAAGACTTATATTGCGGTGACTAATACTCTATGACAAAGCTATAGTACACATTTAGAACATTATATCCCATACATGACCGAAAATCCAATTTGTCCGAAATCACTGTAGGCCTATGTCCGAAGTTATCCATACATGTCCGAAGTTTTCAACTTTTCAAGGAAACTTCGGACATCATTTAGGATAAGGATAGCCACTCTCTTATTATGGGGGATAGCCTAGGGGATGTCTAGGGGAGGTGTGGTGGAGTGGTCATGCCACTGGATTGGTAATCCAATGGACCCGGGTTCAAATCCCGATATGTCAATGGGAAGATATTATTGGGATTGAATTTGTGCTGTACCTAGTATCAGTGCATTACCACAAAGTCCACCGAAATGCCAAAAAAATACCCTCATTGTTCCCTGATTAAATAACACTGTATGAATATTCCCATATTCAAAATAGGCCTATGTTACAGGGGGACAATGCCTAGTGAGTTCACTGCTCAATAGGTGGCGTTCTGAGAGTGAGGGTCTGAGTCTGGAGGGTGAGATGGTGAAGCACTTGAGCGAAGCAACCGGCCGCTTCAGAGATGGAGCTGCTTCGAGCCATGATGGATGCTTCACATGTCTCACTCCCCAGACTGGAAGAAGACCTCACGAGCTTCACCGTGTTGAGCGGTGGAATGTACAGGCTCTCAGCCTATGCCCGAGAGGGAGTAGTTGGAATATAGAAAAAAAAAAAAAAATGGCAAGAATGTAGTTACCGGGTGTAGCCTACCGCCCACCTTGTTTACACTATGCGGATGCCTTTGGATATAAAAATACGGCAAGAATGTAGTTACCGGGTGTACCACCCGTCTTGTTTACACTACGCGGACGCTCACCATCATGTTCCCATCTATTTTGACTGCCTTTGGATACAAAAATACATTACCCTAACCAAACAACCTAACCTAACCTAGTATTATAGATTTATAAGTATTTATTTTATTATAAGTATTTATGGATGATTTATGTTGTATGTCGGTAGTGGTACACCAGGTAACTACATGCTACATCCATCCCAAAAATACATTAGCCTAACCAAACAAACAACCTAACCTAACCTAACCTAGTATTCATGCAGTAATGACAGGGGGCAAATAGCAAAAAATATAGCGTCGAAATAGACGGGAACGTAAGTGCGAGCGCACAACATGACAACCGTACACCCGGAAACTACATCTTTTCCGTATAATTTTAGGCGGCTTCCTGGATTACGGCGCACTATCACCATACATCACTTGACCTAGTTAAATCTCTATAATGTGTTTACACTCCGGAGAAATTGTTAAAAAAACATCGAAAAATGTCCGAAGTTACCCCATTTTACGGTACTTCGTGCATCTAACTAATTTCCCAATATGGTGGTTCAATTAAAATTTATGCCACGGGATAGGCCTACACTGTATGTGTTGAGAGGGGGCTTTGCCACTTTGCCTCCCCTCACCCCCCCCATGACATATTGTCATCATCATATAGGCCTAGCCTATTGCCAGCAGGGGGCCAATAACTGAATAAATCGCCGTCACGGCGATCGACCTACGTAAACATGACGACTGTACACTACATCCATCCCAAAATGTCTAGCCTAAGCATAAAATGGTGACCCTAAACTATAAATTGACCTTGACAAAATAGGCCTAGCCTAACTTAAAACCCTTTGCCCTCCCATAAAAAGAAAGAAAAAAAACAAAAAAATAGCCTAGGCCTAGCCATATTCCAGATCAAAATGGAGGAACATGTCGAGTGAGAGTACCGGTACTAGGCTATAGGCCTAGTCTATTTTTTTCCAGCTGATGGTAATTTGAATCCTTTAACATCTGATTTATAGATTCTTACTGGAAAAATATGATACTGCTATGTTTGTACATCATATTAGCCTAGGCCTATTGCCAAGTTTTCATAATTAACAACAAATTTAACTACAAAATCATGGTAATAGCCGAGTAAGCAGGATGGAGAGATAGCAATTTAGTATCAGCTGAAAAACCCCCAGAGTAGGCCTAGCCATAGGCTAGCCTAGTATGTGTATGCACGTCACCCTACACTGTATTGTACACGGCCGCGCCTATGGGTCCTCCCTCACTCACACACAACATACACACACATGTAGGTCACAAACACTCATTTTCACTTTCCTCACGCGCTTACTCTTTTTACATCTCCTCTACAGTCCACGGAGAGTTGGGGTTAAGAGCCGTGCTTAGGAGGGGGGGTTGGGGCGATATGACTAATGCATGAAAAGTGACAGCTCATACCGGTCGGGCAATTCTTTCCATGGAACACGCCTTGGAGACTGTAAACAAAGTCCAACCTTGTGATTTATCCGGTGTTCAACTCATTTATCATCTTCTACATGACATACCTGTATTCAGAGTTGTCTTGTGTACTTCAATAATATATATACTCCGCCACTTTCACATAAAAACAAGGATAAAATCCACAAATACGGCGTTACTTTCACATATCCAACTTGTTGCTCACAGTTAAATCTACAAACTGACACTCAAGCAGTGTTGCCAGTTGGTCGACGGAGTTTCTCGCCCAATTTCGCCTGAAAAAAATAGCCCAATTCTATCTGGAATCACAAGTGTATTATATTAGGCTAAGCCGTTGTAAAGGCCTTGGTAAAGGCTTCGCCTATCCCTCGATACCTTCACTTGATCTGACCTATCCTTCTTTAATAAATAATTTAACAAATACAGTGGAACTTAGGCAGCTGTACAGGGACACGCATTGTAGTATGTCGACGAGATGGGTTGGGTGTGAGAGGAATCTGCCGGGTGTGGGCCAATCGGCTTTCTGCACACTTCCACTTTCTTATGTTCTTATGTAAAGCCGGTGTCACACGAGCGATTTTTCCGTCAAATTTCCATGAGCAAGTTTTTCTCGTTATACTTCGAGACTTGTTTGCATTGGTATCGGTAACTAGACTGAAGGTAGAGCATGTTAGGCGGCTGAATTGTGATAAAGTGTAACTTTAGAAGCTGCCAGACCATAATTGCCCATAAAATTTGCTCGAAAAACGGCTCGTGTGACTCCAGCTTTAGGTAGTCTACACAAATATTGGAAAGATGCCTATAGCTAGATTACTGCAGAAAGGTCATAATATATAAAAGTAGGCCTACTGAATGAGTGTACGATGCAACACAGCACCCCATTACCATTAAACACATCATAGAAGACTGCATTCTACACAATCACTTACGCCAACAACATAATCTACACTCCTTGAGAGCCCTGTGGGAAAGCCCGATCGTGGCCATGGCCTTCCTTAGGGACTCGGTGCTGTTCGGCCAGGCAGCCTAGGGAACGACAACAATAACAACAACGTAGATTTATGTAGAACATTTCCGGAAAGCCTTTATTTTGCCCTTTAACTCTGGCTCATTATTTTTCATATTTCAATTTAGGTTCTTGGTTCAACTTCACAGTTGTTTAGACATTAGACGACTTACTTTATTTGTCTATGTGAATGAGGGAGACAGAAGGCAAAACTGCCTGTGACGAGTATAGATATCTAATACATCCAGTGAGTATTATATATCTATGGTGACGATTGCCTCTCCCAGAGTCTGCTTCCTAATATGTGTTTCCATACTTTTGCATATGCCGCATGTTAAACTAACTATTAAACCAACGAGTCCATAGTTTCCCGGCTCATTTCTATCTCCCCTGTTTAATATTGCTGCAATGTTAGTTGTCTTCCATTCAGTTGAGATTTACTGCCTATCAAAAGATAACTGATGCCAAAATTTCAGTGGTTTTGTAATTACTTTCATACCATCCATTATGAATATCGGGTGTAGCCTATAGCTTACCATCTGGCCCTAATGATTTACTTCACTTCAGGTTCTCAATAATTCCAAATTCCTTTTCATGTGCAATACTATAATAATGTGAGGACTCCTACATGTCCCCTTCTCACAACAAAACACACAAACACACACACACACACCCGCTGGGGGTGGCGGACTCGAGACAGAGCTCGAACAGAAAAAAAAAAAAAAAAAAAAAAAAAAAAAAAAATATATATATATATATATATATATATATATATATATATATATATATATATATATATATATATATATATATATATATATATATATATATATATATATATATATATATATATATATATATATATTAAATTTAAATGTATGTTATCATGTGAGGGGAAACATGATACATAACAGAGGGACGTCTGCGAACCGTGATTGTTTTAAAGAATATCATCTTACAGTGGTTGGTATAACTTGCATGTTAAGAATTAACACATCCCATCACTCAGTTATCATTCTATCCACGTCAAAAAAATTATAACTCCAATTTGTAATAACTTACCAATGTGTGGCTGACTCAGTCGAATTATAATAATTAAAAACGAGGTTTGCTTGTCTGTTACCTATCTTATATTTATGTCATAATATGTCATGTGATCATCGTCGTTTGACTGCTTGTTAGTTTACAGTATTTAAACGATATCTTACAAACGTATGGCTGGATTAAGTATAAATTTGGTGTTCACTATCATTGATATCAACACATGAGTGATTAACATATGGTTAAGAATGTCTGAATTGTTGCCCCCTCTAGGAAATACATTTATCGGTAAAAGAAACTTCACTAAGTTCACTGAAATATATTCATAAGTAGTCTTATTAAAAAACTTCCCAAGTTCAATATCACGGTAGTGATAGTTGTAGGCAGCCCCGACAGAAGGATTTTTGTAAGGATAAAAACATTGACAAAGTCCCATCGGTCTCATATCAGAAGTACTGTGAAATGCTTTTGTTAACCCTTTCTATACAGGCTAGGTCTTTTTAACTGCAGTGTGGCTACTATTAGACAATTTTATGCAGCTTAAAAAGGGCCTCCATCAATTATCAGACTTCGAACTATCTCACTTAACCTTTACTACCACACTTCCTTCTTAAATTGCACAATATCTAAATATAGGTAGACTAAAATTGAAAAGAAGTCGCCGGTACAGAAGGGGTTAATATTTCAGCGGTCGGTCACTATGATAAAAGGTTAAAATGCGATTGGACTGTCGTCAAATGTAAAGCATCAGGCACGTTATCTGAAATTGTAGTAAATTAAGTAGCATAATTCAAGCAAAACATCTACATCTATCTATCTATCTACATGCCTGGTGTACTACTGAGTAGGAAAAAATAGGCTTACTAATCTAAGGCTGGATAGGAATATACAGTAATCTAAGAATTACAATTAATTTAATCACCCATTCTCCATCGTCAATTTCATCCCTCAGTTTCTGCATGTGACTCATAGTTACTAAAAAGGAGCAATAATTTGTGTATATATAAATCATGGATATAAAATCGTAGTCATGTACTTAACCTTTAACTGTCTTGATGGTGTACAGGTTAGAGTGTTTAAGATCTGTTTGCGGTAACCCAGGTTCGAATCCCGGGAAAATCACATGCTTTCATTAATTTCATTGGGAGGTGTTTGGTGCTGGGAGTGAAATTAATAAATTAGATTATTCCTATAGGTTCAGCAACATTTCATAGCGAGGTCGGTCCTTAGAAATGTGTGCCCACTACATTGTTCTTTCCTTTCACTTATCCATTATGTTATTCAGAGTGCAGTTAGGTCTGAGTACATGATTATATGGATATCCAGCATTCGATACATGGATAAAATCGTTGGCATGCACTTAACCTTTAACTGTCTTGATAGTGTAATGGTTAGAGTGTTTAATATCTGTATGTGGTAATCCAGGTTTGAATCCAAGGACGATCAGATGTTTTTATTAATTTCACTGGGAGGTGTTTGACGACGGGAGGTGAAATTAATTAATTTATGAGGAAACAGATTGTAAAAGATAACTTTGGAATATATGATTATTATAATTATATTGGTTGGCATTGTATTAATGCCTCTACTAATGTTCAGGGCTATCGTCTTTACTTGCCATTTATATTTATTATACTGCGCTCTTGCTCTCTCTCTCTGGATGCAATGCAGCCATACAAGTAATAAGTAGAGTGGTGTTAGTATATTAAATCATCCACGTATTCTTGCAGTTGAATTAGCGATAATATTAAACACAAGCGTTTATTAAATTAAAACATGATTTTTTTAGACTATTATATCAGATGCAAATTAGTGTAGTTTTCTCGAGCTAATGATATCCTATATGTTTCTGCTTAATCCCGCATTCATATTCTATTGGTTACCCAAATCTCTAAAGTCTAAACTAAAGATAAGGATAGGCCTATACGTTACAAAACAAAATAGCTGGGAATGTGCTTAGTTATACTACCAAAAGTTTAATAGTGGCACAGTATTGTGTAGCCTATATTAATTCCACCTTGCGTTAATTGCAGTAATATTAGAACACTTGAATATAATATGTATCTTATCAAAATATCTGGGATAAATACCTCTGAATGTGCAACTCTTCAATTTCCGCCATAGCCTTCAAAACTAGCCTTTACGGGCGAGAACATTAGACCTCTGGCAACGATGTCGCTGAGTATGGCTTTGAACTTGGTACAGCGCCACGCCGGCCAGCGGCCACTTGGCGCACTATTCACAACTCCACTTTAAATCCACTTTCAATACAAATAAGCTTTTGAACACTTTTAACGCTACGTTTATTATGTTACCCTCACTTCTTCCGAGTTTATTTGTAGCTTATATGCCTTCGTTACAGTCCATAAACGATATATAAATATAAACACGATACAAAGAGAATAATTATGCAAAACGTTTTTCATGCGCAACTTGCAATTTTAGAGTAGGCCTATATTATATGATTTGATAATGAGTTAATGCCTTATACCACCAATTGTACAACATGGCATTACAGTAATGGTTGGCCATGATACAAATACACGAATATACAGTACATAATTATATGGATAAGAGAAGTTCCAAAGTAGGATATATATATTCCAGTTTATCATTCTTATCATTGTTAGCTCACCATGGGGTCTCTCTCTCTCTCTCTCTCTTTATATGTATACCCGGTATATACATATATATATATATATATATATATATATATATATATATATATATATATATATATATATATATATATATATATATATATATAGAGAGAGAGAGAGAGAGGATGGGGTAGAGAACAAAATACAGGTACACAATCATAATAGAAGTCAGTGGTGCACACGCACACACACACACACACACAGGGCAGTACAGGTAGAAGTTAAAGTGTTATGATGGGTAGCACTCCCCACCAACGGACATTGGCTTATATGGCAGATTGTGTTTCACCCGCGCCGCCCTACCCGTGAAATACTATAGTCCATCTCTTACTTCCTTTGTCGGGGTAAGTGCTCTCCATCATTAACACCCATAACTTACTAACTACATGTAAATACTGAACTAAGGCATACACAGTGCTACCTATAAATCATACTAACTATAAGCCTACACGTATATATTGAATCTAGTCATACACTGTGCTCGCCATGAATAGATTATCAGTTCTTCTATAACAAGAGTATATTACTAAAACTAAATCTATACTTTCATAGCAAGTCATGTGTCTAACCGAATACCCTGATTTATACTTCACAATATATACATAATGCTATCATCTGTCATTGGCTTATTACAAAATGATGTAAAGTACATACTTTTGCTTTAGTACTGCTATAATCCGTGAACATAGTGAGGAGATTGGTAAGGATGATCCCAAGTTATTATATGGGTTTGCGCTTTTACTCACCTAACGTACTTCACAATAAAAACAAGACAATTATGTATGTGATTATCAACAATAAAATTAGCACATTAATTCCTAGAAGGAAGTCGGGTGATTATATTTATACAATTCCAGCATAAGTGGTTCACGATCAAGACTATTATTCGGGGACATTATATACTGTATACATATATTTTTTGGAAACTGTATTATATTCATAATGTGTATTATATAATCAGGTCAGGTGAAGGTATTGAGGGATAAACCTTTTCTTTCAGGTCGAGGGTATAAGGTTTAACAATTCAGATAAGGCACAGGTTTTTACAGGGATGGGTATGTGAACATGGTTGGAATTGATCACTGTATATGAATTGATACCTAAAGTCATAATAGGGTCATTAAATTAAATGTGTAGGTGATATGAAAATCTCTCTCTCTCTCTCTCTCTTCCGTTACATGGTCCACCTTGACACTACCTGACCATCTCATATTCTCGGTGTTCCCGCGCCCTCAGGCCTCCCCCCTAATGCTCCCTCAGGTGACGCCAGGTACCCCAACACTACCCCGCAGGATGGACACACTGCACTCAGGAAGTATGTAGTCACCACCAGAAGTTCGTGGACCTCTCGTGTTATCCAGTATGCAAGTATGTGTATGGAAGCTAATTTATGAATGACAATTTGCACTCATCACTAAAAAAAAACATTTGTGTCATTTATTACAGAGGAAAATACAAGCATAGATTAAGCTCGATAGCTGCAATACATAAAGATAAGTACTGTATACGAAGTCCACAAATTTTCATGAATGCCTGTAGTCACCACCAAGTCACAAGGCACTTTGTCACCTACTCTGGATATATATATATATATATATATATATATATATATATATATATATATATATATATATATATATATATATATATATATACTGTATATATATATATGAATATGCTGAACACAAACACTGTGTACAAAATCTTGCTGTATTTCACGATCCGGGAACCACATCGATTTCTGTTATGCAAACAATCCAAAATCACTAACAATTAATATAATTCAATATTAATCAAATGACAAATATAATGTAATGTGTTAATTAATTCATAATGTCATCAACATTTCAATCAATTAAGATACACGAGGATAATGGGAAACATGGGAAGTCCGCCGACTTTTTAATGACTGAACATTGAGTTTGATAATCCTTGGCATTATCTAAAGTTCTAAAAACAGTGCTGCACACGTAATCTTCTGATCCACGTAAAGTCGATAACGCGAGCCACTGATCTTTTAAATAATAGTGTAAGGATTAACAGAAATGCGTCACAAAAGGCGTTCTGCAAGCAATTTTCGATGGACATCTTCATTTTTTTAGCAACATTTCGGTGTTATATTCAAATGGCATTGACAACTTGACTGACATTAGACTATCATAGGTGATAAAATCCATATAATAGTTTAATTCAGAAACTGAAAAACCACAGTTACAGGCAATTGTGCTTCTGTAACTAGAACGTGACTTTCCAGCAATTTTCTATCGGCAATTTATTCTGACAAAATGTTTGAGTTTTTCTACACTGATATCGGCTAGTTAACTTAAGGTAGACTATTTTAGTAGAGGAATCTGTATACCTCTCTACACTTTCAGCTACCAGACCACAGTTGCTGAAAAAGATGCCCGGAGAGGTGATCATGTGATTTGACCTTCACGAGTTTAAACGTTACACGCTCCTCCTCCTACCCTGCCCACCCCTACAGACCCCGACCCAGCCCACTCCCGCTTCCTCACACCTTCACCCCTCACCACCACCCCTATATACCCATGCCTACTCCCCTACAAAGCAACCCACAGCATCCCCACCCACGTCCTCCTCCCTCAACAATTAACCCACCCCACCACTACTCATGTGCCCCTCCCTCTCCCCTATAACGTCCATCACCACCACCACCCAAGCCTACCTAAACTCCCTTCCTTTCAAATACACCCACCTCCACCCCTCACCACTCCACCCATGCGCCTGTCCCTTACAAACCCACCCATTTCCCCTTCCCTACAACCCCCACCCTCTCTCTTACAAATTCACCCCCTCCCCCTCCCTTAAAACACGTCACTACTCTACCCATCTCCCGCCCATGTGTCTCTCCATTTTAAACTCACCCATTCCTCCTCCCTCACACTCCCAAGCCTACCTGAACTCCCTCTCAAACAGCCCCACCCCCAATCATGTGCCCCTCCTTCAAAACACCCATCATCACCCCATCTTGGGTCTTTCCCGTACAACCCCCCCCCCATCTCCATCCCATCATCACTATCCCACTTCCAACCCACCCACGAGTCCCTCCCTTACAAACTCACCTCACCACCACCCCCGCCACCTCATCACCACCCCTCACACCAATCATGTGCCTCTCACCACCACCCAGCCTTCCCCTCCCCCCACAAGTCCGGCAGGTAGTCAAACACCAGCCCAACAGTCTTACCCAGGACTTGACAGATCATTAGGAATACAGGTACCGGACACCATTTAATACCATGATATTTCGGGAATGCACACCCACACGCTTTTTAACATTAAACCATATCTTAAGATACTTAGTGTCATTGGAACTCAAACGTAGCATAAACGATTATATAACATAATTTGATATCCTTAAATTACTCCTATGGATGATGAATACAAACTCAGAAAAAAACGTCCATATAACATTTGGTATCATGAATAATACTCTCCAGAGTATGTAGAATTTAAAGAGGACAAGAACGTTCACATATAATACGTTTTCTTAACTTTAACTGTATACTTCTAACGGAAGTCAAGCACAACCTGGGAATCTTTGCTGGGGACCCCAAACGGGCCTGGGTCTCTGGGTCTTCTCCTGGGCGACCTAGATGTTTGTGAATTTGTAATTTGTTTGTGTGTGTGTGTTTTTTTTTTTTTTTTTTTTCCTGTTTGGGCTGTCTCGGGTCGGCCACCCCCAGCTATGGGTTATGTGCCTGAGTATATACATACAATACATACATTATTTTTATAGCACATTATTCATGTATGTCAAAAGCACAATCGTTTCTTTCATATAAATTATCACAGTGGGTTCGAATTTATGTGGGCAACTGTAGGCTACACCATATCGGCAGTTATCCAGTCTCTATTCGTTGAAGGGTGTTTCTTCCCGACTTGTCCTGCCAGGCCCCGCTACTGCTGCCCCGCCCCCTTTTCCCTAACAATAAAATGCGTTAATGCGGTTCCTCACATTAACATAGACGCAACCAGAGGAATGTCGCTCGGTACACGGAGAAATGGAGGCTAATTTATCTAACGCTTTGTCTTAAAGAAAAAAAAAATCACATACACACACACATCAACTAATGAGGCCTATCGAGATCAATAAAACAGCTAACAAGAATATCTGTTCTGTTCTGAGAGCTAATTTGAAATCTACCAAAGGTTTTACAATTTCTCTCGATCTTCTATAAATAAAAATAGGAAGGAAGGAGTTTCTTATATAAAGCCACTATTATCATAGAATTTAAATTATTCTCTATTGAACTAGTCAGTGAGGCGGGGCAGTATACAAATTACACCATTTTCAATATTTCACCACACCTAATGCCATACCGGGATGACCAAGCGTCCTTCGGTTTGCATCGTGCCTATATCAGACTTTGTTTGTCTCATTATTTCACTGTTCCTCTGTATCTTAATATTTACTTTACAAACAGGTAAATTTGACAATAATCTTTCTAAGAACAGTAGGGGATTATAGCAATGTACACTCGGATACCATAGTTTCTAGCCCACTCATACAAATTCGTATACTTTTCTATTTCTAATTATGGAAGTATATCTCTTGAAACGAATTTAGGAATATATTTTTTTTGAAACGAATTTAGAAATATAATTTTCTATAAATCAACCACAAAACTCTATATACTATTTATTGTTAAGCAAGTTATATCCATAAATCAATCCAGATAGTTATAATTACATACAGAAAAACATAGGGGGTCCACAAATTCCTATGGGTAGAGACTATGGTATCCGAGTGTACATCCACGGATAAAAGTTGTACTTCTATCTTAGTTCTACAGTACACCCAAATCAATGGATAGTAAGTCAGTGAATCGGGTACAGTACATATGGTGGAGTTTTAACTATAAGAACCTGATTCACTGCCTTATTGGCCTATTGTTCATTGTTTCGAAATAAGGGGGTAGTATTCGCTTTTTATGGACCCCTTGCTCCCTCATGTTTAGCATATTAGTTTTGAGGTTTTCAGATTTTCGTGCCGTTAGTTTGTCGATTTTAAGACCTTTCGTGCCATTTAGGTGTTGTTTTTTCCTGGCGAGCGATAGCGAGCCTCTAATTTTAGAAGGAACCGGCCTTTGTAAATTTTTCTACCGAAAATTTATCTTGAAAGGGGGTCTAGGGGGTGTTTTTCTAAGCTTGATGGAGGTCTAGCAAGGAAACTAAAACATAAATAAAATATTTAATATATAGACCAAAAACCAAGCACTACCCCCTTAATATCGTGGTAATATATAATGTATAAGCACATTGGAAGCCAAATACTCTGATCTAGCTTGAGATTATTGTAGTGATAAGCCTGCTGATAATGCTGGAGGATTGACAGATAAGGTAAGGCAACAGCTGATGGCAATATAATACGGTAGTTCTATTCAACACAACTTCGAAACGAGCTAACAATAATATTTACAGAATTCAGTTAGTTGAGAAATATCATATATATTGAGCATAAAAAAAAAAAAAAAAAAAACGTACGGATTACATGTGCGCTGTTATTGTGTTATTATTTTATAAGTGTGAAGTAGTTAAAGTCTATATATACATCCAGGATAGAGTGTGTTCGTGTGTGTATACTTGCATGTGGGTGTGCTTAATTAATTTGGTGAGATTGTGCATGTGTGTGACTTGTGTGAGTGTACCAGGTGTGATTTTTATCCCCCCTACCCTCCCACCCCCTCCCCAAGCCTGAGACAGTGCAGTAACACAGTAAGGCGATACATATGGTGTTGTTGTTTGGTATATTAACACCATACTGTCTGTCTTCTACCACCACCACCATCACCACCACCCCTGTACTTCCCACACCACCAACCAACACAGTAAGGTGGTGTTGTAGTCTGATATATTAACACCACACTGTCTGTCTTCTACCACCACCACCACCACCACCACCCCTGTACTTCCCACACCACCAACCAACACAGTAAGGTGGTGTTGTAGTCTGGTATATTAACACCACACTGTCTGTCATCACCACCACCACCACCACCCCTGTACTTCCCACACCACCAACCAACACAGTAAGGTGGTGTTGTAGTCTGGTATATTAACACCACACTGTCTGTCATCACCACCACCACAACCACCCCTGTACTTCCCACACCACCAACCAACACAGTAAGGTGGTGTTGTAGTCTGGTATATTAACACCACACTGTCTGTCATCACCACCACCACAACCACCCCTGTACTTCCCACACCACCAACCAACACAGTAAGGTGGTGTTGTAGTCTGGTATATTAACACCACACTGTCTGTCATCATCACCACCACCACCACAACCACCACCACCCCTGTACTTCCCACACCACCAACCAACACAGTAAGGTGGTGTTGTAGTCTGGTATATTAACACCACACTGTCTGTTTACCACCACCACCACCACCACCCCTGTACTTCCCACACCACCAACCAACACAGTAAGGTGGTGTTGTAGTCTGGTATATTAACACCACACTGTCTGTCATCACCACTACCACCACCTCAACCACCACCACCACCCCTGTACTTCCCACACCACCAACCAACACAGTAAGGTGGTGTTGTTGTTTGGTATATTAACACCACACTGTCTGTCATCACCACTACCACCACCACAACCACCACCACCACCCCTGTACTTCCCACACCACCAACCAACACAGTAAGGTGGTGTTGTAGTCTGGTATATTAACACCACACTGTCTGTCATCACCACTACCACCACCACCACCACCACCACCCCTGTACTTCCCACACCACCAACCAACACAGTTAGGTGGTGTTGTAGTCTGGTATATTAACACCACACTGTCTGTTTACAACCACCACCAACACAGTAAGGTGTGTGTGTGTGTGTGAGAGAGTAATCAGGGTGTCCAAGAGGGTGCCTTAACCCTTTCAGTACCAGTGAGGTCCTTTTAATATTATTCTGGCTACTATTAGACGATTGCATTCAACAGTTAACAGGCTTCGAACACACTCACGTAACCCTTTTTGCTAGCACAGACCCTTTAGAAACTACATAAAATAGTCGCAATATAGGTAGAATATAATCAAAGAGACGTCGCCGGCACAGGAAGGGTTACGTGTGGTAAGTTATGATGACGTGATAATAGTTTTGTAATAATTGTGTTGTAGTCTTCCGGTACAGCGGCTGTTATTATGGGGGTGTGGCATCATCCTCGTACCATAAAAGGGGCGCTCACACGACTTGTGTGTGTGTGTGTGTGTGTGTGTGTGTGTGTGCGTGTGTTACAACTAAATAGAGGAAGGACATCCACAAATCTATTTTTTGTTTAGCTATTTAATAAACAAATTGTAATAGTTGTTGTTTACTGTTTCAATGGAGCGTCCCTATTTATAAATAATACGGCGATAAATTACATACACTTTGAATAATTAACCATACATTTTATTCAAGGTATATAGAATGACATCCCTGGATAAATAAAAATAGATTAACCTCATGTGAAACAGTCATATACAGTATATCATGCCAATCCAAAAAGGTGAACACACTTTTACACCACACCAGGATTTCCTTTTGATAACGACTAAATAAGAGGCTTAGGATTTTTTTTTTTTTTTTGTAAATACCAAGAATGTTATCCAATGTATTGTTTTTATCTCTCTCTCTCTCTCTCGCTCTCTCTCTCTCTCTCTCTCTCTCTCTCTCTTCTATTTTACTGTCCTATTCTTCCACTATAAATTGTCCCTGTCTAGTAGTATTAAGGCCGGACCACCTAGTTGGGACCGCAAGGTCTGTGTGGTCTGAGTATCTGTGTAACTCTGTGTCTGTGTAACTCACTCTCTCTCTCTCTCTGGTCTTTTAAACAGTTCAGCTAATGAATAAGCTACAACATATCGTGACGTCACTTCCTTTGCTTAATGTTGCTATATTTGTTCAATAATTTATTCATTAACTTGTGGTTGACTAAAATTAACAAATTTTTAGGCACAATATGTATGTTACCATTGATATAATTCATTTTTTAACCCACGTGTTTCCTGTGACCTATATATGATAATGTTCTCAGATGAACTATGAGTGCATGATGTACTGTAGGTTCTCAGAAGGTTCTGATTGCTAGATACAGCTTAATCAAAAACAAAATAATATGAACGATCTTATTATTAAGTTCAAATAATGTGTGCATTCATTTTCATATCATAAAACATACATAACAAATTGTAAACAAAAATACACATAAAAAGTGTTGTAATGGTGATCGATTATGAACGACCGACGAAATCCTAATAGATTTTACGGCAAATCTAAAATTTTGTTATGAGGAACTGTACATACAGGGTGTAAAAAGGCAAGGAAAGGTAGCTATTTAGAGAAATAAGACGGTGGTGACATAGAGGATGGGCTATTTCAGAAAAGTAAACAGTCAGTGTTGATTTTGACCCTGGCAGTGTACATGACAGTAACATATACAGTTAACGGGAGCCACCAGGTTCTAAGTTAGCTATAAGATTATATATGATATGGCACAAATATACACCACTGGAAGAATAGGACACTTTATTTACCTATATCATACCCACATTATATAAAAAGTGTACACCGTGGAGTTTTGATAGAGTTGATATATTTTGAAATTACTCCGAGTTGAAATGAGTCACTAGAGGTATGCTATAGCACTTTAGAGCCTCATTACGGTATGTTCAGTCATGCAGAAACACTATCGTCATTACTAACTATTAACGAGTGGATTGAATGGCGGGCGGATTAAGAGCCTGTTGTCGTTGTTGTTATTGGTGTTGTTGTTGTTAATGTTGCTGTTGGGAAAGGTGGTAGCAGTTAGTAAGGCATTTGGTATAGAATAGGTGGTACTGTGGGAGTTAGGACAGGTGGTGGTGTGGGAGTTAGGACAGATGGTGTATGGTATAGAACAGGTGGTGGTGGTGGTATGGGAGTTAGGACAGGTGGTGTATGGTATAGGACAGGTGGTGATACGGGAGATAGGGCGGCTGGTGGTATAGGGCAGGTGGTAGGGGTGTTAGGGAGTGATGGGGGTGGTAAGCTAGGGCATATGGCCGACTTAGAATAAACAAAACAGCCCCGGAAAGATAAACCAAATGCGTTAGGCCAGATTGGAAGGGAGAGAAGTGTGTGTGTGTGTGTGTGTGTGTGTGTGTGTGTGTGTGTGTGTGTTTATTTTATTATATATATATATATATATATATATATATATATATATATATATATATATATTTATTTTTTTATTTTTATTTATTTTTTTAACAGATGTTCGCGTGTTTGGGGCTAGCTGAACGCATTTTGAAAAGCATGTATCGAAAGGCAATATGTAAAGGTAATGAACATGAAGTAAAGCAAGATACTATACCACGAAACTCTACCATCCCCCCCCCCCCCCTTTACGTTTCATCTACTTTCTATAATTACCTTCTACCACTGTAAATGTTTCGTCTAACCTTCTTCACTCTCTCTCCCTCCCTCCCTCGCTCTCCCTCTCCCTCTCCCTCTCCCTCTCCTCACACTGCTTGTTGTTGATAATGTTAATATCGTTGACATTATTTTGGCTCCTTCTCTAATGTTATCGGGCACTTTGCATAACTTAACATAATTCACGAACTAAACACAACACACCACGAAGTAAAACACAAACATGACCTAGATAAATATTGATGACAAGGCCGACACAAAACAACAATGGTAAAGGTCAATAGCATAGTAAATATCAGAATTAACAACATTGACTCGGATTCTGTGACTTTAAGAGAATAACAAGAATGGCAACACTAGGGCGGGTGCCCAACCCAGAAATGGGTTGAAGTAGTGGAGCTATCCCCCCGCCAAAGGCGGCTTTCTAGGGCCTTTCCTAGCTGATGCTGAGAGGATTGGGTTCTATTCATGTGGTGATGGGCTGGTCTATCAGAGTGAGAGTTGAGCATTTCTGCCATACTCATAGCTTACTCTGACTGTTTCTTTTGCTTATATATTTTCTAGATCTCAAGTGGCGGCGTATCTTCCGTGGATTGACCTCTCTACTGCCAACCTAGAGGTTGGCAGATTGGGAGCCAAAGCGTCACATTTTTCCCTTGCCACTCAACTTTCCCTTCATAATTGTTAAGGGGCACAGGACCCTGGGTGGGGCTTTGGTTTCCCAGGCATTTCCGCACCCTCCTCAGCCCCTTGCCTGGGAGCGGCTTCGGTCACCTGGGCGTTCTTAGTGGTAAAGCTCGGAGGGTTCTGTGGGGGAGCTTGGTTATGGCCTTGGCCTTGCTCGGGACCTTGGGGGTTTTCGGTCAGACGGCCTGGGGAACACCAACAACAACAACACCAACAAAATATATATTATCAGGACCAAAATTAACAATAACGACACCTGCGAAAAACAAACATGCAAATCGAATTTAACCTATTCAGTATCAGTGTCGTTCTTTTAACTTTATTCTGGCTACTATTAGATGATTGTATTCAGTTTAAAAAATTAACAGGCTTCGAACTATCTTACTTAACCCTTTATGCTATCACAGATCCTTCTTAAACTGCACAAAATCGTCTAAATATAGCTAGAATAAAACGTAAATAACGTCACTGGTACAGAAGGGGTTAAGAAATCAAGAATCAATATACTAGTCAATATAAATACTAAAAAACAAGAGATAAAACAAATACTGAATTATCTCGACTATTCCTGCCTCAAGTTAACGTTAAGCGGGTAGTACTCGCTTTCTCTGGACCCCCTTCTCCCTCATGTTTAGCATATTTGTTTTGAGGTTTTACGACGTTTGTTCCGTTAGTTTGGCGATTTTGAGACCTTCCGCTCATTTTTATTTTTTTGGCAACATTAACACTTTTTTGGCAATATTAAGACTTTGGCAAGATTAAGACTTTTTGTGTCCTTTAGGTGTCGATTTTTTCCTGGCGAGCGATAGCCAGAGAACATAAAAGGAATGCGTAGAGGATCTTGAAAGGGTTAAATTGACAAACCACAAAGTCCATACAACCTAAACCTAATTAACCCCACTATAGTCCCCCTCCCAAGATGCTCTATCACGACTGAACCCACAATGACGTCACGGCAGCCAAAAATTCCCCACATGACGCGAAATATTTCCTGGGATTAATGTGGAAGAGAGAATGGGCCCTGATTCTCGTAATACGGCTTCCGATCTGCTTATTATATATATATATATATATATATATATATATATATATATATATATATATATATATATTATGTATATAAATATTGGTATCATCCATCCATAAAATCCATCAATATCACAAACTGAGTGACATATTTGGAATGGTTAATTATAATTGTACATAAAATCTCTCTCTCTCTCTCTTGAACACTTGAACACTCTCTTGGACACTTGATCCTCAGTGTTTTGGAGGACAAGCAGCCTAGAAGGGTCACTCGATCTGTTGTTGCTTGATTTCCTTTATACTCCTTTGTACTCCAGGCATTATCAAGACAGGATGCATATGACAAGGACGGTGTATCTCGCCTCAGTTGATATATATCACTATGTCACCATGTTCAATACATAGTAGGTACAGTACAGTGACGCTAATAAGTCATGTCTCAACTATCATTACGTTTTGCTTGCTGTGTACTGTATTAATGTCTGTCAGATGTTGAATAGGGTGGGTAAGTGTAGGAACATGTTTGTATATTTCACTCGATATGAAGAAATAAAGCTTAGATATTGCTGATACCAATTATTGATCAAAACATACTTGGTGCCGAGACATCACTTATTAGCGTGATTGTACAGTGACGCTAATAAGTCATGTCTCGGCACCAAGTACAATTTGATTAATAATTGGTATCAGCAATATCTAAAACTTGATTTATTCGTTTCGAGTGAGATATACAAACCTGTTCCTACACTTACCCACCCTATTCTACATCTGACATACATTAATACAGCACACAGCTAGCAAAACGTAATGACAGTTTAGACATGTTAAGTAAATAAATATTGGGATTCATACATACAAATTGCATGGCCTTCAACAACAACAACGTACCCCAGAGTGTTGAGGCTTGTACTGTGAGGTAAATAAAGTATTAAAACATAAACAACATGCAGAAAATAATGGTTTCTTCGAATATTATACCTAAAAGTCAGTCAAGCTGTATAATATGTCTTGTTTAATGTTAGTGAACGTTTAAGTTAGTGAATATAAATTATTACAGCATTCAGCATCATAATAATACTTTTTTTTTCTCTCTCTCTAACACTAACTCTCTCTCTCTTTTCTTCTGTTTTTATATCCTTTCCTTCAACTTTCCTTTTCTATCTGATATGCCATCTCTACTAGAATTAAGTCTTGACCACCTCGTTTGGATCATAAGGTCTGGGTGGCCAATGTATATACGTAAATCTATGTAAATCTCTCTCTCTCTCTCTCTCTCTCACACAAAAACCACACCTCAGACCGGTAAGACATAGTTTATCTGAGTATCCTCGCCTTTGAATATTGTATAAAAGGATATTCACCTCTGACCCGCTCCAAAAATATAGGCATGAACGCGGATACCAGAATAATCATATCTACAGCATCGACATTCATTAGTCTGGAAATTAATTGACACCATATGCTTAACCCTACCCACACTGTAAGGTCTTCTCTGAACACTAGCGAATACAGTTCATAGAGGACATAGCCACAATTAACCACTTAAAATAAATGGTTAACGAAAGTTTTATATCGATTTTAATGTTATTGTGCCTAAATCAACATGATCATGCCACACAGAACGCTTTTCCTTACCTGTGTATCTTATCAATGAGGGGAGATTTGTATATATTTATTAATTAATTTATTATTACTATATTTATTATTATTATTATTATTATTATTATTATTATTATTATTATTATTATTATTATTATTATTATTATTATTATTATTATTTGTGTTTTATATAGTTTCCTGCCTAGACGCTCATCAAGCTTAACAAATATATTCCCAAGACCTTCCTTCGAGATAAATTTGTGCATTTTTTGGTAAGAAAATACACTGGCCGAAGGTCATTTCACCTTAAGTTGCAGGCTCTCTATCGCGACCCAATCGACACCTAAATGTCACGAAAGGTCTTAAAATCGCCAAACTAATGGAGCGAACGTCTTAAAATCTAAAACATAATGGCGTTAAACATGAGGGAAAAGGGGGTCCAACCCCCCCCCCCCTTCAACAGCTGTAACCATTGTCTTACTTTGCTCTCCCCTTCAACCCACCTTCCTCTCCTACACCACCTCCTCTACCATCACCTTCAACTCTCAGTCCATATACCTCTTTCTTTCTGTCTCTCTGTCTCTCTGTCTCTCTCTCTCTCTCAGGGTTAATTAACCACCTCTCACTGTATAAAGTTTGCATATGGCCTTACACCACCCCTGTCCCCTTAGCTGTTAAATACAATTTTATTTTCACATTCCCTGTCACCCTCTGCTACCACACATCACCTACTTACACTTGTCACTACTACTTCCGACTTATGCCATCTCTCGCGCGCGCTCTCTCTCTCTCTCTCTCTCTCTCTCTCTCTCTCTCTCTCTATATATATATATATATATATATATATATATATATATATATATATATATCATACATACATACATATATCCTATGACTTAAATTGCTTCAAACTCCGTGTGTCCAGGCATTTTGGCTCGAACGTCCCTTGATTTTGGCCCTGTCACTCTTTCAACTATGGGGGAGGCACTCGCTATAGGCAGTTATGCCTTTTGCTTCCCTCAATCACATAGAAAAAAAAAACAACAACACAAAATCTCCCTCACACACACTCTTTCTATCACTCACTCTCACTGACTCACTCTCACTCTCTCTCTCTCTCTCTCTCTCTCTCTCTCTCTCTCTCTCTCAATATTCCCATACACTCCTCTTTCACCATCATACATTCTTTATTTACCTTACCATCCTCACAACAACTTCCCTATCTTATTTTATCTTATCTATAGGCTTTACCAGTGATCTCTCCCTTGCCTTCCTATATAACTCGCCTCTCATCCTCATATATCACTAGTATCCTTATTAAACCTACTACTTTGATAACACCAGGTATGTACAGTACAGTCAAAGAATGTGGTCATGTTAGTGATCTCGACCCTTTAACACAATATGTACCGTCGACATCCTTTTATATATCTTATGCTGGCTACTACGAATCGATTTTATTCAGCTTTGGAAGGATCTCTAGCCATTATAAGGCTTCGAACTACCTCAATCAACCCTCTTAATTACCACAGATCCTTCGTAGCTACATAAAATCATCTACTCATGGCTAGAATACAATATAACAGACGTCGCTGGTACATAAAGGGTTAACACCACTCCTCTTTATAACATTCCTTATATATTTCTACACTATTAAACTACACCCCCATTCACCCTCCCTCCACACACACACACACAGTCGCACAACCACACCTACCCACACACACATACTGTACACACCCGCCATAACCTCTTACACACCTGCGACACCTACCCCCCCCCCCCCCCCCCTTCTCTCTCTCTCTCTCTCTCCCTCTCACTCTCACTCTCTCACTCTCTCTCTCTCTCTACACGAGGCCGGGTGTGTAGCGAGGGTGGCGGTAAATATAGCGTAGAGAGATTGTGGGCTTGGCAAGTTTTAGTAAGGAAGTGAGGTGAAGCAAGACAGGCCAGGCGAGATTTGGGAAGGGTGGGGTGGAGTGGGGTGGGGT
>CM064495.1:46495700-47068200 GCA_032716605.1 Paralithodes platypus
CCAGATTGCAAACCCCCCCCCCCCCCCCCCCTCTCCCCCCCCCTCTCTCTCTCTCTCTCTCACTCACTCACTCACTCACTCACTCACTCACTCACTCACTCTCTGTAGGTATCATTATCACCTATTTATCACAAGTAAAAATAATGCTTCTTTAGTTACCAGATTGCAATTCATAATTGTAGTTTGACAGGAATTGAGTTTTTGGCTCGTATTGTCCCGCTTCCAAGACATTATTATCAATGACAATTACCCACCGGCTATGTCTCAGAAAACCTCCATCAACCTGAGGGATATTTGAACCCCGGCCTGCTGGGTTGCAGGCAGGCACGATACCACTGAGACAGCCGCGCGGCTGTGTGCGTGCGTGTGAGCGTGCGCATGTGTGTTTAATGTGACCGTGAGATTTGTTGTTGCGTAAAATGAAGATCTCCATCCCAAGATGTCATTCAACACCTACAGTGGGTGCGTGTTGTTGGTGGTAGTTTGTTGATGCAGTGGCCTGGGTTGATTGTTTGTCTTGCTTCACATTACCACCCTTCCCTCACCACCAACCCAACACATTAACCCCTTCTGTACCCGCGACGTCTTTTTAACTTTATTCTGGCTACTATTAGACGATTTTATGCAGTTTAAAAAAGGCATCGAACAATCAATAGGCTTCGAACTATCTTACTTAACCCTTTCCACTACCACATATCCTTCTTAAGCTGCATAAAATCGTCTAAATATAGCTAGAATAAAATAAAGGAGACGTCGCCGGTACAGAAGGGGTTAAGGGGGCAGTGCTTGGTTTTTGGTCTATATATTTATTTATTAATATATTTTTTGTTTCCTCGCTAGACCTCCATCAAGCTTAGAAAAACACCCCCTAGACCCCCTTTCAAGATAACTTTGTACATTTGTAAATTTGTACGCCAAACTAGTGGACGAACGTCTTAAAATGGCAAAACTAATGGGTCTAAACATGAGGGAGAAGGGGGTCCAGATAAAGCGAGAACCTCTCCCTTAAGGATCTGTATGAAGACTCGCTTTATATATCAAATGTCCGCTCTTAATTCTGGGTAATGGCGGTGTCACACAAGCGATTTTTTCGTCAATTTTTACGGGCAATTGTTGTCTGACAGCTTCAAAATACAAGTTCCATAAGAATTAAACTACCTAACATTATCTAACTTCAATCTAGTTTCCGAATCCAATGCAAACATATCCCTAAATATCGCCAGAACAAACTTGCTCATGGAAAATTGACGGAAAAAGCGCTCGTGTGACAGCGGCTTAATGCAAGTGCAAGAGGTAGTTGAGGAGAACTGCAGGGAGGTGAATGGGGTCTCAACAGGTTCATCTATAGGTAGAACTTAGACCAATCCCTCTACAGCAGTCGCCATGGTGTAGCCCTAATTCACCTCGACATTCTTCGCAAGAAAATTCAGACTAATGACACACACAACAAAGCCACTCCAACAGCTTCCTCTCTCTCCAGCGCCCCTTCTTCCCTCTCTAAACTCTTCCGAATATAGGAAAGTAGAACATAGCTATGAGGTGCCGTTTTAAAGGCATATCCCTCAATACGGTCACCTGACCTGACCTGAATATGTATGCGTTATTGTAAGTTGGGTTATGGTAAGTGGTATTATTATATGTACCTTGTTTCCGGTGGCTTATACAATTATATATTTTGCTTATGCATACTATATGTCGCAAGTACCTCGTTAATTATATCCTAAAAACGAACATTTCTTTCCTTAGCTATATGTTCGATTCCATAAAACGTGCATGAGTAACAGGAACCATAACTTGGGATTCGATAATTGTTTTGGTTTGAGGCTCATCGGTTTCGTGGATAAGAATAATGAAAATTGAGAAAATTACACTGACAACTTAGACTATAGATGACACATTATAAAAGTCAAAGATAAATAGAACACAGTGCCAGCAACTCTAAGCAAAATAAACTAAAATTACAAGTCACTATGACACGGTGAGGGCGCTTAAAGAGAGGCCAATGATATGGGTTCTTTTATCATCCTGATGGCCGGTGAGCATTGGTTTGAAGAACATCGGCCCCGTGAACAACAGGTGAGCAACATGGCGGCCGTAAACACCAAGGTGGATTACATATCATACCAGTAAAAGACGTGAATGGCTCTCTGATCTAGTTATAGTGGATCTAGTAAGGGCGGGGGAGGGAAGCACGGGTGAATGGTGGAGTGAGGACCAATCTTCACGTACCACACACACACGGTAGGTATAATTTTCAAGGGGATTCACAGATAACTCTTTCTGGCAATATTTGACCGGGAACTTTTGTCAACATTTAGGAACTACATTTTTATTAAGACTTTTCGTGTAGTTTAGGTGTTAATTTTTTTCCTGGCGATAGTAAAATAGTAAGTAAAATAGTAAGCCTGTATCTTAAGAGGAACAAATTTTTCTATCGAAAAATTTACAAATTTATCTTGAAAGAGGATCTTGGGGATATTTTTTAAAGTTTGATGGAGGTCTAGGGAGGAAACTAAAAATATGATAACAAATATATACATTATGAAGTAAATGGAAGTTTATGGAATGTTTGGCCTCTTCATTACTAGGTTCTGAACATGAATACGTTTGAATGTACTCACAAGCTAAAAAGAGTTGATACTTCGACTCCCAGAGATCTTCTTTATTCCTGTGTTGGCTTAAATCGTCTGCCGGAACCTGGAATAAAGTAAAAAGTCATAATTAGATATGAACAAAATAATATATACTAAAATATAGATACTTTAAAATGAAGGGGGAAAAGTCCAAGCATCTTAATAATTATATAGTCGTTCCTCTCTCTCTCTCTCACCAAGCTATTGAGACCATATGCACCTGACGTGGCAGGAGGGAAAAGAAGGAAATACTGTCTGTTTGTCTGATTGTCTGTGTGTCTCTGCCCCCCCCCCCCCCCCCCCCCCCCCGCCTCCCTCTGTTTGTTTTCTCTCTCTCTCTCTCTCTCAATATTAGTATCAATATTAATTAAACTAAATATAATAATCCACAAGAAGTCAGACCAGAATCATCAGATAGTGTTAGTATATCTTGAGTATTCCCAACCCCTAATAGCAGATTATTATTCACTAAATGACACACACACACACATACAGTCTCTCACTCTCTCTCTCTCCCACTCTAAACTACTGTTTGGGCACTTGACCATCAGTGTTTTGGAGGGCAAGCAGCCTTGAGGGGTCGCTGGACCTGTTGTTGCTTGATTTCCTTTGTACTCTCTCTCTTTCTTTCTCCCTCACTCTCTCTCTCTCTCAGCCCTTGAAGTGCTCCTGACGTGGCCGAGAGAGGAGGGGAAATAGTGGGTGAAGGGCGTTGAGAGCCATCTATAGGTTGTTTTACACCAAGCCTCTTTGCAGTAACCGCCATGTTGTATACCTTGTACACGTATAGTCACACTTAAAGCCCCGTACTTATATGGACACGTTTAGTATAAGCCAAGGTTGCGATAGTGGGACCCAACGCTTGCGAGTGACTTCACTTAAACCTCTAGCTATCTTTTGAGCGCATGCTTTATGTGAAGCGGAGGAAAGTGTGGCCAGTCGCAGTCGAAGGGTTAATTAGGGAAGGACGAGTTGATGAGACAAAAAGCTTCTCATTCCACCCTGTACACTACATATCCTGAACCCATGAAGTTATAATATTCTACCTCCATGCCTGAACTTCACATGCGAACAGTACCCCACACACGAGACGTACAGTACCTAAGCCATATTACAACCCTATAATGAACCCCTTCAGTACGATGGCCTTGTTTGGTTCAGGAGCAATTTATAGCGAGGCCTTCCCGAGGGTTAAGTGCCCCATTAATTACTCCTTCCATTCGTCTATACATTAGGCTACCATAGCACAGTTGGAATGGTTTACATGCTCAGATTAATATGAAGGATTCGAAACTGCATAATAAATCGTAGGATTTTTTTTTGTATAATTTGTTAACTGTCTTGATAGCGTAATGCATAAATGCTCGGAATTTCGGTGTGAGTATCCTAGGTTCGAGTCCTTGGAGTGCCACATGTATTTGTTCATTTCATTAATTGAGCTTAGAAGTAAAGTTGGTTGGTGAAAAAATATGAAATAGTAAGTTTATCTATCAGAAGCAGATTGTATTCAAATTATATTATAAAGTATCTGTGAGCGTCATACTCTTTATAAAGTATCTGTGAGCGTCATACTCTTTATAAAGTATCTGTGAGCGTCATACTCTTTATAAAGTATCTGTGAGCGTCATACTCTTTATCATTATAGTGTTGACCCTTTTAATTGTTTTTTCTTCTTTTTTTCTATGTGACTGAGGAAGACAAAAGGCAAAACTGCCTGTGACAAGTACCTCCCCAGAGTTGAAAGAGTGACAAGGCCAAATTCAAGGAATATTCGAGCCAAATGTTTGGACACACGCAGTTTGAAGCAATTCAAGTCATAGGATAAGGGTAAGATGGATTCAGGGAGAGAGTTCCAGAGCTCAGCTGTTGAGTAGAAAAAAGATTGAGAATATTGTTTCACTCTTGGGTTGGAGAGTTGCACATAGTAGGGGTGGGATTGTGTTGCAAGACGGATGCTACGTACTTTACGTAAAGGAAGTTATGTGGCCAACTGTAAGATCACAAACTAGGAACAGAACTTATGTGGCCAACTGTACCTATGAGTGGGATGGATATAATAATCACCCAGAAAAAGTAGACTGGATGATTGAGGGAGACGCCTTTGTCCAGCAGTGGTTTAACCCTCTCAGTGTGTGATGATTATTTACATCTTTATTCTGGCTGACATTAGACGATTTTATTTAGCTATGGAAGGCTCTTTAAAAATCATAAGGGTCAATAATATATCAATCAACCCAGTGACTTCCTAAACTGAATGAAGTCGCCAATTGAGAGCTAGAATGAAAGGGAACAACACGTCCTCTACATGGTTAAACAATACACGATATGTTGATAATGATAATGATGACGATTCTGATTAACCCATGATAGATATACACGCAGTTCAATCAACAATGTAACCGTATATCAACCTCGTGATTTAAGCTATAGGAATCCTAAACAGAAACAGACAGGATTTCCTCCCCAGACTAAACAATGGGCTCCAGAACACACGCAGAAAGCAAACAGAATATAGGACAGCATACAACTCGGCGTATGTATTTATAAACACACAGTCAGGAAATAGGCTATGCCTATCAACTGCACTCAATTATTTAGTCACGGTTTTCACTTTTAGTTGTTGGAAGTTATATAATTATACAGGAGGTATGTATGTACTCATAATTAATCTCTCTCTCTCTCTGTCTGTCTGTATGTATGTATGTATGTATGTATGTATGTATGTATGTATGTATGTATAAAGGAGTACAAAGGAGTACAAAGGAAATCAAGCAACAACAGATCTAGTGACCCTTCTAGGTTGCTTGTCCTCCAAAACACTGAGGATCAAGTGTCCAAACAGTGGTTTAGAGTGGGTAAGGGAACATTGGAAAGGGAATTACTGCCCTGGAACTAATGTCCGTGGCAGGATTAGGAAGTTAGTAGGGGACAGATGGGTTAGTAACTGAGGGGGGGATAAAATAAAGTTATTCATTTACAAACGCAGTCAGTCGCGGGTTTGATGCGAGATATTTGTCTAGGCGGAGTTTAAATGAATCAACGGTGATGCAGTCTATAACGTTTCGGGGAAGCCCATTCCACAAGTTGACAACTCGATTGAAGAAGAAATTCTTAGATTCGTGTGAGTTAAAAGATTTACCAATAATTTTGCAACCGTTTCCCCGCGTGTAATTAGATTGGTCGATAGTGAAGTACTTACTACAGTTCATATTGTCGATGCCTTTGATGATTTTGAACACTTGAATTAAGTCACCTCTTAATCTGCGCTCGGTTAAAGGAAATAGATTTAATTCTCTAAGACGCTCTTCGTATGGTTTGTTCTTTAGGCTAGGTATCATTTTGGTAACTCTACGTTGAACTCGTTCTAGCTTGTTTATATCTTTTTGGTAATAAGGACACCAGGATTGAACGCAGTATTCCAGAAGAGGGCGGACTAATGAATTGTAAAGGGTTAGGATAACTTCTTTGGATTTATGCTCAAATGACCTGCCTATAAAGCCAATTATTTTGTTTGCCTTCTTAACAACTTCTGAACATTGTTGACTCGGTTTTAGGTTACTCGATATTGTTACTCCCAGATCGGTTTCTCTGTTTACATTCTTAAGCTGAGTGCCATTCATCGAATAGTTTGCTTTCTCATTTAGGTATCCGATATGTAGTACTTTACATTTATCCGCATTGAAACTCATTTGCCAAATTTGGGCCCAACATGACAATTTATCTAGATTGTGTTGCATATCGTCAACTTGTTCTTTTGAGAGTACGCTATTTGCAATTTTTGTATCGTCAGCAAATTTTGAGATTGTACAGGTGAGACCCTCATCTATGTCGTTGATGTAAATTAGAAAGAGAATTGGACCTAGTACCGATCCCTGGGGTACCCCGCTACTTACATTGGTCCATTTTGATGCCTTACCGTTTATGACTACTCTTTGCTTTCTGTCGCTGAGCCAATTTTCTATCCATTTCAACACACAGTCTTGTATTCCATGCGCTTTTAGTTTTAGCAGTAAACGTTTGTGGGGAACTTTGTCAAAGGCCTTTTGAAAATCAAGGTATATAATATCTACAGCTTTACTCTCATCGTAGAGGTTGAGGATATCGTGGAAGAAGTCTAAGAGGTTTGTTAAACAGGAACGTTTTTTACGAAAGCCGTGTTGAGTATCTTTAAGTATGTTATTTTCCTCTAAGTGATTTACGAGTCTGTCTCGTATGACCGTTTCTAGCATTTTACATACAACTGAGGTTAAGCTAATTGGACGATAGTTACTGGGTAGGGATTTGCTGTCTTTTTTATATATCGGTGTTACGTTGGCTAGCTTCCACTGATCGGGCATAGTTCCAGACTGCAAGGATTTATTGAATAGTAATGTCAGTGGTTTAGAGAGCTCATCCTTAGCTTCCTTTAGAACTCTAGGCGAGATTGTATCAGGTCCAGGCGTTTTATTTACCTTGAGTTTATCTAAACAATTCAATACTTCTCTCTCTGTAACGGTGATATTGCTTAGAACATCTGAATTATCAATCTGAATCGGCGATGGTGTAGGGATATCACTGAGGTCTTCTGTTGTAAAAACTGATGCAAAGAAGGTATTGAGGGCATTACTCATTTGTTCTTCGTCTTTGGTGTATTCTCCATTTTCATCGACTAACGGTCCAACAGTTGAAGTAACGACTTTTTTCTTTCTGATATAACTATAGAATTCTTTCGGTTTTGTTTTACTTTGATTCGCAATATGTAACTCTAAGGTCTTTTTACTTTGCTTAATTAACTTTTTGGCTTTGCGTCGTAGCTCTACAAATTTCAGCCGTTCTTCGTCATTTTGTGAGGATTTTAATCTATCATTAGCAAATTTTTTAGCAAGCAGGCAGTTTGAAATATCTTTATTCCACCATTTGGGCTTATTATTATGGCCTGGACGCCGAGTTTTCGATGGTATGCAGTCTTGCACTGCTTTTAGGTAAGTGGCTTCGAATAACTTCCAAGATGTATTTATGTCGTTATTGTGAATTAAAAAGCTCCAGTCAGTTTCTTTAAACATAGCTCTAAGTTTATGGAAGTTTGCTTTCTTGAAATTAGGGACTTTTTCGATGCTACTATTTGGTTCGTTACTAGTAAACTTTAAAGTGAAAGTTATCGTACGATGGTCGCTGTTACTGAATTCATCACCAACATTCAAATTCTCTATTAATTCTTCTTTTGTTGCAAGTACAATGTCAAGAACGTTATTACCACGGGTCGGCGTTCCAACAAATTGATAAAGCGAACTCTCTTGCAAGTTCGTATACAAGTCATGTCCGGAGTGTGAAGTAAGAGTATCGCCCCACTTGGTCACAGGTAAATTAAAGTCACCAAAAATTACGGTATCTTGTGAGTTACTTACATCTGCAATTTGTTCGTAAATTTCTCGGTCAGTATGTATGTATGTATGTATGTATGTATGTATGTATGTATGTATGTATGTATGTATGTATGTATGTATGTATGTATGTATGTATGTATGTATGTATGTATGTATGTATGTGTGTATGTATGTGTGTGTGTGTGTGTGTGTGTGTGTGTGTGTGTGTATTACTACCCTATACACACCTTCCTCTCCTACTTTTATATGACAGAGCCGCCTTTCATAGCAGCACCCACTATATACCACCACCACTGTGCACCCCACTTGATATTATGGGGTGCTCTCTCTCTCTCTCTCTCTCTCTCTCTCTCTCTCTCTCTCTCTCTCTCTCTCTCTCTCTCTCTCTCTCTCTCTCTCTCTCTCTCCACCTTCAAGCAAGCCATTCACCACATCCCAATAACTCAGGATTTATCAGATTGGCCAAAGTTCTCAGCCACGAAAAGTTAGAGCAGTTTTGGCAAAGAGGATGTGCACATTTAATTAACGTGTTCCAATTTAGCGTATAATTTTGCACACAGCGATCAAAGACCATTTTGTATAGAATTAGAAACTATATTACAGACTGATCAAATTTAGATACAAAATTCTACGTCCAGTCAGTTTTTAAAATTGGTTAATGTGACAATAATCTCTGTGTCGTGGTGGTTGTTTTGCTGGTATAGGTGATGGTGATGATTATAGTGGTGGTAGTGGTGGGGGTGGTGGTGGTGTTGGAGATGGATGGTGGTGGTTTTGCTGGTATAGGTGATGGTGATGTTGATGATTATAGTGTTGTTGGTGGTGGTGGTATATATGATGGTGGTGGTACTTGTAGTGATAGTGGTAATGCTGGTAGTGGTGGTGATGGTGACTATGGTGCTATTGGTGTTGATGATGGTGGTGATGACGACCGTGGTATTGGTGATGCTGTTGTATGAGAGTGTGTGCTTCATCGTAGTGATAATGATGATTCTGGGTGGTGATTGGTGGTGATAATGATGATGCTGGGTGGTGATAATGGTGGTGATTGGTAGTGATAAGAATGGTGCTGAGTGGTTACAAGGATGGTGTTGGGTGGTGATTTACTGATAACACCAATGATAACATAATCAGGACCGTGTGTACCGATTGACCCTCTACCTACGTTATACATATAGGTGTTGAACGATTTCCAGACCACTCAACCAGTAGACCAATTCAACCAGTAGATCAATTCAACCATTAATCTCAAGCAGTGCCAGATAAAACCAGGGATAACTAAACCAGTGTCAAATTGAATTCCTACCTAATGTTAAACTAACCAAATTTAACCTAACCTGCCATATCTTAACCTAACCTAACCTAACCTAACCTGACCTAACCTAACTGAAATGACCTGACCTGACCTGACCTAACCTATCCTAACCAAAGGTAACCTAACCTAACGTAATCTAATTTAACCTAACAGTATTGGCTGTGTTGGCACTGGTTGAGACTTAATGGTTGAATTGGTCTACTAGTTCCTTGGTACAAGATGACTCTATTAGAGTAATTTCTGGCATATTTTAAACCTTTTGTGGTCTTCATATTCACAAAGAAATGGAACAAAAGGTCTTAAATCGCCAAACTAATGGGGCTAACGTCTGAAACTCTCAAAAACAATTGTATGCAGTTTAAAAAGGTCCATGTTCTTCAGATAGGTTATTGAGATGGTATTTATCCTTTTGAGTCGTAAAGGTAGATGAAAGGCTAAAGAAAATCGTCTAATTGTAACCAGAATACGACGAAATTTACCCCATCGTACTGAAAGGGTTATCTAGAATATAATGCACTTGTTCTCACCTGTGTCTAAATGCATGACTTTATCAGTGTGATTAGATATTCGGCCATTAAACCGAGATTGTAAACACCTTAATAATTGTTATCCCGTTGATAAAAATGACAAATTGACCAAACATCTCGTTAACCTGACAATATAAGTCCAGTAATCATAAACTATATATATATATATATATATATATATATATATATATATATATATATATATATATATATATATATATATATATATATATATATATATATATATATATATATATATATATACACACGTGTTCAGTATTACAGGCTCTCTCTCTCTCGCTGTATGTGTGTGTTATTCACTCACTTGTTCGTCAAGGGGAATCCACGCAATGCGAGCTAAGCTCATTATTATCGCGCCTCCTTAACTGGGATTGTATTGCGTGAAATGCATGTTAAGTGTTTATGTATCGTTGGAATGGCTGTGGATGTGTGTGTAGTCTGTATTTTAGCCAATTGGCGACATCTGGAAACGAAGGCTAGGGTTAATCTGTACGGTACCATTCTCACTACGGTACCAGTCTGACCCGAAGGCTTAGGTTGACCAGTAGCTTAGGTTAACCAGTACGACACCCATCTCACCTTGTAACCGATCACCAACCCCAGATGGGACGTCACAACTTCGTCCACTTATACCAGGTTCCTATTTATACTGCTAGGTGAACAGAGGCTACACCGTTAGGAGACTTGCCCAAATGTTTCTTCCCCGCCCGGGTCTCGAACTCGGAACCTTCTGGTTGTGAGCCAGACGGGCTATCCGTTACGCCACGGGTGTGTGTGTGTGTGTGTGTGTGTGTGTGTGTGTGTGTGTGTGTGTGTGTGTGTATATATGTATGTGAGTGTATGTCAGTGTGAGTGTGTATGTGTGTGAGAGAGTAATGCCATAATACAAACCATGTAAATGTCCCTGTAGTGCAATATAAGGGTATGGTGGCATGTCAGACACACACACACACACACACACACACACACACACACACCCTACATGTAAGAGACCAAGTAACACCACATAATACGAGGGTTAGGCTCAAAATAATACAGCCACGGTCAAAAGTAGGGTTCGGGCTCCATAGGGTGCTACATTTGATTACATCTATCAAATTGAACACAAGCTATTCCTAACACCAGCTAACTACTGTATATTCAAGTATTTTATCCATGTATTTATTTATTTATTTATCTATTTTTAGATTTTGTTGATGATTATTATTCCACCAGTTCAATGGACAATTCTCATTTTACTATAGACGATTTGAAGTAGCTAAGGAAAGACCTCTCGTAGTTTCAGATGATATAATATTATGCAACACAAATAAAACAATGAAATCTTCTTGCAACGTCACTTTTAGCTTAGGTAATGTAATCTCTCTCTCTCTCTCTCTCTCATAATCATTTACACTTACGCAACTCCCGCAAACAACTTCGCCACCCACACCTCTGACCCCCCTAGCGCACACACACACACACACACACACACACACACACACACACACAGCCCGTAGCCTAGTAGGTAGAGCTCTCGTCTCACACACGAGGGGTCGGGGGTTCAATCCCCGGCCGGGCGGAGACAAATTGGGCTTGTCTCCTTTCATGTGTTAGCCTCAGTTCACCTAGCTGTAAAATAGGTACCTGGAATAAGTGGACGACGTTGTGACGTCCCATCTGGGGTTGGCAAAAATGGTACAAGGCGAGATGGGTATCATATGGTTCACCTAAGCTGATGGCTACCTAAGCCTTCGGGCGAGACGGTACCGTCTATAGTGAGAATGGTACCATACAGATCCACCCTAAGCCTTCGTTTCCGATGTCGCCAATTGGCTAAAATACAGACTACACACACATCCACAGCCATTCCAACAGCACATAAAACACTTACTATGCATTTCACGCAATACATTCCCAGTTAAGGAGGCGCGATAATAATGAGCTTAGCTCGCATTGCGTGGATTCCCCTTGACGAACAAGTAACTGAGTAACTGAGTAACTGAGTAACACACACACACACACACACACACACACACACACACACACAGATAATCAAATAAACGAAGGCGATAACATTACCCCGTCGGACTTTATTGACAGAGGTAATTAAGACACACACACGCGCACACACACACACACACACACACACATCGGCAAAAACATTGTATAATCACGCACTGTACCGCGTGTTAATTCATGTTAATCCCCAAACATACTAAAATCTAAAAAAAAGGTAGCTTCCTGACCTTTGACCTACAGATAACGCGCGTGAAACCTCTCCTTGTTTTGGCTGGTGAGTTTGGTGGTGTGCGTTAAGAGGACCACTTACTGGAGGTGCGTTCTATAACCAGTGTGAGTCACGGGGAGGGATGGATTACACTTCAGCTGCTGCTAACTGATATATTAACCACCGGATACTCTTCACTGGGGCTTCCTCCCTGCCACCCAGAGCAATCAATTTACACTAATTTCGCCCACAAGCTATTTAATCTACAACCACACAGGCTCGCATTCACAGTAAACTAATATATCCAAACCTAATCTAACCCCAAACTTGTACTAATCCAACTCAACCAAGCCCAGTAAACTCGTGGCCTATCGTAACTTACATACCATAACCTAACCTAATCTTGACGTAGCATTTTTTGTTTTCAACCTAACTTAATCGTAACGTAACTTACCCCACGAATTCCAAACGGACTTAATACTACTTCAGCTGCTCAGTGATAAATTAACCACCCGATACTCTTCACTTCTACGTCCTTCCTACCCCCCCCCCCCCCCCCATCGAGTTACAGTCCTTTCGTCCGCTAATTGTTTCGCCTGTAACCATTTGCAACTCACTCCCTGTACAGTTGACTACGTCAATTTGTATCCACTCAGTGATTTTATGTATGGAGCTATAAATAGTGTGACTGGTTTACAATCACATGTGCAATAAAACCTTTAATTGATCATTGTAAGTAACGTAACAAAGGGATATACATTATACACTTCTAATTTCACTCATATATATTGGTCTTACTTAATTAAAATCCCGGAGTCTAAACAAATGATGTGGTCAACTGTACATTAATTTCTATCTACTCTGCCTGAGCCGACCCTACCAACATTACCCACAATAATTATTAAGCCACCTAACCAAAGCTAATCTAATATGGTCTAATCATAACACATTTAATCTTGACTTAACTTATCCTCTATATTCAATCTTTGTTCAGATTTTATCCTAGCCAAACTAACCTTAATTTGACCTAAGCTATAGACTACTGATCTAATCAAGTACAAAAAAAAGTGTGAGAATAACGCCTAGAGTATTGGCGAACGAACACTTGGGCAGAAATCAAGCATATGTTCTTATGTTCCTATATCCACACCCAGTATCCTGCCCTCTCCCAGTGATGTGGGCAGATGTGAGGGTGTATTGCCAGTAGGGTGTAAAAGTGTCACCCCCCTCCCCCTCCCCACCACACCACCCACCACCCACCACCCCACACACACAGTGTACAACCCCACACGGAAACACTAATGCATTTCCCCACCACCACCGGCACCTTGGAGGTGTATTACACGTGGGATGCGCAGTATACGTACCCCCCACCACCCCCCCCAACACCACCACAACACACACACAACATACAGTCCCACACAGAGACACTCATTAAACATCCATCTAACTCAGACCATCCTACTTCCCCCAGTGGTGTGTACAGATCTGAAGGTGTATTGCACGTGGGGAGTACAAGTGTCCCTGTCTCTCCCACACACACACACACACACAGACAACCATGCACATCACTACACGGCACAACACGGCTCACACACGGGAAGAGAGGGAGGTACAGAAAGAGAACATACAAAGGAGAGGAAAGGACAACAGGTGCATTGATTCCTCGCGATGCTCTTCATCTACGAAAGTCTATGAATCAAGCCCAATGGTTAGATATGTACCCCCACTTAAGGTATGTTCCTCTCCGTGATATAAAAAAACAGAAGAAAATACAAAATGCGTGATCGTCCTGGAAGGATCAATACACGGACTCTAAAATGTTGGAATAATATGGAAATACACCGAGAGGAAATATATCGAGAAAAATGAGATGTTACAATACGATTACAAAGGCATAAGAAAAGAAAGTAAAATATTATACACCTGGTTCAAAGAAGGCAAGATCAATGAGAGCATGAATAAAGGATATCGGAGAGAGGCTGAAAGAACACTTTTTTTAATATTCAAGGAAATCGGGGAGCGAGGAATGGAAGAACATAAAGAAGTATATAAAGGGAGAGGAGGACGAGGAGAAATAAAATAAACACGAGAAAAACAACAATAAGATAATGACAGTAAAAAGAAGCGAGAGAGAGAGAGAGAGAGAGAGAGAGAGAGAGAGAGAGAGAGAGAGAGAGAGAGAGAGAGAGAGAGAGAGAGAGAGAAGAAACAATGAAGACTAGAAAATATGTCAAGATAAAGAAGTATAAAAAGGGAGAGGAGAATGAGGAGATAGAAATATAAGAAGCACGAGAAAACAACAATAAGATAATGACAGTAACAAGAAGCAAACAAAAGAGTTACAGGAGATAGTGAAGGGAAAATGAAGGCTAAGAAATATGCCAGGGAATCAAGACAAGTGCAAATTCGCCAGGTTCTAAAGGAAAGACTATAACCTAAATCAATTTCTTCTTATAAAACCGGGAAAAGCCTAATAATTAATGCGTGGTGGAAGAGATTCTGGGTGAGCTGCAAGATCATGTAAGGTGCACTAAAGCCGGTATCACACGAAAGTATTTACAGTCAACATTCGATGATCAACATTTTTCTGGCAACATTTCTGGAGTATTTTTCACTGGAAACTAGACTGACGATAAGTGAATTTTGGTGACCGAAATTGTTTTAATGTTAACCTCATAAGCTGCCAGACCACTGTTGAGGATAAATGTTGAGGGGAAAAGCGCTCGTGTGATACCGGCTTAACTCATCATAGACACGGCTCTTCGTAAAAATAAGGTCAAGTACACTAAACTACAATACTCAAATTCTAACCTAACTATTCTCCCACAACTGCATATTATTCTGCTCGAGAATAGTACCCCCCCCCCCCCCCCCCCAAAGAAAAAAAAAATATATATATAATATAATGCAACGAGAGAGAGAGAGTGAGTGAGTGAGTGAGTGAGTGAGTGAGTGAGTGTGTGTGTGTGTGTGTGTGTGTGTGTGTGTGTGTGTGTGTGTGTGTGTGTGTGTGTGTGTGTGTGTGTGTGTGTGTGGAGTAAAAGGGAGATCTGAGAAAAGAACAACATTGACGACGTAAAGAAAGACGAACATACTAAAACACTAGGTCTAAAACAGCTCCACCTATTCTCACCACTTTCCCATTGTTGGCCTGACAGACCCCACCCCCACCCCAGCAGCTCAGCACCACCACCACAACCCCACACCAGCTCAGCACCACCACCAGCTCGGACCACCTGCACCACTCTCGTCGTGACATAAGCTGAGGGTGTGCTGGCGGGGCGGAGAGGGGGATTACTCTGGCCTTGATACCTCCCACTGTGTACGAGGCCTCATCTTAAGGGGAAGGTTTTAGTTTGTTCCCTAGACCTCCATCAAGCTTAGAATTACACCCCCTACACCCCCTGGCACCCATCTTAAGAGTGTAGACAGAGACACTGATTTGGGAGTAACAAAATCGAGTAACTTAAAACGGAGTCAACAATATTCAGAAGTTGTTAAGAAGGCAAACCAAATAATTGGCTTTATAGGCAGGTCATTTGAGCATTAATCCAAAGAAGTTATCCTAACTCTTTACAATTCCTTAGTCCGCCCTCTTCTAGAATACTGCGTTCAATCCTGGTGCTCTCATTAACAAAAAGATTTAGACAAGCTAGCACGAGCTCAACGTAGAGTCCAAAATGTTACCTAGCCTAAAGAACAAACCATACGAGGAGCGTCTTAGAGAATTAAATCTATTTGTGATAGTGGTGGTGGATGTATTGTTATTGTCGATGTCGTTGTTGTTGTTGTTGTTGTAAATACCATTGACAATATTAAAGCTATTGTTAATGTACTATGTGTGTGTGTGTGTGTGTGTGTGAAAATCCCTTCATGTGGGGTCATGCAAGGCTTCAAGCTCAGAGCCCATTCATATCTCTCTCTCTCTCTCTCTCTCTCTCTCTCTCTCTCTCTCTCTCTCTCTCTCTCTCCTATCATTCGAGTTCTATACATTTTACGTTATGGACTTTTATTTACGACAAATCTAGCTTATTATTATTATATTGTTTCCAGACCATAGATGCCGAGAAAAGAAAGACACCGGAATATAATCTGGTGGTGGTGGTGGTGGTGGATGTTTTGGTAGTGGTGGAGGTGGTGGTTTTGGTGGTGGTGATGGTGGAGGTGGATGTTTTGATGGTGGTGGTGGATGTTTTGGTGGTGATGGTTGTGGTGGTGGTAGAGAGAGAGGTTGTGACCCCAGAGAGTGTGTGTATGTGTGTGGAGTGGTGGGAATGGGGTCAACTTGCTACAGTCACTCCATATGCCGCCCCTCACCCAGACCCCTCATAACGCAGGTGTGGGTGAGGCAGGGGTTGGTTTGGGTGAGGAAGGGGTTGGTATAGGTGAGGCAGGTGTGGGTGAGGCAGGGGTTGGTATAGGTGAGGCAGGGGTTGGTATAGGTGAGGCAGGGGTTGGTATACGTGAGGCAGGTGTGGGTGAGGAAGGTGTGGGTGAGGCAGGGGTTGGTATAGGTGAGGCAGGCGTGGGTGAGGCAAGGGTTGGTATAGGTGAGGCAGGGGTTGGTACAATCGGATGTCATAGTATTTAGCTCACTCATAAGAATTAGTGGACCCCCTACTTTTTTCTGTATGCAATTATAACTATCTGTAACTATCTATTTTTAATAAATAATATATACAGTTTTGTAGTTCATGTATAGAATATTGTACTTATAAATTCGATTCTAGAGATATACTTCCATAATAAAAAATAGGTGAAATCCACGAATATTCATGGGTGGGCTAGAGACTATGGTATCCGACTGTACATGGAAGTCTGTCTATCCACCCTCCCTACCTAAAAATATGGAGTGTAGGAACCATGGCGAAAATATAAAGTGCTAGAGGGGATGTGAGAGGCTGACAGACTACACACACGAGAGAGAGAGAGAGAGCGAGAGAGAGAGAGAGAGAGAGAGAGAGAGAGAGAGAGAGAGAGAGAGAGAGAGAGAGAGTGAGAGTGAGAGTGAGAGTACGAGGAGAGATAGAAAGAATATATAGGAAGAGGAACAAGGGGAATAACGAGACAAAGAAAATGGAGAATAACGGGAACTAAAAGAAATAACACAAATAAAGAAACGTGCTAAATAAAGACACAATGTAATAAAAAGAAACCGATAATATGAACATCAAGAAAATTAGGACCTGGATAAAGAAATAATAGAACATATGATAAAAGACAATTTAAATATTGTAGAGACAAAAGGGACCAAAAATAAAATTGAACCAACAAAACAAGCGAGAAATAAAGAAAGGCAATGAGAAAATTGAAAAATATACGGTGAGAAAGAAAGAAATATTGAGGAATATGAAAAGACAGTGATAATTAAGCTATGAATAAAGCTAGCGAGCCATAAAAGAAGAAAAGAGAGTGAGAGGAGGGAGAAACAATATTAATGACGGCAAGGAGATAGTCGAGGTCGAATGGACAATATAATTACATACTTATTATCACCACACACTCATACACACGCAACCATTACACACACATATACTCTCATTCACTTACTCTTACTCTCTCTCTCTCTCTCTCTAACACACACACACACGTGTGTGTGCGTGCGCGCGCGCTATGGTGTGTGGGTGTGTACAGTATAATTATGTACTAAGTATATATGTACCTAATTACTGTATATAACATCCTCCTATGCATTTAACACTATGAACCATCTTATATATATATATATATATATATATATATATATATATATATATATATATATATAAAGAGAGAGAGAGAGAGAGAGAGAGAGAATCGAAGATGGATGCTTTCACACAAAATTAATTAATTAATACTAAAATAAATACAAATACACGATCATTATATATACGACCTACTGTATACTAGTTTTTCAATATAACAATTGTCTCCATTCCAATAAACATACATCTATTATATTCAATACAGGCAAGACATCTAATTAAATACAATTAGGCCTACATGTTAAATATTTTTATTTAAAATAACACTAGACGATTGGAATTAGTCGAGAGTATGTAGTAATGTAGGGTGTGTCTGTCTGTGTGTGTGTGTGTGTGTGTGTGTGTGTGTGTGTGTGTGTGTGTGTGTGTGTGTGTTGAATTAAGTGTAAGATTACAAGTGTTAATATCTATGTTAATCATTCTTAGAACAATAATTGTGTAACACCGGATGCTGGTAAACATGACGTGGATTCTCTCTCTCTCTCTCTCTCTCTCTCTCTTACATACATACATACATACATACAGATATCCTAGAATAATTCCTATTTCAGTCACTACCCTCCGTATCCTATTACTCAATTTTTTCTTAGACACTTTGGATTCATCTTGTAGAAATATTCCTTCCTCTTGTTTCACGCCATATATATATATATATATATATATATATATATATATATATATATATATATATATATATATATATATATATATATATATATATAAACTCACAAATATCAACCTATATTCCATAAATGTCCAATATACTTATCTATATTAATCCCTTGCCACAACCCTTCCATCCCTCCTATAATGTAAAACACAACACCGTAAATGTTAACAGGGATCCTAATACAAGATAACACCCAAGTGGCTTGTATCCATTCGGCCCCATTCAACCAACTGTTTTAAGACGTTTATCCCCATCCAGGTATTGATTTCTTCCTGGCGAGCGATAACGAGCCAACATTGTATGGAGAAATCCGGCTTGCCGGAGAAATTTTTCTATCGAAAAATTTACAAATTTATCTTGCTGTCAAAACAAAAAAATATATATATGCTGGCTCGCTACTGCTAGCCAGGAAAATATTGACACCTGAATGGGGGTAAACGTCTTAAAACAGTAGGCTGGACACACAGAGTTTGAAGCAATTTAAGTCATAGGAAGAGGGAAAGACTGATTCTGGGAGAGAGTTCCAGAGCTCAGCTGTTGAGTAGAAGAAAGTTTGAGAGTAACGTTTCACTCTTGGGTTGGAGAGTTGCACAGAGTAGGGGTGGGATTGAGTTGCAAGACGGGTACCACGTGCCCTACGTAAAGGAGGTGGTATGCACTGGGATAGCTCTGAGGAACACTGATTATTATAGTAGCGATAGAATAGCGAGAGAGATGCAACATTGCGGCGGAGAGAGAGAGATTGCAGAGAGTTGGTGAGTGGACGGGAGTTAATGATACGAAAGGCCTTCCTTTCAACTTTGTCTAGGAGAGCGGTGTGAGAGGAACCTCCCCACACATGTGAACAATACTCATACAAGGGCGCACTATGCCCCTGTACAGAGCAAGAAGCTGTGCAGGGGAAAAGAACCCCCTAAGGCGGTTGAGCACACCCAGCTTCTGGGAGGCTGCCTTAGCAAGACTGGTAATATGGTCCTTCCAAATGAGAGCAGAAGAAAAAGAGACACCAAGAATATTGAGAGAAGATGAAGGGTTGATTTTTGTATTGTTGAAGAATAAGGGATAGTCCGCTGGGAGATCCTGACGGGTAGATAGATGGAGAAATTGGGTTTTGGAAGCATTAAAGTTAACAAGGTTTTCTCTGCCCCAATTGGAAATAGTATTTAGATCAGAATTTAAGAGTTCTATGGCTTCATTACGTTTGTCGTTGAGGGATTGCTGGCTGGGGCGTTCTGAAAAACTAATGGAGTAGTGTAAGGTTGAGTCGTCTGCGTATGAATGGATGGGAATTAAGGTACAGTTAAGGAGATCATTTATAAAAATTAGAAAGAGAATAGGAGATAGGACAGAGCCCTGAGGAACACCGGAGTTTATAGGGTGAGGAAGTGAACAATGGCCGTCCACAACCGCGGCTATGGAACGGCCGGAAAGGAAATTAGAGACAAAGGCACAGATGGAGGGATAGAAACCGAAGGAGGGTAGTTTAGAAATTAAAGATTTATGCCAGACTCTATCGAAGGCTTTCGATATGTCTAGTGCAATAGAAAAAGTCCCACCCCTACTCTGTGCAACTCTCCAACCCAAGAGTGAAACGTTACTCTCAAACTTTCTTCTACTCAACAGCTGAGCTCTGGAACTCTCTCCCAGAATCAGTCTTTCCCTCTTCCTATGACTTAAATTGCTTCAAACTCTGTGTGTCCAGGCATTTTGGCTCGAACGTCCCTTGATTTTGGCCCTGTCACTCTTTCAACTATGGGGGAGGCACTCGCTATAGGCAGTTACTGATGGTAAAATTTCCAAACAGTAGTTTAGAGTGGGTAAGGGAAAATGGAAAGGGAAGATTGCCCTGGGATAAATGTCCGTGGCAGGATTATGATATGTTAGTAGGGGTAATGGTAATGGGTATACAATAGGAAGGGTATTTACTATTTATTGTAACAAAGAAAACAAGATAATTCCAGAAAATATACTGAATGACTGGAATAAGTATATTTAAGGGAGCCCACCTCGCTTTTTTTCTCCTTCTCTCCCTCTCTCTTTGGCTTGTATCCATTTGGCCCCATTCAGCCTACTGTTTTAAGACGTTTACGGGGTTAAGTATCGATCGTGTACAATACATCACCCAAGATCAAACGAACTTTATAATTCGACTCTAGATTGGCTGAGTACTTCGAAGCAAACCATTAATCTATTTAAATGCTGTATTATCTTGTGTTTCTACTGCTGTTATCTTCAACGGGATGACGACGTAAGTGTGTTTCCTGTGTGTACGCTCTTGCTCTCGCTCTTGCTCACTCTCGCTCTCTCTCACTCGCTCTCGTTTTCTCTCTCTCTCTCTCACACTCGCTCTCGTTCTCTCTCTCACTCTCACTCTCTCTCTCTCACACTCGCTCTCGTTCTCTCTCTCTCCCTCTCTCTCTCACTCTCACTCTCTCTCTCACACTCGCTCTCGTTCTCTCTCTCTCTCTCCCCACGCTACTACATGCATGGTGAAAACATAAACAAGCGTAACTCAAGCGAAAGATCTAGATATACCTATAAACACAAATCTTGAGTCAACTAACCAATGCACAGAAACCGCAAACAATGCAAATAGAGCACTGGGATACATCAGCAGAAACTTTCACTATCTCATTAATAAATATAGTTATGCCACCACTTATGTGTTGATCAATAATTGGTACCAGCAATATTTACACATGATTTCTTCTTTTTGAGTGGGATATACCAACATGTTCCTACACTTACCCATCCTATGCAACATCTGACAGACAATACTATAGCACAGAGTGAGCCAAACGTAATTCCAGCTGAGACATGACTTATTGGAGCTACTGTACTATAGCGAATGTCATAACTATTGTAACGTAATAAGTATCGTCATGAGGCCAGATGTTGGCTTAGTAGCGTTCACATGTAACTTATCTCGGCCGCATATTAAGCATACATAATTAATCTAGCTTTTTTCTATTATTTTCTTGTCTCTCAGTCATCACCTTTCACATTCTCTCTCTCTCTCTCTCTCTCTCTCTCTCTCTCTCTCTCTCTCTCTCTCTCTCTCTCTCTCTCTCTCTCTCTCTCTCTATCTATCTATCTCTCTCTCTCTCTCTTAGGAAACACCAAGGTGATTCAAGAGCAAAAACGGTGAAGGAGATCGAGAGAGAATTTAAGATCAAGGGAAAAGCAGGGTGCCAGGAGAACGTTTTTTGGAGTGATTAAAGTGAGGCGAGTAAGGTTTTTGAAGTAAGGTGAGTAAGGTTTCTGAAGTAAAGGTTTATAACGCTTAAAAGTGACAAGAAGGCTTTATCCAGAGTTGAGAATGCAGAAGAATAAAAGTTGGGAACACGAGACAAAACAAGATTGTTGTGAACATAATTATACACAGCATCCACCTTTGGCATAAACTGGGGATAGAGATATTTGGAAAATACAGAGAAGGGTTTGTTGTCAGTAGTCCCAAACAACTGAGTTTCGGTGGGAGATAAATCAGGATGGGCAGGTGGTGTTCTAAAGAGTGGAAGTTAGAGGAAAAGCCATGAAGGTTGCAGATATTGACATTAAAAGCAAAAAGTGGTGGTTCAGAGCATTCTGAAGAGTGAAAACCAGGGACCAAACCAATGGGGGAATTTCTGCCCACAATTGACCAATTGCGAGTTTCGTTCTACAAGGAAGTTGGAGCTGTAGACATATATATTTAGCAGAATTGCCAGCTAAAATACGGTTGTAGTACATTAATAAATACATAAAACCCAATTCGACATACTTTACATCCATTACAAACCTACATTACTATTGCATTTCTGTTTAATATCGATGTTTACGGCTCCAACTTCATTATAGCCTAAAACTCGCAAGTGGTCAATTGAATGAAGGTTGATAAGCCTTTGCAATGAATAAAGTGCCAATATACACGAAATGATGAAGTGAAGGGAAAGGTTGTGATATGAATGAGGTAAGCGGGGGTGTGTGAATGAAGGCTGGGCACTGTGAGTCAAAGGGGGGGTAATATGAGGTGGTCTAGCATGAGTCAGTCAAGCCGGTATCACACGAGCGCTTTTTCCCTCATCATTGGTCTGGCAGCTTATGAGGTCAACATTTATAATATTTATTTTGCCGAATTTCATATATCATCAGTCTAGTTTCCGATACCAGTGCAAAATATTCAAGAAATGTTGCCAGAAAAATGTTGATCATCGAATGTTGACTATAAAAGCTCTCGTGTGATACCAGCTTTCAGTCAGTTGGTGAGAGAGAGGGGGGGGGGGGGTTGTAGAAAATTATTGACCAGAGTGGGTAGAGACGGTAATAGGTGGATGGATACAAAGACATACTGTTTATATAGAGAGAGGATGTGTGTATATATAGATGAACAAATATGAAGATAGCTGTGTGTGTGTGTGTGTGTGTGAGCAAACAAGGGACATCACAGGCACCCCACTTGACACCTTCCATAACACCCCCTTCCTTTACCTCTCCCTCTCTCTCTCTCTCTCTCTCTCTCTATCTCTCTCTCTTGCCCCTCCTCCCACACGTGCAGCCTTCATATTTCACTGTCACCACCAGGGTAATTTGGGTGTACGGGCTAATTAAACAGTTCGCTGGAAAGCCTTGAATATATTCAATATATCAGTGTGAAATCGAGAGAGAGAGAGAGAGAGAGAGAGAGAGAGAGAGAGAGAGAGAGAGAGAGAGAGAGAGAGAGAGAGAGAGAGAGAGAGAGAGAGAGAGAGAGAGAGAGAGAGAGAGAGAGAGAGAGAGAGAGAGAGAGAGAGAGAGAGAGAGAGAGAGAGAGAGAGAGAGGGGGGGGGGGGCATCAAATCGACACATCTACGATATTCACCCCCTTCTGCACCGGTGACGTCATTTCATTATATTCTGGCAACTATTTGACGATTTCATTCAGCTTAGGAAGGACGTCTACACATTAAAAGGCTACATACTATCTCAATTAATCTTTTCAGCTACCATAACTCCTTCATAAGCTTCATAAAATTGTCTAAATGAAACTGAAAAAGAAAAACAAAAGTTACTGGTACAGGAAGGGTTAAGCAAACAATACCTAGGCAAGGGCTATTAAAAACACATGACAACTGTCCAGGAAAAGTGAGAGTAACTTAAAAGGACAGTTTATGAGTCAAGTTGTCGGAGTACTATTAATCTTGACTGTGCATCCCACGGTAATGTTGGCACTCTTACGAACAGTCCTCCACCCACGCAATCCCTCTTTCTGACACAGCAGGCCCTCATTCTCCCATACATTCTCTCTCTTCATCATTCTCCCATACATTCTCTCTCTTCATCATTCTCCCATACATTCTTTTTCTTCATCATTCTCCCATACATTCTATTTCTTCATCATTCTCCCATATATTCTATTTCTTCATCATTCTCCCGTATATTCTATTTCTTCATCATTCTCCCATACATTCCATTTCTTCAGCATTCTCCCATACATTCTATTTCTTCATTATTCTCCCATACATTCTCTTTCTTCGTCGTTCTCCCATACATTCTCTTTCTTCATCATTCTCCCATACATTCTCTTTCTTCATCATTCTCCCATACATTCCCTTTCTTCGTCATTCTCCCATACATTCTTTTTCTTCATCATTCTCCCATACATTCTCTTTCTTCATCATTCTCCCATACATTCTCTTTCTTCATCATTCTCTTTCTTCATCATTCTCCCATACATTCTCTTTCTTCATCATTCTCCCATACATTCTCTTTCTTCATCATTCTCCCATACATTCTCTTTCTTCATCATTCTCCCATACATTCTCTTTCTTCATCATTCTCCCACACATTCTCTTTCTTCGTCGTTCTCCTATACATTCTCTTTCTTCATCATTCTCCCATACATTCTCTTTCTTCATCATTCTCCCATACATTCTCTTTCTTCATCATTCTCCCACACATTCTCTTTCTTCGTCGTTCTCCTATACATTCTCTTTCTTCATCATTCTCCCATACATTCTCTTTCTTCATCATTCTCTTTCTTCATCATTCTCCCATACATTCTCTTTCTTCGTCGTTCTCCCATACATTCTCTTTCTTCATCATTCTCCCATGCATTCTCCTTCTTCGTCGTTATAAAGATGGAGATTTTACTGTGGTTGTCACCGTTTCGCTTTCACAGGTATCGCCACACACACGCGATGGGCCATTCAAGTCACGCGAACAAGTTTATCAGTGATTCATATTTTACCACAGAATCGAGAAAAAAAAAGGAAAACTGGAGTAAGTGCCAGAGTATATACGTAAATACATACATACATACATACATACATACATACATACATACATATATTTTTACTGTACACAGACTTGATTGTGGCAACGCATACCTTAATTATTATGTTTTTCCAAATTCCACCAACCAACTTCACCTCTAAACTCAATTAATGAAATCAACAAATACATGTGGCACTCCAAGGACTCGAACCTAGGATACTCACATCGAAATTCCGCGCACTTATGCATTACGCTATTAATTAAATAAATAAATTATTAAATAAATACCACATATCCCTCAAAATGTTCTTATAATTCGTAGCGGAAACCAGAATCCACTCCCAATCTGCCGCTAAGAGTGTTGTTGTGATAGTGTGAGTGGGAAAATCCGCGTAGTGACGACCCCCCAGCAGTCATATACAGTAGTGGTTGATCCTGTCTGCTGAGGTGACTTCCCTAATGCTGTCTTGTATCCGGTATCGCACACACACATATACACACACGGGGTTCCGGGTTCATGTGTGTCTTCAGGTGGCCTACGTGTGTGTGTATCTGTGTGTGTGAGTGTGTGTGTGTGTGTCGTGTTTGTGTTTATGTATTTGTGTGTGTGTTATGTGTTTATGTATTTGTGTGTGTATTATGTGTTTATGTATTTGTGTGTGTGTTATGTGTTTATGTATTTGTGTGTGTTCATGTAATCGTGTGTTGTGTTTTGTGTGTTTTTTAAAAAAGACCTCCGTCTATGTATTGTGAAAACACTGTTATCCTCTGGCAAATGGTGTGTGTTGTGTATTTTGTGTGTGTGCATGTGAGTGGGTGGATGTGTGGGTGTATAACTTTCCTCCACTAACACCAAGATGTGCCGCTACAATAACCGTAAGTGAGAGTAACAGAGAGAACGTGAATGTATATATTATCCTCTGTCAGGGTAGCAAAAAGAGATAAGGACAAGATAAAGACCCCCCCCCCCGCAATAATTTACCGGAGGATAACAGGTTTTCACAATAAGTAGACGAAGGTCCTTAAACAAAATTAATAAATAAATAAAGACGTAAACACGTTTTGAATGTATATGTTTCTTATGCACCATATACCAAATGACAAATTACAAAGGTACTCAGTAAGCATGTGTAGAAAAGTAATAATAAGCAGCACAAAAATTAGTTGAATTGTTATACTCATTTTGCAAGAAAGGAAACAAACTAATATAATAAGCTCATGTAGAAGATGTAGCAGAAGGATGTGGTGGTGAAGAAGAAGAAGAAGAAGAAGAAGACGACGACGAAGAAGAAAAAGAAGATGATGACCACGACGAAGAAGCAGAAAAAGCAAAAGAAGTAATCTCAGGAGACTGTGAAGGAAAGGGAAGGGAAGGGAAGGGGGGGGGGGCTATATAGAGAGAGGGGTGCCTCCAGCCAGTTGTCATATTGTGACGTAAGACAGAACAACAACCTGACCCCACCATACACCACACACACATACCCTAGACCACAGAGGGCGCCGCACTCCCCCACTAACCCCCTTCTCTCTCTCTCTCTCTGATCATCTTGAGGCTTTGCGAGATTCCTGAGAGTCGACGTGGAGGCTTCAGCCAGGGCCTACCGGCCCATAAGGTCCGGAGGTCTATGGTAACTAACTCTCTCTCTCTCTCTCTCTAGTAATACTTTTTAATTTTTCCATTTTTCCTCGAGACCTGAACTGCATCACCATATTGAATTAAGAAGTTATATCTCCGAAAAACCATGACATGTTCAGCTAAGTTCGGTTGTTTTATCATTATTATTATAACGATTATTTTTCTCTGTAATCTACTTTTAACATCTACAATATATCTAAGTTGGCAGACAAACAAAGATAGACATACAAATACATAGAAAGTTACACACATACAGAAAAATTAATATATATATATATATATATATACACACAGAGTTCGCCACAGTTCAAAGGAGTACAAAGGAAATCAAGCAACAACAGATCTAGTGACCCTTCTAGGTTGCTTGTCCTCCAAAACACTGAGGATCAAGTGTCCAAACAGTGGTTTAGAGTGGGTAAGGGAACATTGGAAAGGAATTACTGCCCTGGAACTAATGTCCGTGTATAATGTTCAGTATATGCTCGAGTCTTTCCACCTAAACTATTGTTCGCTTGCTTAGGTTAAAATAAGATTGAGTAAGGTTGGAATAGGTTATGTTAAAGGATAATATATTTTTTATCAATTTCACCACAACACCAAACACCTCCAATGAAATTAATGAAAGCATATTATGTGATCCACCAGGATTCGAACCCGGGTTATCACACACAGATTTTTAGACACCTTAACCATTACACCACCAAGACGGTTAAAGTTTTATGCACACGCCTACGACTTATTATCCATTCTCGAATACTGGATATTAATCTAATCATGTTCATATTCCCAACGCACTATGGTAGCCTAATGTTTAAGTGAAAGGAAAGAATATTCATGGGGCACAGATCATATTGAACGTTGTTAGATTCGGTTCAGTAATCGGGTGGTGGTTCGCCAAAATCGTAAGGTAGTGAGCGAAAAACACTAGCTAGTGGACCAAACCAAAATATACAGACCAAACTCCCCGTGTCATTGTAACGTGTGACAGATCTCACCAAGGAGTGTCTGTCACCCCTCCTTCACCACTACCACCTGTCACCCCTCCCATACCACCACCACCACCACCATTTGTTACCCCTCCTTCACCACCACCACCTTTCACCCCTCCCTCATCACCACCAGCTGTCACCACTGCGGCAACTCACCAGAACCGAAACGTGACCTACTAACCCTTTTGTAACCCCTGTGTGTGTGTGTGTGTGTGTGTGTGTGTGTGTGTGTGTGTGTGTGTGTAATTTACTTGCTTGTTCGTCAAGGGGAATCCACGCAATGCGAGCTAAGCTCATTATTATCGCGCCTCCTTAACTGGGAATGTATTGCGTGAAATGCATGTTAAGTGATTATGTATCGTTGGAATGGTTGTGGATGTGCGTGTAGTCTGTATTTTAGCCAATTGGTGACATCTGGAAACGAAGGCTTAGGGTTAATCTGTATGATACCATTCCCACCACGGTACCAGTCTCACCCGAAGGCTTAGGTTGAGCACAGTAGCTTAGGTTGACCAGTACGATACCCATCTCACCTTGTAACCGATCACCAACCCCAGATGGGACGTCACAACTTCGTCCACTTATACCAGGTTCCTATTTATACTGCTAGGTGAACAGAGGCTACACCGTTAGGAGACTTGCCCAAATGTCTCATACCCGCGACCTGAGCCAGACGCGCTATCAGTTACGCCACGGGGTGTCTGTGCGGGGTGTGTGTGTGTGTGTGTGTGTGTGTGTGTGTGTGTATGAGAAAGAAGTGTATGCAGTAAGTATGCTTTGAGTATGTAAAAAAGTGTATACACGCGAGATTGTGTGTCTGTATGAGAGAGAGAGAGAGAGAGAGAGAGAGAGAGAGAGAGAGAGAGAGAACATACAGTATTATGTGCCTTTACGTGCGTAGTTGTGACAAGGTTGAAGGAACCTACAATATAATCCTTTCATTCACACCAGTTACGAGAATGCAGGTAGTCTTATAAAAAAGGGGGACATATTATACGGGTACGCTTTCCTTCTTTTATGATCCTTTACTGGTTCTTCTTCTTGTTCTTGTTGTTGTTGTTGTTGTTGTTGTTGTTGTTGTTGTTGCTGCTGTTGTAGTTATTGTAGTTGTTGTTGTTTGTGTATTTTATTTCCTTTGGTCCTTACTTTTATCTTCTTCTAACGTACTATACTCTGGCCTCAGAATAATATGAGAGCCTCTAGACCATCACAACAACAAGGGCCCATTCTCTCTAGTAGTTCCATTCACAGTCTCTCAATCCTTCGTGCGTCCCCCAGGTTGAAACAATAAATAGCAAAACACGAGCGTAATGGAGAAGGAGGGAACAGATACGACGCAGAGAAGGGAAAGAATTGTTTAAGAATACGACTCTATCGCTCGCCAGGAAAAAATCAACACGTAAATGGCACGAAAGGTCTTAAAATTGTCAGAAATGGGGCGAAACTTCTTAAAATCGCCAACTTAATGGGGCGAATGTCTAAACATCTCAAAAGCAATGGGGCTAAACATGAGGAAGAAAGGGGTCCAGAAAAAATAATCCCTCTAGTATGTATGTACTGTATATACCCAGGCACATACCCCATAGGTGGGGGTGGCCGACTCGAGACAGAGCCCGAACAGAAAAAAAAACATTTATAGTTTCAATGCTTAGGGGCCGGGACCACTTTCGCGTTCCCTCGCCCCTTTTTCGTCTAGTGTATGCATGTGTGTGTGTGTGTGTGTGTACTTACTCTAGTTGTACTTACTCTAGTTGTCTTGCGGGAGTGAGCATGCTCGTTATTTCCCGCCTCCTATATGTGTAGGTGTTATATGTATCGTTGGAATGGCTGTGGATGTGTGTGTAGTCTGTATTTTTAGCCAATTGGCGACATCGGAAACGAAGGCTTAGGGTGGATCTGTATGGTACCATTCTCACTATAGACGGTACCGTCTCGCCCGAAGGCTTAGGTAGCCATCAGCTTAGGTGAACCATATGATACCCATCTCGCCTTGTACCATTTTTGCCAAACCCAGATGGGACGTCACAACGTCGTCCACTTATTCCAGGTACCTATTTACAGCTAGGTGAACTGAGGCTAACACATGAAAGGAGACAAGCCCAATTTGTCTCCGCCCGGCCGGGGATTGAACCCTCGACCCCTCGTGTGTGAGACGAGAGCTCTACCTACTAGGCTACGGGCTGTGTGTGTGTGTGTGTGTGTGTGTGTGTGTGTGTGTGTGTGTGTGTGTGTGTGTGTGTGTGTGTGTACTTACTCTAGTTGTACTTACTCTAGTTGTATTGCGGGAGTGAGCATGCTCGTTATTTCCCGCCTCCTATATGTGTAGGTGTTATATGTATCGTTGGAATGGCTGTGGATGTGTGTGTAGTCTGTATTTTTAGCCAATTGGCGACATCGGAAACGAAGGCTTAGGGTGGATCTGTATGGTACCATTCTCACTATAGACGGTACCGTCTCGCCCGAAGGCTTAGGTAGCCATCAGCTTAGGTGAACCATATGATACCCATCTCGCCTTGTACCATTTTTGCCAACCCCAGATGGGACGTCACAACGTCGTCCACTTATTCCAGGTACCTATTTACAGCTAGGTGAACTGAGGCTAACACATGAAAGGAGACAAGCCCAATTTGTCTTTGTGTGTGTGTGTGTGTGTGTGTGTGTGTGTGTGTGTGTGTGTGTGTGTGTGTGTGCAGTATATATATATATATATATATATATATACAGTATAGGGTTCGTTAACAGACTGGTGTCATACTTATTACAGTACATCCTGTGGTCACTTATAGGTCACACTGATAATTCAAGCACAACCCAACAAAGATAAAATCATAGGATCATATTATATATATATATATATATATATATATATATATATATATATACAGTATATATATACAATTATATTATTTTACTTAAAGCCAAAATTCAAGTTTAGACAATCTCCTGGTAAATCGTCTTTCCCGAGAGTTTAAATATATGGAAAGTGATCCCCACAAACAATGCAGTCAATATGTTAATGTTATCCAAGACTAGACAATCCTGCTTAGCCTACGAAAGACACATCCTAGCTAAACTTATCATAACAAACTAAAGTTGAGGAAATGCACGTGGAATTCAGTGTTCGTGATTGTGCATAAATACCACACTGGGAGGTCACCAAGGATAAAGAGAGAGTCATATGAACAATTTTCCTGGCACTTTTGTTCGCTAAATATGGTTTAGCAACGTCTACTTTAGTTTATAAGACTTCAGGCTCCTATTGCAATATATCCCCAGTCTAGCTGTCAATACCAATGCCAAATATCCACATAATATTGCAGAGGAAAAAGTTGTCCTGAAAATAATGCTGTAAAATCACACGTGCAACTCCGTCTTACATACATTATTCGGTAAAGGAGGAGAGTCAACTTATTATAGAAAAGAGTCAAAGGCCAATGTCACAAGTTAGACGTTGACAAATATCGAGAATATTGACGTGGGCTTTGTCAAGGCGTTGGCCATATTGTTGTGGATTGAACGTATAAGGGATAATATATTTGGTGATTGAATTATATAGTGGTATTAGTGGGGCTCATATGGTTAAAGACAATACATGCGTTAAATTAAATGTGTATCAACTATACTACACTACACTGTACATTTGTTTTGTACAATGCTATGTTGCTATATTATTTATTTAGCTATTTCGTAGATTTTGTAGCGAAATGTGTTGTTAACTTGGCATTAATATGACGCAGAGACATAGTAGATTCATGTGTCCATTAACTATCGAAAAATCAGTTGTTAAGGGATTCAATTTACATAACCACCAGCTGAAATAAAACCTACTATAGTGCCAACTGACAATACCTCTATATGGATTTGATGTGTTGTGTTGCCTTAGTATATAAGAGGAATGGAAATAGAGGTTTTTTCACCCAACCTCCCGTTAGTTACACACACTCTAACTCACTCACTCACTTTCACACACACACACTCTCACTCACTCACTCACTCGCTCTTTCTCTCTCTAGCACACAGCTACACACACTCTCTCTTACTTTCTCATACACACACTCGCTCTCGCTCCCACTGTGCTTAAGGTGGATCCTAGTCAACAGTGCATAACAGTGGGAGTACATTTGACACCCCCGTGGTGGCAACTACACCACACTATACTAACACACACACTCACTCTCTCTCTCACTCTCTCTCTCTCTCTCTCTCTCTCTAGCATATATGTCCACCCACACTCACTCTCTCTTCCTTTCTCTCTCACACATACAGTCACATACTCAGTCCGTCTCTCTGTCTAACATACACATAGGCCTACACGCACTTTAAAACACACACAAGCTGAATAAAATAGTAAAACAAACAGCTAACATCAAATAAAGATGACGTCACCGGTGATGAAGGGGTTAAGGGGGTAGTGCTTGGTTTTTGGTCTATGAATATATTTATTATTTTATTACTCAGTTTTTCTGTTTCCTCGCTAGACCTCCATTAAGCTTAACAAAAACACCCCCTAGACCCCCTTTCAAAATAAATTTGTAATTTTTTCGGTAGTCGCCAAACTAATGGAACGAATGTCTTATAATCGCAACTCTAATATGCTAAATATGAGGCAGAAGGGGGTCCAGAAAAAGCGAGTACTACCCCCTAATGAAACAACCAATACCACCAATCAATACACTCATTCACAGCTACCCCTCCCCCCCCCCCCCCCCGCTCCCCATCTCCTTTCTCACCCACTCAGGTTCTCCCACTCACCAGTTTATCTAATCAAACAAAGACTGACAACAACAAAGAGGAGAGGGTGCGGGTGGGGGTGTAGTTGTGGTGAGGGTGGTGGTGTGGTGAGGGTATGGTTGTGGTGAGGGTGTGGTTGTAGGCATTGGTGTGGTGATGTGGTTGTGGTGATGGGGTTTGTTGTGGTGAGAGGGTGATGGTGTTGTGATGGTGGTGGTCCAGGTGGTGGGGGTGTGGTGGTGAGGATGTTTTTATTGATGGGAGTGTAGTGGTTGGGATTGGTGTAGTTATGGTGAGGGGAAAGGGTGTAGTTCTAGTGAGAGTGTAGTGGTGGGGATGGGGGTGTTGTTGTGGTGAGGGTGTTGTTGTGGTGAGGGTGTTGTTGTGTCGTGTGGTGTTGTTGATGGTGTGATGTTGAAACAAAATTACCTATTAATCATGATGCCAATGGTGAATAAAAACGAGAGGCAAGCACATGGTGATAAACAAAAATAGTAAAAGAACGATGAAGACACAGAGAGATATTGAAAGATGAATGGCGGCAGAGAGAGAGGGGGGAGCCGTGTTGTGAAATACGAGATGAAGAGGGGATCAAGAATGAGGAGTGTAAGAGTGATGGAGAAAACTGTGAGAGGTGGCAATGCGAGAGAGGGAATAAGAATGTGTGGTAAGAATGCGTTGGTGAAGAGGAGCATGATGAGTGAAAATGAGAATATAAGTAACACCCCGTTCTTAACATTAATCATCAATTACAAACCCCAATGTACTTAAATAAACTAATGAAAGCATATGGTCCTCCCGGGATTCGAACTCGGGACACCACACCCAGAACATAAGCATCTAAACCATTACACCACCAACACAGTTAAAGGTTGAGTACACGATCACGATAAATATCTATTTTCGAATTTTGGATATCACTCTCATCGGTTCCATGTCATCTCAACCAGTAGACCATTTCAAGCAGTAGCTTTCAACCAGTGCCAAATTAACCAAGATCAACCAAACCAGTGCCAAAATGTAGTACTAACCTAACCTAACCTAACCTAACCGTATTGGTTGATTTGGTACTGGTTGAGAGCTACTGGTTGAAATGGTCTACTGGTTGAGTTGACCGGTCACCATCTAATCAAGTACTCAGACCCAACTCCATTATGGAAAGCGTAATGTCTTAGTGTGAGGAAAGAACATTGAATGCTAGATGGTGAATTGATGAATGGGAAAATTATGAGTGAAGATGAGAGGCAAAATATGATAGGTAGTGAATTGATGAAAGGGGCAAAGATAAGTCAAGATGAGAGGCTAAATATGATTGATGTTGAATTGAATTAAGTTGTGGAATTGCATGTGAGAGGTGGTAACGTAAAAAATAAAACAAATAATGGTAATTTAAGATAAGAATATGGGGAAACTAAAATGCATGTTATCCCCAGATTTACCTTCAATCTAGTTTCCGATACCAGTGCAAAATATCCCAGAACTGTTGCCGGAAAAAAATATTGACCATGGAAAGTTGCCATTATAATCTCTCTTGTGATTCATATTAGATTTCACCAACCCACCAATTAATTTACAAATAACCTAACTAATGAAATAAATTAAAGTAAAAGATTAGTGAGAGGAAGAGGCTCGAGTGAGGATGAGCGAAGTTATGGGCCAATATGAGGGGTGATGGGTGAAAGGTAAGGGTGAGGGAGTGCCGGGGTGCCTCCAGCTATAGTCGTGAGTGAGGGCCATATTGGTGACCCTCTACACCCACCCCCCCCCCTCCCCATTGGTGACCCTCTACCCCCACTCCCTCCTCCCCTATGGTGACCCTCCCCATCCCCAATGGTGGCCCTCTACCCCCTCACCCCTACCCCCTCCCCAATGGTGGCCCCCTTCCCCCCCCCCCCCCTCATCATCTTCAAGTAGAGATGGTAATGTTCTCGCTAATACCGTACTCCTCCCCCTTTCACTTTCATTAAACATGCGATGCACTTCTATATAGTAACTATATCTCCACTATTAGTGAAAGTAAGCACCCCCAATTCCCTCTGTATACACACATCATTTATTCATAACTCTATATATGCACGAATCGTAAATGTAATATTCTCACTCAATATAATTCTCTCCTCCTCGCCATGCATTATTTATATGCATGAATCACAAAAGTAATGAAAGCACTTATAACACACACAGATCATGAAAGTTATGTATGGTACCAATATCTTCACTTAACTTTTCTCCCTTCTTCACTGTTTATATACTGTGCTCCATTCACACTTTTACACATAATCTATGCAACATAAAATTGTCCGTAAAACATTTAAAGCCTATTAAAAAATACGTCTTTTGGAGGGTAGGAGAAAGGGGGTAGTGCGGAGGTGTTTGCATTCGTCGCCAAAATTTATGACTAACGAACAGCAAACTCTCATAACAATAAATAACAACGATAACTGTTTTTAAAAATAACTACAGGACATAACGACTTAAGGGGGTAGTACTTGCTTTTTCTGGACCCCCTTCTCCCTCATGTTTAGCATATTAGTTTTGAGGTTTTAAGAAGTTCGTTCCGTTAGGTTGGCGCTTTTGAGACCTTTCACCTCATTTATTTGTCAATATTAAGACCTTTCGTTCCCTTTGGGTGTCGATTATTTCCTGGCGAGCAATAGCGAGCCTGAAATGTCAAGAGGAACCGGCCTTCGGCCGGAACATTTTTCTACCGAAAAATGTACAAATTTATCTTGAAGGGGGGTCTAGGGGGTGTTTTTCTAAGCTTGATGGAGGTCTAGCGAGAACACTAAAAAATAAAGGAATAAATTAATTCTATCTATCTATATGCTCAGGCCCAATCCCCATTTTGGGGGTAGCCGACTCAAGACAGAGCAAGAACAGGGAAAACACAAAAACAACATAAAACAAAAAATAAACACAGATAAAAAACACAAACTCTCACACATCCAGGTCACCCAGGAGAAGACCCAGAGACCAGGGTTACCAAGGTCGCTCCAGCACTCCCCTGGCCCCTGACCACCCGGAGAGGTTCCGATCTCGGCAGGCAGACATGCAGCGGAGCCAAAGCCACAAGCCCTCCCACCACACTTCCAGGCACACCCTTCATATTAATCGTCTCCCCGGGCCAGGCGCCTGATGGACTATTATCTAGTCCAACTTGCGCCCGACCCCTTACTCCAAATGACCACGAGTTCACTCAACTATTCACAAGCATTCTCCATTCACTCCTGTCCACCACCACTTCCCCTGACTGATCTATAGTCATTTCTCTATCATCCAAAGCCTTTCTTACACAGTCTCTCCATCTCAATGGGGGTCTTCCTGCCCTTCTATCTCCCCTTGTACCTGACTCACATATTCTCTTTGTAAGCCTTTCATCTCCCATTCGTTCAACATGACCATACCAGCTCAGTACCCTTCTGTCCACTCTGGCTGACAAATGTTCCTGCTGCCCCACTCTCCTACGTATCTCTTCATTCCTCAATCTGTCTCTACGAGTAACTCCACAAATACTCCTCAAGCAGCTCATCTCCATCACATCCAGCCCTCTTTTCTCCTTTTTCTTCAGAGCCCATGTCTCAGCCCCATACATCACTGTTGGCACAACAATTCCTTGATACAGTGCACTTTTTACTTTCACTCTGAGATTTCTCGTCTTCCACATACTTCCCATTGCTCCGAAAACCTTCCTTCCTTCACACACTCTCTGTTTTACCTCCACTTCCATTCCTCCACTCCTGCTTATTGTTCCTCCTAGATATTTAAAACACTCTACTTGTTCCAATATTTCCCCATCCAGCCTCACATCTAGATTCACCCTATGCTCTCCCCTATTACACACCATTACTTTACTTTTATTGACGTTCACCTTCAGTTTCCTCCTTCCACAAACCACACCAAACTCTTTGACTACCCGCTGCAGTTTCTCATCAGAATCCGCCACCAATGCTGTGTCATCAGCGAACAGCAACTGATTCAACTCCCAATCTCTACCATTCTTTCCTACTAAACCCAATCCTCTTCCCATAGTTCTCCTTTTCACCTCCCTCACCACACCATCCATAAACATATTAAACAGCCATGGTGACATTACACAACCCTGTCGCAAACCTACCTTTACCTCAAACCATTCACTCAACTCACCATTTCCTACTCTCACACATGCTCTGCTCCCTTCATAAAAACTCTTAACTGCTTCTAACAAATTTCCTCCTATTTCATAAATCCTTAACACCTTCCACATTGCTTCACGGTCCACACGATCATACGCTTTTTCCAAGTCCATAAAAGCCCAAAATATCTCCTTATAAATTAATTAATAGACAAAAAAAGGTCCCCTCCCCTTAATATTGTGCCTCCCGTATCCTTGTTACTACTCCGCTGCAAGAACCTAATGAAGTTGGCAACACATTACCTAATACTTGGCCATGTTTTTGTTTACATGATCTAGCAATAATAAACCTGAAGCTCTTGGAGGAGATGGTGATGGATTACGTGTTCATCCGCCTAGGCCACATGCCAGGGTGTTAAGGGGTGGGGTTAAAGGTGATGGCTAGGCTTAACAGGTCTTAGAATATTAAAGAAAGAAAGGTGTTACAAGTGAGGTAGAAAATGAAAAGTAGGATCGTCATACAATTCTACTAATGTTATGGATGACTCCTAACTCCTCCAAGGAGAGACACGTATATTAATGTTACAACATTCTTTCTAACACCAGATATATTAATTGACATCTTGTATGTATCTGGACCAACAATGAATATGCAAATTCAACAAACAAATCATACCACGGTGCAATATAACCCCCCCCCCCCCTCCCGTAAGCCTCCATCAAAGTCACGTAGTCCTTACACTGTCGCGTCGTGGCGGCGGCGGCACCTCCAAACTAAAGTGTCGCCACCGCAAGTTCGACTGAAAATTAGCATGACTGAAAATAGCCGAGTTACCGTGTCGTATTTGGCCCATCTCAAGGCAATTGTCCGCAAGGGGAGCGATTGAAGAAGGGAGGTGTGAAGGGGAGGAAAGAGGGTGAGAGAAGAGGATAAAAGGACACAAAGGATAATCCTTTTCTTTAGTTCAAGGGGTGTGAAGTGTAAATCCACTAAACCTTGCAATGGACCTGTTTATTGGTAGGTGAATAGAGGCATAGATTGGTACGAGACTGCCCATCCACCTCACATCGTCTGGGAATAGAACCCAATATATTTTGCAAACAAGATGCCATGTTAACCATACGTCGCCCTCAAAGAATGGCTTTGTAAGAGGCCAAGAGTTAAAATTATGAATACAAGACGATGTGAGGAACAAACATTTCCAGAAACATGTCATAAATACAATTATACAATTAATGTTGATGAATGATGACGAAGATTATCACACACTTGGGCTACAGGCATCCTGAACACGTGAGGAATTCATAGTAAGAATACAACAGATGAGAGGGAAGTAAAACAGAGTAGAGTATAACCGTAATGAAAAGTAGGAAGAGTAGTAGTGAGTATAGTGTGGATGAGAAAAACAGGATATAACGGGGGGGGGGGGGGGGGGGGGGCCTGCAGACATAAACAAAAATGGCAAAAGGTGGTGAAATATTTAGGGGCACTAAGCTGACAATATGAGGCCTTTAAAATAGGAGGGAGGTATCATAAACGAAGAAGGCAGGAAGACAGGCAGACCAGTAAGGTAAAAGAACAGTCTATATATTGAGGGTGAGAATATTGGTCGGGTAGGTTAGTGGGGGACCATAAAATAAATGTGGGAAGGAAGGAACCGCATGTCGAGGTGAGAAAATAGTAAAGACGAAAACACACAGGCTATTTTCGAGCGTTATTTGTTGCATTGGTTTGGCAACTATATTGAAGGTACAATTAGGTAGATGGTGTATTTATTATCATACGTATTTCAGCAGCTGCCAGACCCAAATTGTCGGAAAAAACCATTGTAAAAGAGCTTGTGTGACGCCGCTTTAAAATGGCAGGGAGGGGGTCACCCTGTACACACATACTGGATTTTACTGTTCAATTTAATCTGTCTTTGATCGAAACTTTTATCAGAACATGCACATCAACACGATGCCCCTTCACCAGGGTTATTTGTCCCTTAATATACAGCACATGGCAGTAATAAGGACAAACGGGCGAACTTTACAAAACCAGGCCCTGAACCTGGAACCGATCAATTAACATAGGAAACAGGAGACTGGGAATATGAAGCTGATAATAATAGTCAATCTAAGGGTGGGGTAGTAATGGGAAAGGGCACACGAGACATGGGGGTTCTAATAAAGGACGTCCAGGGCAGACAATACAACTTCCTGCATTATTCCAAATTGACTTTTATTTCACATTGTTCACTATATTATTTGTATTGTGATATTAAGTGTATAAACTCAACATATTCTACGCAATCATGATTAAGGAATTATAAGCTTAATGACAAGAAGGCTGTAGGTACTAGACATAATAATAGGATTATACATTCAATGAGATGTAACAGAAGATGAAGGTTGGTGAAGAGTAGAGTGAAGAGTACAGACCCTTTAATAAATAAACTAGACAACTGACTTCTGTACCTGCAATACAGTTTGTGTGATTGTTCCTGCTAACAATTATTAGCAGTGAATCCGTTGAATCCCACTATTTTATTTTATTTTATCATTATTATTATTTTTTTTTCAATAATCAAACAAAGATTACTTCTGATATGGAACAAATGAGCAAGTTTCAAGTTAAAGTAAACACAATTACATAAACACGCCAAAGTCTGTCCCAAGATCTCTAGTAGATGTTGGTATATCCAGTGAAGGCATCAGTGAGGGGACAACGGAGACGCGACATGGGGGCGGGCGGGAGGATCGGGTGACAATAATTCGGCTCATGGGTAATCTTTTTGTCAAGGCACCAACATGAGGGCTGGGGGGAGTGGGGGGGCTGGAGGTCCTTGACAGTATACAGGGCAGACAACTCTTCACCTTCACCACATTTTTAGAACCAAAACGTTTGATACGACATATGTGCCAATCCATATATAATTTGATTAACTTAATAGCATTGTAATAGATGGACACACAAATACATAAGTGCTAATAGTGGTTTATGATGAAGGAACCACAAACAAACGCTTTTGATAACATGATTTTCCCCAACAGTGATTTATAACTGTCTTGATAGCGTAATGCATAGTGCGCGGAATTTCGATGTGAGTATCCTGGGTTCGAGTCCTCGGAGTGCCATATGTATTTGTTGATTTCATGAATTGAGTTTAGATGTGAAGTTGGTTGGTGTAAAAAACATATTAATACAGAGATTCAATTACTTTACATATGTTTATTTACTATACACATGTTCTACATATGTTCCTTTTCTGTTGACTCCCTGGTCTCGTATGTGGCATGGTGTGGGCCAAAAAAGGTGTATATATAGATCTTGGACCAATCTTCCCATCACTCCACCAATACGATATTCACGAGTATGGCGCCACACTGTTCTTAACAACCAGTCATTGATTATACTTCACAACTAAATCAGTATTTGTGCAGGACTGATTCGTATTTATGTAAAGTAAATAATATTTGAGGAGCATACTCTCTAAATGTTGTAAGCAAGCTAACCTTTAAAAATAAATAAATATATACCGTATATATATATAGAAGTGACAACATCCAGGTTGACAACAATTTCAAGTTAAAAACAATATTCATAAGGCACACCAATTCGCTTATAGGTTCTCCAAGTCACTTACATACCCTAGACTGTATTGAGGGCATTAACTTAAGTAGCCGCCCTGTCTAGCCATGTCACTTAACATGTCTACATATTTCAAAAGCCACATACTTCTTACATTAATAACAAATTACAGTAGTGTAGCGTGTGACGCAAAACAAACAAAACAAAAGGAGAACGTAAAGCTTTTTTATTTTATGTTATTGTTTTATTCGTGTATTCTTTTATGGGGGGTTCTACTGTTTTCCTTCATAGTATACCTCGCCAGCTGTTTACCCAGATAATGTTCTTCAATTTGGAAATAATGTATACGAGTAATGTATCCGTTCAATACCCGTATCATATATTATCCTTTAAAGTACCGTAGAGAGGTTACGAACACAAGCCTGGTATTTAAAGTGACCACATCAACCCGTGGGCAGCTTAAAGCAGTGACCGGAAATGGCCGTATATAAAGGTTACCTTCTTTTGTTCTACAGGCTGACTTTCACCTCACTGAGTCATCATATTCGACTAATAAAGAACACATTCCGTACATATACATACATACATACATACATACTTATACATACATACATACATACACACATCACGGTCACGGTGGCCGAGCGCGCTTAGTACTCTGTATTGGGAGCGCTAGTTCTGGTGTCGGGGGTTCAATCCCACGCGCCGGCAGGGGAAGTTCTCTCAAAAACTTTCCCTGGCCGTGAAGGCAAGATCTGGGCGGATCGTCTCGGCGGACCCACAAAGTCTCCTGCCCACTTCCTACTCCCTGGGGAGTATGTAGGCGCTCTCGTTAGCTGCCAGGATCAGTCTGTTGATCCATTAGGATAAAATCTAGGTTAAGTCTGTGTATTTTCAGCCCCATTGGCTGCCGGCTTGAAATAAACCGATTATTATTATTTGTATTATTATTACATACAGTACATGATTATAAATATATATACAGTAAGGCTATATCAAATTCTTAAAGAGTGGGGGCTGATAGGGCAGTGAGGCGCAATGAATGAGAGAAGTGTCCTAGAGCCAGATTCGTCATAAGGAGGGGGGGGGGGGGGAGAGAGGTAAGAAGAGGGAGGGAGCACAAGGAGATTATGAGTGGGAGGTACGAAGGGGTGACTGGGTAGAGTGTGTGAAGGTGTGTGTGTGAATTAGAGTGTGTGGGGAGACATAATAGAGTATGTGGGGTGACGAGTGCTGCAAGAGGTATAGGCTGAGCGAGGATTAGAGTGTGTAGCGTGACAGGGTGGAGTATGTGGAGTTACGAGTGCTGGAGGAGGAATGAGGGTGTGTGTGGAGTGACAAAATAGTGTGTGTGGAGTGACGAGTGCTGGAGTAGGTATGAGAGGGTGTGTGTGGATTAGAGTGGTGGTGGAGGGGGGGGGGTTGATATGCGGGTCACATTACGGAGTGTTTCTATGTCTTTGTTTACGCTGGTGTTGTTGAGATTGCGAGTGTGACCGTGATTGTGTGTGTATTTTTGCGTGCGTTTATTTGTGTATTACATTTGTGTGCAGGCGTGTGTGAGTGTGTACTATATGTATGTATGATCGTGTGCGTGTATGTATATTTGTTTACGTAATGGTAGTTCGTGGCAGTAAGTGTTAGTGTGGAGTTAGTGGGGATGTTGTATTGGTGGTTGTAGGTGTGGTAGTTGTGATAGTGGGTGCAGGTATGTATGGTAGTTGTGGTAAGTGAGTGTGGTAGCTATGGTAGTAGTAGTCGTCGTTCCCTAGGCTAGCTGGTAGTTATGGTAGGGGGTAGTGGAGTTTAAGCAGCACCATTATACAACTTAGTGAAGTACTTGACTTATAAGACCTTCATCCACAGTCCTGCCTTGTCCACCCCTCCCCCCTCTCCTCTTCCGCCCCTTGACCTGCTTAATGAACCTGCTAATTCATTCCTTCAACCTGTTGTTTTCATTTTTACTTGCTGCTTTTCTTTTCTTGCGGTTTCGTTAATGTCATTATTCTCAACCCGTTTCCTTCCATTGTTGCTGTTTCGTTTGTCATTTTTCTCAACCTGCTTCATTCCTCTCAACCTACTTCCTCTTGACTTGCTTTATTTATTGTGAGTAGTCTACTAGTCTTCATAACCTACCACAGCCCTACCTCCCTATTTTATGTGATACGGTGACATACATTAGTTACCCTGTGCCATGCATCTTATCCCCACTCATTCTACGTTACATACATCTAAGTCTGTTTATTTTCAAACTCCCTATATTCATTAATCAGCTATTACAATGTTTTGCATAGCCAAATATGCTGTTAATTGATAACACTTGGAATAAATATGGCGCAGAAACATCAAAGTTCCATATCATTCCATTAGGTATCCAGATATCAGTTGCCAAGATATTCAATTTACCGCCAGCTGAAATTAAACCGACTATGCCATGCCTACTTCATTCCTCACAACTCACTACAACCCAACCACCTCTCATTTTCCACGTAATACCTACCCTATTCCTCACAACTTACCCCCTCTCATAAACAAAAAAAAATAACAGTAAATCATCATAATAATATAATAAAAACAAATTAAACCCTTCCCCTCTCATCCTACGTGACATTCCCGCCCCATGCCTCACAAGTAAACAAAGTACCGGTATACACGAACAAGGGAACACAAAATTACCAAATCTTTTTATTAATTTTGTAATATGATTTCCGGAGTGGTGCTCGTGCGTGTGGTCATTTACCCCATTCAGTACCGGTGACGTCCTTTTCAATATATCCTGGTGACCATTAGACGATGTTATTCAGTTTAAATAAAGGGTCTATAGCGATTAACAGGCTTCGAACTATCTCACTTAACCCTATTTAGTTACTACCACTGCACAATATCGTCTAAATATAGCTAGAATAAAACTAAAAAGACGTCCCTGGTACACAAGGGGTTTATTAAAGGTTATTGGGAAAACAAAAAGACTCGGTTTTGAATCCTTAGTGACGATTATTTTTAAATCGGCTTACAGTGAATTAACAAGTGCGGTTTTCTGTTCATCAATTATTTTATTTTATGTATTCTCTATTTTAATTTGTATTTTATGTATTTATCTATTCTATTATTTCAACGATGATCAAGCAGTTTTATATTACACTTTTTATCACTTAAAAGTAAAAATAAATGTTCAAAATTACAGCGCAACACTTAAATCAATAAGTAAACCCAACCATCCAAAATATTCTTACACTGCGAAATAGCTAAAAGCCTTAAAATGAGAGCTGTCAAGAAATTCCGTGAAGCACCCTTGAATGTTCGGCAGACATATTGAAGCTTTTAAAAGGCGCCATATTGCATACCTCGTGTTTGATTCTTTGTGTATGCCATAAAGGCGCCATATTGCATACCTCGTCTTTTATTCTTTCTGTATTCCACTGGAAAAACGTGAACCTCTCATAATTGGTATATATATATATATATATATATATATATATATATATATATATATATATATATAATGTGTGTGTGTGTGTGTGTGTGTGTTTGTTGTGTGAGTCAGGATTGAGGACTCACACATGCCCCGCGGTACATTAGGCGTAGGATATTACACTTCCAAACATCCCTGTCATTCCAGGACCATGATATCACTCAATGCAGTTCAAGTCTCAACATCCCCGACTGACTACGATTGTGCATCAATAATATACTGTATATGCATTTATATCCCCACATGTACAGTTACCCAAATAAGTGATGTCACGGCACCAACTATATTTCGATCAATAATAGGTATCAGCACTATCTAAGCATTAATTCATCGTTTCCAGTGAGATATACAAACAAGTTCCTATATTTATACACCCTATTCAACATCTGACAAACATTAATACAGCACAGCGAGCAAAACGTAATGACATCTGACACGTGACTTATAAGCGCCACAGTACACCCATCTCTCACCCCTTATTAGGTGGCCAAGTGAGGATCAGTAAATCTGATGCTGCTTGCTTTCCTTTGCAATCCTTTGGGGAAAAAAAGTCATGTAAATTATCTAAGACTTAACCCCTTCAGTGCCCGTGCAGTCCTTTTAACTTTATTCTGGCTACTATTGGACGAGTATATTCAGCTTTAAAAGGGTCTCCAGCAATCAACAGGCTTCGAACTATCTTATTCAACCCTTTTTGCTACCACAGATTCTGCTTAAACTACACAAAATCGTCTAAATAGATCAAGAATGTAATGAAGAAGACGTCACCGGTACAGAAGGGGTTACCACGTACAAGAGGTATGACGTACGCTAAGGACTAGTGTTGTAAAATAGGTTGTCGTGATTCTCCCAACAGAGGATTATTATATATTGCGGGGGAGGCAGGCAGGCAGGGACAGGAGGCAGGTCTGAAGGAGGAGGGAGAGAGGGAGAGTGTGTGTGTGTGTGCTTACACTAGTTGTATTTGCGGGAGTGAGCATGCTCGTTAATTCCCGCCTCCTAAGATATGTTTGTCATACCGTGCTATGCACTGATGGTGCAGACACTACTTCGGCTGGCAATTTGTTCCACCCACTAATCGAGTTGGTAGGAAATCTTTTACTTTTTAGATCAGATTTACTTTTAGGCACTTTCAGTTTGTAGCTGTGACCTCTTGTTCTCTCACCTCCATCCCTCACTATGAAGTTTTCTTGGTCGATTTTGTCAATACCTCTAACACATTTGTATATCTGAATTTGCTGTTGTCCTCGTTTCCTTCTCTGTTATCTGTGTGTGTGTGTGTGTGTATGTGTGTGTGTTAAGGGGAGATATCCACTTGAGGAATTTTTTTCTTGACCCCTTTCTCCCTCATGCTTAGCCCCATTGTTTTTTCTAATTTTAAGACGTTTTCCCCATTATTTTGACGATTTAAGGACTTTCAACCCATTTCTGTCAATTTTAAGACCTTTCATGCCATTTAGGTGTCGATTTTATCCTGGCGAGCGATAGCGAGCCTGTAATTTAAGAGGAACCGGCTTTCAGCCGGGACATTTTTCTACCGAAAAATGTACAAATTTATCTTGAAAGGGAGTCAAGGGGGTGTAATTTCAAGCTTGATGGAAGTCTGAGAAACACACTAAAAACCTCCCCTTAAGGGGGGGGGGAGGCAACAATCTTACAATTTGGGATACACACCATAACACTCAGCCTATTATACCACTCAGATGCATGCACTGGGATTGGATAGGATTATTACAACTTGGAATGTGATTGCACGAGTTTTTCTATTGTAATTAAGTTGTTGATTTTAGTGTATGATTCTTGGTGATGGCAGATTAAGGGGAGATCTCCACTTGAGGGATTTTTTTTCTTGACCCCTTTCTCCCTCATGTTTAGCCCCATTGCTTTTGATATTATAAAACGTTTGCCCCATTAGTTTAGCGATTTTAAGAACTTTCACCCCATATAAAGACCTTTCGTGCCATTCAGGTGTCAATTTTATCCTGGCGAGCGATAGCGAGCCTGTAATTTAAGAGAACCGGCCTTCGGCCGGGAAATTTTTCGACCGAAAAATGTACAAATATATCTTGAAAGGGACTCAAGGGGGTGTAATTTTAAGCTTGATGGAGGTCTAGGAAACAAACTAAATACCTCCCTTAAAGCCTGCCTTCCTAAACACTTGTGTCTGGTTCATCGGTATAAATACATATCAGGTGCTATGTTGTCAGAGTAGTGATCCCATGTAAGTGAGGGAGACATCAAGTGCCTCCCCAAGAGTTGAAAGAGTGACAGGGCCAAAATCAAGGGACGTTCGAGCCAAAATGCCTTGACACGCGGATTTTGAAGCAATTTAAGTCAGAGGAAAAAGGAAAGACTGATTCTGGGAGAGAGTTCCAAAGCTCAGCAGTTGAATAGAAGAAAGACTGAGAATAATGTTTTACTCTTGGGTTGGAGACTTGCACAGAGTAGGGGTGGGATTGTGTTGCAAGACGGGTACTACGTACCCTACGTAGAGGAGGTGGTATACACTGGGAAAGCTCTAAGGAACATTGATTATTGTAGTAGCGATAGAATAGCAAGAGAAAAGCAACATTGCGGCGAAGAGAGAGATTGCAGAGAATTGGTGAGTGGACGGGAGTTAATGATAAACAAGGCCTTCCTTTCTACTTTGTCTAGGATTGAAGTGTGGGAGGATCCTCCCCACACATGTGAACAATACTCAATACAAGGACACTGTGCCCCTGTATAGAGCAAGAATCCCTTGAGGCGGTTGAGCACACCCAGCTTCTGGAAGGCTGCCTTAGCAAGTTAGCTAAATCACACGTAGAGGTGTCAAATAAACCTCGATGATGTTACTTGTGACGCACCTACACTAAGTCTCACAGGCCACAAGCTAATTCATGCCTGTGTAACCAAGCCTTTACGTGTAGCAAGTCATGTAGAAGAAGAAGAAGAATAAGAATAAGAATAAGAATAAGAATAAGAATAAGAAGAATAAGAATAAGAATAAGAATAAGAATAAGAAGAAGAAGAAGAAGAAGAAGAAGAAGAAGAAGAAGGTCATGTAGGACCGAGTCTAGAGCAGGAGGCAAGCTGATAGGGCACGGGGGAGTCGAGTCATGGGCTTGCAATATCAACAAAGATTATAGTCTTGTACCCTAAATAAGTGATATATTATATGTAATTAAACCAAATAACAGACAAGATTATATTTTTAGAGAGAACACAATGCTCAACTTGGTTAATTCAACAGTTAAATAAATACACCATTAGAGTAGGAATATAATTATTATTGGCAACGTAAGGCGTGACTAGAAAGAGCAAACTTTGTCCGGAACATGATCCTCCTTAAAGGGGTAGTACTCGCTTTTTATGGACCCTCTTTTCCCTCATGTTTAGCATAAGAATGTTAAGGTTTTAAGACGTTCGTTCCGTTAGTTTGGCGATTTTGAGACATTGCGCCTTATTTTGTATTCAATATTAAGAGCTTTCGTGCCCTTCAAGTGTCGATTTTTTCCTGGCGAGCGAAAGCGAGCCTCTAATTTAAGAAGGAATCGGCCTTAAATAAATAAATAAATAAATATGTAGACAAAAAAACAAGCACTATCCCCTTAAGTAACCGTGTTGTTGTGAGCGGCCGTTTGGAAGTTTACGAGAATAAAGAATGGACCGATTTCCCATTCTTAGTGACTTGTTGAAAATTGGTCCGAACGAAACAAATGATACAACCTGCATGATTTGCAACATTGAAATAGTTTAATTCACTTTACACACACACACACTCACATACATACACACACACACACACGAGGGGCCGGGGGTTCAATCCCCGGCCGGGCGGAGACAAATTGGGCTTGTCTCCTTTCATGTGTTAGCCTCAGTTCACCTAGCTGTAAATAGGTACCTGGAATAAGTGGACGACGTTGTGACGTCCCATCTGGGGTTGGCAAAAATGATACAAGGCGAGATGGGTATCATATGGTTCACCTAAGCTGATGGCTACCTAAGCCTTCGGGCGAGACGGTACCGTCTATAGTGAGAATGGTACCATACAGATCCACCCTAAGCCTTCGTTTCCGATGTCGCCAATTGGCTAAAAATACAGACTACACACACATCCACAGCAATTCCAACGATACATATAACACCTACATATATAGGAGGCGGGAAATAACGAGCATGCTCACTCCCGCAATACAACAACTAGAGTAAGTACACACACACACACACACACACACACACATACATACAAACACACACACACTTCTTCAATTCTACGGGGTAATTTTAAGTTTCTTTTCCTAATATTATGATATTTTATCCAAGGATTTTATTCACCTTAATACAAACCGCGAATTCAATAGGTGTAAATCTATCACAATTACATGTCTGACTCCCACAAGCCTATCCTTAATCCTAATCCAGATAAAATCATGTTACAATAGCCAACTAAAACCTGATAAAAAAAAAAAAAAAAAAAAAAAATATATATATATATATATATATATATATATATATATATATATACCGGTATATATATTAATATATAATTTAATTTAAGTTTCTTGCGAACTTTAAAGACAGCACATTTTCGTAACCAAATGATGACAAAAGAACTGTGATACATTACGCAACAGAGTTCAATAGAGCTTATAGCGCTATTTTTAGTATATGTATTCAACTAAGTAATCCCTTTACAACCACGAACTCACAATGTGGAATATTAGTATATAGAGCTGTTGCCAAATAACAATATTCAGCTTTCCAAACTATTCGAAAATCACAAGCTCACTTAAGGAGGGTGACCTGCCTTTGTTCTCTCCTTTTCTCTCTTTCTCTGGCTTGTATCCATTCGGCCCCATTCAGCCTACTGTTTTAAGACGCTTATCTCCATGCAGGTTTCATTTTTTTTCCTGGCGAGCGGTAGCGAGCCAACATATAATTGTTTGAAATGTTTTTTGACAGTAGGCTAAATTTGTATATTTTTTGATAGAAAAATTTCTCCGGCGAAGCCGGATTTCTCCATACAATGCTGGCTCGCTATTGCTCGCCAGGAAAAAATCGACACCTAGATGGGGATAAACGTCTTAAAACAGTAGGCTGAATGGGGCCGAATGGATACAAGCCAAAGAGAGAAAGAAAACGAGAAAAAAAGCAGGTGACCCCCATAAGGACACGCTCTTCGCTTCCACCAAACATTATTGTATTCAGCATTCTTATTTAGAGATCCTATAGTAAGAGAGATCGACAATTTTTACGCCATTATAGTGCCATAATTGTCAAATAACTAGGTATTATTGATTTATATATATTTTGTATCAGGTAAAATCTAGTTCCAGAGATCAAACTACATGTCCTGTTGAAATGACCTGAAATAGCTATCTGCGACACGTTGTCAATAAAGTGCTCCTCCTCATATGGTGTTTATATTCATACGTATCCTGTACCAATATCCCTGAATGTTTAGTATGGGAAAGAACATATCTGAGTGTAAAGAAAGGCTAATAACACCAGATGCACCAACATGGCGGAGTCTATGCATACAATCGTGTAATGGTAGCCAGAATAAACGAAAGAATGCGTGATGGTACACTGAAGTTGTGTTAAAAGGGCGTATATGTGTTGGAGAAGAGGAAGGGCGGCGCCATGAAGGTCCCCAGGGGGTGTTGAGTGCCAGTAAGGGGGGGGGGGGGGGGGGGGGAAGGGGCAATACGTATACAGAAGGCTCACCGGAGTCCTTTAGATAACCACAGACTAATCCTGCCTTTCCTTAATACGTTGATCATTGTATGCGTGTTGTTTGCCTGGGCCATAAGTATCTAAGGACATCATATAATTATTAGTAATCTAACATAAGTCTCGTTTATGTGAGACTAGGAAAAAAAAAAAAAAAAAAACACAATTTATGTGAGGACTTCCATAGTTACTCTTCTAAAACCCGGAACCCCAAACCCCCTGAAAACAGCCCTCTGCGGGTTCAATAGGTATATAAAGAGAGAAAAAGAAATAACTACTTTAATCAGCCAACTGGGCCAGGGCCCTCATATGGCTGGTTACATAGATGTGTGTAAAGATTGACTACAAATGATGAAGCAAATCGTCAGTGGACTGGGCTTTCTTAGTGGTAAAGCTGGGAGGGTTCTGTGGGGGCGCTTGGTTATGGCCTTGGCCTTGCTCGGGACATTGGGGCTGTTCGGTCAGACAGCCTGGGGAATGCCAACAACAACAACAACTACTAGATATGGGTGATGAATTGATGATAGAAGATTTTATAACAGGAGCAGGAATGGTGCTTAGTGGCTGGTAAAGTTTGTCATAGAGGCAGGGTCCAGAGGTGTATCGGTATATAAAAATGTATCCATAACCTAACTTGGAAAAGACCTGGGCTGTACAAAGTCACAAGGGAAACTGAAATACATGGGCAAGAAATGTATAAGTAGGTCATTTCCTAGCATTAAGGACTGAACTCTTTGAATCACTTCCACCCACTTGTCCTCTAGAGCCAATTTATGACTCGACCTTTTACGCCTTGCCATAAGAAAAAGAAAGGGCTGAAGGTTAAGAGGCACCGTTGAAGAGGTTGGACAGGGATAAGGTCCAAGGGGTTAAACAGACGATAGTGATAGTAGTGGACAGTGGTATGGTTTAGGGCTTATATATGTACCCTTGAACCCTCCCCCTCTCACCAACAGACCAGACCATATTGCATTAGACAGAACACCTCGGCTATTTGGGTGTCAAGTTTCCTAAAGGCGGCTGGTGGAGAATCTGTCTATCATAACCTTAATCTTAATGATGCCACTCTTAGAACGAATGGACGAAGAACTCATTGGCTAATCTAGTACATAATTAAGGTATTTAATTAATATATTCTTGTATTATATATCTATCTATTGCCGGACGCCGTGATCCCCGATGGGGTGGCCACGAACGAAACGGCCCCATGCACCTGTCCCCAGTCAGTCGACGCCCCTCCTCCCATCCAGCAACGCCTTCACTCATATACTTCTTCACTCCATCCTTCCATCTCTCATTCGGTTTACCTCTCCCTCTCTGTCCTTCCACCTCACTCTCGTACACTCTCTTAGTCATTCTCTTTCTTCCCATATGTTCCACATGGCCGAACCATCTCAAGGTGTTCCTTTTCACACTTTCCAGCACATCTACATCCACACCACACCTCCCTCGTACTTCCTCATTCGTCTGTCTATCCCTCCATGTAACTCCGCACACACTTCTCAGGTAACTCATTTCCACCTCTCTCACTCTTGGTTTAAGTCTTCACCAACGTCCATGCTTCGCTCCCGTAAGTCAATGTTGGGATTACCACACGGTCATGCAAGGACTTCTTTACTTCCATGCTGACCACCCTATTTCTTGTTACTGCTTTCAGCGTTCCTACAACCCTCTTGTATACCCTGTTGCACCCTCTCCCGCACTTCTTCATCCATACTCCCATCTTTACTCAACAAACTGCCTAGATACTTGAATGAGCTGACATTCTCCATAGCCTGACCGTTCAACTTCACCTCACACTCTGTGCCCTGAGTGTTTTAAAGGGAGCCAGACAGCCATTAATGCATTCCTCGTACGACAGCCTAATTACTGTACATATCAGCAGGCCTTAAGTGTCCTATGATTAAGCAACTGAAGCACAAAAGACTATTCCCTTAGCCTCCAAAACGCTAACATTTTACTGCCCGAGAACAGTTAAATGTGGGCCAAAGTTCAGGTCCCTCCTTGAAATTATGGTTACTGCTATACAACATGGCAGCTACTGGTATATAACATGTCACCCTATACTGGTAAACAATATGGCGGTTACTGGTAAACAATATGGCGGCTATGAAAGAAGTCGGGGTCTCTTTACTCCACATGATGAGTGCCTGTTCAATGTCTCAGAGGCTCGGCTTACTACACGAACAGCCCCAGCCTCTTCACACAGTTACGTGAGTCGTGTAATGAGGCTGATGGGGGGGGGGGGAAGAGTGACCAATAATGAATAATGCGGAATCAACAGGGATGATGAATGTTAAACTCAAGTGACAATCAATACTTTAGCGGTGAATCTGTATCGGACCGTAAAGGGTCTAAACGTCCCTTGATCTTGGTCCTGTCACTCTTTCAACTCTGGGGGAGGCACTCACCACCGCCTTTTGTCTCCCTCACTCACATTTAAAAAAATAAAAATAAATAAAAATAAAATGATCAGCTGTCACCTGTTCCTCTCTGCTCCTCTTCTGTCACCAATCTATACACGTCCAAGGTGATGATCTATATACAACCTGGGACACTGATAACACACGTGATCGGTCAACGTCACTTCCTCTTGACTAAATTCATGTCACCTGGCACGTTAGGTTAGACTAAGTTGGGCTTGGTAGGGTTAGGTTACATTACTTTAGGTTAGGTTAACAAGCTAGATTAGGCTAAGTTATGAGGTAGGGTTTAATTGGGTGTAGTATGTTGTTTATACTTATCAATAAATGTATTCGTAGACGATTGATTGGCGGTACATACATACATACATAACATTATAAGACTGAGTGTTCCACACATACGTGCAATTTCAGTCTCTTATTCTAATGGCGGCGTTCCAGGCAACCCTGTTAAGGGCTGCTTCACTTGTCAAGTTTTTGGATTCGAGATCGGCACGTATAGTCCGATCCCAGGTCTTCCTCAGTTCACCCCTTGGTGCAGCTCCCTCCACAATCACAGACCTGCATCTTTTCACCCAATTTTGTTAATCCATTTTCTCCACATGTCCATACCATCCCAGTCTACTTGTACGCAGTGGTGATGGGCTGGTCTATCAGAGTGAGAACTGAGCGATCTCTGCCATACCCATAGCTTACTCTGACTGTTCCTTTTACTTATATATTTTCTAGATCTCAAGTGACGGCGTCTCTTCCGTGGATTGACCTCCCAATCTACCAAGATTGGAAGCCATAGCGTCACATTTTTCCTTTGCCCCTCAACTTTCTCTTCATAATTGCTGAGGGGCACAGGGCCCTGGGTGGGGCTTTGGTTTCCCGGGCGTTTCCGCGCCCTCCTCAGTTCCCCGCCATGGAGTGGCTTCGGTCAACCAGGCTTTATTGTGGTCGGCAGGGAGGGTTCTGTGGGGGCGCTCGGTTATGGCCTTGGGGCTGTTCGGCCAGGCAGCTTGGGGAACAGCAACAACGACAACAACTTGTACGCATCTCCTCGCTAATACTCTTTATACCTAAACATCTCCTCACCTGATTTAAGCTACTCCCATCACACATCAAGGGATTATGCAGTATATGCAGCCTCAGACAATGATAAACTTGATGATCTGTCAATACAACCCCCATGCAACTCAATTCAAGTTAGGTTAGATTAGGTTAATTGGGTAGATTAGCATATATTAGGTTAGTAGGTTAGTTTATGAGTTGAATTGACCGGTGTTTCTGGTATGCTATACAGTACTTCCTGTCGCGTTCTATAAATATGCACGACCCTTGCCATCAGACTGATCGACTGTCACCTGTCCTAACCTACTCCCGTCACCTACAGGTATATATGCAGGTCAAGGGAGATCTATGCTGTATATATCAAACTGGAGGCATTGGAGAGTTACTGTGTGTGTGTGTGTGTGTGTGTGTGTGTGTGTGTGTGTGTGTGTGTGTGTGTGTGTGTGTGTGTGTGTGTACTTACTCTAGTTGTACTTACTCTAGTTGTATTGCGGGAGTGAGCATGCTCGTTATTTCCCGCCTCCTATATGTGTAGGTGTTATATGTATCGTTGGAATGGCTGTGGACGTGTGTGTAGTCTGTATTTTTTTTAGCCAATTGGCGACATCGGAAACGAAGGCTTAGGGTGGATCTGTATGGTACCATTCTCACTATAGACGGTAACGTCTCGCCCGAAGGCTTAGGTAGCCATCAGCTTAGGTGAACCATATGATACCCATCTCGCCTTGTACCATTTTTGCCAACCCCAGATGGGACGTCACAACGTCGTCCACTTATTCCAGGTACCTATTTACAGCTAGGTGAACTGAGGCTAACACATGAAAGGAGACAAGCCCAATTTGTCTCCGCCCGGCCGGGGATTGAACCCCCGACCCCTCGTGTGTGAGACGAGAGCTCTACCTACTAGGCTACGGGCTGTGTGTGTGTGTGTGTGTGTGTGTGTGTGTGTGTGTGTGTGTGTGTGTGTGTGTGTCAATTTTATAACCTGTCAATCGAGGCGAGGTCCAGAGATTTTATATAGGAACCACCCTAGGGTGTTAGAAATTGTTTAAAGTTTAGCTTTAAGAATAATCATACATTACTTGCCGTTTGGAAACACAAAAGATGTGTTATTGTCGTGTCAAACATATTATAGGATTGAAAATTTGAAGAAAAAACACATGTACTGAAGATACAAAAAATATACTGTGCAATCAGCAATATATGATAAAATAAAGACGCACCATAATGCATAAAACATATATAATACAAAGCACCTATTAGTATTGTAAAGGGGTGTCCTGTACACACACACATAAATAAATTTAATATTAATAAATATAACAGACACCCGCGAGTTATCAGGCCAAAGTGATAAACTATTACTGAGGGAACGTTATGACGGGATGGTACAGTTGGCCAAATAAGTCAGGTCGCGGCACCAAGTATATTTCGATCGGTTATTGGCATCAGAGCTATCTAACGTATAAATCATCGTTAAGAGTGAGATATACAACCGTGTTCCTATCTTTACACACCCTATTCAACATCTGAGACACTAACACAGCGAGCAACACGTAATGACAGAGGAGACATGACTTATTTGGACAACCGTACTCTGGATCTACCTTATCAGTACAGGAAGGAGGATACAGATATATACCGTATTTATATAATTAAATAAATACATAAACAAATTATAGATACTCTCTCTCTCTCTCTCTCTCTCTCTCTCTCTCTCTCTCTCTATATATATATATATATATATATATATATATATATATATATATATATATATATATATATATATATATATATATATATATATATATATAACTGTATATATATATATATATATATATATATATATATATATATATATATATATATATATATATATATATATACTGTATATATATATATATATATATATATATATATATATATATATATATATATATATATATATATATATATAGAGAGAGAGAGAGAGATATTGTTTACTATTATAGCTAGGGAATCATTATGGACTATGAACGGAAGGGAACGGATATGATGTTTTGACCTCAAAAATTATAAACACGGCAATTAACTTTTTTAGTAATTATAAATACCCGTTAATCTAATTCATTAATCTCACTCCCAACACCAAACACCTCCTAATAAAATTATTGAAAGCATAATGAACATGATCACAGGGGAAAAGTGTTCTGTACGTGTTACTCGCCTGCAATTGGATAAAACGTGACTTCTGAAACTCTTGTGACGAAACTGAAATCTTGTACTCAAACTTAAATTGAGAAACTTACAAAAAACAAACAAATAATGATATAGATAAATAAAAATCAAATACTTTCAGAACCTTAAAGAAACAAAAATAGATATATGTATAGATAAATTATAATGTAAAACTTGCAAAATAAACAAACCAAAACTGGGACGACACATTATAAAAGCAAAAGCCATAATAATGATACAAATTAAATGCCCGAGAAAAGATTGCCAAGAAAAGATGCCTGAGTAAACGCCCATGTAACTTCCCTGGGGTGTAACAAAAGCAGAGGGGGAACAGTAAAGAGGGTAGTGAAAGCCCGTAGTGGGTTATTGTTGTTTGGTTGTGATTGTGTACATCCCCTCACAAGCAACCCAGCACACGCCCTTGTACCGGCTCCCGCAAGCTAAACAAATCGCAGTAGTACAAGTGGGCTCCTTAACCCCTACTGTGCCGGCGACGTCTTATTCATTATATGCTGGCACCTATTAGACGATTTTATTCAGCTTACGAAAGGCATCTACCAATTAAAGGCTACACTGTTGTATCATCGCCAAACTAATGGGGTGAAACGTGTTAAAATTTCCAAATTAATGGAGCGAAACAGGAGAGTTCCAAAAGAGACCCCCCCCCCCCCTCGGACCAAATCCAAAACGTCGCGAGGATAAAAACGTTGCTGCTATCCACTACTTGCCGGGAGAGTGGAGAGCCCGTATGACACCGCTCTAAATGACACAGCTGATCTTCATTGACGTAATAAGCGGGGATTTGGTCCACCGCGACTTGGGAGGCAGCTGCAGTTACTTTACTGTATATCTTTATTTAGTTATTGACCTTTATGTTATGTTAAGTTACGGGGGGGGGGGGGGGGGGGGGGGGGGTTGCTGGAGGGACCTTGGTGACCCTGGACTCTGGATCTTGTCCTGGGTGACCTAGATGTGTGTGAATTTGTATTTTGTTTCTGTGTGTTCATTGTTTTCTGTTGTGTTGTTCCTATTCGGGCTATGTCTTAAGTCGGCCACCCCCAGAAAAAAAAGGAAAAGTGGGGAATGGGCCTGAGTAAATACATACCTAAATACATACATACATACATACATACATACAGTACATACTTATTTTTATTTACTAATTAATTTATATATTTATTGATATTATTTTAGTTTCCACCCTAGACCTCTATGAAGCTTTAAAAAGTACCTCCAAAGGCCCACTTTCGAGATAAATTCGTTAATTTTTCGACAGAAAAAAATCGACAGGTTCCTCCTAAATTGCAGGCTCGTTGTCGCTCGCTCGGAAAAGATCGACAACTAAATGGCACGAAAGGTCTGAAAATCGCCAAAGTAATGGGGCGAATGTTTCGAAAATGTCAAAACTAATGGGACTAAAGATGAGGGAGAAGGGGGTAGCCTACATAAACCTCCAATGTTAATGGAATGTACTAAGTTAGAGTATTCAGCTCCTTGCAAGAGTATCAGCTGTTGTTACCTGGCGATCAGTGCATATCACACAATACCTCTGCACAACGGACACAAAACAAATAAATATATAAATGATTAAGATGACATGAATTCCTATATATAAATAAATAATAAATATAGTAAATACCTATAAATTAATAAATAAGATTAAATAAATAGTTATCCATAAAATAAAATAAAAATAAAATACATAAACAAATAGCCTACAATTATAAAATATATAAATCACCGTAAGGCTGACATTTGGGAATACCGTGACTCAGAGCAATGACAGAGATCTAAGCGCTATGAAACAGACGTATTTATGATTTATGTTCTTGTTTTTGTTATGAACCTATTAATACCATACCATACATTATAATTCTAGGTTGATCTATGGCTTTAATTTTATAGCAAGCGAATTCAATATCTGCATACTGTACTTTATTAGCTGAGGTTAGGTTAGTTAAAGGTATGGTAATAACTGTTTTAAGGGTATTATTTCCAGTTATTTGGCCCATATTCTCAGGGGAACGTTCCACCCCTTCGAACTGTCTGCTCCACCAAATCACAACCAACAACGAGGGGCGTCACGCTCTTCGGTGCCACTAGCAGCGTGGTGAAAACAACATAGGTGAACACAACACAGGAAGGTGGTGTTAGATACGATAAAGATTAAATGGCGAACTGTGTAGAGTGACGATTCTTCAGTAGTATTATTATTAAGTAAATGTACAGTCACATTCAAGAGTCGTATTATAGGCCTACCTACAGTATACACACTTTCGATAAATTTTCTCTCTAGTAGAAGAAATTATAAAACGTCGTATACACCACCGACGAATGTCATTATATTCCGAGCTTCATTCTGGTGACTTTTTATATCTGTTATAAAGAAAATAGAGTTGAAGGTGTAAAGATTATACACGGCTTTTGAACGTAGCTGTACCATCAATTACCCGAGATCATCTAATTATATTTAAATGCAAGTAGCCCAGAATACTTATGCAATCTAATATTATATATATACAGTATATATATATATATATATATATATATACTTTATTGAAAGATTAATTTAGCATATACAGCGTAGTAGCATCTAGAAACGAACTATGAAATAAACGATTATAAGTTATACATCTTACTAGTACTATATAGGAATTGAAATAAGTCAACTATTTTCTACAAACAATTATATCAAACTCTACCTTTTTAAGTAGAAGTTCGTATCGATGACCTTAAGAAGTTATGTCCCTTAACACCGAGTCACAAAATTCTCTAGTTTTTCTTAAAACTTGTATATCACTTCTCACAATCAGATCTTCAGATAGATTGCGCTGATTTTCAAAAACTAGTCACTTGCAGTTGATTGCAGAATATAGAATATCGTTCACTGTCACTTCTTGTCGTGCATTACAAATTATTTATGTTATTGTTGTTGGTGCTGTAATGGATAAGGTGAGTACAATGGTGGTGTGTAAGAGTGGAGGATCGCGCGGGATGGAGTGCCTGTAAGCTGCCGCCACGACCGCTACTCCCCGACTGACTAGTGTGGCACTTTGGCACCCAGTACTGAGAAGGGCCAGTGTATAGGCGTGTCACACCCAAGGCCCCGCCCCCTCATCTGTCATATGTGGATCCCTCGTTTTGTCTTAGGCTACGGTGGTTGTGAATGGGATGGTAATGATGTTAACTGTACTGGAGATGTTAACAACAATGCTCAGATTAATATGCAGGATTCGAAACTGCATAATAAATCGTAGGTTTGTGCATAATTCTTTAACTGTCTTGATAGCGTAATGCATATAGGTGCGCGGAATTTTGGTGGGAGTGTCCTAGGTTCGAGTCCTTGGAGTGCCACATCTATTTGTTGATTTCATTAACTGAGTTTAGAAGTAAAGTTGGTTGGTGAAAAAATATGATTTAAGGAGTATCAGCGAAGTAATGTGCACGAGTAGACTTGGCTGGTTTGGACACCTGTAGAGAATGGATGATCAGAATTGTGTGAAGAAATGAATTATACTGCACCGTGGCACCCAGTGGACTAAGAGGGCTTGTGTATAGCGAGGCACCCTCACAGCCCCTCCCCGTTCTCATGTCATATGTGGATCTCACGGTTTGTCTTAGGCTTATTGGGATGGATTGAGATTTTTGTTTTGTTCTATGTGGACGAGGGAGACAAAAGGCAAAACTGCCAGTAACGAGTGCCTCCCCCAGAGTTGAAAGTGACAGGGCCAACATCAAGGAATATTCGAGCCAAAATGTCTGGACACACACGGAGTTTGCAGCAATTTAAGTCAAAGGATGAGAGAAAGGTGGATTCAAAGAGAGAGTTCCAGAGCTCAGTTGTTGAATAGAAGAAAGATTGAGAATATTGTTTCACTCTTGGGTTGGAGAGTTGGAGAATGGCAAGGTAATAGCGGAGTAAAGGTTAAATTTTTCTGGCAACTTTTCTGGATTATTTTGCACTGGTATCGGAAACTAGACTGCTGATAGATGAATTTACGTAACCGAAATATTTAAAATGTTGACCTCACAAGCTGCCAGATCAGTGTTGAGGGTAAATGTTGAGGGAAAAGGCGCTCGTGTGATACCGGCTTCATAGTGTATTGGACACCTCGACGACGTATACAGACTATTAAGGGGGTAGTGCTTGGTTTTTGGTCTATATACAGTATTTATTTTTGAGTTTCCTCGCTAGACTTCCATCAAGCTCACTCCCTAGACCGCCTTTCAAGATAAATTTGTACATTTTTCTACCGAAAAATTTCTCCAGTTTCTACTAAAATTAGACAACTAAAGGGCACGAAAGGTTTAAATATTGACAACAACAAAAATAAGGCGAAGTCTCAAAATCGCCAAACTAACGGAACGAACGTCTTAAAACCTCAAAACTAATATGCTAAACATGAGGGAGAAGGGGGTCCAGAAAAAGCGAGTAGTACCCCCTTAACACACATACCAAAGCCATTCCAACAGCTTCCTCTATCTTCTCTGCTATCTACACCCATCTGTCCTCTACTAACTTCCTAATCCTGCCACGGACATTAGTTCCAGGGCAGTAATTCCCTTACCCACTCTAAACCACTGTTTGGACACTTGATCCTCAGTGTTTTGGAGGACAAGCAACCTAGAAGGGTCACTAGATCTGTTGTTGCTTGATTTCCTTTGTACTCCTTTGTCCACTGTCCCAGCCGTATGGTCCTAGTGTCTGATGGCATTAACCCCTTCACAACCATTACGTAATTTTCATATTTCATATTCTGGTTACCATTAGACAATTTTCTTGATTATATAATCTACACATATGACTCAAATGGGTAAATACGATCTCAACAAACCCTCTTAGTAACATAGGTCCTTCTCAAACTGGATAAAATCGTCTAATTTTAGCCAGAATCAAAGGATAAAAGGCGTCATGGTGCTGAAGGGGTTAATGGTAAGATAAATTTGTAAAACAAAATTTCTCACCCCTTAGGCTCCCCTTGAAGATAAATTTGTAAATTTTTGTTTCGTATGTGTATGGAGACAGAAGGCAGGTTGCCTGTAACGAGTGTCTCCCCCAAAGCCAAAAGAACGAGCCAAATTCAATGAGCGTTGGGGTCAAAATACCTGGACACACGAAGTTTAAAGCAGTTTTAGTCATAGGATGAAGGACAGATTGATTGAGGGAGAGTTCCACAGTTAATTTGTTGAGAAGAAATAAGTATATAACGTGAAGATATTAATTTGAACGGCAATAATTCAGTTAACTAAAGTAAAATATTCTGTAACTAAAAAAAAATCGTGCAATACTACATACCTTGCCCATTCAACCCTTCAAATTCTTCTGGAAATAAAGCTGATAAGTCCCGTGATGCTGCCCACACACCTCCCCCTGCCCTGCACAGTGTGAAATATAGTTTTAGTGAAATCATACACCCAGTAATAAGCTTGGTCATTAACCCCTTCTTTACCGGCGACGTCTTTTTCATTTTATTCTTGGTACATTTAGACGATTTTGTGCAGTTTAAGAAGGATCTGTGGTAGTGAAATGGTAAAGTGAGATAGTTCGAAGCCTGTTAATTTCTGGAGGCCCTTTTTAAACTGAATGAAATTGTCTAATAGTAGCCAAACTAAAATTAAAATGATGTCGCCGGTACTGAATGGTTTAATTTTCTTGTTTATGTTATATAAATGTACCTTCACCAACTTGAAAGGTTTTAATCTCCGATGGTGCCATACAGCCTCTTTACTGTGGAAATGTTCATAGTGTTAGGTAGCTGATAAATTGATGGTGCTAGATTGAGGCACTTCATGCTTTACGGAGGCGACCTATTCCTTTTGCCGTCGTCTTTCTGTCAATTATCGTTTTTCTTATTGAAGTGCCAATATTATTTGGGTGATTATCGCATGTACTTGACTGAGAAGTAGGAACATGAGTGATATACACTATATGGTTTATACAATCGAAAACATACACAATAAATGAATTATTACAATCACAATATACAGTACAGAAAAAAATGTAACAAAAAACATATACGATAATATCTTGGGTTTAGTAGTGGGCTGGAGCATGGTAAAGAGACTACTAGTCTTTATACCATGGGCTGGAGAGTCCTCCTGGCTAGTCCCGTTACCTCTGATTATCCCTCTGGGTATTCGGCACGTGTGGGAAATGAGGGGGGGGGGGGGGGGGGGGGGGGGGGGGGGGTGCAGGTAGGGAGGGAGTATGGTGAGCTGTTTACTGCATCAGATAGGGGCCAGCAAACACAGGTAGGCCTACAGGGGCGGTGGTCAAGGTCGTGGCAACTCTTGGCATCAGCTACTACTGCAGGGACTAATGCTACTCCAGGAACAAGTGGTGGGGGTGAGAACGCAGGGACAAGTCGTGGTGACTCTCGGCGTCAGCTACTACTGCAAGGAAAACAAGTGGTGGAGCCAGGGACAGGGACGGTGGTCGAGGTCGTGGCAACTCTCGGCGTCATCTACTACTAGAGGGATTACTGCTACTTCAGGAACCAGTCATAGGGAGCATGAACAAGGGACAGGGGCGGTGGTCATGTCGTGGCAACTCTCGGCATCATCAGCTACTACTGTAAGAATTACTGCTACTTCACAAACTGGGGCGACCACTACCAGAGATCGGACTCAGGCTAGGCGCCCAACACTGGTGTACCCTCTCATCAGGCTTGGAGTGTTCGAGTCAGATCTTCCTTCCAATCTCTGCCGAGTTGTTCAAAGTAATCATCAGATTCGTCAGGTGAAATCAGCGTAAGTAGTTCTCTTAGCTCCTGACACTCCTTGGGTTGCACAGCATCTAGAGGTGGCTTTGGCAGGCTAGAGGTAGTAACTTTTTCACAGAGGGTTGTCAGTTCCGAGGTCTGGAGTTCTTTTCCAATAGACCTCTCAAGTCACCAGTGCCGTCCACCACATTAGAGTGCTGCTGCTTAGGAAGGGTAGAGGGGCTACCAACTTAATGTTGAATTGCTACTTTGCTAGTAGCACCGAGGAACACGCCGCCCTTCGTTGTGGATTGTCAATTAGTGCAGCAGTGCAAGTCCCCAAGTGGAGAGGGTATGGAAGACTTGTGGGTAGTCTTGGAGAATGCGAGTTTCTGGGGGCAAGTCCCGGCCTTATAACGCCCAGCCTGGGATCTGAACACCAGCAACAGCATTGCTAAGCCGATTGTCAGAACTGACAAGACAAAACCATGCAAAATTTAACCACCACCTATATTTCTGTTGTGTGTGGCTGATCTACTGTCTCATCTATATCTAGAATTCAACAGATTCTCGGATGTCAGACCTGGGAAAAATAATACCGAATGGGTTTCCTGTAACTGAGTGGATAACTATTTCTTTACTCTTCATATCCCTAATACCAATATTTTATCTATCCATAATACAGTATCCTGGAGTGACTTAAAGAGACACACTGTTGTAATTTAACCAGGCATCAGGTGACCAATGGGGTATGTGCCCGAGTATATACAATAACATACATCAGGTGACCAAGGCTCACCCTTACCACAAGCTCTGAACCCTCTATTAAAAAATTATGGATCATCATTCGCACTATCATTAATATCATAGTAAGTGCAAGACAGGTAGATCACAAACAAGCTAATTGAAGGTTCAATCAAATTTTTAAATTTCCCAACAATCTACTTGAGAAACAGGGTCTATTTCAAGAAGACAAGCCACATGCCCATTTAGCAGATGACACTCGTGAACTACAGTACACATCGAATGTCTCAAGTCAGTTTCAGAGTAGATCTATCTAACTATTGCCGGATGCCTTACTCCCTTTAATGAGGATGGCCATACACAAATAGCCCCAAGCTGACCTGTCCTCCGTGTGAAGGACAACCTGTGCCAGTTTACTTAAAATTACAGGATTCTCCACTCAAGTTAAGGTCCGTTCGACTCCGAGGCCCTCTGTGTATCTTTTTATCACTATTCTTCTACAGTGGTATTTGGCAAGTTCATCCACTAACCTGCTTCAACCTTAGGGAAGCAGTATGGATTTGCATAAGGTTTACTCCCCTAAACGGGTTGCCAACCAAGGCTAACGTGTCCTATCCACCCGGAGAGTAGATGCTGGTTTGATACATGGTCAGACTAGTAGTACCTTATGATCCAGTAAAGACATTTGGTAGAAGAGCTTGGTATCTCTTAACCCTATCAGTGCCGATCAATTTCCCGTTATAATAGGGCTCATTCAGGCCCTGCCTGAATGTTATGAAATGCTTGCAGGAAAAAAACTAAAACAATAGAGCTTTCAAATTACACAAGAACGAGCTCTCAAGCTAACGGGGTTCACCCGCAGCATTACTATAGACATCGGCAATATTCGCCAATAATCAGCAATGTTCCGCTACATTTGCCTTTGCAACACTGAATATATCTCGCGAGACCACCCCAGAGAGACTCAGTGCTGCGGCAGACTTGCTACAAAGCGGACGGGGGCCTGCTGTGCTCCTGATCACTCCCGCTTGTCTCCACAGGCTTTAACCCTCGCCGAACGGTGGTTTAAACATTCTCGCCAGCGCTGGATCCGGGTGAAACATCGAAGTCTCAGGATGTTGGCGCGCTTATAAATACGCAAAAAAATTGCCTAACCTAGGTTATATATATATGCAGAGGCAGTACTCGTTGTCATCTTGCGATGGGTGATGACTAGAACTCTCTATACCAAGTGGTTCAGTTATTATTGAGAAAATAAGGTCAGTTATGGCTGCCATGAGCCTGGATTTGAGTGAATGCTCGAGTTTCATCATATACGGATACACAAGTCTCTGCAAATAAATGGCCTAACCTAGGTTATGTACATACCAGAGGCAGTACTCGTTGTTGTCTTGCAATGGGTGAAGACTAGAACACTGTACATTTAGCGGTTATTGTGTGTGGTTGAAAATAATAGTGTTTTGGCTTGTTACTGAGAATTGTTCGAATGCGGTGATGCAGTATAGACGGCCAAGGCTACGGTCTATTTACATTCATTCAACAATTGATTATTGATTATGGATTATGTATCAATATTGATTATATTGATAATTGATTACCGATTCATTTCACCATTGTAACCATTCCTAAGCCACTGTCACTGCTTTTATGCATCGTTTGGGACTAAGGAAAATCCATACAAGCTTGAGTTTAGGCTGCAAGTAAGCAACAGTCAGCTGACTGACTGGATATGTGTTTTTGTTCTTGTTGGTTATACGGAAAATCCGCTAAGACAACAAAACTTTCTATAGTGCGGTTTCAAGTGGTTTTATGCCACAAAATAATGCAATGGAGCTAATTAGCCCAGCCGTGTGACGTGAGAAAAACTCGATATGGAGCTATCAAGCCCAGCAGTGCGACGAGGGTTAATGGGCTAATAATTCCAGACGGTCCCCGCAGTGAAAGGGTTAAGTGACTGTCAATTGTACATGTCAAGAGATCTGTAACTTTGTTATTTTGCAGATATCAACAAAGCCAATAGAGAAGGTATGTGGAAAGTAGTGAGAATGTACGGAGTAGCTAGTAAGTTGCTGAAAGCAGTGAAGAGCATGTATGAGGGTGCAAAGGCGGCAGTGTACATGGAGAATGAACAGAGCGAGTTCTTTGATCTGAATGTACCGTTCAAGCAAGGGTGCGTGATGTCCCCATGGTTGTTCAACATCCATATGGATGTAGTAGTCACGAAAGAAATTTGAGGAAGAGCAGTGGATGTTAGTGTACCCCTGATAAGAAGGATATGAGTGGAAGTTGCCTGTACTGCTGTTTGCTGATGATACAGTTCTGATGAGTGGGAGTTACAGGGTCTGGTAAATATGTTTGAAACCATGTGTGAGAAAAGGAACTTGAAGGTAAATGCAGGGAAGAGTAAGGTTATGATCTTTGAAAGTGGTACAGTCACAGAGTGTGAGGTGAGGTTGACTGGTCCGGTTAAGGAGAATATCAGCTCATTTAAGTATTTGAGCAGTGTGATGATAAAGATGGGAGTATGGAGGATGAAATGCGGGAGAGGGTACAACATGGGAAGAGGGTTGTAGGAATGCTGAAAACAGTGACAAGGAATAGAGTTAGTTAGTTATATAGAGCAGATTAACCAGACCACTGAGCTCCATACGGAACTCTCATAGGTCTGGACCGAAGGATTAGATCAGATTACTGAAAGGAGCTTAACCCTCTCACCACGGAAGGCCTCTCGAACGCCCATAATAAAGCATATAACAGCTGCCCGGAAGGCCTCTTGAACGCCCAGTGGTTGAAAGCCTGTGAGCTTCGTGTGCGAGGCGTCGGTCCGACGCATGTAAACAACAGCCGGCTGGACCGACGCCCCGCATCTCCGGCCACAAGAAGGAGAGCGTCGCTTGTTCATGTGTGCCTGTATGTTGTTGTTAAGTATCGAAAAGTGGTGTAAAGTGGCTGTTTTGGCCATAAAGTTATCTCCAATGAAATCATCATCACAGCTCAACCAGTTGACTTAGAGAGCTCTACTTAATGCCATTCTACAGGTAAATAACACAGCTACGCTTGGGGATGCGCGGGAATGCGGGAAGCAGTCTGATTAACGAATATACGGTACCCTAGCCTAGACGTTTTTCGGCCAAAACACCCGGGTTTCGAGGAATATATATATAATACATAGCCGGGGCTGGAGGGTTAAGGCGACGCAAAAAACGGACGATGGGGGGGGGAAGGAAAATGACGGAGAATCGGATAAAAGGTCAGTGAATGATTTAGTACCAAAACAAGCCGTACGCAGACGGGCAGTATCTGGGCAGTCAAAGGCGTGGCGAACAGTTAGAGGGGAATAACAGGAGGAGCAGGTAGGGGGCGGGAGTGCGGGGAATGGACATTAAATAACTGTGAGTCAGTCGGGAATGGCCTATCCTAAGTCTAGTTAGTAAAACTTCCTCACACCTGTGAGACCAGGAAGACGAGGGCCAGGGACGGACAGAAGGTTTGATTGCACGGAGTTTATTATTGCAGGGTAGAGCATCCCAATGAGATTGCCACGTGCAAAGAATAGAAGGCTTGAGTAAGGACAGCCAATCACCTAACGGAAGGTGGGGCTGGCGAGGGATAATTAAAATAGCATCCTTAGCCGCAGCATCGGCGTCTTCATTGCCACGGACACCGATGTGAGCAGGAATCCAACATAACTGGACCTGGAATCCACGTAGGCTCATCTCGTGGAGAGCGTGTTTTATGGCTAAAACTATTACGTGGGAGGACGAATAAGTACGGAGCGCTTTGAGGGCACTACGAGAGTCACTGTAAATTATAAAGGGATGTTGAGGGGTGTCACGTATAATGTCAATAGCGGATTGGATAGCTAAAAGTTCAGCAGTAAAGATAGAGGCTTGGCGCGGGAGAGAAAACTGAAGGAGCTTAGTAGAGGACACAGCAGCGAGGCCCACCCCAGAGTCAGTCTTAGACCCATCAGTGAAGATGGCAAAATGGGGGCCTTTACGACGTATGTGTTCGAGTGCGTGTTAGCAGTGATGGCTAGGGACAAAAGGATATCTCTTAGAGAGGAAGGAGAGGTGAGTGCAAACATTGGGGAGAGAGATAACCCATGGGGGGGAAGGGGAGACAACAGGCGGCGAAACAGCAATGTGAAAGTCAAGAGAGTTGAGGAAAATTGTAGCACGAATCGGAAAGGAGGGGGAAGATGGACATGGGTCAGGAATGAAGATATCACTGAAAAGGGAATTAGTGGGAGCCACTATGTTTAATTTTTAATGCACGGCGCATAGTAACTAAATCGCGATGGAGGGAGAGCGGGGGCTCGTCACTCTCAGCTAAGACGGAGGTATTTGGGGAGGAACGGAAAGCTCCAGTACAGAGACGCATACCCTGCGTATGAACAGGGTCCAACATCTTCAAAACGGAAGCAGAGGCAGACCCATAAATGGGGCAGCCGTAGTCGAGGATGGAAAAAACTACCGCCTTGTAGAGCATCAACATAGTGGTACGTCTGGCACCCCAAGTGGTATGGCATAGTTTTCTGAGGAGGTTGAGAGCACGAAGGCCTTTACCTTTAGTATACTGAACATGGTCTCTCCAGTTGAGATGTTGGTCAAAGATTACGCCTAAGAATTTAACACTGGGATAGAAAGAAATCGGAGAGGGTCCCATTCGAAGCGATATTGACTGGCCACGGAGCCAGCGTTTGTCTCGATAGAAGACTATTGCCTTAGTTTTCTCAGCCGAAAACTGAAAGCCAACTGAAGATGCCCAGGCGGTCACCCGTTGGATGGAGATGTTCAGTATACGTTGAGCATGTCTGAGGGTACGGGTAGTGCAATAGATGGTAAAATCATCAACGTACAGGCTGCCATGGACTTCCGGCAGCGATTGTTGAATGACTTTATTTATGGCCGCGGAAAAATATTTGCTGCTGAGAACGCTGCCCTGGGGAACACCATTGACGAGTGGAAAGACATTAGAAAGAATTCCCTCCACTCGAGTCTGGAATGTTCGATCAGAAAGAAAGTTGGAAATAAAAAAAGGTAGATGGCCACAGGCACCACTATCATGAAGTAGTTGCAGGATGGGACGCCGCCACGTGGTATCATATGCCTTCTGGATGTCAAAGAAAACGGCGACGGTGATGGACTTACTTTCAAAGCCACGTTTGATATGAGATTCTAATAACGTAAGCGAGTCCAGAGTAGATCGATCTTTCTGAGAGCCAAATTGGGTCGGAGTGAGAATAGTGTGTTGACGGAGGAACCAAGTAAGTCTAGTATTGACCAATTTCTCCATTAATTTACAAAGACAACTGGTGAGGGATATTGGTCTATAACTCGAGGGCAAGCTCGGGTCTTTTCCAGGTTTTGCAATTGGGACGACAATAGCATGTTTCCATGAGGTAGGAAATTGATGACGGATCCACACCTGATTATAAAATTGCAAGAGGTAGGATTTAGCAAGGGGGGCTAAGTTAGTGAGTAAGGCAAAACTTATGTTATCTTGGCCAGGATCGGAGTTAGGACAATTGGAGAGTGCATGTTCAAATTCATCAAGGAATAGAGTGGTCAGCATAGAAGTATTAAAGTCATTGCATGATAGTGTGGTAATCCAGACATAGATGTACGGGAGCGAAGCATGGACGTTGTTGGAGAGGCACAAATCAAGAGTGAGAGGGGTGGAAATGAGTTACTTGAGAAGTGAATGTGGAGTTACATGGAGGGACAAGAGAGGGAGAGGCAGACCGAGAGTGAGGTGGAAGGATGGAGTTGAGAGGTATATACTGTATTTATAATGTAAAACTTGCAAAATAAACAAACCAAAACTTATAGAACACAGTAAAACGACAAAACAACTAATCAAAATCGCTATGTGGAAACAACGCTTAAGTAAAATAATAATTTATAAATAAAAGAACACAATCCACCACATAGGGTGAACATCACTACATGAGAGAAAGCGGTGTTGGTTGGGAGGAGAGGCGTCGGCTGACAGGGACAGAGGTGCATGGGGGTGATTAATTCGTGGCCACACCTTCGGGGACCATGGCGTCTGGCAATACTGTACATAGACAATGCCATAAACTGCCTATCTATTGCGTTCAGAACCACAAATGTGGATGCAAAAATTAACTTTGTTGCCCAACTCACCACTATTAGGATCTTAAAATCTCTATTCTCTTAACATGATGATGATGCAGTTTTTAACGCTGTGCACACCCTTGATTGACAGGGTTAGGGCGTGCCTTTGTTACAGGGACTTTACTGGATATTGCCACAAATCGCTAGACCTGAGCGTCCAAACTCTAGACATTTACTGTACCAATGGCACTGATTTAGACAAAAATCCTATTAGTGAAGTTGCATGAATAAATTGAAAGGCTGCATGGATATGCCACCAAAGGATCGGGACTTATCATACTGCACTTCGAAGCCAGTACTAGAACCTCAAACAAATAATCTATGATCACAGTTTTATTCACAATAGCAAGTTCGATGTTCCTGACATCACCAACAGATGCTCCACAGCATCAATACTGGCCATCTAGCCCAGTACCCAGACCATGCATGTGTTTTAAATTGAAGGTGTTAAAACACACCCATTTTACCCCTAAATTCACAGGGAAGAATGAAGATGTCCCCTTTTCAGACTTGACAGCACTTTCATCTATCTATCTATCTATTGCCTGACGCCGTGATCCCCGAAGGGGTGGCCACGAACGAACCGCCCCCATGCACCTCTGTCCCCAGTCAGTCGACGCCCCTCCCCCCAACCAGCACCGCCTTCGTTCATGTAGTTCCTCACTCCATCCTTCCACCTCATATTCGGTCTACCTCTCCCCCTCTGTCCCTCCACCTCGCTCTCGTACACCCTCTTAGTCATTCTCTCGCTTTCCATACGTTCCATATGGCCGAACCATCTCAAGTTGTTCCTTTTCACACTTTCCAGCACATCTACCTCCACACCACACCTCCTTCTTACTTCCTCATTAGTCTGTCTATCCCTCCATGTAACTCCGCACGCACTCCTTAAGTAATTCATTTCCACTGCTCTCACTCTTGGTCTGAGTCTCTCAACCAACGTCCATGCTTCGCTTCCGTAAGTCAGTGTCGGGATTACCACACTGTCATGCAAGGACTTCTTCACTTCCATACTGACCACCCTATTTCTTGTTACTGCTTTTAGCGTTCCTACAACCCTCTTCCCCTGTTGTACCCTCTCCCGCACCTCTTCATCCATTGTCCCATCTTTACTCAAACACACTGCCCAGATACTTAAAAGAGTTGACGATCTCCATAGCCTGACCGTTCAGCTTCACCTCACACTCTGTGACTTCACCCCTTTCGAAGACCATAACCTTGCTCTTCCCCGTATTTACCTTCAAATTCCGTTTTTCGCACACTGTTCCAAACTCATTTACCAGACCCTGCAACTCCCATTCATTATCACTCATCAGAACTGTATCATCCGCAAACAGCAGTATAGGTAGCTTCCACTCAATTCCCTCCCTTTTCAGCGATACACCAACATCCACTGCTCTTGATAGTATTTCTTTCATGACTCCATCCATATATACAGTAAACAACCACGGGGACATCACACACCCCTGTTTCAAACCAACATTCAGGTCACATAATAATTCTATCTATCTATTGCCGGATGCCGTGATCCACAATGGGGTGGCCACGAACGAATCACCCCCATGCACCTGTACCCATCCAGCACCGCTTTCACGCATATACTTCTTAACTCCATCCTTCCACACCTCTCTCTCGGTTTGCCTCTCCCTCTTTGTCCTCCCACCTCACTCTCGCTTCCCAAACGTTCCACATGGTCGAACCATCTCAAGGTGTTCCTTTTCACACTTTCCAACACATCTACATCCACACCACACTGCTCTCGTACTTCCTCATTCGTCTGTCTATTCCTCCATGTAGGCTACCTGTAACTCCACATGCATTTCTTAAGCAGTTCATTTCCACCACTCTCACTCTTGGTTTGTGTCTCTCCAACGATGTCCATGCTTCACTCCCGTATGTCAATGTTGGGATTACCAAACTATCATGCAAGGACTTCTTTACTTCCATACTGACCACCCTATTTCTTCTTACTGCTTTCAGCGTTCCAACAACCCTCTCCCGCACTTCTTCATCCATACTCCCATCTTTACTCAACACACTTCCCAAATACTTAAATGAGCTGACATTCTCCATAACCTGACTGTTCAACCTCACCTCACACTCTGTGGCTGCACCCCTTTCAAAGACCATAACCTTACTCTTCCCCGCATACATTCATATTCCGTTTTTCACACAGTTTCAAACATATTTACCAGACCCTGCAACTCCCATTCATTATCGCTCCTATCTTTCCCCTTTACCCTTATACAGGGGGACCATTATGCCTGTCTTCCAGTCAGCAGGCACACTTCCCTTCTCCCATGCTAGTTTACACATTTTCCATACCCATTTGATCACTATCTCACCACCATACCTCAGCATTTCCCCACACTTAATCTATTCATGATGCTTTCCCCATCTTCACTCTTTTCAAGGCTTCTCGGCTAACACTAACCCATTCTTATCTTTCACACCCTTACTACTTCAATTGCTATCCTCATTAACCTTCTTAACGCTCTTTCCATTAGTTTCTTCCACTCCCTCCATTTTATACTTAAATTCCTTCCAAATTCCTCATCTACTCTTCTCTTACTTTCCTTCACTACTCTCTTTTTCTCCAAGTACCTTTCCCTTTTCGGTCTCTCCAAATCTTCATTCCCTCGACTACCCAACCGCTCTCTATATGCTTTCTTATCTTCAACAGCTAGTTTTACCTCTTCAGTTCACCATGCTGTACCCTTCATTCCCCTTCCTCTAACTCCACATACCTCCTCACATGCTGCACACCTCTTTCTTAAACACTTAACTCACCTTTTCCACTTCCTCCAAGTCAAAACTACAGTACCTAGTCATCTTTCTACTGCTCTCTTGAACTCCTCCTGTAACCTCTCCACCTCCCTCTAGCTATCTTCACCCACTTCTTCTGTATCCTAATTTTAGCTACTACTGTACTACATAATGGTCAGACAACCCCTCCCCAATACTCCTTTATGCCCCATCTAGCAAAATTCTTCATTCGTTCATCCACATAATTATATAATCAATCAGTGCCTTTCGTTCCACTGCCTCTTTCTCCCTCCTCCACTCCACTTTCCATGTGTACCTGTTTATCATTTTGTGTTGGAAGGTGTTGGCTATCAATAGCCTCCTCCCCACATACATCCACAAGTGCACTGCCATTCCCATCTACCTCTGACGGTATACCGCACCCCATTACTTTACTATTACCCACCTTCCCATTCATATTCCCAATCAGAAATATTCTTTTGATTTTACCAACCTTATCCAGGCACGCCTCAATATTCACACAAGAACTCCTCTCTCTTTCAGGTTTACCCTCTCTCAGAGCATACACACACAACCACTCACGTTTGTATTCCTTCTTTCATTCTTACCCACACAATCCTTGCACCCACATAATTAACCTTTTTGAGGCCTTATCTTTTAGCAGATGATCTAACTCACATAACCAGAATACAGTAAAAAAAAAAAAAATGCTTGGAATACTGATCTATGTAACACTAAGGTAGTTGCTGCAGTCCTGTTGAACCCTTTTTTTTTCTTTTCAGATAGGGATGGTTAAGCCCTTATCAGAGTCAGGACCATATGGATCATGGCTGACAGTAGCTATCAGCAGTTCTTCATGAATGATAAGACACTAGGTGCCATCCTTCAGCCTAGCCACAGACTCCCTAACTTGTCAACTATCAAAATAAATTAAAGCCATGGACATGCTTTAAGGTGCTAGTCAAATGTATCCAATGCCAGTATTACATGTGCCACGGTAAAGTACAGCATTATTGGTCACTTCAATTTTCAAGAGTTTCTTTCACAAAACCTCATCAGACATCATTGTCAGTCTATCTCAAACATCCCCCCACCACAGAGAAATTTACCCCACATGATAGACAAAATTGTTATTGTATAGACATAATATTTTGATTCTCAAACACCCATCTTTTCTCCAACCGCCAAAGACTTTTGACTCGATCCCGTTACCCATGTCTTTGCTCCTCACTCTTTCTCCTTCAGAGGTATACACATATCCTCATCTACATTTTTTTTCTCAAATATGAAGATAACTCCAGTGTAGAAACTGATGTCATTATAATAAACATAGTTTTCCTGTCTTGATGGAGTAATGATTAGAGCGTGAAAGTTCTGTGTGTGATGTCCTGGGTTCAAATCCTGGGAGAATCACATGCTTTCATTACTTAAATTTGGGGTGTTATTGGTGTTAAGAACGATGTTAAAAATAATGTAGTATAACTTCTCCATTCAAGATTCACAGCATTGTGAATTTTCCATACCAATTCCCACTATGTGCTACATCCACATTTATGCTCTATTTCACAAGCATATTGCAGTTATTGATGAAGTCGGGGCAGTCAGGATATATTGAGAGCATATGTAACGAAAAATGTTCTTATTGAAGATGCAATATTCAATTATGTACATAAAAACATCTTAACTGTAATATACAGCATTGTACTAACTCACCATGCCATTTAATTACCTTTCCTGTTTGTAACATACAATACATGACACTTGATTGAAGGGATTATCACACCTTACCTAACTTCAGACCACTGTCTTGTGTACAGTCACATTCTAAACTACAGATAGCCATATACTACGACATCAAGAGTTATGTTTCTGCATTTTAGCATTTATAGTGAACTTTGAAAGATGCATAAATGTTAAAGAGCAATTTCAGGACCCCCCTCCCTCTATAAAAAAAAAAAAAAAAAAAAAAAAAAAAAAAAAAATAATAATAATAATAGTAATAATAGTAACGCATGTATATATATACACAGGCACATACCCCATAGCTGGGGGTGGCCGACTCGAGACAAGAGCCCGAACAGGGACAACACAACATAAAAAAATATATATATAATTTCACACACATCTAGGGCACCCAGGATCACTAGGGGCCTCCAGCATTTCCCCGGCCCCGGACCTCCCGGAGAGGTTCCGGTCTCAGCAGGCAGACATGCAGCGGAGCACACCACAATACCCGCCCACCTTACATCCAGGCATGACCCTTCAAATATACCGGCTCCCCGGGCCAGGCGCTTGACAGACTATTATCTAGTCCAACTGGCGCCCTACCCACTCTCCCCAACGACCACGTTATCACTCATCTATTCACAAGCATTCTCCGTTCATTCCTATTTATTACCAATTTTCTTACCTGTTCTACAGTCATCTATCTTCCAATGATTGTACTACACAATCTCTCCATCTCAACGGAGGTCTTAGTCCCCTCTACCACCCCTTGTATCTGACTCATATACCGGTACTCTTTTCATAAGCCTTTCATCTCCCATTCGCTCAATATGTCCATACCAGCACAGCACCCTTCTGTCCCCTCTGGCCGACGACAGTTCCTGCTGTCCGACTCTCCTACATACCTCTTCCTTCCTCAATCTGTCTCTACAAGTCACTCCACATAATTAACAAAATATATACTGTACATAATATATATATATATACAGTATATATATATATATATATATATATATATATATAATATACTGTATATATATACAGTATATATGTTACTCTTACTAATGCCAGACAGTTCCCCCCCCCATATATATATATATATATATATATATATATATATATATATATACATTCACATACAGTAATGTACACACACATTACACACATACTGTACATTAAAAGATTATGATCTACACGTGAGTAGGTCAGTCATTTTGTTCACCTAACACTGACAGCAGCGTTCATGGCAGCTCGGTCTTTGGTATCCCTCTTAGTCAGTCCTTTGGCTGCGATATCTGTGTAGTACCTGACCCAACGTCTTTCTTGGTCTACCTCTCCTTGTGACTCCCTCCACATTCATAGCCTTGCTTTTCTTAACCCAATTATTCTCATCCATCTTTTCCACATGTCCATACCATCTAAGCCTGCTCCTACGCATCTCCTCACTAATTAAGCAGTTTCCACATAGCGATTTTGATCAGTTCTTTTGCATTTATCTTGTATCGTCCCAGTTTTAGTTTGTTTATTTTGCAAGTTTTACATTATAATATATTTTCAATGCCTAAACGCTCTGACTTCTACCTTGGGGGTTCTGTTCTTTTATTTAATAATTTTCATTTTAGTAAACGTTGTTTCCACATAGCGATTTTGATAATTTAATTTGACTTTATATTGTCCTTGTCCCAATTTTGGTTTGTTTAGTTTGCAAGTTTTACATTTTAATTTATTTCATAGCAGACCCACATATTTATAACACCATCCTTCATTTCATTTGGTTCCATCCTATTTTTATCTTCTATTATCTTCTATTATTTCATAAATGTTTATACATATTTTAATAATGCATCACTTAGCTCTACTCCCACTAGTTCTGTATATTTTGATAGAACTAAACTTAAAGATGCCCTTAAATTCCTCCTTTTCAATACTTATGTTAGATTCGGGCCGTACATTTTCAAACAAATATTAGGAATTCCTATGGGTGGAAATGCTAGCCCTTTAATTGCAGACTTATTCTTGCTTGCTTTAGAATTTAAATATATAAAAGACTTAGTTGACAGTAGCAAGAAAAATAAAATTCCAGAAAAATTAGCACTTGCTAAACTGTTAAGTAATAATAGTAGATATATTGATGATATTCTTGTTTGCAATTTGTTAAATTTTAATCAAGTTGCTAAACTTATTTACCCTAATTCTATTCCCCTCACACAATGTAACGTAAATTATAAAGTTGAAAATTTTCTTGATATAAATATAGAGATTGTTAATGAACAGTGCATACTTAAAGTATATCACAAAGTTGATGATTTTAATTTTAACGTAATAAACTTTCCTTTCCCTAGTAGTAATATCGATAGTAAAATCACTTATAATTGTTTTTATTCCCAATTAATAAGATTTTGTAAAATCTGCACTAAAGTAGATGACTTTTGGGCTAGAGCTAGGTTACTATACAGACTCTTAGTGGACAGAGGTTTTGAGGCAAGTAAATTGTTCCATAAATTTAATCTTTTTAGGGTCAATTATTGTGACTGTATTCTAAAATTTGACATCAATAATTTTAATCAAGCATTTTTAACTTGAAGTTTCTTGTATAACCTCTGCTTACTTTTTGTCTGTATTTATTGTTTATCTTTTTCTATTATTATTATTATTATTATTATTATTAATATTGATGATTTTTTAAATTTATTGTTCTTGTTAAAAGAGTACTCTTTGTTTAAATCTGTTGTTACTTCATATTTTGCAATTATTTCTCTTTATATTATATGTATTCATTGTCGATAGTATCAATTGCTTACTTTTGCGATTTCCTTAGTTTATTTGTGCTATAAATGTAGGTTATTTGTAGGGTAGTTATTGATAGGGGTCACTTGAGGCATGCTATGCTTACAGGTACCTACCCGATAGCACTATCGTTAGTGAGTGCTGTACTGTATTTTATATATTATTTTGTAATAGTATAGATATCTTATCAATATTTGTATTTTTTACTATTGTTAATGTCTTGTCATGTTGCAAATTTTATTTTAAATAATATTTTGACATTTAACATGTAGTTTCTTTATTCATGCAGAGTTTAGTAAAATTTGCCAGAACGTCCCGGACTTCCCAAACTTGACTACTTCCTTTAACGTGACGATAGTGCGTTGTTATATGTGCGATTGGTTTGCTTGGGAAACAGATTAACTTGCTCATGTAGTGATGTACACCCTATGTGGTGGATTGTGTTCTTTTATTTAATAATTTTCATTTTAGTAAGCGTTGTTTCCACATAGCGATTTTGATAATTTAATTTGACTTTATATTGTCCTTGTCCCAATTTTGGTTTGTTTAGTTTGCAAGTTTTACATTTTAATCATACACAGGTATTATATAACTGACCATTTAGTCATAGGGAGAGCACTTTCATGGTCATTAACGGCAAAATCTCCCTGAACTTCTTCCATCCACTTCTGACTCTTGCGACTGAGCAGATCTAAGCCCTACCGTCAGCAGCAATCATGTCGCTTAAGTAACATAACTGACACATTCCAGGTGCACATCCCCTAACTCTATGCTACCAGGTGGATCCAGTACTGCCAAGACACCCCTACATATGGCACATTCAAAGTTAGGGCCTGCGACAAGGGTCCCCTCACACCCCTACACCTTTTATGCAACCATCCATGGCATGTGCAACACTGGATATAATTACACCCTACAGACTGGGCAAGGGAAACTACCACTCTGTACCACAGTTCCGATATCATTGTCGCTGATCATGACCTTGGTGTTGCCTATTTTCACGCTTACTCCCGTATCTGCCATTCCCTTCCTCCACCTTAGGAATATCGTTTCGGCTTCAGCCGCACAGTCAGCGATCAGCAGCAGGGCATATGCGTAGATCAGCTCTCTGGCAGACCCTACATGAACTCTCTCGATAGTGTCTCCAAGACCAGGATAAACAAAAGCGGGCATAACTGAACCCTGGTGCACTCCAACATTCACCGAGAACTTATCACTCGGCTCTCCTTTCATAAATTTTCATTACCACTCGCACCAACCACTCCTCCATGCCAAGTTTTCTCATGACTCACTGCATAACCTCTCTGGTCACCCTGGCAAAGACTTTCTCTAAATCCCGATAGCACTATCATTAGTGAGTGCTGTACTGTATTTTATATATTATTTTGTAATAGTATAGATATCTTATCAATATTTGTATTTTGTACTATTGTTAATGTCTTGTCATGTTGCAAATTTGATTTTAAATAATATTTTGACATTTAACATGTAGTTTCTTTATTCATGCAGAGTTTAGTAAAAATTTACCAGAACGTCCCGGACTTCCCAACCTTGACTAATTCCTTTAACGTGACGATAGTGCGTTGTTATATGTGCGATTAGTTTGCTTGGGAAACAGATTAACTTGCTCATGTAGTAATGTACATCCTATGTGGTGGATTGTGTTCTTTTATTTAATAATTTTCATTTTAGTAAGCGTTGTTTCCACATAGCGATTTTGATATTTTAATTTGACTTTATATTGTCCTTGTCCCAGTTTTGGTTTGTTTGGTTTGCAAGTTTTACATTTTAATCCACAAAGATGTAGTAAGAGTTCCTTATTTTTCTCAGGTACTTCTCCTGGAGCTGTTTAACTATAAAAAGTGGTGCCGAAGCCTGGCATAAAGCCGAACCGCATCTCATTTATGGTCTTCTGTAATTGCCCCTAGCCACAGTCACCTTTCCCTTTAACCCATGAAGTGATAGAACCTGTGCAAAATAAGAGGGCAAGTTGGGGGAGGGAGGAGGTGGGGTATAAAGGGGGGAAGGAGTGGTGTGTCACCCAATTTTAAGAAATTTCTCAGCACTAGTAGGGGTCAACTGTTCATGCTATGCTGACAGGTACCTACCCGATAGCACTATCGTTAGCAAGTGCTATATGTATTTTGTACTATTGTTAATATCATGTCAAATTGTAAAAGTGCTTTAATAGAAAATTTTAATATAAATTGTAGTTTCTATATTCATACAGAATTTAGTCAAATTTACCAGAACGTCCCAAATTGACTAATTCCTTGAACGTGGCGATAGTGCGTTGTTGTATACATACATACATGCATACAATTTTAAGACTGAGTGCTCCACACATACGTGCAGTTTCAGTCTCTTGTCCTAATGGCAGCGTTTCAGGCAACCCTGTTAAGGGCTGCTTCACTTTTCAAGTTTTTGGATTTGAGATTGGCACGTATAGTCCAATCCCAGTCTTCCTCAGTCCACCCCTTGGTGTTTACTTGTACGCATCTCCTCACTAATACTCTTTATACCTAAACGTCTCCTCAGCTCATCATTTGTTATTCTACCCTGTAGCCTGGCCCCACACAGTATACAGTATGCACTTAGTTTGCTTGGGAAACAGATTAACTTGCTCATGTAGTGATGTACACCCTTTGTGGTGGTTTTGTGTATTTCCATATAGCAATTTTTATAAGGTATTTACCCTCTGACCCCAGGTGACGCTACATGACGTCAATAGGGTTAATGGGCAACATCCCCAAATGTCGTCATAATGTACCGCGCAAGGTAATCAAATTTTTCATGGTGCAATGGCGGCCCTATTGGCCTTGTGATGAACTAAGCTCCATCCCCAGCCCCTCCCTCACTCCCCAAAGCCTCTCCTTTCTCCACACCACCCACAATCACCCCCAACCCTTCCCCCCTACCTATGATGTGATTATATCATCGTTCGTGGCTGGGAAAGTGACTAAGTGACTTGGAGAGAGAGAGGGTGACTGCAGTGCATGATAAGACACATACACACACACACAAATATTGATAAATTTTCAGTTTCACGTTTTTACGCACACATGCTCAGGAGTGGAATGTTACTTGAGGCTCTCGCGGTGATAAACAAGGCATGGTATGGGGTTTTCACTATTTTCAAGCTGAATAAAGGTTTGTGATCATCATACTGTATTTGGTTGATTATTGTTTATTAGGTATGTATGAAGCTACAAGATTTATAAACAAGGTGTTAGCGCGCCCGTACTCCCATGTAGGCAGGTTGGTGGGAATATTCATAGGCCAGGCTGTGGGAATAAGTAAAATTTGAACTGAAAAACTTGTACAAAAAAGGAATGCACAATTAGATAAACCACCCTTCATTCGCTCACTAAACTCCCTCCAATCAGCATCCATCCTCCCAGGTACTAACATCCACAACAAATATGCAATAGACTAAGTTAATAGCAGCAAGCTCAAGGCAGTAAGTGGCACACTACTTAGCACCACTGGAGGCAGGCCAAACTATTACAGTTCGCCCTTCTTTTGTCCATCATTTATGTACAAAAATATTGTATCAAACATACACTACCGTTTACTATCATCATAGAACAGTAATTACTTGTACTGCCACTCATCAATACTGGGAACCATCTGAATCTACATATATTATTAGTATTAGTAGTTCCCTAGGCTGCCTGGCCGAACAGCCCCGAGCTCCTAAGGAAGGCCACGGCTGAGACCAGGTTTTCTAACAAAGTTCTCAAGGAGTGTGTGTTGTGTTGTTGGCATAAGTGGTAGCTCCAGAGTTTGTATTCTTTAACATAGAAGATATATAAAACCCAACTTTGGCAATTTTAAAGATGGGCAGAGGGCTAGGAATCCTCCTCCCCTTGTATAAATGTTATTCTCCTATTCAACGAGATAGAGAAACGGGCGAGGGAACGCGAAAGCGGTCCCAGACCCTGAGAATAGGAACTTGAAAGATTTCTGTTTGGGCTCTGTCTCGTTTCGGCCACCCCCAGCAATGGGGTATGTGTCTGAGTATATACAGTGTATAGACCAAACATTAAATATACAAGTAAAGCTCTTCCCATGTATTTTTCCATCCCACCCAATGCTTCAACTTATCATTAAGGACCAAGTTTAGTTTATCGTATCTTGCCATTATCCTATGTACTATAGAAGTGTTTTAATCCAGATTATCAGTACAGAGCTGCAAATTATAAATTATTTTGCAATTCAGAAATAGAGAAGAGACTACGTTGACAACTTACATATTATAACAATCACTGGCTGATTCAAAGCCCAGTCAGGTCATCTCTTTTTTTTTTTTTTTAATTAAAATGTAAAACTTGCAAACTAAACAAACCAAAATTGGGACAAGGACAATATAAAGTCAAATTAAATTATCAAAATCACTATGTGGAAACAACGCTTACTAAAATGAAATTTATGAAATAAAAGAACACAATCCACCACATAGGGTGTACATTACTACATGAGCAAGTTAATCTGTTTAACCAGACCACTGAGCTCAGGTCATATTGTAAAAATATTAATATATTATATAGACATTTCTTACTATAGTACTGTACAGTATTTGCGATAATTATTCTTAATGAAAATTCTATCTATCTATTGCTGGACACCGTGATCCCCGAAGGGGTGACTAAGAACAAATCGCCCCCATGCATCTCTGTCCCCAGTCAGTTGATGCCCCTCCTCCCATCCAGCACCGCTTTCACGCATATACTTCTTAACTCCATCCTTCCACCTCTCTCGGCTTACCTCTCCTTTGTCCTTCCACTTCACTCTTGTACACTATTAGTAATTCTCTCACTTCCCATACATTCCACATTTCCGAACCCTCTCAAGGCGTTTCTTTTCACACTTTCTAACACATCAATATCCACACACATCTATAACTAATAACTAATTGCTTATCAGTTTTAATATTAATGAAGAGATAATTTCTATATGTGTAGTATTTCAACTAAATATTGTAATATGTTCAAGCAGGAAAGTCCAGCAAATCAAAACAAATTAGCCCTATGTTGTTGTGTATGTAAAAAATACACAAACTAATGCAGCACAATAAATTACTTTTATAATTTACTTATTTTTAACACCCCCCCCCCCAAAAAAAAATCATTATAGTACATATTTACAGTATTTATTATTATATACAACACATTTAAAAGACATACTCCAATTGAGACAAAGAGATAAAGCGATAAAGTCTGGATTACTGTACTGCTAGACGAAAAAGTGGGTCTTTTTTTATGAAATACGGACCAACATACCCAAGTCCCCAATTACTCCTATCAGCAATCAAACCCTAGTCAACTAGATGGGTTGTAAGAAAGAAGTTATATACTTACAGTAGGTCTATCATAAGGATAAGTATGGTATGATTGTGCTCATTTCATAATTTTACTTTGCTAAAGCGGTTTCAATATAGCAATTATGATTAGTTCTTTTGCCTTTATATTGTCTTTGTCTAAGTCTTTGTTTGTTTATTTTGCAAGTTTAACAATTGTATTTGCATTCAAGTCTATCAGCAACCTTGAAGAGATTATGTTACCTTCATGAGCGATACAAATTTTATTTTGTTTTTAGTTTTTCTTTTATCATCCAAGATCATAATAATGTGGTAAATGACCGAATACCTGGTATTTAGTTTGGACATTATCTTGAGTTTTCAAATTAAATTACGAAGCGTTTTCACACAAAATTGTAGTACTTCCAGACCGATACCCCCCCCACCACCACCACCAAAAAAGGATGTTGTTAACCAGACCAATATTCCTCCTGATATTCCTATTCCTCTTCTTCTTCTTCTTCCTCCTCCCCCCCCCCCCCCAAAAAAAAAAGGATGTTGTTAACCAGACTGTCTACATTCTCTAAAGCTCAAACCTGAGTCAAGCATTTGATTCCTGGTAAAGGTTAATGTATTGTTCATATTGATATACACCATTTAACCTGCCCACTGCCATTCAAGACATGGGTCCAAGCTACCAGGTATTGATCACTAGTTGTATCTAATGTGTTCTGGTGATAAGTCATAATTGGTATATAATACTGGTGGTGCCTGAAATTAAGTAGTGTGATAATCCGTTCCATCAATAAACCAAAATCATACTTGCTTATACAACTGGTATGGTAGTATAAAAAACATTGCATATATTTTGTTTTATTTATATAAAAGTTACCATTATAAATCAATGGTACACCTTGAACTATAGACAAATTCCATCTTAGTAGCTAAACTACTTAAGTTGTTATAACAACTGGCAGAACTCGGCATCTCATGACGTGACCCTGAGCAGCTGCAGTGTCGATGCATAATTTAATTTACAAATATAATACACATCACAGATTGAATAGCCTGACAACTGGATTTCAGGCATCAGACATGTTCTAGGACAGAGGCTGCAAGACAATGCCTCAGTTCACTATACTCGGTTTCATTTCATCTGACGGTAAATTGAATCCCTTACCAACTGATTTCTCGATAACTAACGGAAAAATGTGAAACTACTATGTCTACTTCATATTAATGCCAAGTTTACATAATTAACAACAGATTTTGCTACAAAACCTGCATAATATCAGAGTAATCAAGCTGAAGACATTGCAATTTACCGGAGAAGTTCCCATCAAGATTTCACTGTTATTTTTGAAGATCTTGCAGTGAAATATGGTGCTAATTATATAAACTGGGTCAAAATATGAAACGGATATCGTAGTTTCTTATTTTTCCGTTATTTATCGAGAAATCAGTTGTTAAGGGATTAATTTTACCGTCAGCTGGAAAGAATCCGTACGGAGTATAGGCTTCAGCTTAGGGTAGATCACCAAATTCATACTCAGTGGTCCGATTAGTACGCAACATCTATAATGATACCCAGAAAAAATAAGCAGATTTTTTTTTTTTTTTTTGGCAAAGTGACAAATTATACGATGGTAAGGTAGTCACGATCTTAATTTCTAATACCGGTACATTTTGAGCTCTCCAACTCATTAACCCTCCTGGCCCGGGCTGTATCTCCAAAGGACAGGGTGGGCTACCCGGGCGATCTGGCCGAAAAACGTCTAGGCCTAGGCTACCGTATTTTAGTTAATTTTAACTGCTAGAAATTTCCCACGCATCTATAAATGTAGTGCGGTTTCCAATCTGTAGACTGGCGTTGAGTAGAGCTCTCTAAGTCAACTGGTTCAGTTGTGATGACAATTTCAGTGGAGAGCATTTTCAGGCGATGTTAGCAATACGACGATCTTTTCACTACTGAAACGACATACAGACATACAATAACAAACAAGTCTTCTCCTTCTTGTTTTCGGAGGTGCGGTGACGCAACGATCGGCTTTGTTTACATGCATCGGACGCACAGCGTTCAGACCAAGCTAAATAGGCTTTCAAGCTTAAAAGTCCTGAAAGGACACCCGGGCACCTGCCCTTATTTCGTGGTGTCCTTTGGAGGGCCTGCCCGGGCCAGGAGGGTTAAACGAGCAGATATAATTCAGCATAAGATAGGCGCGAAAATTTATAGAGAATTTATGATTACTACTGTACTTTTTTACACTAATTATATAACAGTACCGTACGGCTCTGTCTCGAGTCGGCCACCCCCATAAAAAAAAATAAAAAAAGGAAAGGAAAACTGGGGAAGGTACCGTACTCGAACTATTAATTTTTGTGGGTATTTTTTTATCGACATCGCATATGAATCGAACTACCGCATAAACATTGGCTCGTCTACCCTACAAGTCCACAACTCACTGAAACTACAATGAAATATGTGAAGGCTTCATGGAATGTTCGACCGGTCTATTTCCATGTACACAGGTCACTTACACATCATCCAACCACTAACCTTCTATCCTTATTTACTCCAGTTGTACAGACATTTACAGTCACCATGGTAGGGTGGCCTAGCTGTTTCATATGTGGTGGTTCAATCAGAATGTGAAATCAATAAAAAAATCTACCAGATAAGTCGAGTTATATTATTAAATTCAGCTTCAAAATGTACAATAGTTAAGGTACATTCTGACACTAAATTGATTAATCTAACCCAAAATATTCTTCTGGTGGGTATTGTTTATCGATATTGCGTACTTTTCAGACCACCGCATCTGAATGGGCTGGTCTACCCCAAGCTTGTGGTGATAAATGTCCTACTTAATTCCTGAATGCCCAGACAGCCACAGCAGCGTGCCGGCCATCACTGCAAAAGACTTACCAGAGTGGAACATAGGGGAGAGGCGGGGGAACAAGGCTTTAACATACCTCACCGCCCATACACCCCCCCCCCCCCCCAAACCAGCCATCCACACTTACCTCACCTAATTTCACATAGGGAAAGGGAAAGGCCATCAAAGTGTCCGACAAGACATCCAATTACTGTATATAAAAAAAAATAATAATTATGAAAAAATACAAATAATTGTATCAAATAGTCCACCTTCTACTAAACGGGCGAGAAATGTGGTCATGTGACACGGCCGGTGTTGTTGTATCGGTGAGAGTCGGTGTGTAGTCCTCCTGGTGGCCCCCGTAACAAGGCACCACCGGGGGCAGCGGCAGCCAAGCCCAACACAGGGAGGTTGAAGAGGCCAAATATCTGTGAGAACGCCTCACGGACACCCTCCGACAGCAGACCCGCCTCGCCATCATTACCATATAGACCTGTAAAACAGGACTCAATTTACAACTATGATAATCATGCTTACGGTCATCCATATAATCAGATTCCAAGTGTGGTGTTGGTGAGCATAGTAATTATATTGAAAATTTAAAACAAACCAAAACAGGGATAACACAATATAAAGTCAAAAGAACTTATCAAAATCGCTATGTGGAAATAAACGCTTTAGCAAAATATAATTTAGAAATAAAAAAACACAAAACCACCACATATGGTGTACATCACTACATGAGCAAGGTAATGTTTCCCAAGCAAATTAGTCGCACATATAATAACATATCGTCATGTTCAAGGAATTAGTCAATTTGGGAAGTTTAGGACTTTCTGGTAAATTCTAAATTCTGTATGAAAAATGAAACTACAATTAATGTCAAAATTATTAATTAATGCAAGTTTTCAATTTGACAAGATATTAACAATAGTACAAAACACGTACAGCACTCACTGACAATAGTGATATCGGGTAGGTACCTGTCAGCATAGCATGAACAGTAACTAAGAATGCTTGGCCACAGGCCGTAGCTCGATTGGTAGAGCGTTCGCCTGCTAACCGTGAGGTTGACGGTTCGACCCTCGGTGCGGTCTAGCAATCTGTGGCAACTATTCACCAAGTCCCTGATTCATTAGGGCACCCACCCTAGCCTTGCTATTCAGCAGGGAGTGTATGGTGGTAAAAACCATCATCATCATCATAACAGTGTAGCTGCATAAAACTGAAGCACTATCTCTGCTTCAATAGTGTGTTCTATCACCAAGCTGTTAAAACTGGTGAATAGCATAGACACAAATTTTGACAACTTATCATGGACAGCCCTCGAGGATAACATTGCATTTTATTATTTATTAATATTACATTACATTAAAAATTAATATACAAAAAAAGTATTAAATTTACTTTATTTTGGTATTATCAGAGGGTTGTTAACAGTCAGTATGATGTGTCTTATTAAACCTGAAATAAATAACTATGCCCTGTAAAGATTTATATTCCAAACCAGTTTGTGACTCAGTCCTTCACATTCAGTCCCTACAGTAAAGAAAATTAACAACAATGACTAGGTAAAAAACATGCACAATACTATATGAATGAATTAATAATATTAACATGTACTATGCCCTACTTGGCCAGAACCTTCATAGGCTAAATAAAGACCCTGTCCTGGTATTACTTTCATTGATTCCATTAGTTAGGTTTATTTGTAAAATTAATTGGTGAGTTGCTGAAAACTAATATAAATAGCTACCAACAGTAAAATTACGCCTAAGAAAATAAACCACGAATAGGACAGTCTAAACATTTCGTACCAACAGGAGTGACAACCGGCTCACTGGGTTCAACAGTGACATCCTTAACGTCAACAACAGTGTCTCCCCGCAGCCGCCGCTCTCTGGTGGTGGCTGCCAGAAGTACCGCCGCATTCAACCGCTCCAGCATCCGACGCATACCCATGTCAACCTGGAGATGTGCCACAATATTTATACTGAAAAAAATAGGTCTAAAGATTTACTTACCTTAACGTGGGTATAACCATGCATAAAAACATTAGTTAATATGGTAAAACAATTAAATAATTAACCGAATATAAAACAAAGCTTAACCCCTGTCAAACGGGGATGTTTGTAACTTCTACTACCTCCCTGGCGGGCATATTTACCCTAAATGAGCTTCATTCCATGCTCTTTTTCATGCATAAACAAGAGCCAGAGCATAATACAATTATGTACGGTATCCGTGAAAGGGCGATAATAGAGCTTTCCAATGACACCTGAATCATCCTTGTACAACCACAGGTTCTCTTGCAACAATTGCGCAACACGAGGGCAAAAACCCTAAAATACGATAAATTCCCAAGTTTTTTCCTTGTCTCGCGAGGCCAGGGGTGTGGAATGTTGTGGTGGGGAGCTCAGTCACCTTACTCGGTCCATGCCGAGCAGTCAGAGCCCGCCTATCGTCCTCCCAAACGCGTGGACTCTCTCTCAAGAGCCGATAATGTGCTCACATCCCTTCCGACATATGTCGGGCCCCGCAGGGATGGCCATGGTTCTCTCACCTCACATATGTCAGGCCCCGCGGCTGGGGTGTTAAGCTTCATAATACTATATATAGTCTTCCATCTCTAATGTTAAACATTAATTATTATTCCTCTCTCACTCTTCCTGGAGACTACAGTGCCTTTGTTCCCTTCTAGCTCACAAGTTTTGCTGTTCCCTAACGACCAAACAATAGCCTAAGTGTCTGTTGAATATGGTGGTCTAGTGTCTGGGTGCACCGGAATTTCAAAAGTAATGGGCAAAATGAAACTTTAAAATGCTCACATAAAATGTTGGATAACAATACATCCTATCACATCAAACACCTTACATATACACCAATAGCATAATAATTCAGAAATCAATCTTCCATACTATGGGTTTTCCTTGAGGGAGCAGGTGTAAAATGTAAGTGGTTATCTTACCTGTTCATTCATTAATCCAGTTATCTGGCCAAAGACAACATTCTGGTGTGTGTTGATGAGGTGAGCAAGGTGGTAGAGAGGTCGGTATAGAGGGTGTGACTCATCATGAGAAACAGGTGGCGTGTTATAGCGGTGTAGTCCAGCCTGAGGGGGGGTTAGACTGTCCCCGGCCCCAGCACCCGGCGGTGTGTGTGACCCTTGACCCCGGTAATGGGGGGGCAATCGGGGTGAGTTGCTATGGGAGGTGGGGAGACTGTTGGCCATGTAGCCCTCCCCACTATTGCTCTCGTGACGTCTCCCATCCAGGTTGCCATCGTCTGCACACCCTCGGTAGAGGGGCCGCTGGTCTTTCTGTGGTCCAGGAAACCCTTGGGGTCCACCGAGAGGCCCCAGAGCTTTCCCTGCCCCCCCCTGAGGCCCAGCCACACCTCCTACAGATGCCTCCTGTTGCTCCTTCAGTTGCCGTCGTCGTCTCTTGCTCCACAACTCGTGACAGTCTTGGTACTTCGGCAGCGGTGGTGGCTCCATTCTGTACAACAAAATTACAAGATTGATGATAATGAAGATCACTTAGATCTCTGTATCAGTTTAGCTGGAATATCATTAATATTTACAAAAATATAATACAATTGTAGGCTATACATTGGTACAGTATAATCCCTTATAACCGTATTTCGTACTACCGAAAATCTCAGTCAACCGTACATAATCATCCTATTTTCCTAAACTCTAATAACCGCAGAAATTCGGGATCCAACCGTAATTTCAAACAGACCGCTCTCCCGTTCGTGTGGGGCGGCAATTTTACGGCCCAACCGCAAGGTGTCGCACCGCGCAGCCTCCCGCCTCCCTGTGTTGTTTCGGCGTCATTGTATCTCTCGCCATTGTCCGTAAAATTTGCTCGTGACGCTCCGTGTTTATCGCTGTGAATCGCGTATTATCTACGCTATGGTGCCTCCGAAATCATCTAAATCAACGCCTAGTATACTCAAGATGTCGACAGGATCTTCAAACAAGAGGAAAAGGGTTGTACTCACCATTAAACAGAAGATAGAAATACAGTAAAAGTCCGTTAATCCGACGACCGATGATTCGAATCTCCCAATAGTCCGAATTTTTCAATTTGAGGCCAAATCCGAATTCACCCGATGGTCCGAATTTCAAGAAGTCCCAAAGTCCCCTTTTTGAGGCATTAGGCCACTCAAATGACACATAATGGAGCACACACATATCATATGTTCATGAATTCACTTTAAAAGTTTACCATTGTCATTGTAGCCTATTATCTACTTCAAAACATTCAGATTAATGGTCAAAGGAAGCTACTGATATAATCGTAAACACCTTCGTTCTTCTTCTTCCACATCGTCTGCTAGAGAGTTTGTTTTGCTCTTGAACGCATCCTTGGGACGCTCCGATGCGCTACTGGCTTGCACCGCATTTTCTGCAAGCGCATTCAGTCTTGAGCTTGAAAACGCACCTTTGGACGTATTAGTCTTGAGCTTGAAAACGCACCTTTGGATGTTCCGATACGCTACTATTTATAGTTCAGTGATCGGAGCATCCCAAGGGTGCTTTCAAGACAACAAGACAAGGGTGCTTTCAATACAATATAATATAACAGAGCACGTCACAAAAGGAAAATCACAAAAGGAAAATTACAAGAACCTCTCAGGGAAGTGCCGTTGTTAAGGCATTACTTCCCGAACCACATCTGATCTTCAAGAGCAAGACAAACTCGCTAGTAGACGGAAGAAGAAGAAGACGTTTATATCAGCAGATTCCTTTGACCATTAATCTGAATGTTTTGAAGTAGGTAATAGGCTACAATGACAATGGTAAACTTTTGAAGTGATTTCATGAACATATGATGTGTGTGTGTGCACCATTGTGTCATTTGGGTGGCCTAATGTCTCAATGTTTTCGTCATACACAGGTTCATAGGGGTAAAGTCCGATAATCCGAAAAATCCACTAATCCGAACGAGAGCCGGTCCGCTGCCCTTCGGATTAACGGAAGTTTACTGTATGTCACAAGATGGATGCGGGAACCAGTAGGACGACATTGATGCGCCTGTATAATTGCGGTTCTACAACGCTTTATGATATAAGGAAACAAAAGGACAAGTTGCTGAGCTTTGTGGCCAATACCGACGTTAAGAAGACCTTGGAGAAGCGGCATACAATACGAGAAGACAAATTTGTGGAGCTTGACAAAGTGCTTTACGAGTGGTTTTTGGTAAAGCGAGCCCAAGGATGCCCTATGAGTGGTCCAATAATCATTGAAAAAGCAAGAGATTATCATGAAAAGATGGGCATAAAAGAAGAGTGTGGCTTTAGTGATGGCTGGCTAGTGAAAGTGGATGACAAAAACCATTTGCTGATATGGATAGTGGAATAGGCCTACTGGGGAAACCACTGAAAAAAAAACGAACCAACATGCCTACCTCTGTTGGTGGTTTGGAAATGGCAAAACCCTGGATTACAGCACTACCTCTGCATCACCCTGGATTACAGCACTACCTCTGCATCAATCTTCAATGGTGAGTTAAACACTTTATTTTTTGTATATTCATTGATTAGGCCTAGGCCTATTTAATGTAGGCTAGGCCTACTAGAGATTTGTTTAGCTTGCCTGCCATGCTCTTCTATGTTATCCTAGTAAACATTTATATTAATGGTTAGTTAAACTTTGGACTTCCTAGGCATCCTAGAAGCCTAGAGGCCTAATTCCTAATAAATAAATAGGCCTAGCCTAGTAAAAGAAAAAAAAAAAAAAAAAAAAAAATAGGCCTAGCCTAGCCTAATTTTCGAATATCCGAAATATTCGTATTTCCGAAATGGCCTGAGATTCGTGATTTTCGGATATAAGGGATTATACTGTACAGTACAGCTAATCTAGTAGCAGCCAGAACTAAGTATATTAATAAATATTTCATACAGCAATTCATTGGAATTACTGTACAAAATAATAATGATCTGGTCTTTTGTTTCTCAAAAGTGCCAGTTCTTTCGGAGGAATTCACAAACGGATATAAAATTGTGAGAGAAAAAAAAGAAAAAAAAAGACACAGGTGGCATGAAGATTCAAACCCTGCCGGACCAGGTCGGTTAAGATTCAATGGAATTCAAGAACAAATAGATGCATCATAAAAGCACTTACATATCTGGATCAACATTCTTCAGCCAGGTACTATTAAGGGCATTCTCAGCGCTGATCCGCTTCGATGGATCCAGTTTGAGCATCTGATCCAAGAGTTCCAACGCAGGCTGAGGCATTTTGTCCTTGAAGTCTTCCATTATTCTGCGGCGGTATGTTTTCTTGGGCTTCATGGTGCCCCAGCCTGGAAGCTTTACAATGTCTGGCCAGTCAGCAGGAGAGGGTGTCCCACACACCCGGGAGATCACATCTAACTGCATGGCTTCAGTACTTGCCTGTCCAGAAAAGTAGGAATTAGTAGTCAAGAAGGCACAAGAGAGAAGAAAGCTGGATGTGATGGAGATGAACTGCTTGAGGATTACATGTAGAGTCACGCGTAGAGACATATTAAGTAATTAAGAGGTACATAGGAGAGTGGGACAGCAGGAACCTTTGTCGGCCAGAGTGGACAGAAGGGTGCTGTGCTGAAACGGACATGTTGAGCGAATTGGAGATAAAAGACTTACAAAGAGAGTATAGGAGTCAGATACAAAGGGAGGTAGAGAGATATCAAGACCTTCGTTGAGATGAGAGAGATTGTGTAGTACAAGCATTAGAAGATAGAGAGACAACTATAGAACAGGCAAGAAAAGTGGTGAATAGATGAGTGGTAACGCAGTCGTTGGGAGAGGGGCTCGGGCGCCAGTTAAACTAGATAATAGTCCGTCAGGTGCTTGCCACAGGAAGCCGGTGTATATGAAGGGTCATGCCTGGATGTGAGGTTGTTGTTGTTGCTGTTTCCCAGGCTGCCTGGCCGAACAGCCCCAAGGCCCCGAGCAAGACCAAGGCCATAACCGAGCGCCCCCTCAGAACCCTCCCTGCCTACCACAATAAAGCCTGGGTGACCGAAGCCACTCCATGGCGGGGAGCGGAGGAGGGTGCGGAAATGCCCTGGAAACCAAAGCCCCACCCAGGACCCTGTGCCCCTCAGCAATTATGAAGAGAAAGTTGAGGGGCAAAGGAAAAATATGACGCTTTGGCTTCCAATCTTGGTAGATTGGGAGGTCAACCCACGGAAGAGACGGAGTCACTTGAGATATAGAAAATATATAAGTAAAAGGAACAGTCAGATTAAGCTATGGGTATGGCAGAGATCGCTCAGTTTTCACTCTGATAGACCAGCCCATCACCACATGACTAGAACCCAATCCTTTTAGCATCCGCTAGGAAAGGCCTTAGAAAGCTGCCTTTGGCGGGGGATTATCTCCCCTATTTCAACCCCTTTCGGGGTTGGGCACCCGCCTGGGTGTGAGGTTGGTGGGCATTGTGGTGTGCATTGTCCTCTGCTGTATGTCTGCCTACTGAGACAGGAACCTCTCCAGGAGGTCTGGGGCCGGGGGAGTGCTAGAGGCCCTTAGTGATCCTTGGTCTCTGGGTCTTCTCCTGGGCAACCTAGAAGTGTGTGAATTTAAGTTTTGTTTTTTCTGTAGTGTTATCCCTGTTCGGGCTCTGTCTCGAGTCAGCCACCCTCAGCTATGGGGTATGTGCCTGTGTATATACGTACATACACATACATATACGAAGATAGATACTTAGTTAAGATAAATAGGTATTAATAGACTGACCTGGAAGAGTGGTCGTTTCTGGAAGAGTTCCCCGAGGATGCAGCCACAGGACCACACATCGATGGCCGGGCCGTAGCGTTCCTCCCCCAGCAGGAGCTCCGGGGGCCGGTACCACAGGGTGATCACTTTGTTAGTGTACGGCCGCTCTTTGTTGGAGCTGAATAGTCGTGCCAATCCAAAGTCTCCCAGCTTAATCTGACCTCTGTGACAAAAATAGAACAGGTAAGATTGGATACATGTACAGTACAGTACATTCATACATGCATAAATTGAAAAACCGAGTGCTCCACACTTAGTGCGGTTCCAGTCTCACGTCCTAATAGCGGCGCTCCAAGCAGCCCCGTTCAGAGCTGCCACACTTGTCAGGTGTTTTAAGGTCTGATCCCACGTCAGACGTAAGCACTCAAGTGTCACTCAGTCACTCACTGACAAAGGAGCGTGGTGCAATGATGCCTGTAGAGTGATAAGGAAATGGGGCAAGGGAGATGCTTGTGGGTGGGGAAGATGGTGGGGAAGATAGTGGGGGGAAAGTAAGAAGAAGCTTCGAGGAGGGAGGGGGGCGGGGGGTTGCAGGAGGGGCTGGAGCTGGAGCCTAGTTCATCATAATAGTCTGTGTATTTCCAGCTGATGGAAAATGGAATTCCTTAGCAGCTGATTTCTCAATACTTAATGGGAAAATATGGAACTTCTATGTCTCCACATTCCATAAATACCAAGTTTTCGTAATTAACCCACAGAATCCCAGCGCCGCAGCATATGCGTCGGCAATGTATGTAACGCTAAACCCCAGCGACGCATAAGGTGCGTCGTGATTAATTACTCCGGTCCTATGGCACCTAGAGGGCTCAGATTTGTATGGGAACTGTGTAAGTTAAAATGTAAAACTTGCAAACTAAACAAACCAAAATTGGGACAAGGACAATATAAAGTCAAATTAAATTATCAAAATCGCTATGTGGAAACAACGCTTACTAAAATGAAAATTATTAAATAAAAGAACACAATCCACCACATAGGGTGTACATCACTACATGAGCAAGTTAATCTGTTTCCCAAGCAAACCAATCGCACATATAACAACGCACTAGTATCCCACGCAACAATGCCGATGGTTGAAACCTCTCAAAGTCCAACCGTATGCGCATGAGCGCGCAAAAACTTGTTTTTGAATGTTTTTGCCTACCCATTTCCGCATGTTAATTCCGACTTTCGGGCGCCCCTTAGGACCCCTTAACCCTCTCACCACGGAAGGCCTCTTGAACGCCCATAAAAAAGCATATAACAGCTGCCCGGAAGGCCTCTTGAACGCCCAGTGGTTGAAAGCCTGTGAGCTTCGTGTGCGAGGCGTCGGTCCGACGCATGTAAACAACAGCCGGCTGGACCGACGCCCCGCATCTCCGGCCACAAGAAGGAGAGCGTCGCTTGTTCGTGTGTGCCTGTATGTTGTTGTTAAGTATCGAAAAGTGGTGTAAAGTGGCTGTTTTGGCCATAAAGTTATCTCCAATGAAATCATCATCACAGCTCAACCAGTTGACTTAGAGAGCTCTACTTAATGCCATTCTACAGGTAAATAACACAGCTACGCTTGGGGATGCGCGGGAATGCGGGAAGCAGTCTGATTAACGAATATACGGTAGCCTAGCCTAGACGTTTTTCGGCCAAAACACCCAGGTTTCGAGGAATATATATATAATACATAGCCGGGGCTGGAGGGTTAATGACCTAGGGGATAGTTTTTTGTGGTTTTTCCTTCATTTCTAACACATTCCAGGTGTTTTCTGAAAAAAAAAAAAAAATTTGACAACCTGCTGGGCCTTGAGTGTACATTTATATTATATTGCCTGGGACTCGGTGGATTAACAACATATTTCGCATCAAAATCTTCGTAATAGCCGAGTACTTAAGGTGAGATCGTTGCAATTGAACGTCATCTGAAAATAACAGACTATATGCCGATAGGATCCGTATAAAACAATAATTGCATGGCGTGAAACTTGCAAACCCAAATACGCGTCACCCGAGGTTGTGGCATTCAATCCTATTGACGCAAATACGTGTCATCCAAAGTTTAACCCTTTGGCTGCGGCCTTGTTTGGGATATTTAGGGCATATTCAGGCACTCCTGAATGATAAATCAAGCATCTGCATTAAATGAAGTGTATTCTGCCGAAAACTAGGCGAAAATAGCTTCAAAATGACACCAGAACGGACCGTATACGTGGTCTGGTTCACCCGCAGTGATCCCAGTGAAACGCGGGAACCCCGCTATTATGTAACACTCGCTTGCTTGGCTCACTTATGAGAGACGGAGAGAGACATGCGCGAGACACAGCCTAGCTCAGTGAGCCGCTCGGTGCTCTGAGGGTCGGAAGTGAGCCCCTCACGCTCCCGCCCACTGTCACTCGATTTTTACGTGTTTTACAGGCTTTTAAAGCCTGGAAATTGCTGTAACTTGCCAAAACATTCCAGAACATCACCCGCAGCGAAAGGGTTAAGGGTTAACGATTGAGATGTAGAAATTTAGTAAAAACATTTTATGCTTTAGAATCATCCATATTTTAATGTAAAACTTGCAAAATAAACAAACCAAAACTTGACAAACACAGTAAAAAGACAAAACAACTTATCAAAATCGTTATGTGGAAACAACGCTTTAGCATATCCTGAAGTTTGGCACACCTATTATGGGACACCCTGTATTTGGAACACCTTATAGATCATTACCAACTAAATCTTGACAATGTTCTATGAATAAAACTCACTTGTTGTTCATGAGAATGTTGCTACACTTGATGTCACGGTGAAGGAAGTTCTTTTTGTGACAATAATTAAGTCCATTGAGCAGTTGTCTCATGATGGAGGCATTGTGCTGCTCCGAGAACTCCACCATCCCAGACTCCAGCAGGCCCATCAGGTCATGGTCCATGTACTCAAACACCAGGTAGAATGAACCTTTATCCTGAAAAATGGAAGAAATTAAGTATCAATTACATGCATACATACAAGTTTAAAGACCGTTTGTCCACAGGGAATGTGGTTACAGTCTCACGTCCTAATTCTATCCTAATTTTATAGAACAACTCTAAACTATTAAAAAAAAAAAAAAAAAAGATAGTCAGATATATTAAACCTTTATCCTGAAGAAATTACTTTACTATGCAGCCCCCCATGTGAACTATACAGATTCATATTTAATTTCACCAACTCGCCAATTAATTTACAAATTTACAAACTTTCTTGCACCTGTGCTCTACTTACATGTCTAAAATCAACAGCATCCTGCTTGTCAGTAACAATTTCCTTAAGGTTAACAATATTTTTGTGGTGAAGCTGTTTCAGGATCTTTATTTCCCTCACAGCTGTTATTGGGAAGCCTTCCTTCTCGTTCTCTAGTCGTACCTTCTTTAGCGCAACCATCTCATCATCTGAAACATTTAAGTTACTTTTAGTAGTTATCAGAATAATTAAGTATGGTACAGTGACCTAGATGTGTGTGAATTTATATTTAGTTTTATATGTTGTGCCGTGTTGTCCCTGTTCGGGCTCTGTCTCGAGTCGGCCACTAGCTATAAGCTTTCATACCTGCTTTCTATTTCTAACTATCTATTTTTATCTGTATCTAGCTACTGGTCTATCAGAATGAGAGTTGAGCGTTCTCTGCCATACCCATAGCTTACTCCGACTGTTCCTTTTACTTATATATTTTCTAGATCTCAAGTGACGGCATCTTTTCCGTGGATTGACCTCCCTACTGCCAACCCTGGCAGATTGGGAGCCAAAGCGCCACATTTTTCCTTTGCCCCTCAACTTTCCCTTCATAATTGCTGAGGGGCACAGGGCCTTGGGTGGGGCTTTTGTTTCCCAGGCGTTTCTGCACCCTCCTCAGCTCCCTGCCTTTGAGTGGCATTGGTCACCTGGGCATTATTAGTGGTAAGCAGGGAGGGTTCTGTGGGGACGCTTGGTTATGGCCTTGGCCTTGCTCGGGACCTTGGGGCTGCTCGGGCAGACAGCCTGAGGAACAGCAACAACAACAATATCTCCTTTATTAATGAACATATATAATTATTGCTTGGTCTCAATGTAATTTGTGAATCATTACTGATATGCTGGACTTAAATTCAAAATAAATTATCACTAGTTATGAAATATGGTAATAGTTACTAATAGCATGTAGATTTATTAGTTTTCATTTTGCAATTATATATACAGACAATCAGTTAGGGGATCAAATGGTTCGACAGGAAAAGAAAAGCAGAACAGTCTTGACGGTACTGTACTGTTAATCTGGCACTATAGTCTGTTCATTATAGGTTGGGCAGAAATCGTAACCTCTAACCTCTCATAACTCAAAAAGGACTAGAGTAATCGAGCTAATTTTTCTACCAAATAGGAAGACTTGGCTAGGGAATAGGTGTAGAAATTGACAGCTCATTTGCTTTAGCCCTTTTTGAGTTACAGAGGTTAGAGTTTACAATTTCTGCCCATCCTAGAACGAACGCACTAAAGCAAACAGGACAGTAATCTTGATCCCTGACCTTTTTGTAACTCAAAAGGGGCTACAGCAAACAGGCTGTAAACTTCCATACATATTTCCAGGTCGACTCTTCCCAAATAAAGAAAATTGTACGGTATCTCAATTGCCCATATCCTTTTTGAGTTATAAAAAGTTAAAGGGGTCATGATGTACTGTCTAGTTTGCTGGGTATGACATTCCTATACTCAAGCCCCTATACTACAATGGCATAATTTTAATTTAATATTTAGTACAGTATTAGAAAAATTATGGGTTCATACTATTTTTTTTTGTTTACCCAAATAGGTTCTTATAAACTGAGTAAAATTATCTAATGATAACCAGAATAAAAGGCAGCAAGGTGCCATCGTACTAAAAGGGTTAGAACTAGAACAATTATAATGTAAAACTTGCAAAATAAACAAACCAAAACTGGGACGACAAGATAAAAGCAAAAGAACAAAAGAACTTATCAAAATCGCTATGAAGAAATAACGCTTAATAAATTCATAATTGTTTTCACCAGCCCACCAATTAATTTACAAATAAACCTAACTAATGAAATTAATGAAAGTAATGAATACATGTGGTACCCTAAGGACTCAAACCTAGGATACTCACACCAAAATTTTGCACACTAAACACTAAAAGCTCATAATACTGTACAATACTTACTTTTCTTATCCTTAGCCCTGGCTTTATACACCTGTCCATAGGTACCCTCTCCAATCTGGGCAATGATATCAAACACCTCCACACAGCGCTCACTCCAGTCCTCCAGAGTAGTGCGGTCCTGGCGTTTGGCATTCAGAATCTTGGGTCTGGCGGTGGTTGGGCGAGGCTTGAAGTGACCAGAACGAGAGAATGGAGGTGTACTCAGGGTGTCATCGTCCGGAGATAACTCCTCTGTTCCCGCTATCACTACAAGGGAGAGAGGTCAGAACTGTATCAATAAAACTTATATTAACCTTAACCCCCTGTGCCCCGAGCATAAATTGCTTGTTTCATAGTTTTTAACCCATTCTATCTCTCTAAAGGAAAGGGATATGGAACACTTCATATTCTCATGGGAATGAGTTGTATATGTGGTCATGTGTTATTTTGTGAGTATTTTATGATCAACAAAGCATAATGGATGCCAGGTAAGAGTGAATGTCATGAGTGTGTCTGGGAATACCTTCCATAACTTCGAACAGATTTACACTAAAGCTGTTTCAGGGAGTCTCTCCCCCTCCAAATGCAACTCCATGACGTGATAAAAAAGGCCTAAACGTCCAAGGACATTCCTGGGGTGCAGGGGTTAATACAGTACTGATGTACAATAAACGTTTGTCCAAACACAGCTAATAAGAAAATCCTAATAGTCCGAATTATTATAAATCAGAACTAATTATTTTAAAATGGAAAAATGTGGTGACGCATCATCAACCTCAAAAAATTTGCGTTACACCCCTTTCCAACATCGCCCACTTAAATGGTCTTCAATGTATTCTTTTTTCAAGAATTAATTTTATAAAAAATAAATAACAATAGTAGCTAAACAATAAATACAGACAAACAGTAATCAGAAGTTATACAAGAAACTTTAAGTAAAAAATGGTTGATTCAAATTATTGATATCAAATTAAATTTAATCTATTTTAAATTCAATTAATATGGGCATTTTATAACCATTTGCAGGTTGCATGATTTTTTTTTTTTTTTACCAGGCCCTAGCAATTAAAATGTAAAACTTGCAAACTAAACAAACCAAAATTGGGACAATGCAAATTATTTGTATCAATATTAATAAGCTTGACCAAAGTTATCCAACCTTGAGATAAGGTATTGAAAAAATAAATAATGAACAGCTATCTACTTGAAGAAATGGGTCTATCTACAAGACTTTCTGGTGATCTGGTCCTTTGCAATGACCTATTCACATTCTTTGCTGTACGGTGGCGCTAATAAGTCATGTCTCGGCTGTCATTGAGCTTGGCTCGCTCTGTGCTGTATTAACCCTCCAGCCCCGGCTACGCATTACATAAATATTCCCCGAAACCCGGATGTTTTGGCCGAAAAACGTCTAGGCTAGGCTACCGTATCTTTGTTATTCCGACTGCTTCCGCATTCCCGCGCACCCCCAAGCGTAGCTGTGTTATTTACCTGTAGAATGGCGTTAAGTAGAGCTCTCTAAGTCAACTGGTTCAGTTGTGATGATGATTTCATTGGAGATAACTTTATGGCAACAACAGCCACTTTACACTACTTTTCGATACTTAACAACAACATACAGGCACACACGAACAAGCGACGCTCTCCTTCTTGTGGCCGGAGATGCGGGGCGTCGGTCCAGCCGGCTGTTGTTTACATGCGTCGGACCGACGCCTCGCACACCAAGCTCACAGGCTTTCAACCACTGGGCGTTAAAGAGCCCTTCCGGGCAGCTCGTGTATCCTTTTTTATGGGCGTTCAAGAGCCCTTCCGGGAACAGAGGGTTAATGTCTGTCAGATGTTGAATAAGGTGGGTAAGTGTAGGAACATGTTTGTATATCTCACACAAAATGAAGAAATCCTGCTTAGATATGGCTGATTCAAATTATAGAACAAAACATACTTGGTGCCGAGACATACTTATTAGGCTGACTGTACAACCACTACTAAGCTAAGTTTGAATTAAGATAGTGAAAACCAAAGAGCAATTGGTAACCTACTTGGTGGCATGGGTAGATCCGTGAGAGACTTTCTGGCGGCGGGTCTTGGCTCCGGAGGTGTACTAGGGGAGGTAGGAGAGTCAATATCCTCCAAGTTGATCCCTGGTGGCATTGGAAGTTTGGTCAGGCTAGTTGGCACATTAATATGGACAGGTGGTGGGTGTTCTACAGGAATGACGTGGTGGTCAATAGTATCCTCCCGCCGTTGCTGCTCTTGTTGTTGTTGTTGTTGTTGTTGTTGTTGTTGTTGTTGTTGTTGTTGATGTGGTATTGGTTGCTCCTGTGGCTGTGATTGTTGTTGTTGTTGTTGCTGTTCTTGTGGTTGAGGTATAGGCTGCTGTTCCTGTGGCTCTTGTTGTTGTTGCTGTTCTAAACTTGTACTGGTGTCCACTTTAGCTGCTCCATTGGGAATAGCAGAAGGAACTATGGCAGATCCGGGGGTATCCGGCCCAGAAGTTGACCCTCCGCCTTCCGGTTCCACATTTTCTTTCCCCTTCTCCGGTTTCTCCCCTTCTTTGGTCTTCAGTGGCAGCAGTCGTTCTGTGTTCTTCCTGTTCTTGACAAGCTCCGCATAGAGGCTGGTGGAACTCATTTTATTATTGTCGTGGGCTAAACTCTCAGGCGGGGGAGCAAGACGAGGAGTAGGATGGTGGGGACGGGGAGGAGTGCGTTGCCGTCGGCTGTGATCGCCTCGTCTCCGACTGGGACTATGGCTGGTGCTCCTACGCTTCCGCCTACTACACAAAGAAGATGTTACAAAATATTCATTACCAAAAACTAATTAGTATTATGAATCAACATATAAAACACTACTGAGCAAAGAATGTAAAACATATATGATATTTGCTATTACTGTAACAAAATTACCCATTATAATCGGGTGTCCTCTTATACTCCACACCGAACTTTCAACGCGGAAGTCAGGTGTCCTCTTATATTCCTGTGCGCAAAATGTTCAGAACCTCATAACACAACATAGCTATGTTCGGTCAACGCCAGGATCAAGAGTTCAAGACAACAGTAAGTACTCTATTTTCCCATTATACTCATCTTTCTACCTATTACCATTGCTAAGCTATTAACGTTATAAGGCCATTAGGCTCCATATGGGCCAATTCTGTGGGTATGGAGCATAAGAGGACAGCCGAGTTGGAGGGGTTAATAATTATTATATTTTTTCCACCAACCAACTTCACCTTTAAACTCAATTAATGAAATCAACAAATACATGTGACACTCCAAGGACTCGAACCTAGGATACTTGCATCGAAATTCCGCGCACTTATGCATTACGCTAACAAGACCGTTAATATTAGTATATACAGTGGTACCTCTCATTTAACGAATTCATTAGTCTAGCCAAACCATCGCCAAAAGTGAATTTCGCCAAACGCGAATAGTACTTTAAATGGGAAAATTATCCATTAGTCTTTGACGAGGCCCGAGTTCAAACCGCCCGCCATGCGCATCGTCGATCGCCAACACACTCGGCGCCGTCTGCTTACTCTGTTTTTGCTAGAAGACATAGGCCTAGCCTATATATCTCCACAAAGAATTGACCTAACCTAGGTTAGATGTATATCAGGCAGCAGAATTCATTGTTATTTTGTGAATAGTCTTATTGATAAGGAATAACCACATAACCTTAGCAACAAGTTGCTAAGTCAATAGCTAGCCAGACCAAGAAATGGTCTAACCTAGCTTAGATATATATCAGGAGGCATAAATCACTTTTACCTTGTGAATGGTGAAGACTAGAATTTTCTATACCAACTGCTTTTCGATTGAGCAAAATAATGAAATTGGTTTTGGATCCGTGGTCACTTCTTTGATTAATTATATTTATCGATTGGGCCCCTGAGTCAGCTGATGCGCGCGTGTGTGTTTGTGTGTCGCAGACTGTTCGGCACAATAAACAAAGCAAAACACAAGAGATATGAGGTTCACAAATCGGTTTGGTCAAGATTACTCTGTTAATATACGTTTATGAAATATACCTGGGATATTCTCGCTATCCAAGCAGCTCAGTTAGGGTTTTGTGAGTAGGCCTAAGCCTATCTATAGCCTAGCCTCGGCCGAAGAGTAACTCTCAATACGGCGCTCTACTGTAGCCTACATTAACAGCAATAGAAAAGATAATAGATAACAGATTTTATTTACCATGAATTATTTAGAGTTAGGCCTGGTGAGACTAGCTTGCGAGCGGCGCATTCTGGGCCGACGCCAGCATTCTCGCCAAAAGTGTATTTGAAGCGCCAAATTCGGATTCTGGTACCATATCCAACCTATCGCCAATACTGTGTTTCGCCAAGCTGAAATCCGCTAAACGCGAGGGACCACTGTACAGTACAATATAGCTATTTACCATTAGTATTGAAAAATATTGAATGTTTTCAAAAAGTTATTTAATATACAATATTATAACATTACAATATAGCAACATATCCAGTACCATTACATACATAGCCATTGAAGTGCCAATATACTAACATATTCTATACTATCTTGTTAATAATAGCAATATAATTGTACAATTAAATTAGAATCCCCTCCGTTTTCTTCTTGTCTACTTACTAAATTATCAGTATACAGTATTCAAATAATTAACTAATTAAGCCAACAATAAAATTAGTATACAAAAGAAGGCTCAATAATTTTGTAGTAGTCAGCAAATTTAGTAGATTGCATTAATATGACTAATAATAATTTAAAGAGGTACCGGGTATTACATTGGCACGACTGTTACCGAGGTAATACCCGGAACTTGATCAAACAGAATTTAGCCCCATTAAGTTGTCGATTAAGATGTTTGCCCCATTAGTTTGTTGATTTTAAGATCATTCGCCTCTTTTCATTGTCAATATTAAGACCATTTGTGCTATTTAGGTGTCGATTATACAGTATATAAAATATAAGTAGAGTGGCATCTTCAAACCTAATATAAACTGTTACAAGCTGTCAAGAGTGCACAAGTACCATCACCATCAACCCATGCACCTGGTGAAGCTGTTGTTAGTCTAGCACATGTTAGTACCCAAAACCATGTTAGTAGAAGGTAGAGTAGTTAGTGCGTACAATGTTAAATTGTACCCACATAAGAAAGTGTTTATTTAATTCTTATTAAGAGAATGAAGGAAGGAAAACATTTCAATGAAAAAAATCAAGTCATCTAATAATAACTGTCACTCTTGAATCCTAAAGAAAGAGAAATCAATATGTCTACAATAAACACTTTTTGTTATGTGGGTATAATTTTTTTCCAATCGTTTATTCAAAGCATTGTTAATTTCAACATATGTAGGATAGTTGTCTACAATTTGTTTCTGTTTATTGCTAAATGACCAATTTCTTCCATTTTATGGAGGGGTAAGTGGTGGGTTGGTTTAATCAAAATGCTGAATTAAAGTTCTGTCTAAGTGGTGGGTTGGTTCAATCAAAATGCTGAATTAAAGTTCTGTCTATCTTATTAAATATTATTTTCAAAATCAATTATATGCATGACTTACAAGGCAACTAAAATTATTTTGAACGAGGAAGGGCATGTGCCCATGATAAACACCACAGATCTCTGATCTCTGCAGGTAATTCCAGGCCACCAGTACACTGCCTCTGTCCTTCAGAACAGTGACAGCCCACTAGAGAACCAAAGTCCTCAAAATCAAGGATCACCGTCATATGAGGCATACAATTTCTAGCCACAGCCTCCACAATCCAACACCACCCACTACACTATATGTCAGAACATCCTAACACACCAAGAAACATAAAAACAACACCTAGCACTCGTTATCATACACAAATACTGTCTTCACTCCCCCCTTGCCCACCCAAAGCCAGCCTCCAGAAGCATATCCAGAAGCATATCCATACTCAAATAACCCACCGATCCATCCAGTCAAAGACAACACTCAGCTATATGCACAGCCCCCTGAAGTCCATCCCTCAGAAACTCTCTTTTCCTGCGAGGACAGAGTCCAACTGGCTAGGCTGCGATGTGGGCACCATCCAGCCCTTCTGAGTTAACAGAAGAGACTGGATGACTCCGTCCAGGACACCTGTCCGGGTTGTAACACAACACTGCACACTGTCAAACATATTATGGAAAACTGCATAACACAACCACCAACACAACACACACACCTTGAGAACTTTCTGGGAAAACCCAGTCTCGACCGTGGCCTTCCTTAGGAGCTCGGGGCTGTTCGGCCAGACAGCCTGTAGAACGACTACAACTACTACACATGAATTTTCAATTGAGGCCTATCACCGGGCAAACGATGAGGGCCCCTGGAACTCATTGCTCATAGCTATCTATCATTGCTACTGCTAGACACCCCAATCCCAAGGAAGTGGCCAATAGCTAATGATAGCTATTAAGTATGCAATAATCGAAATTACATTATAAGGGTATTGATGAACTACTAGAAATACCAAAACAAGCTTGAAAATACTCTACTGTACATCAATCTATTTTCAAAATAAGTAACTAGCCTAACTTATCAGTCATGCATAACTGACAACCATAAACTGTAATTATTTAAAACCTAAAATGTATGGGGCAGATGAAAAGCAGCACACAAAAATTAGCAAAATGCCAATTATATGATTTAATAATTATACAATAATAATAATAATAAGCATGTTACTTATTTCTCATAAGCGCCAATTTTTCCGAAGAATTCACTAGCGCTCGGAAAGAGAAAGAAAAAAGAACAAAATCAATGCATCAAAAGAAAGCTTATATACAACACACATTTAACAATCACTAGCAGTGGCAAAATAGCCTAAACTCTATAGCCACCTGTCATAACACCTCTCTCAAGATCATAGCTTCTCTCAAAGAGAAAAGTCTTAAGTTGTCTCATGGACAGCGGCAACCTGTTATACAACCTCGGAGCCATGTAGGAGAATGACCTCTCAAAGAAAGAAGACTGCTGGAAAGCCCTTGGTTCATCAAGACGAAAAGGGTCATTGTCATGACGCACAACTACACCATGGTGTGCCGGTGGGTGCCTGAGCAGCTCCGCAAGGTACCTAGGCTCACCAAATTTGAGAACCTTAAAAGTCACTAAACACAACTTAAATTCTATTCTTGCTCTTACTGGCAGCCAGTGCAGTTCTATGTGAAGAGATGTAGTAGGAGTTCTAGGTGGAACACCAAAAATGAGTCTTGCGGCCCTGTTAAGAACAGACGGAACTTTCTTTAAAATATAATTTGGAAGACCCACCAACAGGGCATTGCAATAATCAACACGAGAGAAGGCCAATGAGTGAACCAACGTCAGGAGGCAACGTCTGGTTATAAACGGCTTCACCAAATAGAGATTTCTGATGTGCAAGTAACAACTTTTAACTATCTGGTTTACATGCTCTTTGAAATCTAATCGGGAGTTCACATATACACCCAGATTTCGAACAGAGTTGGCCAGTCGCAGCTGAGATCCACCCACATTGATGGAGAGGGCTATATCATCAGCTATTTCCTTGGATGATGAGAATATCAGTTTTACCATCATTTAGTTTAAGTTTTCTTGCTCTCATTCACTTCTTGATATCAGACATCAACAATTCCATCTTACTCCGTATATCAACTATATTTGTGATTCTCACATAAATCTGGGTGTCATCTGCATAAAAGTGAAAGGTGACATTATGTGCACAAAGCAGAAGAGACAAACTGCTGATATAAATTATAAATAGGATAAGACCTAAAACTGATCCCTGCGGAACACCATACTGCAGGGGTGTCGAGTCCGAGACCATTTGATTTACCATCACACTCTGGGATCTACTTGACAAGTACTGTACGACCCAAGAAGCAAGAGAGCGGAGTCACGCACACCACAATCATAAAGATCACTCAATAACAACTCGTGATCCACTGTGTCAAAGGCCGCAGAGAGATCAAGCAAGACCAATAGAGGCCACACCATTGCAAATGTTCTCAACTAGATCATTATGTACTCTAATCAATGCTGTTTCAGTTGAATGATGCTGTCGGTAAGCAGAATGAAAAATTGGGATAGTTTCATTCTGCTGAAGTAGTGGTTGTAATTGGTCAAGTATTGCACGCTCTAATATCTTTGATATGAAGGACAGGTTGGAGACAGGACGATAGTTCAACATGTTCTCAACATCAAGTCCAGGTTTCTTTAGACTGCTCAATAGGTGGCGTTCTGAGAGTGAGGGTCTGAGTCTGGAGGGTGAGACGCCGAGACGGTGAAGCACTTGAGCGAAGCAACCAGCCGCTTCAGAGATGGAGCTGCTTCGAGCCATGATGGATGCTTCGCATGTCTCACTCCCCAGACTGGAACAAGACCTCACGGGCTTCACCGCGGTGGAATGTACAGGCTCTCAGCCTATGCCCGAGAGGGAGTAGTTGGAAAAAAAAAAAAAAATAAATCGTAGTGCATGCTTTTCAGAATGTGGGAAGTTACCTTCAGAGAAGCACTTATTAATTATTTTGGAAATAAACTCAACTGTGTGATCATAGACTCTTGGAAACATTTATGGGATCCAACAGGCAAAATGTTTTATTGAGGTTTCTTATGTAGGACGAGATCATGTCCACCTCTACTGAGTGAAAGGATGAGAGGTCATTATTAGGAATGTGTCGGGGTTGGAGTAGAACTGAAAGTTCTTCACCAACAGAAGCATCATCCAGTTCCTGTCTTATGCGAGTTATCTTGCCAGCAAAAAAATGACACAAAGTTGGCAGCCAACTCGGCATCGGGTACAGAAGGTCTTAAGCTGACCCTTGTTTTTCCAAGTAAACTGTTTACAATTGAAGCCAACCTCCTCTGGTCGTTACCACATGAGTCAACTTTTCCTTGATAATACACTTTCTTTTCATCTTTGATTGTGTGGACCACAGCTCTTCTGGCTGACAGATATTGCAACCATGTAGATGTCTATCTATCTATATGCTCAGGCCCAATCCCTATTATGGGGGTAGCCGACTCAAGACAGAGCAAAAACAGGGAAAAACACAAAAACAACATAAAACAACGAATAAACACAGATAAAAAACACAAATTCACACATCCAGGTCACCCAGAAGACCCGAAGACAAAAATATGTAAATAATAAAACAAAACAAAAACAAAACTAATATATACTGTAATGCTTTATATGCGAATACACTAAATTGTGTCCCAACATGCTTGAAATGCCAGAAGAAACTAAAATGGGGTTATCAGTATTTGGAACAAGCAGTTCTATTTCAGATAAATTATTCTTTCCACATACAATTGAAAAGGGCAGGGGATTCAATTTGTCATATGATTAGTAGTTCTATTCATGTTGAGCTTAATTTGTGTGGAATAACCTTGCTTGCTTTAACTAGCCCCACTTTAAAGAACCTGAGTCCCAAGATGGTTAGTATTTGCCATAATTAGTATGGTAAGTAAAGCGGTAGTTTGTAGATGAAGTAGAAGCAACACTCGTAATAACTGACCTTGGAGATGGCCCTCTGGTCCGGCTAGGGCTCCTGCTGAGACTCCGACTTCTACTTCTTGTTCTCCGACTGTGTGAATGATACTGACTTGGTCGATATTTCTTCTTCTTTTTCTTCTCCTCTCTCCTCATGCCTGACGTTGAAGCATAATACCTACTACTGCTATGAGGTGGATTCTCTGGACTACCTTTAATTTCTATGTATTGAGCAGGGCTGGGAGAATGTGACCTCTTCTTGCTGTAAAGGGGTGGCGGTGTGTGGGCCCGATGAGGTCCCGGGCGACGAGGAGGACTCCTACCGGGGGGTGTCATGTTGCCGCGCCTCTGGCTGGACATCGGTGGGGTCAGGGGTCTGCGGGGACTTATATGGTGGCTGCGACTCGACCGATCATACTGTTTGGAACTTGAGGGCGGCTGCGGTGGAGGTGATGCTATGTGCCGGGAGCTGCGACCTCGGGGGGATCTGGGGGGCGGGGTTCTGGGAACAGGCGTTCTCTCCCGTGATCGGTGATGTGATGAGTGAGGAGGAGGGGTTCGTCTTAAATCTGAAACCCGTGAATGATTTACTTCAAGATGTGGCTGAGGACTCAAAATTATCTCTTCATTTGAGCTCAATGGGCTTGGGTTCTCGACACGATTCCTTACCCTTGATGGTGCCCCTACTGATCTTGGATCATGACTAGGAATTATTCTTTTAATAACAACTGCTTCTGAAATGTCTCCATCAGAACTAGGAATACTACTATCCCGGACACCCCCTTCCCCCTCATATTCTGGACTACCACTTCTAGATTTGTGCTTACTTTTCTTTTTCTTTTTCTTATGTAAGAGAGGGCTGTGGGATCGTTCAAGTTCTCGAGTTCGCTTTTTAGCTTTCCTTTTCTTATCCTTTTTGTGTTCCTTTTTTCTGGCACGTGAATGATCTCTATCGGATTCCGAAGGAGTACGAGAATGATGGTAGGATTCCCTGGAGCGATAATAATCTCCCCTGTCGAGAGGGTGGCGATCTGGTGACATGACAACTGGGTACGGAACAAGAGGTCGGGCAGCAAGAGGCGTGTGGTGTGGCGATGGGGAAGCCTCAACTTCGCCGTCACTATGTAAAGGGTCCCGGGGTATGTAAGGTGGGGTGCAATTAAGGTTTGAACTAAAGGTAGTTGGACTAGGGCGTGGACTTAGCCTTGACGAACAGGAAGGGGAGAGCAGCCGCGGTCGCTTTGTGCGTGGACTGACCACCGGGCTTTGACTCGGGCTGTCTGTGATCTCCCCTGCTTCTGGCTCAGAAAACGCCTCCGAACTTACGTCTGAGTACTCTACTAGAGCACGAGGTTCTTTAGTGTGGTTGGGGTCGTGAGGGGAGCTTCGCGATGATGCCTTGCGACGAGTGGCTTTCTCGTCTCCCGGCGAGTGATGACTCTTGGATTTCTTCACTGCTGGGGTGTTAGTGGCAGTGCTGTGGGTTGGTTGCTGGTCATTATTCCGGTCTTCTTGTTCGCCATCAGAGAGAGAAGAGAAGCTCTCATCAGACTCTATGGTCTCATGGATGCTCGGCATGTCCCTGGTCACTGGCACCGAGCGCCAAACAAACACAAGCCCATGATTCACCACAACCCACCTCCAGCACCACCAGCACAACCTTACATCTCCAAATTGGCCATCTTATATCTGTAGCAGACAAAAAAATATAAACATTAAAAACAATGTACGGTAATACAGTATATACGGTACTGTACCTGTAGCTACTATAAATATTATGCAACAAGATGCTGACACATACACAGGGATGTTTAATCTGGTTAGTTAGTTTGCTAATCTTATTCTCAATGAAGCAGTAGATACTATAATGACAAGGCATAGGATATAGTTTACTTGGGGTGCGTTTGTAGACAGTGATCAAGGAGCCAACATTTTTGGTCAGTGATCGGCCTCAATCAAACCCCCTTCCTGTTCCTTGGTAACAGGTTATGAAAGGAACGAATATTTAAAGAAAATTTGCACCATCAACTAAGATTGGACAAGCCTGTTTATAGCCCAGAGGTCATTAGGTCAACTTATATACAAATGCGGATGCATTTCCACGATGGTTTTATAAGATCACTTACAAAACATACCAGTGGATCTTAATAGGTGTTCACTAGCTATAACCTAACATTAAAAATTAAATTGAATTCTGAGCGGCGATACACTTGTTGTTGAGCATTAATCTTTGTTTATATTGTGATGCCACAGGAGACCGGAGTGACCAAAGTGCCCCACCTCCCGAGGTGGACGCTTTGGTCGCCAACCAGGACGGACCAAGTTTCTGGCCACTATCGTGTGTGAGCGACCGGTCTCTTTGGTCCGCTCCCATGCACCTCTGTCCCCTATCAGCCGACGCTCCTCCTCCTATCGAACACCGGTTTCACTCTTATACTTCTCAACTCAATCATTCCACCTCACTCTCGTACAATCTCTTAAGTCATTCTCTCACTTCCCATACATTCCACATGGCCGAACCATCTCAAAGTGTTCCTTTTCACATATTGTGGTCTAGCAATACAGTACAGTATGTGGCAACTATTCACTGAAGTCCCTGATCATCAGGGCACCCACCCGGTATCCAGAGTTTTGGGATGGATGTAGAGTTCGGGCGTACGGTCGTCATTGTTTACATAGGGCGATCGCCGCGGTCGCACTCACGTTCCCGTCTATTTCGACGCTATATTTTCTGCTATTTGCCCCCTGTCATTATTACTACATGAATACTAGGTTAGGTTAGGTTAGGTTAGGTTAAAATAGACGTGAACATGATGGGAAAGGTCCGACGCCACTACGCGTAATGTAAACAAAGATGGCGGTACGCCCGCTCACTACATCCTACCCAGAGTTTTCACCACATGGAGGGTTCGCGGGTAGAGATTTCGCTACCGGTACCTACTAGAATCTGGTTCACTATCCAGTTGTTTCGCTACCGAGAGGTTTCGCCACATATAAATACCGGTTTGCTACCAAGTATTTTCGCGACTTGTATTCGTCAATGTTGTATTCTTATTTCTATCTTTCAAATAGATTCATGATACGTACGGTGATAATTGCTAATTTGCTTCAATATTTATTGTAATATTTATTGGACTGCTTTAACCCGGCAAGCGGGCCAATGGCCTGTGACAAACTTAGTTAAATGTGAATTAATTACAGTACATTCAACTCTTGACAGAAATTGTTATATTCACCATATATTATAACATTAACAAACTCCAACATAACCATCATAAACACATACATCCCTCCCCAAACATCCCCTACAGTACCAAATGAATACAGACCACACTTACAACACATCACAAACACCCCACACATCATCCTGGGTGGTGACTTCAACGCCAAGACGTCGGCCTGGTTTGTCGACAACCCCGACACAGACAGAGGGCTGGTACAGTAAACCCTCGCTATCTCGGACCTCTAGAAGTCGGAAACCCGGACTACTTGGACTGGCATCGGCCTCTCGGAAAGTTCGCCGTATATCTCGGAAAATTCCGAGATGTAAGGGGAATACTCCGAGGGCCCACATGGTCTGTCGGACAGGTGTCATATATCTCGGAAAATTCCGAGATCTAAGGGCAAATTCCGAGATCTAAGGCTACAGTGAGGTGGAGAAGGACAGTGAAATGGAGAAGGAAAGTGATATTTATAATATATGTCTGCTGGATACTGTACAGTTACTGTAATTTATCTTGAATCAAAGTTGTTAGTGATAGGGAAGTCTCCATTTTCTCTGGTGGCTCGGACTCCCTCTTCCAATTCGGACATTTTCCTCTCTTAAGTCGGACTTCGGACATCTCGGACTGGGTCTCCCCCCAATTAGTCCGAGATAGCGAGGGTTTACTGTACTACAAAACCAAACCGATAACCTCATCATCCTTAACGACATCCATCAACATACCCATATTCCTCACCAAGCCCTCTATAACCCATCATCTCCAGACATCACCTTTTGCTCCCCAGAACTCGCCCCCACAACATCCTGGAGGGTGGTCAGAACCTTAGGCTCTGACCACCTCCCGATCATTATCACCACCAAAACCAGACTCACCCCAGCTAGCCACAAACACATATACACCAATTATAAAAGAGCTAACTGGGAAGCATTCACAAATGAGACAGAACAACACTTCACAACTCTAAACAGTACACCCATCACTAACATCAACAATGCTGTACACATACTCAATAAAACTATCCAAAACGCTGACAAGAAACACATTCCAAGGGGTAACAGAAAAAGACACAACCCCAACTTCACACCAGAAATTCAAAACCTCATCAGACAACGCGACATACTGAAACACTCCCCAGCACCCCACACACAAGACATCACACAACAAATTCAAGCACTCAACACCCAAACTAACAACAAAATACAAGAACAACAAAAACTAAATTGGAATAACTTCCTACAAACACTTGATCACAAAACAAACCCCAAAAAACTCTACAAAACACTAAACAGCAACACAACACAATCACAACAACAGACTCTACTCCTTCATGTAAACAACAAGCAAACACTCTCATCAATCACTTCTCACATGTCAGCCACCTAAAACCTCACAAAGACGACCGACGTGTCATCCGACATAAGAGACAATTCCCCACAGACCCTGACTATACACCCTTCACCAATCACCAGACAAAGCATATCATCAACAATCTCAAGCACTCACCCGCCTGTGGCCTAGACAACATAAGCAACATACACCTCAGACACCTGAGACCACAAGGCATACAAGCACTCACTAACATATCAAACTACAGCTATTCACACAACACAATACCAGACATTTGGAAGCATGGTATCATCATCACATTCCCCAAACCCAACAAAGACCCCACGCTACCCTCCTCGCACCGCCCCATCACACTCCTTTGCTCCCCCTCCAAAGTCATGGAACGCCTAGTATTACAACTAATTACACCTGACCTACCCCTAGCTCCAACACAACATGGCTTTAGGCCACTGCACTCCACAAACACTCTTCTCACAGACCTTACACAAAGAGCTTTCGACGGCATCAACTCAGCTAGACCACCACACAGATCACTATTAGCCACACTCGACATTAGTAAAGCCTTCGATGCCATCCCCCGTCACAACCTAACAAACAAAATCTACAACACAAACATGCACAACAACACAAAAAGGTGGCTGGCCAACTTCCTAGCAGGCAGATGTGCACACATATCTTTTGCCGGTCAGTCATCTAAAATCAGAAACTTTCCAACGGAGTCCCACAAGGATCCGTCCTATCGCCCGCACTCTTCAATCTGTACATGCACGATATAACTACACCCAATATGCCCCAAATAAACTTAGCCTCCTATGCAGATGATATAACACTCACATGCACACACCATGACCCAAAAAGAGCAACAGATCTCCTTCAACCCTATCTCAACACACTACATGGCTGGTGCACTACAGACTTAATCTAGCCCCAGCCAAATCCACCGCAACCCTGCTCACAAGTTGGACAGGAGAACACGAATACATCCCTCAACTCACCATAAACAACACACCCCTAACACATACACACACACCCAAAATCCTAGGAGTAACATATGATACTCATATGACATTCAAACAGCACACCACAAACATTAAAAAGAAACTGACACCCAGACTTAATGCCCTCAGGTCACTTGCTCACACAAAATTTGGACACAACAAAGAAACTATCACCACAGTATATAAACAATACATAAGATCAGTGATGGAATACGCAAGCCCAGCCTGGGCTTCTAACCTAGCTGAAACACATCATAAGACTTTACAGACTATTCAAAACAAAGCCCTGAAGATCATTACAGGCTGCACAGCTACTGCACCCACAGATCACCTACATCAAGAAACCAAAGTCCTCAAAGTCAAAGACCATCTGGACATGAGAGGCACTCAATTCCTGGCAGCAGCCTCCACGAACCAAGACCACCCACTAAACTACATGGCAACACACCCACAGACACCAAGAAATATCAAAACAAGACCCAGCACACAGTATCACACACAATTATTGTCCTCTCTCCCTCCCTGCCCACCCCGAACCAACTTCCAGAAGCACATCCATACTCATATCTCTCACCGATCCATCCACTCACTCACAGACAACACGCAGCTGCATGCACGACCTCCCGAAATCCATCCTTCCGAATCCTCCCTTCCTCAGAGGATAGAGTCCACCTGGCCAGGCTGAGATGCGGACACCATCCAGCTCTCCTGAGCTATCAGAAGAGACTGGATGACTCCGTTGTCGACGCCTGCCCGGGATGTAACACAGCACCCCATACCATTAAATACATCATAGAAGACTGCATTTCACACAACCACTTACGCCAACAACACAATCTACACTCAATGAGAGCTCTGTGGGAAAGCCCGATCGTGGCCATGGCCTTCCTCAGGGACTCAGGGCTGTTCGGCCAGGCAGCTTAGGAACAACAACATTAATTCTTCTTGATATGCGTTGATTCTATTTATATGATGAATATATAAACCTTGAAGAGTGATAAAATAAGTGGGGAAAGCATTTGGGTGGTGAAAAACAAAAATATTCGCCGCCCAGTCGGATCTTCAGGCGGGAGGTGGCGAGACCTCTCTCTATACTGAGGCGAGCGGGCGAAGTCTCAGTGTTGGATAAGGTCTCTTATGTGACTCACTTGTGCTACGAAACCGCGGGAGAGAAATTTGCGCTAAATATAGCTGATAAATGATAAAAATAAGAGCAAAATAGGTGATAATTGAGGAGGTGGAGGGGGGGGGGGGGAAAGAGGGGGGTTGAGAAACATGGATGAGTGGTAGGAAGTACTACAGGGGAATTATTTCACCTAATGACATATTCCTTTGTTTTGAAAGGCACTGGGGCATTTATGAAGTTTTTTTTTCAAGCTTGCTTCTATGAGGCCTATCGCATTCGCTATAAAATCACTAAAGCTGTATTCGTTGGAACGTAGAAGAGAACGAAACTTAATAATATATACAGTAAAGCCCCGCCCATCCGGAATCCCACGACATCCGGACAGGCATTCGGGTTCGGACACATGTTTCAGACATCCGGACAAGTCCGGATGTCTGGGGAGTTTATGAGGCTTTATTCAGTCAACAACAACCTTTATATTCGGCCATATATCCCAGCCATCCGGACAAGGCCGGATGGCAAAGAAAAAAAACACCGGACCAAAGACCGAACAGCATTGTGGGCAAGTTTCCATTCGCGCCAAACGTATTGTTTACGTCTAGTCAGGTGGTCCGCCCCAAGTGTCGTGCTTCATCTGGATATTATCCCCGTGTTTGTGCTATTATTTCTACTCGCCTGCCCCATCAAGATGGATAGTGATGTTGTAATGACTTCCAAGGAAGTGGAGAGGAGAGTGGAGAGGAGAGTGGAGAGGAGAGTGGAGAGGAGAGTGGAGAGAAGAGTGGAGAGAAGGCTGGTGAGGCTTGTGAGAAGGTTGTTAACCCCTTCACCACCAATACGTAATTTTCAACATAGAATATTCTGGTTAACATTAGACGATTTTCTTTAGCTTATAATCAACCTCCATGACTGAAATGGGTAAATACGATCTCAATAAACCCTCTGAATAACATAGGTCCTTCTGAAACTGCATAATATCGTCTAACTTTACCCTGAATAAAGGTAAAATTACATCATGTTGCTGAAGGGGTTAAAAGTTGATTAGGCTAAGTTATGCCTCAATATCTGTGGTAAGAAAATAAAAAGTTCAGTTGTTTTTAAGTGGCAAAAAGTGTTCAGTGTTCTAATGTGTTCAGTACATGAAAAATGTGCTACAGTTGCAATCATTGTTTTTGTATGGCGGCACCTCCACTACCACCCACTCCACCCTACACTCTACTCCACCTTCACTGTCCACTCCACTTACAATACAGGTCAGTAAGAAAGAGATAGGTTCTTATTTTATGTACAGTACATTACACTAATTTCTTTTTTCAGATTCATTTGATTTAGATTAGGAAGGTACTGGACAGTACAAAGTTAGCAATCCGGACCTCATTATATCTGTCATCGGAGTAGTCCGAATTAGAGAACCAGACATAATTATCTCTGACATCTGGAATTGTGCGGTTCATAGGGGTTTGTGTGGGACCTATCCGGACCTCGCCAGATCTGGAATTTTGGCACTTCCGGACAGGGTTTCCCCCCAATTAGTCCGGTTGGGAGGGGTTTTACTGTACGTGGAAAATCGCAGAGGGTTTTGTACCAAATCTACATACCCCAATAGCAATGAAGTTCAGTGATAGGAGAGGCTGGGAATGCGATATCCCCAAGATGAAAAATCAGGGTGCTATGGGCTCTCTGCGAGAGGGCTGGTTATCACATAGAGGAGCACGTCTCTTCAACAAACTCCCGCGGAGAGTAAGAGACATGAGAGGTGTCTCGTTAGACAGCTTCAAGAGAGCTCTCGATGTCAAACTACAAAGAGTGCCAGACGAGCCCATCTTCACAAGGGTGCGCTCCACCTCTTCGAATAGTCTGCCGCACCAATTCTCAAACAACAACGAAGGGCGGTGCGCTCTTCGGTGCCACTAGCAAAAGTGGCGAACTCCACATAGGTGAACATAGGTATACAGTACACATATTTCCGTGAGTTCAATCACACTTCTCGGGTTAATAAGGTACCAAGCCTATATATTAACCCGAGAAGTGCGATAAAAAGAAAACCTTTAAAATGTGGAAGAAGAAAGGTAACGCATGGTTTAGCAAAGAGATAGAAGAAATAGTGAAAAAAAAAAAGAGTTCAGAAAGAGTATGCTGCAAAAGAATATACCTAGAGAAACTAGAGATGCGAGGAAAGAAGAATATAAAAATTTGAAACAAAGAGTGAAGAGGGCGATACAAGACGCTAAAAGGAAGACAAATGAGGCATATGGGAGAAAGATTAGTGAACAGTTTCTGAATGACAGGAAAGCATACTACAGAGCTGTGAAAGAAGCCAGAGGGAAGAAGACTGAGAGTGTCTCAGGTGGTAGGATGAGGGACATGAATGGGGAAGTGGTAGAGGGTGATGGTGTGGTGAAAGTATGGAAAGATCATTTTAGTAGCTTAGCTGTAAAGAGTAGGGGGAAGGCAAAGATCTCATCCATAGGAATGGAGGGAGGTAGAATAAACAGGGTAGTTGAAAGCCAGATAAGCAGAGAAGAAGTAAAAGAAGCAATCAATAGACTTAAAATGGGCAAAGCTGCTGGAGTAGATAACATCCCAGGTGAAATGCTGAGATATGGAGAAGAAGCTGTTGACATAATGCATAGGTTATGTAAATTAGCATGGGAAAAGGAAAGTGTACCAGAGGACTGGAGGAAAGCAGTGATAGTACCCTTGTACAAGGGGAAGGGTAGTAAAGAAGAGTGTAAGTGTTATAGGGGAATTAGCTTGCTTAGCATACCTGGAAAGGTACACGCAAGAGTAGTAACACAGAGGCTACAGAAGATAACGGATGACAAAATAGGCGAGGAACAGGGAGGTTTCAGAAAGGGCAGGGGCTGCGTTGACCAGATAGCCTCAATGCGATTGTTGGTAGAGAAGTATCTGGCCAAAAACAGAAAACTCTATGCAGCATTCATGGATTTGGAAAAAGCCTACGACAAAGTAGACTGGGAGGGCCTGTGGGATGTGTTAACAGTATATGGTGTGAGAGGAAAGTTGCTAATGGCAGTAAAATCTTTTTATAGGAATGCAATGGCAAATGTGAAGGTAGGGGATAAGTTAAGTGAAAGTTTTAAGGTCAATGTAGGTGTAAGACAGGGATGTGTCATGTCAGCTTGGTTGTTCAATATATACATGGATGGAGTGATTAGGGAATGTAGGGCTGTATCAATGGGTGTGGGAGCTAGACTGGAATCAGAGGGAAGAACATGGAAGATTTTAACATGCCTATATGCGGACGATGCTGTCCTGTTGGCGGAAAATGCTGAAGAACTTCAGAGAGTGGTCACTGACTTTGACAGGGTATGTGAAAAGAGAAAGTTAAAGGTCAATGTAGGGAAATGTAAGGTAATGGTGTTTAAGAGAAGAATGCATGAAACCATAGATTTTAAGGAAAAATATAGAATCAAGAAAGAACACAAGAAAAGTTGTAAAATAAAATTTAAAAATGAAGTACTAGAAGAGGTTGAAAGTTTCAAGTATTTGGGAGCTGTACTATGCAAATATGGTAAAATGGAGAGTGAGATAAAAGAGAGAAAAATGCAAGGGAGAAAAGTTTTTGGAGAACTTGATAGTATTCTCAAAGGAAGAATGGTTAGCCAGGAAGTCAAAAAGTCACTGAGAAACAGTGTGCTGCTCCCAACACACTCGTATGGAAGCGAGACATGGACGGCAAGTGACGAGGACCTCTTCAAACTGAGAGCTGTGGAGATGAGCTTTTTCAGAATGGCAGCTGGCATGAATGGGCTAGATGGGCCAAGTAATAGGGAAGTATACGAGTCCTTTGGAATGGAAGAGCAGGCTTTGGGCATTGATTGTGGTGTGGTTGAGTGGATAAAGAGAAGTACTTTGAGGTGGTATGGTCATGTTCAGAGAATGGATGAAGACAGAATGCCAAGAAAGATATATGGGAGTCAGGTGAGTGGAACCGCTAGTAGTGGAAGACCACCTATGGTATGGGAAAAGAAAGTGGAAAAATATATTGAAGAAAAACTTCCACGTAGTGGAAGGGGCATTGTGGCACGGGCAAAGGAGGCATGTCTTGACAAAGTAGCTTGGAGACGTTTCTGTCATGGCCATCCTCTAGTGGGGGTTTCCCAGGGGGAAACAAGGCGTCGGAGATGATGATGATGATGAAGTGCGATAAGCCTAACAGAAGTACAGTATGTGTATAGCGAATGCGATAGGCCTCACGGAAGCAAGACCATGAAAAAATCCTTCAAAAACGCCCCAGGGGCTCTCAAAGCAAAGGAATATGTCATTTGGCAAGATAATTCCACTCTAGTACTTCCTACAACTCATCCCTGTTTCTCAACACCCCTTTCCCCTCTTCCCCCCCCCCCCTCCACCTCCTCATTATAAGAACATAAGAACATAAGAAAATGGGAGTCTGCAGAAAGCCGATTGGCCTACACAAGGCAGATCCCTGTCACACACTCATCAGCGACGCACAACACGGATTTAGGAGCAACAGGAGCTGCCTCACAAACATGTTGTGCTACATCGACGACCTCGTAAATGATATTGACAGTGGTAACTGTGTGGACATAAACTATCTGGACTGTGAAAAGGCCTTCGATCGGGTTCCCCACCAGAGACTTCACACCAAACTGGAGGCAATGGGAATAGGTGGAAATATCCTGAAGTGGATCAAGGTATTCCTTTCAGATAGGTTCCACAGGGTTACCATAAGGAACTCCCCGTCGGATTGGCTGCCGGTGATGAGTGGAGTTCCTCAAGGATCAGTGCTGGGCCCAATCCTCTTCTTGATTTATATTAATGACCTTGTTACCAACCTCGAATCAGCAACCAGTCTTTTTGCAGACGACGCAAAGATATACAAAACCATCAGGACAGACGCAGACGTCGAGACCCTTCGGAGAGACATGGAGAGATTGAACGAGTGGAGCAGGAAATGGCTCCTAACATTTAACGCAGACAAATGCAAGACTATGCACATTGGGCATAATAACCCGAAAGAGGACTACCAGCTACGCGGGACAACACTCCAGAAATCTTCAAATGAAAAAGACTAGGGCATTATTATATCCTCAGACCTAATATCCTCAGCACATGTCGCTAAAATCGCTGCACAAGCAAATAGTCGTTTGGGCATAATTAAGAGGAACTTCTCCATATTGGACAAAGAAATCCTTGTACCACTCTAAGTGTCACTGGTGTGCCCGATCCTCGATTTTGGTGTCCAATGTTGGTCACCCTACCTAATCAAGGACATACAGACTATTGAGAGGGTGCAGCGAAGAGCAACCAAGATGGTCCCAAACCTAGAAGAATTACCCTACAAAGAAAGGTGTAAGCATCTTGGCCTCCAGACACTAAGTGACCGCAGAAAACGAGGGGACATGATAGAAACACAAACTTCTACACGGCTTTGAGGACATACCATACACCAGGTTTTTCCAGAAAAATAACAACCACCTACGGGGCCACTCGCTGAAACTCTCCAAACCAGACCATTGGAGAACGACACTGAAGGGGAATTGGTTCTCTATCAGAGTCATCGACGAGTGGAACGCACTCCCAGAGAGTGTGGTTACAGCGCCAACGATTGCCACTTTTAAAGTGGTAATCCCGACACTGACTTACGGAAGCGAAGCATGGACGTTGGTTGAGAGACTCAGACCAAGAGTGAGAGCAGTGGAAATGAATTACTTAAGGAGTGCGTGCGGAGTTACATGGAGGGATAGACAGACTAATGAGGAAGTAAGAAGGTGTGGTGTGGAGGTAGATGTGCTGGAAAGTGTGAAAAGGAACAACTTGAGATGGTTCGGCCATATGGAACGTATGGAAAGCGAGAGAATGACTAAGAGGGTGTACGAGAGCGAGGTGGAGGGACAGAGGGGGAGAGGTAGACCGAATATGAGGTGGAAGGATGGAGTGAGGAACTACATGAACGAAGGCGGTGCTGGTTGGGGGGAGGGGCGTCGACTGACTGGGGACAGAGGTGCATGGGGGCGGTTCGTTCGTGGCCACCCCTTCGGGGATCACGGCGTCAGGCAATAGATAGATAGATAGATACGACAAACATAATAACATAACCTAGTTAATATTGGCTGACCAGTCTTTGGAGGTGGGGTTCACACAAGAAGCCTGCTTCTTAATTCCCCACTATCATTCAATAGGTAAGCACACCCAACCCTAATTATAAGCCCAGCTTACTAACACCATTAGGACTGGCCTCACCGAAACGGTCAGAAAAACGGGGGTCTGCAGAGCACCGATTGGCCCACACCTGACACCTATTTTTCCTTTTATTTTTATAATTTATCAGCTATTTTTAGCGCGAATTTCTCTCCCGTGATTTCATAACACAAGTGAGTCACATAAGAGACCTTATCCAATAATGAGACTTCGCCTGGTACCGTCAGTGTAGAGCAAGAGCTTGGAGAGTGAGGGTGTACTGTATGTCTCGCGGCCTCCCGCCTGAGCACACGACTGGGCGGCGAATATTTACGTTTTTGACCACCCAAATGCTTTCCGCACTTACCTATTGAATGATAGTGGGGAATTAAGAAGCAGGCTTCTTGTGTGAACCCCACCTCCAAAGACTGGTCAGCCAATATTAATTAGGTTATGTTATTATGTTTGTCGTATCTGGCTTTAAAAGTGGCAATCGTTGGCGCTGTAACCACACTCTCTGGGAGTGCGTTCCACTCATCGATGACTCTGATAGAGAACCAATTCCCCTTCAGTGTCGTTCTCCAGTGGTCTGGTTTGGAGAGTTTCAGCGAGTGGCCCCGTAGGTGGTTGTTATTTTTCTGGAAAAACCTGGTGTATGGTATGTCCTCAAAGCCGTGTAGAAGTTTGTATGTTTCTCTCATGTCCCCTCGTTTTCTGCGGTCACTTAGTGTCTGGAGGCCAAGATGCTTACACCTATCTTCGTAGGGTAATTCTTCTAGGTTTGGGACCATCTTGGTTGCTCTTCGCTGCACCCTTTCAATAGTCTGTATGTCCTTGATTAGGTAGGGTGACCAACATTGGACACCAAAATCGAGGATCGGGCGCACCAGTGACACAGAGTGGTAAAAGGATTTCTTTGTCCAATATGGAAAAGTTCCTCTTAATTATGCCCAAACGACTATTTGCTTGTGCAGCGATTTTAGCGACATGTGCCGAGGATTTTAGGTCTGAGGATATAATAATGCCCAAGTCTTTTTCATTTGAAGATTTCTGGAGTGTTGTCCTGCGTAGCTGGTAGTCCTCTTTCGGGTTATTATGCCCAATGTGCATAGTCTTGCATTTGTCTGCGTTAAATGTTAGGAGCCATTTCCTGCTCCACTCGTTCAATCTCTCCATGTCTCCGTCTGTCCTGATGGTTTTGTATATCTTTGCGTCGTCTGCAAAAAGACTGGTTGCTGATTCGAGGTTGGTAACAAGGTCATTAATATAAATCAAGAAGATAATTGGGCCCAGCACTGATCCTTGAGGAACTCCACTCATCACCGGCAGCCAATCCGACGGGGAGTTCTGAAAGGAATGCCTTGATCCACTTCAGGATATTTCCACCTATTCCCATTGCCTCCAGTTTGGTGTGAAGTCTCTGGTGGGGAACCCGATCGAAGGCCTTTTCACAGTCCAGATAGTTTATGTCCACACAGTTACCACTGTCAATATCATTTACTAGGTCGTCGATGTAGCACAACATGTTTGTGAGGCAGCTCCTGTTGCTCCTAAATCCGTGTTGTGCGTCGCTGATGAGATTGTTCTCAGCAAGGTGTCCCACGATGACTAGTCGTACGATACCCTCCAGGACTTTGCACACTATAGATGTTAGCGATATTGGCCTGTAGTTTAGTGGTTCGGTCTTGCTGCCTTTTTTCAGAATGGGTGAGATGTTAGCCCTTCTCCAGTCGCTTGGAACATCGCCCGTCGCAATGGATGTGCTGAAGATATCCTGGAGTGTCGCACAAAATATCTGAACATTCTTTGAGAATCACCGGAGACACTCCATCTGGCCCTGGTGCTTTACTGGCGTTGAGTTCTTGTAGTCGTTTCCTAACTGCTTCCCTGGTTATTATGATGTCCTGCACTTTGGGTCCCTGGAATATTGTGTCCGGCACTGGTGTTGCTCCGTGTGTATCCTCCTGCACAAATACTCCGTTGAATGCTTTGTTCATTTCAGTAGCGATTTCTTGGTCGTCTTCAGTTAGGTCTCCATTTGTGGTCTTTACCTTGGTGATTTTTTCCTTGGCAGTCGTTCTAGATCTGACATAGGCCCAAAAGTGTTTGGCGTTGGATGTTGAGTCCAAAGCAACTTTCCTCTCATAGTCATGCTTGGCAGCCCTCACTTCCCTGGTTACTGTGTTTCTTTCTGTGTTGTATTGTTCGTGTCTCATATCACTCTTTCTGGCCCTGTACCTTCCCCATGCTTCTTTCTCCCTTTTTATTATTATCTGCAGTCGTCTAGTCATCCACTTGGGTGCAATTTGCTTGTTCCTATAGACTGGCACGCATTCCTTCACAATTTTGTCGTAATTTTCCCGAAATATGTTCCACTTCTCACTTGCTGTTTTCCCATTGAAGAGGTTCTCCCAGTTCACTTCTCTGAACAGTGCTTTCATCCTTTCCTTTTCTACCTTGTGGTAATTCAGTTTTGTTGGGACACCCTCCTGGTCCCTGGATATGGTATCAGTCGAGTGTAAAAGAAAGAACGGCATGTTTGCTCAGTCCTATTGGTGGCAGGTAATGCATGTTTTCAATTTCACAGTCAGTTTTGGTGAAGATGAGGTCGAGTCTCGATGGGTTGTTCGTCTCCCGTAGGTGGGTCCATTCCTTGACGTTCTGGGTCCAAAAGTTGTCATTTACGGCTTCCAGGAAATTGTCGGCTTGTCTATGTCCTTGAGTACCGTTTACCACCATATTGTCTTCCCAGGTGATGTTACCATAATTAAAGTCGCCACACATTAGAATTTGTGCATAAGAACATAAGAAAATGGGAGTCTGCAGAAAGCCGATTGGCCTACACAAGGCAGATCCCTGTCACACCCAACCCTAATTATAAGCCCAGCTTAAAAACACCATTAGGACTTACCTCACCGAAACGGTTAGAGGTCAGAAAAACAGGGATCTGAAGATCCCCACACCTGGGCCACACCTGACAGATCACCCTCATACCCAACCCATCTGTTCCATATGCCTATCTAATTGTATCTTAAAGCTCCCTATCGTTCTTGATCCCACTATAGCACTTGGTAGCCTATTCCACCTATCTACAACTCTGTTACCAAACCAATATTTGCCTATATCTTTCTTGAAACGAAATTTATCTAATTTGAAACCATTTGTACGAGTTCTTTCGCTATCACTGAGCTTTAGTAAATTTTTCATGTCCCCTTTATTAATCCCACTAACCCACTTGAATACCTCTATCATGTCACCTCTAACTCTGCGTCTCTCTAACGAATGTAAGCCTAATTTCTTCAACCTTTCTTCATACGGAAGATTTCTAATATTATGGATAATTTTTGTCATTCTATGTTGTACTCTCTCCAATGAATCTATGTCCATTCTGTAATAAGGACACCAAAATTGAACAGCATAATCCATATGGGGTCTCACTAATGACAAGTAAAGTTTTAAGATAACATCAGCAGTTCTGTTACTCACACTCCTTGAGATGAACCCGAGAATCCTGTTTGCCTTGTTTCGAACGCTTATACACTGTTTTCTAGGCTTCAAATCATTGCTAACAAACACACCTAGATCTTTCTCACAATTCGAGTTTTCTAATTCCATATTAGCTAGTTTATATTTAACATTTGTATGCATCTTCCCTATCTTTAATACCTTGCATTTGTCAATGTTAAACTTCATCTGCCAATTTACTGACCATTCGTGTAAGGTATCTAAGGCATGTTTGTTGCTGGTCTCACTCTGTTTAATGAGGTCACATATTTTATCATTGTTCTCTGCTGAGGAGGAAGGTGGTCTGTATACTGTACCTAAGACTATGTTTTTCCCTTCCTTGTTCCTCAAGGTTCATATATTGATCATATAAGTAAAATAACCACATATGAATAAGAAATGTTATATACCGGTATATATATGGCAAATATAACTAATTCTATCATTTCTGTCAGAATTTAATGTAATTAATTTGCATAGGTTATACAGTATAGGCTATACAGTATATAAAACAGCTAGGCAGAGATATCACGCTCGATAATCAAAACATTCTATCTGGTAAAAGAAGTAGCATATGCATTTCCTATCTGAATTTAAGTATGGTATAGCTTCAGAACTTCATAAAGTACAATCTAGAATGGTATTGAAGGCAATATGACGGAAGGCCTAATTCTGAAGTATTACAGGAATTATAACAATTACTGTTATATCTTTAGTTTTCCTACAGTGGCTAGCCTATATGTTATACCATAAATGTGTGTACATTATCTATAGTTTAGCCTAATGACAAATTAGTAGCGAAGTGGCGAAACTAATAAGTAGCGAAAAAACACTGTAGCGAAACCACTCCTTCTAAGTAGCGAAACCGGATAAAATTAAAGACAACCCGGATACGAGCCCCATCGATAATTATCAGTGTTCTAGAAGTTTCATGGACGATACTTTGTTGGTGTACATGTAATTAACGTCGCAAATTCACTATAAGTGAAATACGAGAAACCGTTGGATTGTTCATTCATAAACAGGGAACGTGAGCTGGGTTTAGACCGTCGCGCACCCATAAACAGGGAACGGGGACAGAACATAACATAAGAACATAAGAAAATGGGAGTCTGCAGAAAGCCGATTGGCCTAAGCAAGGCAGATCCCTGTCCCACACAACCCCAATTACAAAGCCCAATTATAGGCTCAACACTCTAATACCCTGAGGATCATCTTACCAAAACGGTTAGAGATTAACGCAGGATTACGGGGGTCTGCAGAGCGCTGATTGGCCCAACCCTGCTGATCCCCCTTCACACCCAACCCTTCTCGTCCATATGCTTATCCAATTTTATCTTAAAGCTCCCTATCGTTTTTAATCCCACTATAGCACTTGGTAGTCCATTCCACCCATCTACAACTCTGTTACCAAACCAATATTTGCCTATATCTTTTCTGAAACGAAACTTATCTAATTTGAAACCATTGGTACGAGTTCTTTCGCTATCACTGAGCTTTAGTACATTTGTCATGTCCCCTTTGTTAATCCCACTAACCCACTTGAACACCTCTATCATATCCCCTCTAACTCTGCGTCTCTCTAACGAATGTAAGCCTAATTTCTTCAACCTTTCTTTATACGGAAGATTTCTAATATTATGGATCATTTTTGTCATTCTACGTTGTACTCTCTCCAATGAATCTATGTCCATTCTGTAATAAGGACACCAAAATTGAACAGCATAATCCATATGGGGTCTCACTAATGACAAGTAAAGTTTTAAGATAACATCAGCAGTTCTGTTACTCACACTCCTTGAGATGAACCCGAGAATCCTGTTTGCCTTGTTTCGAACGCTTATACACTGTTGTCTAGGCTTCAAATCATTGCTAACAAACACACCTAGATCTTTCTCACAATTCGAGTTTTCTAATTCCACATTAGCTAGTTTATATTTAACATTTGTATGCATCTTCCCTATCTTTAATACCTTGCATTTGTCAATGTTAAACTTCATCTGCCAATTTACTGACCATTCGTGTAAGGTATCTAGATCCCTTTGGAGGCACTCTATATCTCTATCTGAATCAATTGTTCTCCCCATTTTGGTATCGTCTGCAAATTTACTTATCCTACTAGTTATACCTAAATCAAGGTCATTTATGTATATAACAAACAACAGAGGACCTAATACAGATCCCTGGGGTTAGTTTTTATCCTACTGTTCACTTAACCTGACAAGCGCGAAATAGACCTAGGGGCTAGGGTAGTTATTTGTGCATTTCTAGCCTTGGATTCTGACAGAATTCGTTATATTTACAATATAGAGCATTATTTGTTTTCGGTATGCTTTTATTTTACATATATGATGTATATATGAACCTTCAAGAGTGCTAAAATAAGTGGGAAAAGCATTTGGGTGGTGAAAAACGAAGATATTGGCCACCCGGTCATAATCTCAGGCGAGAGAGAGCCACAGGCAACCCTCCTCTCTCGCTGTCTGTGAGGTAACTGAGACGAGCGGGGCGGTGTGGGCCGGTGTCTGGGTGTTACATAACGATCTTTTCTGCAACCCACTTGTGCTACATTATCGCGGGAGAGAAAAATAACCGATAAATGATGATAATAAGAGGAAAAATAGGTGATAATTGAGGAGGGGAGGGAGGGGGGAATAAGGTGGGGAAGGAGGGGTGGGGGGTGGGTGAGATTTACATGGATGAGTACTGGAGGGGAATTATCTCACCTAGAGACAAATACCTTTGTTTTGATAGGCCCTTTTTTTTTTTGGAAGGTTTTTTTTATGGTCTTGCTTCCGTGAGGCCTATCGCGTTCCCTATAGGAAGCCTTCCGTGAGGCCTATCGCGCTTGCCGGGTTAAGAACATAAGAACATAAGAAAATGGGAGTCTGCAAAAAGACGATCGGCCCATACAAGGCAGATCCCTGTCACACCCAACCCCAATTACAACAGGAGCCGTGGTGGTGCAGTGGTGAGCACGCTCACGTGTGAATCTGCAAGACCCGGGATCGAATCCCTGCCACAGCGGACATTTAGTGGGTGTGGTAGTACGTCCTAGCATGTTTCACATGCTCGCACCCAGTCAGGGGACATCCTGACGACGTATACAGACTAAACACACATAACAAAGCCACTCTAACAGCTTCCTCTCTCTCCAACACCCCTTCTCCCCTCTCAACACTCTTCTCTGAGCTAGTGCTGATACAAATGGCCAGTCCTGTATAGAATCGTGAGGTTCAGAGTCGTAAAGATTCCAGGACGAGCTCCATAGAAAATTAATGAAAATGAATGACAAGGCCCAATTATAGACCCATCTCACTAATACCTTGAGTACTGACCCCACCAAAACGGTCAGAGATTAACACAAGATTACGGGGGTCTGCTGAGCGCCGATTGGCCCACACCTGGTAGATCCCCCTCACACCCAACCCATCTCGTCCATATGCCTATCTAATTTTATCTTGAAGCTCCCTATCGTTCTTGATCCCACTATATCACTTGGTAGCCTATTCCACCCATCTACAACTCTGTTACCAAACCAATATTTGCCTATATCTTTTCTGAAACGAAATTTATCTAATTTGAAACCATTTGTACGAGTTATTTCGCTATCACTGAGCTTTAGTACATTTTTCATGTCTCCTTTATTAATTCCACTAACCCACTTAAGAACATAAGAAAATGGGAGTCTGCAGAAAGCCGATTGGCCTAAGCAAGGCAGATCCCTGTCCCACACAACCCCAATTCATTACAAAGCCCAATTATAGGCTTCACACTCTAATACCCTGAGGATCATCTTACCAAAACGGTTAGAGATTAACGCAGGATTATGGAGGTCTGCAGAGCGCTGATTGGCCCAACCCGGCTGATCCCCCTTCACACCCAACCCTTCTCGTCCATATGCTTATCCAATTTTATCTTAAAGCTCCCTACAGTTTTAGATCCCACTATAGCACTTGGTAGTCCATTCCACCCGTCTACAACTCTGTTACCAAACCAATACTTGCCTATATCTTTTCTGAAACGAAATTTATCTAATTTGAAACCATTGGTACGAGTTCTTTCGCTATCACTGAGCTTTAGTACATTTGCCATGTCCCCTTTGTTAATCCCACTAACCCACTTGAACACCTCTATCATATCCCCTCTAACTCTGCGTCTCTCTAACGAATGTAAACCTAATTTCTTCAACCTTTCTTCATACGAAAGATTTCTAATATTATGGATCATTTTTGTCATTCTACGCTGTACTCTCTCCAATGAATCTATGTCCATTCTGCAATAAGGACACCAAAATTGGACAGCATAATCCATATGGGGTCTCACTAATGACAAGTAAAGTTTTAAGATAACATCAGCAGTTCTGTTACTCACACTCCTAGAGATGAACCCGAGAATCCTGTTTGCCTTATTACGAACGCTTATACACTGTTTTCTAGGCTTCAAATCATTGCTAACAAACACACCTAGATCTTTCTCGCAGTCTGAATTTTCTAATTCTAAATTAGCTAGTTTATATTTAACATTTGTTTGCATCTTCCCTATCTTTAATACCTTGCATTTGTCAATGTTAAACTTCATCTGCCAATTTACTGACCATTCATGTAAGGTATCTAGATCCCTTTGGAGGCACTCTATATCGCTATCTGAATCAATTGATCTCCCTATTTTAGTATCGTCTGCGAATTTACTTATCCTACTAGTTATACCTAAATCTAGGTCATTTATGTATATAAGAAACAACAGGGGACCTAATACCGATCCCTGGGGGACACCACTTTTGACTGCTCCCCATTCTGACTTGGTACCATTTATGCTGACTCTCTGCTTCCTACCAATTAGCCATGACCTAATCCATCCTAACAACGCCCCACCTATTCCATGTGCCTCAACCTTTCTCATCAATCTCTCATGAGGGACTCTGTCGAAAGCTTTACTGAAATCTAAATATATAATATCATATGACGTCATTATCTACTGCTTCATATACCTCTGAGAAAAAACTAAGCAAATTAGTAAGACAAGACCGTCCCTGAGTGAATCCATGCTGAGAAGAATTGATTAAGTTAAATGTTTCTAAGTGGTTTCTCATTTTCCTAGCAATAATTGACTCTAGTAGTTTTCCTATGATTGAAGTGAGACTAATGGGACGGTAATTGGATACTATTGATTTATCACCTTTTTTGAAGATCGGAACTACATTTGCAAGCTTCCAAGCTTCTGGAACTATACCTGTTTCTAATGTCTTGTTAAATAGAAATGTTAATGGATAACTTAACTCATCTCTGCATTCTTTTAATACTCTAGCATATACCTCATCAGGACCAGGCGATTTATGAGGTTTCAGTCTGTCAATTTCCTTAACCACATCATTTCTACTTATAGTAACCGTACTTGAATACCTCTATAAGAACATAAGAAAATGGGAGTCTGCAGAAAGCCGATTGGCCTAAGCAAGGCAGATCCCTGTCCCACACAACCCCAATTACAAAGCCCAATTATAGGCTCAACACTCTAATACCCTGAGGATCATCTTACCAAACCGGTTAGAGATTAACGCAGGATTACGGGGGTCTGCAGAGCGCTGATTGGCCCAACCCGGCTGATCCCCCTTCACACCCAACCCTTCTCGTCCATATGCTTATCCAATTTTTTCTTAAAGCTCCCTATCGTTCTTGATCCCACTATATCACTTGGTAGCCTATTCCACCCATCTACAACTCTGTTACCAAACCAATATTTGCCTATATCTTTCTGAAACGAAATTTATCTAATTTGAAACCATTGGTACGAGTTCTTTCGCTATCACTGAGCTTTAGTACATTTGTCATGTCCCCTTTGTTAATCCCACTAACCCACTTGAACACCTCTATCATATCCCCTCTAACTCTGCGTCTCTCTAACGAATGTAAGCCTAATTTCTTCAACCTTTCTTCATACGGAAGATTTCTAATATTATGGATCATTTTTGTCATTCTACGTTGTACTCTCTCCAATGAATCTATGTCCATTCTGTAATAAGGACACCAAAATTGAACAGCATAATCCATATGGGGTCTCACTAATGACAAGTAAAGTTTTAAGATAACATCAGCAGTTCTGTTACTCACACTCCTAGATATGAACCCGAGAATCCTGTTTGCCTTGTTACGAACGCTTATACATTGTTTTCTAGGCTTCAAATCATTGCTAACAAACACACCTAGATCTTTCTCACAGTCTGAGTTTTCTAATTCCATATTAGCTAGTTTGGTCAATATACAGGAGGCGCTACAATATAGGTAGCAAAATTATAATGGTAGTTTTGGGTTCCTATCATCATATGCTTCATTTCTATATACTTTTTATCCCCGGGAAAAAAAAAAAAAATCTTGGGATTTTTCATTTATTTTCTTGGGATTTTTTGTTTTGGTCATTAACCTAACCAAAAAACCTAACCAAAAAACCTAACCTAATAGCCCTCAAATACATTTAGGTTAGGTTAGGTTAGGTTTTTTGGTTAGGTTAATAAAAAAAAATAACAAAAAATCCAAGAACAAAATAAAAAACCCAAGATTTTTTGTTTTTTTCCCGGGGATAAAAAGTATATAGAAATGAAGCATATGATGATAGGAACCCAAAACTACCATTAGAATTTTGCTACCTATATTGTAGCGCCTCCTGTATATTGACCGCTAGTTTATATATAAAATTTGGGAAAAATGTTATTTTAATACCACAAATTTTCCGAGTGTTTTTTTATAAACAAAATTGGTCATTTGCATCAATATATAGGGTTTGTAATTAATTAGAAATCTCGGGAAAACCTATTTTCCCCATTAGGCCTATCGATCGATGTTGAGACAGGCCCCCCGATAGTGATTTGAAAAGACATTAGCCTAACCTAACAACCTTACCTAACCTAACCTAGTATTATGGGTGGGGGCTGCCACCCCCGCTGGTTGAGTACTAATCCCTTAATAAAAAATAAATAAATAATGGCTGTCGATTATACGAAGGTGAAAGAAAAGTCGATGAAGTCTATGGTGTTTACTCTGCAATCTTCAGCTTGATTGGTGCCGCTAGAAGAGCGGCGAACATATCAAAAGGTATTGATAACGGGAAAGTACCGTATTGACAACCTTGTTACGAAAATTAAATTTTAGTACCATACTTTTATATTAGGTTTTTCCGAGGGTTTAACACATTTTCATATGATCTTTAGAGCTATCGATGACTGAAAGTACCGTATTGACAACCTAGTTACGAAAAAGACATTTTAGTACCATACTTTTTTATTAGGTTTTGCCGAGGGTTAAAACAAATTTTCTTATGATCTTTAGACCATATAGATTCAATATTTATCTTCAAAAATATATCAACAAAATTTGTGGTATTAAAATAACATTGAACCAAAATTTGTATGCATCTTCCCTATCTTTAATAGGCCTACCTTGCATTTGTCAATGTTAAACTTCATCTGCCATTTTACTGACCATTCGTTTAAGGTATCTAGATCCCTTTCCAGACACACTATATCTCTAACTGAATCAATTTTTCTCCCCATTTTGGTATCGTCTGCAAATTTACTTATCCTACTAGTTATACCTAAATCAAGGTCATTTATGTATATAATAAACAACAGAGGACCTAATACAGATCCCTGGGGGACACCACTCTTGACTGATCCCCATTCTGACTTAGTACCATTTATGCTTGTTATAACAGTCGTTGTGATAGGTTAGGTTAGGTTCTTGGCTCGGTTTTAATGGATTTAGCGGGGGGTGTGGGGGCAGCAGCCCTCACCCATAATACTAGGTTAGGTTAGGTTAATGTTGAAAATACTAAAATGCAACGGTCCTCGGTATTAAACAATACTGTAGCACTATATCAGAGAAAAATACAAAAACAAAAATTAACTAGGCCTAGTAAAAAGGCTGTCCGGGGTCTCTTCAATTTTTACCGCGAAAGCTCTACCCGCAAACTTGTATTCGAATAATGACAGGTGGCAAACCTGCAAGGGGTGAAACCTCTGGATACACCCACCCACTCTATCCCAGCTCTTGAGCAGGGAGTCACAGCATGGTGGTAGGCTAAAAACTGCACCATCATCATGATCCGAGAAAGCCTGGGCCAAATCAGGGGATGGATATAGTGATCGGGCGTACGGTCGTCATGTTGTGCGCTCGCAGTTACGTTCCCGTCTATTTCGACGCTAAATTTTCTGCTATTTGCCCCCTGTCATTACTACATGAATACTAGGTTAGGTTAGGTTTCGTTAGGCTAATGTATTTTTATATCCAAAGGCAGTCAAAATAGACGGGAACATGACGGGAAAGGGCCGACACCACTACGTGTAGTGTAAACAAGGCTGGCGGTACGCCCGCACTTAACATTCTTGCCCAAATCAGTCTGGTCAATTATAAGCTACACAGCATAAGCTAGGATTTGGCCTAGTCACCAAGTGTAGGCTAGGTAAAAATTGAAGATACCCCGGACAGCCTTTTTACTAGGCCTAGTTAATTTTAGTGTTTTGTTTATTTTTCTTTAATAGGCTATAGCCTAGGCCTACAGTGTTGTTTAAAACCGAGGACCATCGTATTTTAGTATTTTCAACATTAGCCTAACTTAACCTAACCTAGCTAACCAAAAACTAACCGACGGTCTAAACCCAGCTCACGTTCCCTGTTTATGGGTGCGCGACGGTCTAAACCCAGCTCACGTTCCGTTTATGGGTACGCGACGGTCTAAACCCAGCTCACGTTCCCTGTTTATCGGTGAACAATCCAACAGTTTCTCGTATTTCACTTAGCCTATAGGCTAGTGAATTTGCGACGGTAATTACATGTACACCAACATAGTAGCGATGGTAATTACATGTACACCAACATTGAACATAGTATCATCCATGAAACTTCTAGAACACTGATAATTATCGATGGGGCTCGTATCCGGGTTGTCTTCAATTTTAACCTATTCTAGCCTAAAAGTTTGGGATGAAAATAATCTGTAGGATAATAACAACTAGGCAGAGGCTATGCCTAACTTAATTGAAATTACCCAACCAAAATAAATATAATGTAGCCTAGGCCTAATCAAAATCACAAATTGAGCTAGGCCTCGCCTATGCTTTTGAAAGCTTCAACCCAAATAGCCTACTGTACATGCATTAGCCTACAATAGGCCTAGATTTAACACAATTATAAAAACTAGGCCTACAATACAAAATTCAAGAATTACAAACAATTCACTTATAGATTATCATGCAAACATAAATAATCAACAATCACCATTGAAGATGACATTCATTTACTCAAGTAATATGCAGTAGCTAGCCTAATCCAAAAATAACTACAGCATGGAAATTGACAGCTATTTATTTATATAATTCAAAACAAACACAATACATACATTAGTGGCAAAGTTGTAATATTGTACTCAGATTAGCAATAGAAATGCTAGAATACAGAGTAGAGCGATGGAAAATGTGTAGAACGCCTCCAGTCTGGCAATACTAGGATACTATAGGGGTGGGGGGGGAGGGGGGCCAGGCCGACAACCTTCCTGTTCACTTAACGCAACATTGAATCACGCTAGGGTGGCGTAATTTGGATGATTGGACTATAAGGCAGGTTGTCAGCGTCGCCCTTAATAAACGGACGAACGGCTGCTTACCTGGACGAAGAAATAATAGCTTTCACAGTACCAATGGCGACGGTGATAACCGACGACGATCGTCATCCGACGCTATGCTGTCTTTAATACCTCTAATCTTCCCTTATTTTGGGATTTATTTTGACTATATAGATCCTAGATTAAATTGGGTGAGCCAATAATAATGTGAGTTTGTAAATAAGGCTTAGATTAACCATGAATCATTAGAATTTTTACGATACAAAATATTATTCAGTCTGCCAGTGAGAGGAGCCCCAACACTGGCAAGGTGACGTCACAACCAGCTGGGTCCTCCAACACAGGGAGTGGGGCGCCCGCCAAATTTAAAGAGGCCCAACCCGCAACATTTAATGTGTCAGTGTTTGCATGATTTATAAAACATTATCATAGTATTCAACATTTTGATTAATACTGATATGCCAACATGCACTAATATATACAGTTTATAAGATTATAATGTACTTTATATTATTAAATATGTAGTATATAGGGTAGCCTGTGAATTTGGTTAATTTCTACAGTATATTGGAATATATGTAATAACATAACTATTGAAATCATTCATACATACATTGAACAAGCATTACTTGTCATTTTATCACAATCTAATGTTTATTAGGTTTCCTTTATGAAGGGTGGCATCATACATTGCATACAGTAGGCTATAATGATAAAACACATAAGAACATAAGAAAAATTGAAATCTGCAGGCCTATTGGCCCATACAAGGCAGACCCCTTCCTCCCTATTTGTTCTTTTACACCTTTATGCCCTACACTACATCTCTCACTATAACCTATACCCCCTGCACTACGTACATCCCCTACACTGCATCTACTGTACCTTATAGCTACTTAAGAACATCTCTCACTACAATCTATATCCCTTTATTATCTCTTTGCCTGGCATTCATTTTATTATACTTATTACCCAGGTACCAATGTACCTGATAATACAGTCATTATATCTGGTGTTTGGATGAATTAGATGGATATTGACTATATTCTCATTAGCATATATTCAGAGTATGTTCTTCTCCAAGCAAAAAACAAAAATATATATAATCCTTGGAGTTCACCTTTAACAATGTTCGAAAAAGGCTTAAGCGTTATTTCCACATACTGTACTGTAGCGATTTTAATAAGTTGTTTTGCCTTTTGACTGTTCGTCCAAGTTTTGGTTTGTTTATTTTGCAAATTTTTAATTCTATGTCTAAATTGGATTATGTGATTGCAAACAATTATTCAAGTTATAATATATATATATGCTATAATAATTTAACCTTTTCAATTCAGGTAAGGACTGTGACATAATTTTAATCTATCTCTGGCTAACATTAGATGACTTTGTTCAAATTAGTAGAGAAGTCTCATAGTCATGTATATCTATGTATGTATATACTCAGGCCCGATTGCCACTTTGCCTAAAAAAAAAAAAAAAAAAAAAAAAAAAAAGGGGGGGGGGGAACTCAAGACAGAGCCCGAATAGGGACACCATAACAGAAAATAATGAACACACAAACACAAAATACAAATTCACACACATCTAGGTTATCCAGGAGAAGACCCAGAGACCAGGGTCACCAAGGTCCCTCAAGCACTTCCCCGGCCCCCGACCACCCGGAGAGGTTCCGATCTAAGCAGGCAGACATGCAGCAAAGTCCTACCACCACACTTCCATGCGCACCCTTCATATAAACCGTCTCCCCGGGCCAGGCGCCTGATGGACTATTATCTAGTCCAACTTGTGCCGACCCCTTCCCCCAAATGACCATGTGTTCACTCATCTATTGACAAGCATTCTCCATTCATTCCTGTTTATTACCACTTCCTTGCCTGATCTATAGTCATGAATCTTAAAATTACCTCAAACAACTCTTTCAGTACAATTATGCTTTGATTTATTGTATTCTGGCTAACACTAGATGATTTTGTTCTGTGAATTTGTATTTTGTTTTTGTTATCCCTATTCTGACTTATTATCGAGTCGCCCCCCCCCCCAAAAAAAAAGAAAAAGGAAAAAGAGGGAGAATAATAGGGAAAGTGGGGATTGGGCCGGAGTATATAGAATAGATAGGAAATACCTCCCATAGTCCAAGGGTTAAAATACATTAAAAAAGGATTCCCTTTTATTGTTCTTCATAGATTACTACATCCAGAGGCAGAAATAAGTTTCACTGAAAAATAAGAGGTTAACATTATTAACTATTTAATCTTCACATTTCCCATATTTACTAAAATTAAACCATATATGAGTAAAATACCTATAGTTACAGAGCTCTAATACATTACACTGTACTGTCATGGCCTTGGCCTTGCTCGGGACCTTGGGGCTGTTCGGCCAGGCAGCCTGGGGAACAACAACAACACTGTACTGTACAGTAAAATCCTTTAAAAACTAAGATCACTGATTTTTATAATGTAATACAAGAAGAGGTAGCCTACCTGCATAATATAACAAAATCAACTGGAGAGAGAGAGAGAGAGTAACCTCAGTGTACAATTACATATGTATACTGTAGTACTAGAAAATATTCAATGCATATCCTTTGATGTATATATAAAAACAAAATATCTGCAAGGCAAGATTAATTAAGTACCGTAGTCAATTAATCATGCTAATGTTAAATAGAAAGAAACAGTAACATTGATTATCATAGCAATATTTTTAAGCAATACCCGGTACATTATTTGTGTAACCTTATACACTATTGATAATACTATATATCACTCGCAGTATTACAAATAAATAAATCGGTGTATAAATCAGGAGAGCAAGCAAGAACATTTTCTTATATTCAATCCAAAGATGTTAATAATTCTAAACATATAATACATACTAAAGTATCTACACTGTATTACTCACAGATACTCACAAATGTCATTCTGGAAGAGGCTTATGCCCTATAATTGAAATTTTGCTCCTGGCCCATCCACACCTTATCTATAGCCTACATAATTCATAACTTTTTCACTGTTCAACGTTTACTACTCACTCTGTCATATTGTTCCAATTGTTTACAATTCTGTTTGCAACAGAGTACTTCCTGAATACTGTCCTTGATTTTATAATTTTCTTCGAATTTCCTCAGTTTACGTAATCGTCCCTCATTTGTAACATTACCTCCGTACAGTCTTGATCGTACTTCTGGTTGATGATCTTGTATGCCTCAACCTGAGTGCCCAGAGATTTTCTACAAGCCAGGGTGGGTAAGGTCAAATATGTTTCTCCTCTACAGATTCGAACTACAACCTAATACTTGTATGTGACGTCCAAGTCGCTGCCCAAGACGTTTACCACTTGACCACTGTGCACCTCTCTGTATTAGTTGTTGTTGTTGCTGTTGTTCCCCAAGCTGCCTGGCCGAACAGCCCCAAGGCCCCGAGCAAGGCCAAGGCCATAACCGAGTGCCCCCACAGAACCCTCCCTGCCTACCACAATAAAGCCTGGGTGACCGAAGCCACTCTATGGCGGAGAGCGGAGGAGGGTGCGGAAACGCCCGGGAAACCAAAGCCCCACCCAGGGCCCTGTGCCCCTCAGCAATTATGAAGAGAAAGTTGAGGGGCAAAGGAAAAATGTGACGCTTTGGCTTCCAATCTTGGTAGACTGGGAGGTCAATCCACGGAAAAGACGCCGTCACTTGAGATCTAGGAAAGACATAAGTAAAAGGAACAGTCGGAGTAAGCTATGGGTATGGCAGAGATCGCTCAGTTCTCACTCTGATAGACCAGCCCATCACCATATGACTAGAACCCAATCCTCTCAGCATCAGCTAGGAAAGGCCCTAGAAAGCCGCCTTTGGCGGGGGGATAGCTCCCCTATTTCAACCCCATTCGGGGTTGGGCACCCGCCCTCTCTGTATTACAGTAGTAACTATAAACTATTGCTCAGTGGATCAGCTGTCCCTACACTGGCACTCTGAAACAAATCTTACAGTACACAGCATCACTAAATACAAATTAGGATTACAAATTATTATGTACAAGAGTCAAAAGTTGTGAGGCAGTAAGCAAGAACATAGCATTACTGTACTATAAAAACTTTGTTTGGGAGTTTTTCTAATATTTCAGGATATAACTAGATACTGTACATCTTAATTAATTCAGTATACAAGGACAAGTTTTTACATTATTGTATATTCTGGATATTTGTTTACATTTGTTTCAGTTTTGGAAGCACTTCAACAAATCTAACTACCTTTATCTATTTATTGCCTTGCTCCTTGAGGGGTGGCCATGAAGGAATTGCCTCGATGCACTTCTGTCATGCATCAGCCGGTGTCTCTCCTCCCACCTAACACCACCCTTTTCACTCATATGCCTCTCGACTCCATCCTTCCGCCTCTCTCTCATACACTCTTTTATGTATTCTCTCACTCACCATACCCTCCACATGATCAAACTACTGGTGATGGGCTGGTCTATCAGAGTGAGAACTGAGCGATCTCTGCCATACCCATAGCTTACTCTGACTGTTCCTTTTACTTATATATTTTCTAGATCTCAAGTGACGGCGTCTTTTCCGTGGATTGACCTCCCAGTCTACCTAGATTGGAAGCCAAAGCATCACACATTTTTTCCTTTGCCCCTCAACTTTCTCTTCATAATTGCTGAGGGGCATAGGGCCCTGGGTGGGGCTTTGGTTTCCTGGGCGTTTCCGCACCCTCCTCAGCTCCCCACCATTGAGTGGCTTCGGTCACCCAGGCTTTATTGTGGTCGGCAGTGAGGGTTCTGTGGGGGCGCACGGTTATGGCCTTGGCCTGCTCGGGGCCTTGGGGCTGTTCGGCCAGGCAGCTTGGGGAACAACAACAACAACAACAACAACAACAACTACTGTTCCTCTTCACACTCTCCAGCACTAAGAATCAAAGAGCTATAAGCTATCTCAATTAGCCATATAATCCCTTTATAATCCCTGTAAAATTGTATAATATTAGCCAGATTATAATGAAGAAATGCGTCCTAATACTGAAAGAATTAAGTAGCAATTGTGAAGGTGTTATTTTTTATTTTTGTATGTGGATGAGGGAGACAATGTATCTATAAAACTGTTTAAAGTTAGTACATATACAAACATTGTAGACCAATTGGAAGCAATTGGTCTGTAAATCAGAAAGCAATTTATCTATTTTGTTATAGATGACGTCTTCTTGATTTTGCCTAGCTACATTAGACCATTTTATGAAGCTTAGGAAGGATCTATGGTAGTTAAAGGGTTAATTGAGAACTATCTATCTATTGCCTGACGCCGTGATCCCCGAAGGGGTGACCACGAACGAAACGCCTCCATGCACTTCTGTCCCCAGTCAGTCGATGCCCCTCCTCCCAACCAGCACCGCCTTCATCCATATACTTCTTCACTCCATCCTTCCACCTCTTTCGGTTTACCTCTCCCTCTCTGTCCTTGCACCTCGCTCTCGTACTCTCTTAGCCATTCTCTCGCTTCCCATACGTTCCATATGGCCGAACCATCTCAAGGTGTTCCTTTTCACACTTTCCAGCACCTCCACACTACACCTCCTTCTTAATTTTAGTTTTAATTCTGCACAGGTCATTCCTAAGCTGGAATAATATTGTTTAATAATGTATTAGCCAAAATATAATTATGATGACAATACAGTATTTGTACTGAAAGGGTTTGACAATATATGAGCAGCATCTCAAACTTCTATAAAATAATGACAGCTTTGTATTAGCTAAAAAACATACAGTACTCTATCCATATTCTAAGCTATCATGTAATTTATTAAGCTTTTAGATATCTGATAGCTGGTACTATAAATATGCAAGCTACCTGAAAGTGTTCCATACAGTACATCACAAAGCTTACTTTGGTTGTCACTTGCTCATTTACTTTACATTAATTTATATACTTTGCTAGGAGACAAGTAATTTTATAAATATCCCAATTTCTATTCTGTCCTTGGGCTACAACTTAAAAACTTAAATATTTTATGCATACATTACAATAAACAATCTTTGTGCAGCAGTAGTTTGTAAAAGAAAGATATAAAGAAGAGTTGTTTGCAAGGAAGATTCCATTCTCCTTATCACTTGTATGTATGTAAAGGTATGTATATACTCTGGCATCTTCCCCAGTTTTCCTTTTTTTTTTTTTATGGGGGTGGCCGACTCATGACAGAGCCCGAGCAGGGACATCACAACACATTAGAAAAACAAAACAAAACACAAATTCACACACATCTAGGTCATCCAGGAGAAATACCCTGAGTATCACTTGTGAGGATGAATTATACTTTATAAATTAACAGTACTGTACTGTAGTTGATTTATTTCAGCTTAGAAATTATTGCTCTAATTCAAAGCTTCATAAGTTTCTCCATTATACTGACTACTGTACAAGCAGCCACATATTAAGCTGAATAAAATCGCAGGTACAGTATTCACATTATAATAGAAGCACTTCCACTGTATTGTAATACAATTTTATATTAAAAGAATGTGATCTATAGGTTTCTGCCAAGATAGGCAATCAATGGAAGGTATTGGTCAGCAACCCATCTCAGGAAGACATACATACAACATACAATGGTTTAACGTCATTTTACATTACATACATTGTAACGGCTCAGGCGTAGTTGCCTTTCCACGTTGTAATATAATACAATAAAGTCCTGTCACAATACAGTCCCATCATGTCATCACTTTGGCTGATGTTGGCATAGTGTTAACCGTGCCATAGCAAGACTCAACTAAGTCCAACTGCATCACATGCACCTGCAGTATCTGCAAACCACACCAGCCCCAACAGTACCATACCAAGACCTTACTGTACATTAGGCAACTTGAACTTTAAACAAAATCCTACAACACTGTCCCTCTGTGGCCGACTCTGGCGAGGCTTAAACAGCGCCCAGGTAAGACTAGTAAAGTCCCCTATGGCACCTCTCCATGCCCACCAGCCTCGGCAGTGCCAATAGCAAGGCTTTATTGAATAGTAATGGTTGTTGGTCTACAAGTCTACCACCATCCCCCCTATTAGTCGCCTTGTACAACACACAGTAGGATGCGTGGGGCATATTCCTTATTTTCACCACCATAAGATGAAGGCCCCCTTACCCCCTGAGGGGAACAACCTTATAAAAATCTGGGTGGATGTTACTCATCAGCTCTGTTCGGCAATCCGTCTAGGGGTATACACCTTATGCAAATCCTTACTGCTCACCTAAGGGTGAAGCAGTTTGGTGGATAGAGTAGTCACCCAGCACTTTTGAAAAAATAGTGCTAAAAAGATTAGTAGAGAACTTCGGATTCAGACGAACACTAAGTTTGTCTGTATTTATTGTTTATCTTTTTCTTTTTCTATTATTGATATTAATATTGATGATTTTTTAAATTTATTGTTCTTGTTAAAAGAGTACTCTTTGTTTAAATCTGTTGTTACTTCATATTTTGCAATTATTTGCCTTTATATTATATGTATTCATTGTTGATAGTATCAATTGCTTACTTTTGCGATTTCCTTAGTTTATTTGTGCTATAAATGTAGGTTATTTGTAGGGTAGTTATTGATAGGGGTCACTTGAGGCATGCTATGCTTACAGGTACCTACCCGATAGCACTATCGTTAGTGAGTGCTGTATTGTATTTTATATTTTATTTTGTAATAGTATAGATATCTTATCAATATTTGTATTTTGTACTATTGTTAATGTCTTGTCATGTTGCAAATTTGATTTTAAATAATATTTTGACATTTAACATGTAGTTTCTTTATTCATGCAGAGTTTAGTAAAATTTGCCAGAACGTCCCGGACTTCCCAAACTTGACTACTTCCTTTAACGTGACGATAGTGCGTTGTTATATGTGCGATTAGTTTGCTTGGGAAACAGATTAACTTGCTCATGTAGTAATGTACACCCTATGTGGTGGATTGTGTTCTTTTATTTAATAATTTTCATTTTAGTAAGCGTTGTTTCCACATAGCGATTTTGATAATTTAATTTGACTTTATATTGTCCTTGTCCCAATTTTGGTTTGTTTAGTTTGCAAGTTTTAAATTTTAATTGAGTGGTCAATCCTGTAAATCCTTGAATTAACTGGAATGACCTTAAAGACTGAGAGATCGATAAGAGATATAGTTTTACTCTTGCGTCCTAATGGCAGCATTCCAGGCAGCCCTGATCTGTAAAACTTAAAAAATAAACGAACCAAAACTGGGACGAACACAGTATAAAGACTACCTTAGACTACTAGTACATCCTACTAAGGTAGGAAGCTGAAGTTGGCTTATTATCTTATCTTAAGTCAGATGTTAATTAAGGGTTAGGTCTTACAATATACAGTTTGATATGATATAGATTTATTTCACTGCAATATCTATTACAGGATCAATTGCACACAGCATACAGTGGAATAGTACATCTCATTCAAGACTTTGAAATAAACTGTGTAATATTATCCAAGCTTCTACAATCTAACTAATAAATTACAGTATAGTCCGTTCATTCTAGGTTGGGCAAAAATCGTAACCCCTAACCTCTCATAACTCAAAAAGGACTAGAGTAATCGAGCTAATATTTCTACCAAATAGGAAGACTTGGCTAGGGAATATGTGTTTAAATTGACAGCTCATTTGCTCTAGCCCTTTTTTAGTTACAGAGGTTAGAGGTTACGATTTCTGTCCAACCTAGAATGAACAGACTATAGTTAAGCTAACATGTAAGAGTATAACCTAGAATGAACAGACTATAGTTAAGCTAAAATGTAAGAGTATAACTGAAAAAAATAAGGGTTAATCAACACAAATATAATTGGGCTCATGATTATCATGTGCTTAATTTGTATCACTTGAGCTCTAGTTGTCCTAGTCATATTAATGGAACAGTTTATAAAACTCCTGCAGTCACACCCGACAGTTATGTCCTAGCTCCATAATTACAAATTAAAATGTAAAACTTGCAAACTAAACAAACCAAAATTGGGACAAGGACAATATAAAGTCAAATTAAATTATCAAAATCGCTATGTGGAAACAACGCTTACTAAAATGAAATCTATGAAATAAAAGAAAAGAAAATAATGTTAGTTATCACTCCAGTAAAAATATAATAAAAAAAAAAATAATAATAATAAAATAAATATAAGGAGAAAAATCAATTTTCTACACACAATAACAAGGCATAAAATTATAATGTAGAACTAGCAACCTAAACAAACCAAAATTAGGATAAGACATATAAAGGCAAACAAAAACTAATCAAAATCGCTATGTGGAAACAACGCTTTAGCAATTATTATTATTTTTTTTAAACAGATTAACTTGCTCATGTAGTAATGTACACCCTATGTGGTGGATTGTGTTCTTTTATTTCATAAGTTTTATTTTAGTAAGCGTTATTTCCACATAGCGATTTTGATAAGTTATATTACTTTTATCTTGTATTGTCCGTTTTGGTTTGTTTAGTTTGCAATTTTACATTTTAATTTCTTATATCAGGAGATAAAACAAAGTTCCAGTGACGAGAGTGATACAAGACTTTTGGTGTGACTGTCTAGTACTTCAGTCAGATGACATGAAAATCCTGTAAGCATGCGGGAGAGAAAATACATAGCTAGGGTTGAGGATCCCTGTACAGTGTGTCCAAAATTCCTAAACTTTAAAAAATGGTAGAGAATTTGAGCCATGGTGAGAGTTGCAGTCCTCAAAAAATTTAATTATTAGTATTTTATAATATATATGCACAGTAATATTTTGGCCATCACTAAACACAAGCTGTATTACGGAAAAATATATACAGGCTCAATTAATTACAGTAAATGTGTGATTAATAGTTGCAGCATTAATCTAAATCTTGATCAGGGTACAAATATTTCAGAACAGTATTCTACAATTCAATACTAATTTTTATACACAATTATTGTTAATTACTGAATAATAGGTGCAGTTCCATACATATTAGTCTATCTATCTATTTACTCTGGCCCAATCCCCATTTTTTAAAATTTTTATTTTTCTGGGGGTGGCCGATTCGAGACAGAGCGTACTGAAAAGAAATTGCAATACAGTACTGTATATTAACATTTGCAGACCGTACTGTAAGCCCACTATACAATATATATTCTGTATCTCCTAACATCAAATTAACTTCACAGAAGTGTTATGGTTTCAAGTTTTGCTTGGGGAAGACGCCACAATAATACTGCCTACCCAGTTAGTAGCAAAGTTGATTACTGGATCCAACCGATCAACTAGTCTATTCGCTGTAAGTAGGCGAGAAATCATGACCTCTATCCGCTGTAACTCAAAAAGAGCTAGAGCAAATTAGCTGTAAATTTCCACGTATATTCCTTGACTGCCTCTGTAACTCAGAAAGAGCTAGAGCAAATGGGCTGTAAATTTCCACATCTATTCCTTGACTGACTCTTCCCAAATGGTAGAAATATTAGCTCGAATACTCTAGTCGTTTTTATGTTACAGAGGTTAGAGGTCAGGATTTCTCACATACTTACAGCGAATAGACTATAGGACCTGAGTTTCCCAATGGAAATATAGTACAGTACAGGTCTCCCTCACTATCCGATGCCCCGATTGACGATATTATTATATTTGTTTAGGTGTTTGTGTTTTGGCTGGTCCTAGAACGCATCCCCATTTATCCCATTAATTTTAGGGTTTGCTATACGATTTTTCTATTCAAGATCGGGTTTCAGGAACGTAACCCCTTTGTATATCGAGGGAGACCTGTATACTGTACTGTATAGCAATTGTGCAATATACGAGTACTGTATACTGTACAGTCTATCTATCTATCTATAATTTCAGCGATTCCCAACCTTTTTTTCTGTCATTTCCCCCTCCAACCAGTTCAACCATCCAGATTTCCCCCTTCATGTGGACAAGGGAAAGAGTAGTCGAAACACACTGTGACTACTCTCTCTCTCTTTCGGGCATGAGAAAATTCATCTCCGAGATTTTTTTTTTTATTGCTAGTAGTAGTAGTAGTAGGCAGTGTAATCATGTAATTATTTCCCCCCTGGTAGCTTCAAATTTCCCCCAGGTTGGGAAATGCTGATCTATATGGTATACTCAGGCCCAATCCCCACTTTTCCTATTTTTTTCTTTTTTCCTTTTCCTTGGGGGTGGCTGACTCAAGACAGAGCCTGAATAGGGACAACAAAACAGAAAACAACGAACACACAAAAACAAAATACAAATTCACACACATACTGTAATTGTGCTTTGTGTCAAGAGTAAAGAGAGCTTGTTGGGATCCAAAAAGCAAAAACGATATATTTGAGATATTAACTCATGGCCATGACATATAAAATTGATTAACCCGTTAATAGTGAGTAAAATTTACATGTTCCATGCTATACTGTATTCCCTCTCGAGTGTGTATTTGCATGTCTCTCATCCAACACCACCTCTCTTGCCTCACTCTCAAGATATTATTTGCAAATAATCACCTTGCCTTCTTTTCTCACAACAAAGTTTAATTTCCGATAAATTTAAATGCATTTTTCCATATATAGATTTTGTTTAATGTGTTGTCCTTTCGATAGTTTTTATTTTTTATGAGTTCATTACATCAATTTGAATAGTAACTTTTGAGTTTGTTTACAAGTTTTATATTTTTATTAATACATGATAGTTGAGGATGCGAGGTGATTAACATACACAGTACATACATACACATTAAATATTGTGTGATCTGTTAAGAGGTATGGCTTCAGTCTAATGGTGGCAATCATGCCATCACATATCCTGTGTATACAGTAAATGCTTCACCAATAATGTACACAGTAGAATCATATAATTCTTTCATAACAAACTCTTGTACTGTATAATACACTATTGCTTATGGCGTTATTTCCACGTACCGATTTTGATTAGTTCTTTTGCATTTATCTTGTGTCGTCCCAGTTTTGGTATGTTTATTTTGCAAGTTTTACAATTTAATTAATCCATAGCATGTTTACCTTACCTGATTTTATAACTAAAGTATTAGAGTTTGTTATTACCCCTTACCTATCTACATACAATGGTATAAGCATCCTTTTCCATTACATTGTGTTGGTGTTGTGGTGTGTGTTGGTGGTGTAATGGTTTAGATGCTTATGTTTTGGGTGTGGTGTCCCGAGTTTGAATCCCGGGAGGACCATATGCTTTTATTAGTTTATTCAAGTACATTGGGGTTTGTAATGGATGATTAATGTTAAGAACGGGGTGTTACTTATTGTAATGGCTCAGACAGAGTTGCCTTTCAGCAGTTGGGACTGTAGTACAAAAAAAGTCATACCATTATATCATCATCATCATCATCATCATCAATACTGTCTCACCATCTAATCATTGTGGCTGAAGCTGGTATGGTGCCAACAGTGCTTCTGAAAAATTCAACATTGTATCAGAGCCCCCCTGCATCCAAGTGCAATTTAAAATAAATAGACTATAGCCTATTACCAATTCTGGGTATAATAAGTTTTGTAATATAGTTGATTTTGCCTGCAACTACTGTACCTGGTTATTGCCACATAGCGATTTTGATTAGTTCTTTTGCATTTATCTTGTGTCATTCCAGTTTTGGTTTGTTTATTTTGTAAGTTTTACAATTTAATTATGTATGAAAATTGTCAATTCCAGGTATGAACTTCATATTAGAGTGAATTAATACATTTGAGTGGCTATTTTTAGTGCTTTAATCTAAGAATCAAAAGCCAAAATTGGATATAGGCTAGTAAAATGTCTAAAAAAGAAAATGCCTGTGTGATGCAGCCATAAGTGAGACTACACTCTAGATGCACTCTTTTTATTAAATAGAACATTAACTGAATAGTATATGCACATACTTAGTCAACAGATGGCTTCAAAAATTCCTTATTTCTCTCTTTCATTTCTTCTAACTTTTTCAGCTTTGCAGCTTCAACAAATTTTTCCATTTCTGTGAGTGACTCACCAATTTTAGGATCGCCATTCTTACCCTTTTCTTCGCTGTTATCTTCACTATTTCCTTTCTCCTCATACTTATCTTTCTCTTCATTATCCCATTTTCCAAACCTTGCACTTCTGTCAGGTGAAGGTTTGTTGGTGGATTGTCTGTCCTCGTCCTCGTCACTGGTATCACGTTCTCGACTGTAAGACCTTCGCCGACTGGGGGTCCTCGAACGATATGAAGAACTTCTGCTGGGAGTCTTTGGTCGATACTTTTTAGCTCTGGCAAGTCGCCCTGGACACCCAGGATCACCCTTCCGGCACTCTAGTCGCATGCAGTCGAAGCAAGACCCAGCGATTGGATTAAATGGGCAACAACTGGGATTATGAGTTTTTTTTCTGCAATAACCACAGTAAAGCTTGTTATTTTGTTTTTTTGATTCCCATCTAGTTGGAGATGTGGGTTGATATGAACTCCTCCCCGGAGATCCGTGCCCCCAAGATTCCCATCTACTTGGAGTTTTTGGCCGAGATGATTCCCACCTACTTGGAGTTTTTGGCCGAGATGATTCCCATCTACTTGGAGTTTTTGGCCGAGATGATTCCCACCTACTTGGAGTTTTTGGCCGAGATGATTCCCACCTGCTTGGAGTTTTTGGCCGAGATGATTCCCACCTACTTGGAGTTTTTGGCCGAGATGATTCCCACCTGCTTGGAGATTTTGGACGAGATGATTCCCACCTGCTTGGAGTTTTAGGTCTAGAAGCCTCCCACCTATCTGACTGAGAATGGAAAGAGCCCCTACCCCTATCCCTATAAAAACCACGACCTCTTTGAAATCCACGACCTCTACTAAAATTACCACCCCTATGATAAGGACCAGACCTGAAGCTTTCAAGCTTTTCCTTAGCATACCTAAACATTGAGTCTCTTTCTTCTCTGCTCAGGGGCTCTTGTAACTTGGAGCCACTATATCTGCCTTGTGTATAATTTGGCTTTTTAGCAAATCTACCACGTCTCCCGAAGAAAACATCCTGCTCCCTGCTTCTGCGTCTTTCTTGGAAGCGTGGCCGTGATCGAGAACGAGAACGAGATCTGCTGCGCTTTCGACTTCTGGAACGAGACCGTGACTGAGAGTATTTCCTGGAGCACGACCGAGACCGATCTCTCCCCATGGATTTTGATCGGCTCCTAGACAAAGAACGTGACCGTGACCGTGACCGTGACCGTGACCGTGACCGTGACCGTGACCCTGACCCTGATTCCTTGTTGACCTCCGGGGACTGGGGCTTCACTTGGGGCGGCGGTGGCGGTACCACTGTGAAACCTTCAGGAATCATCATAATGTTTGGGGTAACCATTTTGCTGAAATCGGCATCCTTACCTACATCCATGGGAGGAATATCTTGCTTGAAGATAGTGGTGGAGGCAGGCAGCTCTAAGGCATCATCATCATCATCACTGTCCTGAAAAACTGGATGAATCCTGGGAGCAACAACTGCTCCTACCTTCTTAGGCTTTGATGTCAGCCTAAATCCTTGTTCATAACTCTTCATAACTTTCATCATTTGACTTATGCTATCAGGGTTTGCAGATGACCTGTAAATAAAAATAGTGAATCAATATACTTAATTCCACCACAGCAAAGGTATTTAGTAACTAAATACAGTACACTAGATCTAGTAAACCACTTTAAGGGGGGATGGGCCAGTTTTCTGGGCCACTTTCTTCTTCATGTTTAGCCCAATTAGTTTTCAGATGTTAAGATGTTTTCCCCATTAGTTAGTCGATTTTAAGACCTTTCGTCCCATTTCTTCGTCAATATTTAGACCTTTCGTGCTATTTAGGTGTCGATGTTTTCCCTGGCGAACGATAGTGAGCCTGTAATGTTGGAAGAACCAGCCTCCGGCCGTAAAATGTAAACATTAATCTAGAAGGGGGATCTAATGGATGTTTTTTTTTAAATTTGATGGAGGTCTAGGGAGGAAACTAGAAAAATAATGAATACATGCAAAAATCGCCCTAAAAGTGAACCATCCCCCCTTAAGGAAATTCTATTTACAATGCCTCATAATATAATTATATACTGTATACTGTATATATATATATTTTTTTTTTCATTGTGGTCTTGGTCTTGGTGTGCGAGTCACGCTCAACTGGTCAATGTGTGGCCTTAGAATCGGCTCTCTCTCCTAGGGTAAAATTATAAACTATAATGGAATGGGACAGGTTGAGAGTAAAGAAGATTGTTCCCCCGTGGGCATTCTCACCCCATTGCCTACAGTGAGGCTGATCTTTTCCTCCACACTCCCTCTAGGAAGTCCTTAACACTCTGTGATCTCGTTCCACATGTTTAGGTCGCTCAGGCCAAGCAGGTAGATCAGTATTCTGTCGATCACCCATTCATACCTTCCTACCACTTCATTCCATTCGTCCTCACCAATTTCTTGCACTATGGATATTAGCATTACCCGCCTTTCTCTTTCATATTTTCCGCACTTTAGGAGGATGTGGAATACTGTATTGTAACAATACAATTAACTTGAAAATATAATAATATATAAATAAAATAAAGAGAGTAAACTCACCTATCTCTAACGGGTGGCTGCTCTTTATTCTTGACTATTCGCTCTCTGAAAATGCAAGTGAATGTGATAATTATAAAAACTTCATATTTACATAACAAATGTGTACACTCACAGTCACAGGTCATAAGAATACTCATTAAAATCTGTACTGAACACAAAAATAAAAAAATTAGTGCTATACAAACAAGATAAAGAAAATGGAAATCTGAAACAGGGGCCACTAGAAGTAGTTCCCTTAACACTTATTTACCAACCTCACCTCACTCTACAAAATTGACAATCTTACGCCCTTTTTAATCTGTTCTTCTCTCTAAAGGAAGGGTTAAGAAAATAAATAAGAGCCTAATACTAAATCCCCTTCTTTCAACTACAAAGAATTCCGGTGCAATTTGTTCATCTTAGAGTGGCAACTACAGTACAGACAAGGTGGAACATTCTGCAGTGTAGAGTTTGCAGTGATACCAGAATCCTTTATTTGTATGTATGTTACTATGTATGTATATACTCAGGCACATATATACTGACTCGAGATAGAGCCCGAACAGGGACAACACAACACAATATAGAAAATAAAATAAAAATTCACACACATCTAGGTCCCCCGGGAGAAGACCCAGCCCAAAATATCTCCCTTACGCTTCTCGCATAACTGTCTTACTGCAAACATCTGATCCACGCACCCTCTTCCCCTCCTAAAACCGCACTGCTGTTCTCCTATTGCAATTTCTGTACACTTTATTATCCTCTATCAACACCCTGCCATACAGCTTTTCAACCACTGATAATAAACGAATACCTTTATAACTTGAACACTCCTGCCGGTCTCCCTTCCCCTTGTACAACGGTATAATACATGCACTCCTCCAGTCTAGTGGTACCATTGACACAACAAAGCACACATTGAATAGTCTCACCAGCCAATCTATTATCACATCTCCACCATTCTTAATACACTCCACAGCAATTCCATCCATACCTTCTGCTTTTCCCACTCTCATTTATCTCACTGCTTCTTTCATCTCATTCTTCCCAATCCTTTCATTCATTCCCTACCCTGCCTGGGTAACCTATTTCCATCAACCACTGCCTCCCTTCCATCTCTTACATTTAGCAAAGATTAAAAACACTCAACATGTCTTTTTCTCACTTGCACACCTTCCACTAATAACTCTCCATTTGCATCTTTCACCGACTCTTCCCTCTTTTGTTCTCCTTTCCTTACTATATTTACCTCCTTCCAGAACATTTTCATTCGTTCCTCAAAATTCTCACTCAATCTTTGACCCCACCTTTCATTTGCAATTTTCTTCGCTTCTCTAATCTTCTGTTTCGTCTCTCTCCTTTTCTCCTTGTACCTCTCCCATACCTCAACACTACCATCCTGTAAAATGCTCTCAAACCACTGTCTCTTTTCCTCAACTGCCTTTCTCACCGTATCATTCCACCACTCATTTCCCTTCCTGATACCTCTGCGTCCTACTTTCCTTTTACCACATACTTCCTCTGCACTTGCTTCCACTCCTTCCTTAACCCCTTCTGTACAGGGCCCGTCATATGACGGGCGCCATTTTGAGGCTATTATGAGGCCTGAGAGCGAGGCTAGCTGTTGCAGGCAGCGCGGGGGTGCGTCAACCGCAGCCTACAAGCCGCGAGGACACACTGAGGTCTGAGAGAGAGAGAGCTCACTCATGTGCGTCACACATAGCAAAAACAGCAAAAAATTGCTCACCTTTACCGATTTTGGCCTTCGTTTGCAAAATCATTGCAAGATAACCAGACATCGTACAGGAATGATTCCAGGTGTCATTGGAAAGCTCTATCATTGTACTTTCACAAATATATAATTGTAATACGCTTTGGCTCTTGCTTATGCATTGTCTCGCATTCTCCTGTAACCAGAATCCTGAGAACATAAAAAAGCAACTGTAGTTATTTTTTTCCTATGTGTATGAATAGACAAAAGGTAAAGCTGCCTGTAACAAGTGTCCCCTGCAAAATTGTGATCTACGCTCTATTGCCAGCGATTATGACAAATTGATGACAAAATATCACTTGTGTGAATGGGCCTTAATACTGTATTGAAAATTAGGGTGTTGAACTTAGCAGAGATTGGGAAAGTTACCACACCAGTTTATGAGTAAGGTTGTCGGCAAACTATTGATTTTGACTGTACATGAATTCTATCTTGCCAGCAATTTCCTTGAAGTTTAACCATTATTCTAACTTACAATCCAAGCAAATGCTAAGCTACCATCAACAAGACAGTGTAATATATTATTACCGTTCCACTGAAGATGGTGCTTCCTCCTTGACTTTCTTCTCTCTGTAAAGAAAATATATGCTTGAGAAAGGCTGAATATTCTTATACTGTATACATACAAACATACGTACACAAATTTTAAGACCGAGTGCTCCATAAGAGGTGCAGTTTCAGTCTCACCTAATGGCGCCGTTCCAGGCAGCCCTGTTCAGAGCTGCCTCACTGTCAGGTTTTTTAATAAAAGGTAAGACTGTATGGTCTGATCCCAAGTCTTTCTTGGTCTACCCCTTGTTGCAGCTACCTCCAAGTTAATTTTCACCCAACTTGGTTCAACCATATTCTCCATATGCCCAAACCATCCAAAACAGCTTGTGCATATTATATCGTTGATACTCTTGATACCTAACTGTTTCCTCAGGTTTTTGCAATGTATCTAACTTGCAATTTGGCCCCACACATCTGTCTCACCATTCTCATCTAATTTTGTTCCATTCTGTTGATATCATCCGCTTTGACAGGCCACTTTTCTGAAGCATAAGCCATTGCGTTTCTAATAAACAAAGCACACACCTTTCCTCTCAAGGGGAGAGTGAGTCTTCTCATGTTTAGAATTGCCAGCTGTTCTCTGAACTTCCCCCACCCATATATAATGCTGTGGATAGTGGCGGCATCGGCACCACTGACGCCAGGGATGGTATCTCCCATGAAGTAAAAGTTGTTCACCATCTCCAGCGATTCATTGCCTAAGTTCACACGCTAGAGCCGGTCATTCAACACAAGTTCAACTTCAGACTTCTTCCTCGGCAAAAGTCTTATTACCGGTACTCTAGCACACCACTTCTTCCCATGGTGTACCCACCAACAACAGATGCTACACTGAATTGAGTTAATGCCCACCCCTTTTCTGCATACTGCACGTGGGTATGAACCACTTTATACTAAATTTCCACACCCCAATCTAACGTGCAAAACCTTGGTTTTATTTACATTAACTTTTAATCCTTTACTTGCCATGCCCTCTCTTTCTGAACTTGGCCTCGGCATCTTACACATTATCTGAGATAAGAACTACGGTAGGTCATCTGCGTGTAGCAGTTTCCAAGGGAGCCAAGTTCTAAAATCTCCAAATAGTACCTCCAGAACCATGAAAAAAGAGGAGAGGACTCAACACAGAATCTCGGTGGACTCCAACACGAACTATAAACGTTTCTGTCATGGCCATCTTTTAGCGGGGATTTCCCAGGGGGAAACAAGGTGTCGGAGATGATGATGATGAATGAGGGAAATTGAACGATAGTTGGAGGGTTGAGTTTTTTCACCCTTCTTTGGGACCGATTGAATTAGGGTAAACTTCCAGCAAGCAGGGAACATATTAGAGGAAAGACAGACGGAAAAGTTTGTCTAGGCAGGGACCATTATTCTAACTTACAAGTCAAGCAAATGGTAAGCAAACATCAAAATGACAGTGTAATATATTATTACCGTTCCACTGAAGATGGTGCTTCCTCCTTGACTTTCTTCTCTCTGTAAAGAAAATATGTGCTTGAGAAAGGCTGAACATTCTTATACTGTATACATACAAACATACATACACAAATTTAAGACCGAGTGCTCCACAAGAGGTGCCGTTCCAGGCAGCCCTGTTCAGAGCTGCATCCCTTGTTTCAGATTTTTTAATAAAAGGTAAGACTGTATGGTCTGATCCCACGTCTTTCTTAGTCTACCACTTGTTGCAGCTCCCTCCACGTTCACGGATTTGCATCTTTACACTCAATTTGGTTCATCCATCCTCTCCACATGCTTAAACCATCCAAGCCTGCTTGTATGCATCTTATTGCTGATAACTAACAGTCTCCTTAGCTCTTCACTAGATAACCAATCTTGTAAATTTGGTCCCACACATCCACCTCACCATTCTCATCTTGTTACGTTCCATTCTGTTAATACTATTCACTTTGACAGGCCACTTTTCTAAAGCATAGGCAATTGCACTTCTAATACATGAAGCATACACCTTTGAATTCAAAGGAAGAAAGTGTTACCACATCAGCTAAAGAGTAAGGATGTCTGCGACCTATTAATTTTGACTATACATAGGTATTATTATATGAATCCTATTTTATCAGCAAATTCCTCAATATTAAACTATTATTCTACCTTAGAAGCCAAACAAATGATAAGTGAACATCAATGTCTGTGTATCTATCTATCTATCTATCTATATACTCAGGCCCAATCCCCACTTTACCTTTTTTTGGACCCCCCCCCGGACATCTCAACCAGTAGCTCTCAACCAGTGCCAAATCGACCAGCCAAACCAGTGCCAAAATATAGTACTAACCTAACCTAACCTAACTGTATTGGTTGATTTGGTACTGGTTGAGAGCTACTGGTTAAAATGGTCTACTGGTTGAGTTGTCCGGTCACCACTGTTTACATAGATAAACTTAAAGAGCGAGTGATCCACACAAGGTGAGGTTTCAGTCTATCCTAATGGCGGCGTTCCAGGCAGCCCTGTTCAAAGCTGCCTCACTTGTAATTTTGTTTTAAATTTAAGAGCGTATTGTCTGATTTCAAATCTTGATAGGTCTATTCCTTGGCGAAGCTCCCTCCACGTTCATGGACTTGCATCTTTTCCCCCAACTTGGTTCATCCGTTCTCTCTACATGCTCAAACTATCCAAGCCTGCTTGTATGCATCTTATCACTGATACTCTTGATACCTGTCTCCTCAGCTCTTCACTAGATATCCATCTAAACATTCTCATCTTGTTATGTTCCATTCTGTTGATATCATTCACTTTGACAGGCCACATTTCTAAAGCATAGATCCTTGCGCTTCTAATACATGAAGCATACATTTTTTTTTTAATGGGAGTGGCCGACTGGAGACAGAGCAATAAGAAATATAATTTAATTAATACAAAAATTCAACAGCACTGTAACTTACATGGTTGGCTTCTCTTTCTGACTTTCCTCAACTTTCTTGTAGTAAGCTGACAGTTTTTCATCCAAGCTCATCAGCTCAGACAACTGCACAGCCTCCCTGCAACACGGAAACACTCGCTACAATAACAGTCGCTTTCTGGGATTTATGTAAATTTACACTCACTATTTGAATTACATATTGAATTATACTTTCCTTGTCGGTAAACCGCTGCTCGGAGGATAACAAAAATCCACCCATAGATGTAAGTACAGTACAGTATTACAAAATCTGCCAACACAGCATCGATTCATTTCAACCTTTTCAATATAAGGCCTTGTAGTCCATGGGCCAGGATGAGAGCTTTTAACTACACACTTATATTGTAAAAGTTACAAAATATACAAACCAAAACAGGGACGACACAATATAAAGACAAATCGCTATGTGGAAATAACGCTTTAGCAAAATAAAATTTTGAAATAAAAGAACACAAACCACCACATAGGGTGTACATCACTACATGAACAAGTTAATCTGTTTGCCAAGCAAATTAATTACACACATAATAACGCACTCTCGTCATGTTCAAGGAATTACTGTAGTCAATTTGGGAATTTCAGGACGTTCTGGTAAATTCTAGTATATTCTGTAAGAATAAAGAACCTACAATTTATGTCCAAAATTTCTATTAAAATAAACTTGCAATTAGACAAGGTAGTAACAATAGTACAAAATACATACTGTACATCACTCAAATTAAATTAATTGCAAGAGCATTGCAACGTCCCAAAGCTGCTTGTCAGTACAGCTATTTCTTTAGTAATATAAGGGGACTTCACTCTAACATCAATTCTGTACACCAATTTCTTCAAGCAGAATCCCCTACTCTCCTTTTTTTGACAGAGACTCAAGTAACATCCACATCTGACACATCTAGATTTAATTTTCCAGGTTATCAACTGCTCCAAAATTTCAGACCTAAAGGTGGTGTATGTTGCTTCGCAAAATCTGAAATTGCCCTGGAGGAGGTTACTAGTTTCAATTGTCCCTATTTTGATTATTCTATATACAAATTAATTTCTGCTGGTAAATTTAAATACATATGTTGCATCTACCGTTCCCCAAATACTCCTCCAGAGCAAAGTCTTTTTGATTCTCTGTCCTCACAACTCAGTGTCCTCAACTTAAATGCTTCTTCTGAAATCACTGTGTTGGGTGATTTTAATGTCCATAATGTTGAATGGCTCACTCATTCAGCCAGGACTGATGATGCTGGTCTTGAATGTGAGCTATTTGCAGACTCATTTAATCTCATTCAACTAGTCAACCAACCCACCCATGTACCAGATAATCCTAATCATAATTCCCACCTACTGGACTTATTTTTAACAACCAATTCAGAAAATTATGATGTTACAGTGAGGTCCCCACTTGGATCTTCTGATCACTGTCTGATACAGGCCACCTGTCTATCACCTACCACACCTTCCCACTCTGAACCTGTTTTGGTGACTAAATGGCATTACGATAGGGCAGACTGGGAGGGTCTTCAAGGTTTCTTTATTGATATTCCCTGGACCTCTTTCTTTTCTAATGATGCACCTCCACCTTGAGCCACATACAAGATTTTGTAAAAATTGGAATGGAAACTTTTATTCCTCATCAAAAGTACAGTAAAAGATCTAATTCACCTAAATGGTTTGACCATAATTGTGCTAGAGTAACTGAACAAAAAGCAATAGCCTACAATGCATACACAAGATCAAAAACACATGAAGCCTTTAATTACTTTAGAAACATCAGAAATCATGCCAAAACTGTATTAAACCTAACTAAATCAAACTTTCTCCATAAGCAGGCAAATAAACTTCTAAATAATCCAAATGATAACAAAATATTTTGGTCTACTCTTAACTCATTCAAATCCAACTTCACTACTGCTTCATCCATTCCACCATTAAAATCTCCGACTGGCAATCTTGTAAGTGACCCACGAGGTAAAGCTAACCTTCTTGCAGATATTTTCTCCACCAACTCAACCTTAGATGAAATAAATCAAGATGTCCCTGTACTTAATTTTAATTCACCTGAAATTCCCTCACTTAAGATCCACACCAGACATGTCAAAACTATTTTGCAGAATCTCTCAGTAGATAAGGCTCCTGGTCCAGATGAAATTCCTCCAATAGTACTTAAGAATTGCTCCTTGGTGCTCGCTCCTGTATTGGCAAAAATTTTCCGTCTGTGTACTCATACCTCATGCTTCCCAGTACCCTGGAAAGAAGCAAACATCCATCCAGTTCCTAAAAAAGGTGCCTCTTCAGATCCATCAAACTACAGACCAATAGCTATAACTTCCACTCTTGGCAAAGTTTTTGAAATTATATTAAATAATCACATAATTAAGCATCTGGAGAATAATAAATTAATCAGTGATAGGCAATATGGTTTTAGACGATGTCGATCAACTGCAGACATTCTTTGCCTTCTTACGCATCAAATCAACCAAGCTACAGACCAACATGGTGAAACACATACAATAGCACTGGATATATCAAAGGCATTTGATAGAGTCTGGCATCAATCCTTATTGTCGAAGATGTCACACTACGGCCTTGCATCATTAGTTCCACTAATTTCTTCTTATCTTCATAACAGAAAAATACGTGTAATGGTAGATGGCCTTTATTCTCAATTTCACTCAATAAATGCTGGTGTTCCCCAGGGATCAGTTTTGGCCCCAACTCTGTTCCTCATTCATATCAATGATCTCATATCTACCACTCATAATCCAATACATTCCTACGCAGATGACTCAACACTCCACAGTTCCTTCACATTTACCAATTCTTTCACCCAACCCGATCTTATAAATTCAAAAATAAACACTGCAATTTCTCTGAACCAGGACCTTTCTAGAATTAATGAATGGGGACAAGAGAATCTAGTTTCCTTTAATGCACAGAAAACCAAGTACATTCAATTTTCTAACCGACAGAATCTCACTGACTCCCATATATTTTTTAATGATGTAAATATTCCCACTTCCCCTAGTATTGACATTCTCGGTGTAACATTAACTACTAACTTGAGCTGGACACATTATGTTAGAAGCATTGCTAAGAATGCCTCTAAAAAACTGGGACTCCTGTACAGAGTTCGAGAATTCTTCACTGACGAGCAGTTGGCCGTAATATATAAAAGTCATGTGCGCTCTCAGATGGATTACTGTTCACCTCTGTGGGGTGGAAGTGGAGTGGTTGCATTGAGGCAGTTGGACAAAATTCAAAATAAAGCTATTAGATTAATCAATAACCCTGCAATCACACAGGACCTTCCTACATTAGCCATACGAAGAAACGTTGCATCCCTTGCATTATTCTACAGATATTTTCACAGCAATTGTTCCGAGGAACTTGCTTCAATTGTGCCGCCTCTCCACATCTTTCCCCGTAGAACTAGGGCAGCTGAGAGCGCCCATGAATTTACACTTTCTCCTCCACAATGTAGAACTTCTGCTTATCAGAATTCATTTATCCCCAGAGCTACTACTCTTTGGAATTCACTTCCCTCGAATTGCTTTCCACAAACTTACAATCAACAAATGTTTAAATCCAGTTGTTACAAACATTTTATGAATGGAGGATGCCTTTAGGCACATGGACCTTTTTGTTTTATCTGTGTTTTTCCTTCCTCCGTTCATTGTCTCTTAAAAAAAAAAAAAAAAAAAAAAAAAAAATAATCTATAGGATATTTATCTTATTGTCGTGTAGACGTTTGTTCGATATAAAAAACTAGCTGTATATTTCAGATATTTGACACCTTTGGATGGTCTCTTTATATTCTGGAATTCACTTTCTCAATAGTAACTTTCCACCAAATTCTAACCCATTACAGTTAAAATCCAAGTGTTCCAAATGTCTTAAGAATGAAGGTTGTCAGTGGAGTAGTTTTTCCCCTCTATTGTTTTGGCTTCTAAATATGGATACATTTCAACCTGTATTAGGTTATTAACCATCTTACTCCACCAATAAATAAAATATATAACATATACCCGGTAATAAAGGACGAGTGGAGACATTAAAACAGCGGCAACTTCAATGTTTTTTTTCTTTTTCTATATTCCAACTAATTCCTCTCGGGCATAGGCTGAGAGCCTGTACATTTTACCGCTCAACACGGCGAAACCCGTGAGGTCTCGTTCCAGTCTAGGGAGTGAGACAATTGTGTAGCAATTAGAGTTGCAACCAGCCTTCGCCATCTTGCCTTCGCAGACGCACGGCGCTTGGTTGCCCACTCACGGATCGAAGCAGCCCCATCTCTAAAGCTGCTTCGCCTTTGTGCTTCACTGTCTAACCCCCAAGACTCAGACCCTCAATCGCAGAACGCCACCTATTGAGCAATTAACGCACTAGGTATGGCCCCCTTGTAGCAAATTTTGAATATGGGAATATTCATACAGTGCTATTTAATCAGGAAACAATGAGGGTATTTTTTTGGCATTTCGGTGGGCTTTGTGGTAATGCACTGATACTAGGTACAGCACAAATTCCATCCCAATAATATCTTCCCATTGATACATCAGGATTCGAACCCGGGACCATTGGATTACCAGTCCAGTGGCAAGACCACTCCACCACACCTCCAAGAGTAATGAACCTTAAAGGAGTTGCTCAATATTATTTTGTATTAAATATCTTGATTAAAAGAGTTCATCCTCAAACTTAAGTAAATTGTCTTCATGTTTGCCGGAATAATAAAATAAATAAAAAGGTAAGAGACACAAAATTATGATTATGATAATTTTTTCCCACTATTCAACAATTCAAGAAAGAAATTTTCCAAGAACCTTAACCCCTACTGTACCATAGGGTACTACCATAAATGTACCCCCCAGTCCCAAGAAATGTGGCCAAAATGGTTTCAGAGGCAAGATATAGCAACCTCCCACCTCAAAAGATGGAGGAATACTGCCTCTTCTAGCCTGTGGGGGATTGGATATAAGCTGAGAAGTATTGACAAGGTCTTAGAGCAGTGCTCAAACATCGTGGTACCAGGCACTGCCTGATACTGACAGTTACAAGGATTGTATGTTACTGACGGCTGGCAGCCGTCGCTGGGACTGGGGAGTGATTTATCTACTGACGGCTCTACCGTCGCTGGGATTGTACAGGTTAAAAATTGTATAACTAAGTACCGATATCCATTCTGAAATCCATAAGTCACTTGTAACCGCTTCAATAATATATTATTCACAAAATACACAAGCACATCGATTTAATTCCAATATAAATATTTATTAATTATAGTAAATATATATCAATAAAATATGGTATATGGTATATATGGTAAATAATGATAACAAGCAATGTCAATGTTGCACAGGTTGCAGCAGAGGGCCGGCCAGATTTCCTTATGGTATGAAAGTTAAACTTTGATTTATGTACTGCCAATCCTTTATCATGCTGAGGTTCTTCATACTCATAATTCATCCAACAATCTCAATTCCATAGTATACGGCTGAAAGGAATCAATAGTTCATTAGATACACATATAAAAAAGTACATGTAAGTGGTATGCTTAAAAGAATTGTGAATAAATAAGGCATTACCTATATAGTACGGTCGCGTTCATAAGTCATGTCACAGCTGTCATTATGTTTGGGTTGCTCTGTGCTGTATTAATGTCTGTCAGATGTTGAATAGGGTGGGTAAGTGTAGGAATATGTTTGTATATTTAACTCGATATGAAGAAATGAAGTTTAGATAATGCCGATACCAATTATTGATCAATATATACTTGGTGCCGAGACATCACTTATTAGCGCGATTGTACTTACAATGAGTGATTACACAATTAGTGCATTATTTAAAAAAAAAAAAAAAAATGCACAATGATCTGATTGACAAATGTATGCATACATTCTATAGTACTGTATACCAACTCAGAGAGATGATTTAAAAATGTCATATATGTTTAATTGTCAAACTAATACACAAGCTTTAGCTATTTATAGCTTTTGCAAGGCAACATTGATTAAATTTAGATTAATTTACAGTTGAGAATTGCTCTATCAAAAGCAACAGTACTGTAATACTTAATGGTATTATATATGAATAGAGTAAGTCCATTGTTAAAAAGGAAAGTCATCTAGGGAATGAACAGTATTGACTTACGCTTGCTTGTCCAGTGACTTCGGTTCAGGTTTCTCCTCCACATCTTTCTTCTTCTGTTTCTCAACCTTGCTTTTCTTCTCCTTCTTCTCACTTTGCTGCTTTTTCTTCTTCAGTTTCTTCTTCTTGCTGTATCCGGAGCTGTCACTCCCCAAAGAGCTGGAGCTACTACTGTTCTTACTACTGCTGCTACTACTACTGCTACTGCTCCTCCTTCTCTTGCGCTTGCTCTTGCTCTTGCTCCGGCTCCTTCTGCTGGTCTTGTTTTTGCTTTTGCTTTTGCTCTTACTCTTGCCATCGCTGCTGTGGCTGTGGCTCCTTTTGTGGCTCTTGGTATTGCTCTTACTCCTACTTCGGCTGCTCTTCTTGCTCTTACTTCGGCTGTGGCTACGACTTCTTTTCTTGCTCTTACTCTCCCTGTGGCTTATTTTCTTGCCCCGACTTTTGCTCTTGCTAGTTCGGCTGCTCTTACTCTTACTCCTGCTACGGTTCCTCTTGCTCTTACTTCTGCTGCGACTGTTTCTGCTGCTGCTGCTGCTGCTGCGACTATTGCTGCTTGAATCGCTGTCTTGCCCTCGCTTCTTACTCGAGCCTAAGTGGTAAAAAATGAGACTTAGGAGTGTTGGACTGACTGCAAATGAAATGGAAAAAAATTACATTATAATGTATATATATATTCCATCAACAAATATAAGCAAGTTTTTACGAGAAATACTGTACTTATAATTGATAATTTTACATTAGTAGTTACCGGTAATCTAGAATAAGATCAACAAGATAAATATCTAATTGCTGATACATTATACCCTTTTATTCTGCTTTCAATACAATATTGATAGACAGTTCAGGGAGTGTAGCGAAGTATTCTTTTCTCGGTCTCATATAATTTCTTTTTCATTTTTTCCTGAAAAATGTGACTGGCTCTTCAGGCCACAGTTATTGTAGACACTCCTCAGACTTCCACTGCATAAATATTCTGAAAACAAGAGTATCATAAGATTATAGAATAAATATAGAATAAATATTGAATAAATAACTGTGTTGGTGGTGTAATGGTTTAGATGCTTATGTTCTGGGTGTGATGGTTCGAATCCTGGGGACCATATGCTTTCATTAGTTTATTCAAGTACATTGGGGTTTGTAATTGATGATTAATGTTAAGAACGGGGTGTTACTTAATTCCCATACTAACAAAATTAAATCTAAACCAAAACAACGTAACTTACTGAGCACCTGGAACAGACTTCACAGGCAATCATTCCACCCCCATACAGGGATATTCACATAAGTTTTATTCTCAGTACAGGAAGCGAGATAAAGTTAAATAGATGGAGGCAGGGTATGGCAAACAAGGGCTTAAGAGTTACTATAGATAAAACAAAGGTCATGATCAGTGGAGCAGGGTGCGGAATAATGGAAAGAAGTGGCGACATTCCATATGCAGTTTGCGGGAAGTAACTCGATTCAATGTTGTGTCTGTAGTGACTGGGTGCTTAAGAGGTGTAGTGGGGCGAGTAGACATATGACAAAAATCATAGGCTTTGAATGTGCAGTGTGCATGGAAGAACTTGTGTTGAATGATTCGCCTGATAGAATTAATTTTGGCAGTGTAAAGGCTCTGTCTTGAGTCGCGTGTTGGGGTAGACCTAGAAAGACGTAGGACCAGGTACTTAGGTCCAATCTCAACATAAAGAACCTCACACCAGAGACAGCCCAAAACAGGGATGCCTGGAATGCTGTCATTTAGGATGCAAGACTGATACTGTATCTCAATCTCTGTGGATGAATTTATTGTACAGGTATGTACAGTTAGTTAGTTATGTAGAGCAGATTAACCAGACCACTGAGCTCCATACGGAACTCTCATAGGTCTGGCCTGAAGGATTGGATCAGATTACTGAAAGGAGCTTAAGGCGACGCAAAAAACGGACGATAGGGGGGAAGGAAAATGACGGAGAATCGGATAAAAGGTCAGTGAATGATTTAGTACCAAAACAAACCGTACGCAGACGGGCAGTATCTGGGCAGTCAAAGACGTGGCGAACAGTTAGAGGGGAATGACAGGAGCAGCAGGTAGGGGGCGGAGTGTGAGGAGTGGACATCAAATAACCGTGAGTCAGCCGGGAATGGCCTATCCTAAGTCTAGTTAGTAAAACTTCCTCACACCTGTGAGACCTGGAAGACGAGGGCCAAGGACGGACAGAAGGTTTGATTGCACGGAGTTTATTATTGCAGGGTAGAGCATCCCAATGAGATTGCCACGTGCAAAGAATAGAAGGCTTGAGTAAGGACAGCCAATCACCTAACGGAAGGTGGGGCTGGCGAGGGATCATTAAAATAGCATTCTTAGCCGCAGCATCGGCGTCTTCATTGCCACGGACACCGATGTGAGCAGCAATCCAACATAATTGGACCTGGAATCCACGTAGGCTCATCTCGTGGAGAGTATGTTTTATGGCTAAAACTATTACGTGGGAGGACGAATAAGCACGGAGCGCTTCGAGGGCACTACGAGAGTCACTGTAAATTATAAAGGGCTGTTGAGGGGTGTCACGTATGTCAATAGCGGATTGGATAGCTAAAAGTTCAGCAGTAAAGATAGAGGCTTGGGGCGGGAGAGAAAACTGAAGGAGCTTAGTAGAGGACACAGCAGCGAGGCCCACCCCAGAGTCAGTCTTAGACCCGTCAGTGAAGATGGCAAAATGGGGGCCTTTACGACGTATGTGTTCGAGTGCGTGTTGGCAGTGATGGCTAGGGACAAAAGGATATCTCTTAGAGAGGAAGGAGAGGTGAGTGCAAACATTGGGGAGAAAGATAACCCATGGGGGGGAAGGGGAGACAACAGGCGGCGAAACAGCAATGTGAAAGTCAAGAGAGTTGAGGAGAATTGTAGCACGAATCGGAAAGGAGGGGGAAGATGGACACGGATCGGGAATGAAGATATCACTGAAAAGGGAATTAGTGGGAGAGTCACTATGTTTAATTTTTAATGCACGGCGCATAGTAACTAAATCGCGATGGAGGGAGAGCGGGGGCTCGCCACTCTCAGCTAAGAACAGGTATGTACAGTATGTATGTTAAAGACGCTCCTATCAATTTTAGTGTCAGCTGATGAAATTTGTCTGGAAAGCCGCCATTTAAGATGTAAAATTGAAACCATACTCTATGTGGACAAAACTGTCGTTAAACTTGTATGAATGTATGTGCGTATCCATAAAATTAACACCCCAGTCGTGTCTTCCAAAATAACATTGACAATAACATCACTTCTTTCATACAACAATAGTGATACACTACCATACATACTGTATCTGGGACAAATTACCTTGATGAATATAATAAAACTCTGATAATATTGCACCTGTAGTTAGACAATATCATCTGTTGTCTTCTGGGTAAATATATTAGGCGGGAGATACTGCTTCTACGGCTGCTAGTCCTGTGCTGTGGTACTTCTCACAGTGATATAACTCCTGAATATCACTTAGTTAACGATCTTAGAAGAAAATTTGCTATTGTAGTCAGAAAATATGGACTCTTGCGGCTATTGTAGTCAGAAAATATGGACTCTTGCGGCTATTGTAGTCAGAAAATATGGACTCTTGCGGCTATTGTAGTCAGAAAATATGGACTCTTGCGGCCCTGGGAGTTCCGTCAAGTCCAAGTGTTAGGCAGAGTCAAGGCCTCGTTCCTCATATGCCACCTAAAGTGATATTATAAAACCAATATATTATGTCAATAAGAAATATTCACTATCAATAAGTAAGCGCTGTGCACATAATATATTCTGCTTTACAGTACTCACTGGGTGCCGGTATATTTATTTTCTAATAAGCTTGGGATCAGCTATAAAGTACTGTAGAGATCATTTTCTCATGGAATGGGTAGATCTCACATTCAAGGCAAAGGTTTTTTGTGTTTCTTTTGTTTTGCTTTGCCAGACACTGTAATTCACGAGAAGGGGTGGCCATGAAGATTAGGCGTTTGTCACGAATTGCTAGGTCAAGTTGCCCGGGCTTGACATCTACTAATAACATTTTGACAGAGAGGATTCGATCCGCCGACCCTTTGATCAGCAGCCGGAGCTCTACTGACTATTATGCCATGGCAAAAGTGCAAGTTAAAAATTCTTGGGCCAATAAATAATGTCTGCCAAGAGCAGAGGGAAGAGCTGTGGTCAATGAGCAGCAGACAATAAATAATATGCGGTCTGCAATTTTCAGGAGGATCAAAAAATATATCTTAATGAACTACCATTAACCCCTTTACTACCGAGTTGTCCTTGTCAATATAATCTGGATATTATTAGACGATTTTATCCAGCTTAGAGAGGACGTGTAGCAATTAAATGGCTTCAAAATATCTTGATTATCCATTTTAAATACCACGGCTTCCTCCTAAGCTGCATAAACTTGTCTAAATATAGCTGTAATAACACAAAATATATGCTCAGTAAGGAAGGGGTTAAAGACACACTGACTCACTGAATAAACTAATTGACTAACTTTAATAAACTTGAATGACTTATCAATTAAACAATAGAAATAAGAATACACATACAAAGTTTCCTTATACTGTACTCGATAATTGTCTCGATATAAAATGCAAAACATTTGAGCATAGTAGAGTACAGTATTGGCAATTATAAGGCTACACTCCACTAACTATGCTACATGTCAGGATTCACATACACTAACAAATATATTGTGGACAAAATAATTAGGTGTAAAATAGCCTTTACTTCTACACAGAAAAAATGACATATTGATCATATGGTATAGATAAAAGAGCATAGAGTGCCGCCCTGCCTGCTTTTCTAAGCACAGTTGAGACCGTAGACTGGGCTAGGCCTAGGACACGTGCGATCTATTAGGCGCCCTCACCACCCTCACTCCGCTTCACTATGTTCACCTTTACTTACTAGCACAGGCTTTTTCTAGCCCGTTTGGGCTTCACATCCGATGCACTGGAGCTTGCAGGATACTTGGAAGACACCACTGATTATTCACTTGCGATCAAAATGGTATAAACCCAACACAGGCACTAACACTCGAGTTGTAAGTTGAACGGGACCGCGGGAAACACTGGGCTGAGTTGTAGGGCTTGGCTGCCAAGGCTTGGGTGGTGCTGCGCTCAAACAAATGCAGTAGACTTGCGGTGCGTTCAGCTGATCGGTCAGGCAATCGTAAACGTAGACAAATTTGGCCGGTTCTTCCAAAGTTACAAGCTCACTATCGTTCACCAGGAAACAAAAATTGACATCTAAATAGTACGAAAGGTCATAATACTGACTAAGAAATGGGGCGAAAGGTCTTAAAATTGACAAACTGATGAGCCGAACGTCATAAAATCTGAAAACTAATGGGACTAAACATCCTGAAGATGAAAGGGACCAGAAAAACGGCCCATCTCCCCTTAATACAAACATACATTTTCCAGTACCGGTACTTACACAGAAAATTGCTCCATGTATTTTTTTTAACACCATTACCTTCCTTTTCCCTATAATGAACTTTTAACTTCCTCCTTTCACACACTCTTATCAAAGTCAGTGACCATTATCTAAAGCTTTTCTACAGCTTTTGTCAATTGTACAGCATCATCTGCACCACCCACTGTGTCATGTACACCATGCAAGTCTATTTCCAGCTTCAAAGTTGATGTATTGGAATGCATCAGTATCAGTATTGGGAGAAAGACAGTTCCATGTTTTGCACAAGTAGGCCTACAGTATGTCTTTGTCACCTCATGACTGCTAACTACGCTGCCTGGAAAGTCACCATTTAGACATACATACTGTACATACATACATAAAATTTTAAGACTGAGTGCTCCACACATACGTGCAGTTTCAGTCTCTTGTCCTAATGGCGGCGTTCCAGGCAACCCTGTTAAGGACTGCTTCACTTGTCAAGTTTTTGGATTTGAGATCGGCACGTATAGTCCGATCCCAGGTCTTCCTCGGTCCACCCCTTGGTGCAGCTCCCTCCACAATCACAGACCTGCATCTTTTCACCCAATTGTGTTCATCCACTCTCTCCACATGCCCATACCATCCCAGTCTACTTGTACGCATCTCCTCGCTAATACTCTTTATACCTAAACGTCTCCTCAGCTCATCATTTGTTATTCTATTCCAGCTTCAAAGTTGATGTATGGAAATGCATCAGTATCAGTATTGAGAGAAAGTTAGTTCCATGTTTTGCATAAGTATGTCTTTGTCACCTCATGATTGCTAACTACGCTGCCTGTACAGTCACCATTTGGACATACACTGAAACAACACCTCATGTGGACCACTCAGTATTTTTTGTAGTTATATATGCATGTTCTATGTACAGTTTGCCTCACATATTCCACTTCTCAACCATCCCAGCAAATCGTAACTTGGCAGCACCACACCTACCTCCCCAACCCAAGTCTTCCTCACTCCATCAACTGTCATCCTTCCTTAACTATCATATTTCTAACATGTTCATTTTCATAATACAGTATACTGAGGATCTTATTCTACAAAGAGATCATTTAGACTTAAGCTCAAAATGTATGTAAAGTTATCCAGAATTATTTAATATAAACCAAAACTTTTTATCCTCTGTAGTCACCCTGTATTAAGATTCACAACTTCTAACTGTGCGGTGCTACCCCATGAAAATAGTATTAAGCCATGTTACAGTAAAAAGAAAGGGATGATAGAGAAAGACAGAGAATTGAGGCAGAAAAGGTAATAAATAACATAGAAAAGGACACTAGTAATAGAGAGAGAGAGATGGTAAGAGTGAAAAGCACAATAGAAAGGCATTGGTAATAAAAATATTATCAACAAGTGTTTCACTGATGAAAAGTCATTATAGTTCAGTATCTACTATATCATCCTTCAACTGCTCATTCACAGTAAGTCTATCTCAGTAATTGCGATAAATCTATTCCTATAGGTAGCGCCAGAGAACTTGACAATAATCGTGACCCCATGACTTATTATAACTCAAAATTAATGGAAGCAATCGGGCTGACGTTTTTATAATTTGGGAAGTCTACCAGGAAATAGGTGTGGATATTTACAGCCAGTTTGCTCTAGGCCCTTTTGAGTTACAGAGAGGTCAGAGATCAAGATCATTGTCAAGTTCGTTGGCGCTACCTATAGCGTTGTTAAATAGTTTGCTTCATGTGATTTGAGAATATAATAGCATCCTATCTATCTACAGTATCTATATGCTCAGGCCCAATCCCCACTTTTCCTATTTTTTATTTTTATTTTCTATTTAATTCTATTTTATTTTTTATTTTTTTTCTTGGGGGTGGCCGCCTCAAGACAGAGCAAGAACAGGGAAAACACAAAGCACAACATAAAACAACGAACAAACACAGACAAAACACAAATTCACACACATCTAGGTCACCATCCTGGAAATATTTATTGCAAGTGTACACTCTTGCATAAACAGTAATCATAAGACTTTTCCTTCCTTCCAAAACATCCAGTAGTACAAGAAGTACTGTAAATTATAATGTAAAACTTGCAAAATAAACAAACCAAAACTGGGACGACAGAAGATAAACGCAAAGGAACTAATCAAAATCGCTATGTGGATATAATGCTTAATTATAATGTAAAACTTGCAAAATAAACAAACTAAAACTGGGACGATACAAGATAAATGCAAAAGAACTGATCAAAATCGCTATGTGGAAACAACGCTTAATAAAATAAATTTTTAAAATAAAAGAACACAATCCACCACATAGGGTGTACATCACTACATGAACAGTTTTGGCAGTCACTACACTGGTGCACTCAAATCCACTAAGAGGTAGTGACCGCTCAAAGTGTTTGGGTAAAACGTTGTCTTGTCATTGTGGGCTTACTTCTTGGTCCACTCTCTTTCACTTTACTTCAATCATATACATCTACATCTGCTTCATTTATTTCCATAATTGTACAGCACATAGCCTTCTCACCTTTGCTCAGACTAAAAACAAAACCAAGACTATATATAGAAAACTTGAATTTTATTTTAGAAACTCGACAATTTAAATTAAATGTGTGCCAAACTCAGTAAACCAAACGATAACAATAATCGCAACTTAAATATTAATCAAATCTGAACAACCGTAACCATCCTGTCCTCCTCCTTGTTCCCACTATTTTGATGCATTTTTTTTAGAAATTCAAGCTTCACTTAAACTAAAGTTGGGAAAGAACTTTGGGTTTAACTGCATATTACTATAAAAATACATGCAGTACATACAAGCTTAGAGACCACATCATCCACAGAGATTGTGGTTTCAGTTCTTTCATTGTATGTACAATAGTCTTCCCACAACACTGCCCGATCATGTCATCACTGTGGCTGATGTTGGTATAGTGCTAACAGTGCCTCCTCAAGACTCAACAAAGTCCCTCTGCAGCACTTGTAACTGAAGTATCTGCACCACACTAGCCCTAACTGTGCTACATACAAGGCAGTAACAATAATTATTGTAACTGCAACAGAGGCTGTATATAAACTGTAATAGTAATAGTATAATCTATCTATCTATCTATCTATTGCCGGACGCTGTGATCCCCGAAGGGGTGGCCACGAACGCATCGCCCCCATGCACCTGTCCTCAGTCAGTTGACGCCCCTCCTCCCATCCAGCACCGCTTTCACGCATATACTTCTTAACTCTATCCTTCCTAGTACTGTATAATACAGAGTGTAATAACTACTTGCCACAGGCCGTAGCGCGGTTGGTAGAGCACTCGCCTGCAAATCGTGAGGTTGATGGTTCGAGTCTCAGCCCAGCCAGTGTGCTATTTGGCAGACACCAGTGTTGTTGGTGAACGGCACGGTCTAGCAATCTGTGGCAACTGTTCACTGAAGTCCCTGATCATCAGAGCACCCACCCTAGCCCAGTTCTTGAGCAGGGAGTGCATGGTGGCTAAAAACGCATAAAGAACCGTATAATATGTAAATAATTTCCATCGGATACAACAGTAGTACATAATATACGAGCGAATGGTACTGTATATAAATTTCAAAGTATACGATTTGCATACATACAGATTCATACAAATTAAAAATATAATCAAATTAATATAATAATTCACACACATACTGTAGGTAAATTAAACACAAGAAAATTAAACCAAAATCTCTGATTTTTTTTTCATAAAATACTTGCTATACTGTACATAAAATATTTATCAGAATTGGTGCAAACATTGAACATATACATATATACATAACACTTCAGTCATATTTTATAAGGTTACTGATACACTGGCAATACTAGAGAAAAAATGTATTTGAGAAAATAGCTTCAATATTTGTTATCGTTAATGCTAAAACCAAGCATTAAGATTATCTAATACTAATACAAATATCATCCTACTTCCACACACATATTGATATAAATAAAGATTAAAGTACAGTACTGTAGTAGAAAGGCAGTCCAGACAAATGTATCCTGTTCGTTGTCATTATGTTGATGCCTTGGTCTTCATGGGAAAGGATGTCCAATTGTCCATGGCAGAAATCCCTCCAGATGACTTTATCAGGATGTTCCATAATGCTCCTCCACTGATGATGTATATATTTTCTCCCTTTCTTCTCCCAATAAAATGGTGGTCTTCCAATTCCGGTGACTCCATTCACTTCCTTGTCAATGTTTTGGCATCCTGTACTCGTCCGTTCATGTAATCATAAACTTTCTTTTAAGTTTTTAACGCCTGCAGCTATTCTCTACATATGAATATATATTCACAAATTGAATGCAATCAAAAGTATTATATACTTTACCAAATTATTACTGGACATAAAAATCCATTACTTTATCGCTTAACCCCTTCTGTACGGGTGATACCATGCTTCTTTATATTCTGGCTATCAGCAGATGATTTTATGCAGTTTAGAAAGGACATCTAGGAATCAAAGAGGTATTATATATATAACCATAAACTCTTTGACTTTCTCAGATCCTTCCTAAACAGAGTTTAATTCCCTAATGAATGCCCTCCAAAATAATAACAATATCACCTGTACTGAAAGCGTTAATAATGTGAGGACACGGGATAGCGTAGTATAAATTATCTAGTAAATTATCACCACTAGTAACCTGAAATAATAAGACAAACCTGGATCTCAAATACAACATTATCAATATATAATAATAAATATTAGAAGTGAGTGTGGGAAACCTTACCTTTGTGTCTCTTATGACTTCTTGATTCCCGACCGTGGCTGCGGCTACTTTCAGGTTCCTTCACATCCACGTGCCTGTTAAAACATTTAGAATCAATAATATGTCCTTAACATTCTATATAATAAGCACATTCTGTATATATCAATTGAAATACTGTACTACTTTCCCCAATAACATTTTTATACCTGTACTGTAATGTGTACCATATGCAGTCTATGGTAATCATTAAAAAAAATTTACTCAACATTCAGAACAGAGCAGAGCACTTCCGTAAACCACTATTTCCGCTAAAGCAGAAGTCTATCTTAATAAGCGGATTTATATAAGCTATAAATTCGGCAAATATACGCGGGTTAGAAAAGTGGAACTCCTTCCGCAATCGCTTACAAGCCTTTCAGTGGTACTCAACCTCTCGGCCCCCCTATGCGGGTACTATTTATAGACGACAAGCTCCAACAGGAATCCCGTGTCTCACATCCTAAATGGCACCTTTCCAGGCGATCCTGTCAAGGGCTGCCTCTGTTGTCAAGTTCTTTATTTTGAGACCGGACCGGAGTACCTCATCCCACGTTATTCTAGGTCTACCCCTACACGCAGCTACGTGAGACCAGAACCGCATTTTGTGTGGAGCACTGTCTTTAAATTTGTGTATAGTTGTTGTTGTTGTTGTTGTTGTTCCCTAAGCTGCCTGGCCGAACAGCCCCGAGTCCCTGAGAAAGGCCATGGCCACGATCGGGCTTTCCCACAGAGCTCTCATTGAGTGTAGATTGTGTTGTTGGCGTAAGTGGTTGTGTGAAATGCAGTCTTCTATGATGTGTTTAATGGTATGGGGTGCTGTGTTACATCCCGGGCAGGCGTCGACAACGGAGTCATCCAGTCTCTTCTGATAGCTCAGGAGAGCTGGATGGTGTCCGCATCTCAGCCTGGCCAGGTGGACTCTGTCCTCGCGAGGAAGGGAGGATTCGGAAGGATGGATTTCGGGAGGTCGTGCATGCAGCTGTGTGTTGTCTGTGAGTGAGTGGATGGATCGGTGAGAGATATGAGTATGGATGTGCTTCTGGAAGTTGGTTCGGGGTGGGCAGGGAGGGAGAGGACAATAATTGTGTGTGATACCGTGTGCTGGGTGTTGTTTTGATATTTCTTGGTGTCTGTGGGTGTGTTGCCATGTAGTTTAGTGGGTGGTCTTGGTTCGTGGAGGCTGCTGCCAGGAATTGAGTGCCTCTCATGTCCAGATGGTCTTTGACTTTGAGGATTTTGGTTTCTTGATGTAGGTGATCTGTGGGTGCAGTAGCTGTGCAGCCTGTAATGATCTTCAGGGCTTTGTTTTGAATAGTCTGTAAGGTCTTATGATGTGTTTCAGCTAGGTTAGAAGCCCAAGCTGGGCTTGCGTATTCCATCACTGATCTTATGTATTGTTTATATACTGTGGTGGTAGTTTCTTTGTTGTGTCCAAATTTTGTGTGAGCAAGTGACCTGAGGGCGTTAAGTCTGGGTGTCAGTTTCTTTTTAATGTTTGTGGTGTGCTGTTTGAATGTCATATGAGTATCATATGTTACTCCTAGGATTTTGGGTGTGTGTATGTGTTAGGGGTGTGTTGTTTATGGTGAGTTGAGGGATGTATTCGTGTTCTCCTGTCCAACTTGTGAGCAGGGTTGCGGTGGATTTGGCTGGGGCTAGATTAAGTCTGTTTGTAGTGCACCAGCCATGTAGTGTGTTGAGATAGGGTTGAAGGAGATCTGTTGCTCTTTTTGGGTCATGGTGTGTGCATGTGAGTGTTTATGTCATCTGCATAGGAGGCTAAGTTTATTTGGGGCGTATTGGGTGTAGTTATATCGTGCATGTACAGATTGAAGAGTGCGGGCGATAGGACGGATCCTTGTGGGACTCCGTTTGGAAAGTTTCTGATTTTAGATGACTGACCGGCAAAAGATACGTGTGCACATCTGCCTGCTAGGAAGTTGGCCAGCCACCGTTTTGTGTTGTTGTGCATGTTTGTGTTGTAGATTTTGTTTGTTAGGTTGTGGCGGGGGATGGCATCGAAGGCTTTACTAATGTCGAGTGTGGCTAATAGTGATCTGTGTGGTGGTCTAGCTGAATTGATGCCGTCGAAAGCTCTTTGTGTAAGGTCTGTGAGAAGAGTGTTTGTGGAGTGCAGTGGCCTAAAGCCATGTTGTGTTGGAGCTAGGGGTAGGTCAGGTGTAATTAGTTGTAATACTAGGCGTTCCATGACTTTGGAGGGGGAGCAAAGGAGTGTGATGGGGCGGTGCGAGGAGGGTAGCGTGGGGTCTTTGTTGGGTTTGGGGAAAGTGATGATGATACCATGCTTCCAAATGTCTGGTATTGTGTTGTGTGAATAGCTGTAGTTTGATATGTTAGTGAGTGCTTGTATGCCTTGTGGTCCCAGGTGTCTGAGGTGTATGTTGCTTATGTTGTCTAGGCCACAGGCGGGTGAATGCTTGAGATTGTTGATGATATGCTTTGTCTGGTGATTGGTGAAGGGTGTATAGTCAGGGTCTGTGGGGAATTGTCTCTTACGTCGGATGACACGTCGGTCGTCTTTGTGAGGTTTTAGGTGGCTGACATGTGAAAAGTGATTGATGAGAGTGTTTGCTTGTTGTTTACATGAAGGAGTAGAGTCTGTTGTTGTGATTGCAGCATGTGATTGTGTTGTGTTGCTGTTGGAAAGTGTGATGCTGTTTAGTGTTTTGTATAGTTTTTTGGGGTTTGTTTTGTGATCAAGTGTTTGTAGGAAGTTATTCCAATTTAGTTTTTGTTGTTCTTGTATTTTGTTGTTAGTTTGGGTGTTGAGTGCTTGAATTTGTTGTGTGATGTCTTGTGTGTGGGGTGCTGGGGAGTGTTTCAGTATGTCGCGTTGTCTGATGAGGTTTTGAATTTCTGGTGTGAAGTTGGGGTTGTGTCTTTTTCTGTTACCTCTTGGAATGTGTTTCTTGTCAGCGTTTTGGATAGTTTTATTGAGTATGTGTACAGCATTGTTGATGTTAGTGATGGGTGTACTGTTTAGAGTTGTGAAGTGTTGTTCGGTCTCATTTGTGAATGCTTCCCAGTTAGCTCTTTTATAATTGGTGTATGTGTGTTTGTGGCTAGCTGGGGTGAGTCTGGTTTTGGTGGTGATAATGATCGGGAGGTGGTCAGAGCCTAAGGTTCTGACCACCCTCCAGGATGTTGTGGGGGCGAGTTCTGGGGAGCAAAAGGTGATGTCTGGAGATGATGGGTTATAGAGGGCTTGGTGAGGAATATGGGCATGTTGATGGATGTCGTTAAGGATGATGAGGTTATCGGTTTGGTTTTGTAGTACCAGCCCTCTGTCTGTGTCGGGGTTGTCGACAAACCAGGCCGACGTCTTGGCGTTGAAGTCACCACCCAGGATGATGTGTGGGGTGTGTGGGGTGTTTGTGATGTGTTGTAAGTGTGGTCTGTATTCATTTGGTACTGTAGGGGATGTTTGGGGAGGGATGTATGTGTTTATGATGGTTATGTTGGAGTTGTTGCCAGTGCGTATTATAATTGACTGTATTTCTGTTGTGTTATCATTTGGGGGGAGGAGTGATTTGGTTTGTACACTGGTTACTATGTATGATATTTCTTTGTGTACCAGGGTGATGAGTCCACCGCCCCCGCCGACAGCCCGGTCTTGTCTGATGGTGGTGAAATTATGAAATGTGGGTGTTTTTTGTGTTGTGCGGAGTTTTGTTTCTTGTAAGATGGCAATGTGTATGTTTTGTTTGATGAAGTGTGAGAGTTCGTGTTTCTTTGTGTTGATGCCATCTATGTTCAGTTGAAGAATGTTAATGTTATGTGCACGATGTATGTTGGGTGCTGCTGCACGAGGAGGGGTGGGGGGTGGGGGTGATGGGGGGGGTGGGGGTGAGGGAGGGGCTGGGGGTTGGGATGGGTGAGGTGGGGGTGGGGATTGGGGAGCAGGAGATGGGGGTTGGAATGGATTAGGATGGGGTGTGGTGTGTTGAGTTGAGGATGTGGATGGTATGGGAAGGTTAGGTGGGTTAGGGAGGAGAGGTGGACGGGTTTTAGGGGGGGGAGTGGATGATATGGGAAGGTTAGGTGGGTTGGGGAGGAGAGGTGGACGGGTTTTAGGCGAGGGATTTGACTGGGAGAGGGAGGGGCATGAGGAACAGGTCCAGGTGTTTGTGTAGTGTTTCTTGGAGGCAAGTGTTGTGCAGGTGAAGTGGGTCCAGTTCCCACATGAATTGCAGAGAACTGAACCCTTAGTATGGCGACTCGAAGTGATGGGTTTTGAGCAAGTTGGACATATGTATGTGAACGTGGGTCCTGGGTTGCTCTCAATGTCTCCGGCTAGAAGAAGTCTTCGAGAAATGACAGCCGGAGAGTCATTTCTCGGTGTAGGAAAAACTGTGTGATGTGTGTGTGTGGTGTGAGAGGTGTGGAAATTCCCGGCGCGACCGAAGCCGCTCCAAGGACCCGTGCCCCCAGGGAGGGGGCAGGGGATGGTTGTGACGGTTTGGCTCCCGAAACTGCTCCCCGCGGCCGGCATCCGGTTTTCCTCCACTGGTCGTTGATTTTGTCTTCGGCTGTGGAGGGTCGGCAGCCATCCGCGGTTGGCAGCCTCGGGAGGTGGCCCCACGGCGTAGACGCCGCCACATCAGGACCAGTGTATAGTATATATAGTATAGCTCCCCCCTCTAAACAATGACAGCTAATAGAATTAACCCAAGCAATGTCTGTTATGAAGCTGGAAAAGTGGCGACATTACTGCATTGGCAACATTACAGTACTGTACAGTAGAGTTAATGAGGATATCTAAACTGAACTATAGATTCACTTTCACATTAATACTTCAAGCACTGTAAACAAAATAGGATCAAATAGAAATACAGTAGTTACCTTGAGTCTTGTAAACCCATTAAAAATCTATCAACTCGAGCTTTGTATTCTTCATCCTCATGGCTTACAAAACCCCCTGAAACAATAAGGACAATATTTATACAGTACAAACATCTTTAATAAATATAACTTTGCAAAGGTCACTAAAAATTAATTGAGCAAAACTAAAAAATAGGAAATACACAATTTACAAATGAAAATATACGCTCTGATTATACAGTATGTAAATTGAGGCACTTGAGGCATGCTATGCTTACAGGTACCTACCCGATAGCACTATCGTTAGTGAGTGCTGTACTGTATTTTATATATTATTTTGTAATAGTATAGATATCTTATCAATATTTGTATTTTTTTACTATTGTTAATGTCTTGTCATGTTGCAAATTTGATTTTAAATAATATTTTGACATTTAACATGTAGTTTCTTTATTCATGCAGAGTTTAGTAAAATTTGCCAGAACGTCCCGGACTTCCCAAACTTGACTACTTCCTTTAACGTGACGATAGTGCGTTGTTATATGTGCGATTGGTTTGCTTGGGAAACAGATTAACTTGCTCATGTAGTGATGTACACCCTATGTGGTGGATTGTGTTCTTTTATTTAATAATTTTCATTTTAGTAAACGTTGTTTCCACATAGCGATTTTGATAATTTAATTTGACTTTATATTGTCCTTGTCCCAATTTTGGTTTGTTTAGTTTGCAAGTTTTACATTTTAATAACATTAATTGGTACGACATACCTGTATAAAACTATACCAACTGCTGATGTGTTTTACCCCCTTATTATATCCTTCTTTTATAAAATTATAATTAATGCACAAAATGGCATATAAAACAATAACTATAAATAAAATATATAAACAAGTTGGAAAGTATTTTTGTAAAAAAAAAAAAAATGCTGGAACTTATTTTCTCTAATTTATAAATGCTTACTTACCTGGTCATATGAAATTGAAAAAGGGAATAGCTTGGATCAGCACATAGGTAATTGGTATTATTCCAAGAACACCTCACATCACTGAAAACAGCATTACTGGAACCATAACCCAATGAATAGTATAGGATACATCTCCAAAAATACATGGATGACTTTTTATCAATAAGATACTGTATTTGCCATTTTGCACCTTTGAATACTTTGTTTAATTATTTTCTACTGATTCTAAATTAAGCTCTTCACCATTTGCAACAGGTTTCAGTACTTTGAATGTCATTAAAAGGCTGCATATTGCTGCAGCGCTCATCTCCATATACAGTATTTGCTCTTTGGAATGTCTTGAGAAAAAAAAAAAATCAAATTTTGAGATCTAGTCAGATTAAGGCAAACTCTGGGTTCAAAAATGGTAGCTATGTACAGTAGTGCCATGCTATGAAAACTTTAAAATGCATCTGACAGAGCCCATTGATCTATATTATAAAAAAAACGTAAAAAATATAAAAAGGTAAAGTAGAAAAAAGAAAAAGAAAACAAAAGTAAATAAATATTTTTTGTTTACAAAACTAGTGACCAAACCTGCAGTTCTCACCTGTCTGTTGCTGAGGGTAAGCACTGGTCTGAGGGCAGTACATCTGTTGTGCTGACATGTCTACTGTGTTGGGGACCATGGATGATGAGGGCCAGCATGGGGGCGGGGGGTAGCAATAGTCTGGCATCATGGGTACAGCAGGAGGGTTCGAGGAGGCTATGTACGAAGTGGCTGTGTCAATGTTGTTAGGAGGTTGCCAGTTACCCTCCTGCATGGCCATCTTTGTGGAGAGGGGAGACAGTGAGCGGCTCTTGGACCGTGTATGGTCGCTGCTCTGTGACCAGTCCGACTGTGATCCTCTTTTGTCCGGGCTACTTTTAGAGGTTGTACGTTTCCTGCAAATTTATATATATATATATATATAGCGTGTACGCTTCTTGCAAATTTTCAAAGAAAAAACAAAACAATAATGATAATCTAAATTTTATTAATTTCACCACAACACCAAACACCTCTAATGAAATCAATGAAAGCACACATGTAAATACAGAAATAATATAAGTGGCATTTTCTATCATAGAAAGCACCAGTTCTCGACATCAGCATTTACAATGGCACTCATATTACATAACCACACAAAGATTCTAAAGTTAATGATCTTCATATACAGTAAAATTAGTTGTTGTTGTTGTTCCCCAAGCTGCCTGGCCGAACAGCCACAAGGCTCCGAGCAAGGCCAAGGCCATAACCGAGCGCCCCCACAGAACCCTGTGCCCCTCAGCAATTATGAAGAGAAAGTTGAGGGGCAAAGGAAAAATGTGACGCTTTGGCTTCCAATCATGGTAGATTGGGAGGTCAATCCACGGAATAGACGCCGTCACTTGAGATCTAGAAAATATATAAGTAAAAGGAACAGTCAGAGTAAGCTATAGGTATGGCAGAGATCGCTCAGTTCTCACTCTGATAGACCAGCCCATCACCAAAAATTAGTTCCATAGCATTGTAAGCATTCTGAAAATCGTATCTAAATTTCCTCAAAGCTGCAAAAGCTTTAATATAATAAATGCAAATAATTTCATACTAAAATAAAGAAGCACGAGGGGTGATTCATTTACCTTTTAAAGTCCTGTTCCATCTCTATGAGATCTCTAAGTACAGTCTGCACTGTTTCAATGTTTGTCTCGACTGCACGACCCAGCTTCCTGTTAAGGCAGAGAACATTATTTGATTTTAAAATATAATTCTTCTTACCAAACATAATGAAACATATAAAGCATTTATCATAAAGCCATATCATTATCATTGTTATCATATTTGCATAACTCTTCCACATTTATCTGTGTAAAAAAAAAAAAAAATAACAGTAGATTGTATACCTGCATATAAATTATCTGGATTTCACCTTCATATATCTATCAATCTATTGCAAGATACCCTAATCCCTGACAGAGTGGTGACGAAAAAACCTCTTCCAAGCTGCCCTGTCCCCCGACAACACTCGTCCTTCCTACCAACCCATCCCCTTCTCCCCAATACATCCCTTAACCTCTTGTCCTGATGTGGCGGCGTCTACGCCGTGGGACCACCTCCCGGAGCTGCCAACCGCGGATGGCTGCCGACCCTCCACGGCCGGAGACAAGATCAATCGACCAGTGGAGGACAACCGGATGCCGGCCGCGGGGAGCAGTTTCGGGAGCCAAACCGTCACAACTATCCCCTGCCCCCTCCCTGGGGGCACGGGTCCTTGGAGCGGCTTCGGTCGCGCCGGGAATTTCCACACCTCTCACACCACACACACACATCACACAGTTTTTCCTACACCGAGAAATGACTCTCCGGCTGTCATTTCTCGAAGACTTCTTCTAGCCGGAGACATTGAGAGCAACCCAGGACCCACGTACACATACATATGTCCAACTTGCTCAAAACCCATCACTTCGAGTCGCCACACTAAGGGTTCAGTTCTCTGCAATGCATGCAGGAACTGGACCCACTTCACCTGTACATCACTTGCCTCCAAGAAACACTACACGAACACCTGGACCTGTTCCTCATGCCCCTCCCTCTCCCAGTCAAATCCCTCGCCTAAAACCCGTCCACCTCTCCTCCCCAACCCACCTAGCCTTTCCATATCATCCACTCCCCCCCCTAAAACCCGTCCACCTAACCTCCCCATACCATCCACATCCTCAACTCAACACACCACACCCCATCCTAATCCATTCCAACCCCCATCTCCTGCTCCCCAATCCCCACCCCCACCTCACCCATCCCAACCTCCAGCCCCTCCCTCACCCCCACCCCATCCTCGTGCAGCAGCACCCAACATACATCGTGCACATAACATTAACATTCTCCAATTGAACATAGATGGCATTAACACAAAGAAACAAGAACTCTCACACTTTATCAAACAACACAACATACACATTGCCATCTTACAAGAAACAAAACTCTGCACATCACAAAAAACACCCACATTTCATAATTTCACCACCATCAGACAAGACCGGGCTGTCGGCAGGGGCGGTGGACTCATCACCCTGGTACACAATGAAATATCATACATAGTAACCAGTGTACAAACCAAATCCCTCCTCCCCCCAAATGATAACACAACAGAAATACAATCAATTAAAATACGCACTGGCAACAAATCCAACATAACCATCATAAACACATACATCCCTCCCGAAACATCCCCTACAGTACCAAATGAATACAGACCACACTTACAACACATCACAAACACCCCACACATCATCCTGGGTGGTGACTTCAACGCCAAGACGTCGGCCTGGTTTGTCGACAACCCCGACACAGACAGAGGGCTGGTACTACAAAACCAAACAGATAACCTCATCATCCTTAACGACATCCATCAACATACTCATATTCCTCACCAAGCCCTCTATAACCCATCATCTCCAGACATCACCTTTTGCTCCCCAGAACTCGCCCTCACAACACCCTGGAGGGTGGTCAGAACCTTAGGCTCTGACCACCTCCCGATCATTATCACCACCAAAACCAGACTCACCCCAGCTAGCCACAAACACACATACACCAATTATAAAAGAGCTAACTGGGAAGCATTTACAAATGAGACAGAACAACACTTCACAACTCTAAACAGTACACCCATCACTAACATCAACAATGCTGTACACATACTCAATAAAACTATCCAAAACACTGACAAGAAACACATTCCAAGAGGTAACAGAAAAAGACACAACCCCAACTTCACACCAGAAATTCAAAAACCTCATCAGACAACGCGACACACTGAAACACTCCCCAGCACCCCACACACAAGACATCACACAACAAATTCAAGCACTCAACACCCAAACTAACAACAAAATACAAGAACAACAAAAACTAAATTGGAATAACTTCCTACAAACACTTGATCACAAAACAAACCCCAAAAAACTCTACAAAACACTAAACAGCATCACACTTTCCAACAGCAACACAACACAATCACATGCTGCAATCACAACAACAGACTCTACTCCTTCATGTAAACAACAAGCAAACACTCTCATCAATCACTTCTCACATGTCAGCCACCTAAAACCTCACAAAGACGACCGACGAGTCATCCGACGTAAGAGACAATTCCCCACAGACCCTGACTATACACCCTTCACCAATCACCAGACAAAGCATATCATCAACAATCTCAAGCACTCACCCGCCTGTGGCCTAGACAACATAAGCAACATACACCTCAGACACCTGGGACCACAAGGCATACAAGCACTCACTAACATATCAAACTACAGCTATTCACACAACACAATACCAGACATTTGGAAGCATGGTATCATCATCACATTCCCCAAACCCAACAAAGACCCCACGCTACCCTCCTCGCACCGCCCCATCACACTCCTTTGCTCCCCCTCCAAAGTCATGGAACGCCTAGTATTACAACTAATTACACCCGACCTACCCCTAGCTCCAACACAACATGGCTTTAGGCCACTGCACTCCACAAACACTCTTCTCACAGACCTTACACAAAGAGCTTTTGACGGCATCAACTCAGCTAGACCACCACACAGATCACTATTAGCCACACTCGACATTAGTAAAGCCTTCGATGCCATCCCCCGCCACAACCTAACAAACAAAATCTACAACACAAACATGCACAACACAAAAAGGTGGCTGGCCAACTTCCTAGCAGGCAGATGTGCACACGTATCTTTTGCCGGTCAGTCATCTAAAATCAGAAACTTTCCAAACGGAGTCCCACAAGGATCCGTCCTATCGCCCGCACTCTTCAATCTGTACATGCACGATATAACTACACCAAATACGCCCCAAATAAACTTAGCCTCCTATGCAGATGACATAACACTCACATGCACACACCATGACCCAAGAAGAGCAACAGATCTCCTTCAACCCTATCTCAATAGGGTTGAATATCTCAATATCGAGTAACCTAAAACCGAGTCAACAATGTTCAGAAGTTGTTAATAAGGCAAACAAAATAATTGGCTTTATAGGCAGGTCATTTGAGCATAAATCCAAAGAAGTTATCCTAACCCTTTACAATTCCTTAGTCCGCCCTCTTCTGGAATACTGCGTTCAATCCTGGTGCCCTTATTACCAAAAAGATATAAACAAGCTAGAACGAGTTCAACGTAGAGTTACCAAAATGATACCTAGCCTAAAGAACAAACCATACGAAGAGCGTCTTAGAGAATTAAATCTATTTCCTTTAACCCAGCGCAGATTAAGAGGCGACTTAATTCAAGTGTTCAAAAACTGTAGTAAGTACTTCACTATCGACCAATCTAATTACACGCGGGGAAACGGTTGCAAAATTATTGGTAAATCTTTTAACTCGCACGAATCTAAGAATTTCTTCTTCAATCGAGTTGTCAACTTGTGGAATGGGCTTCCCCGAGACGTTATAGACTGCAGCACCGTTGATTCATTTAAATTCCGCCTAGACAAATATCTCGCATCAAACCCGCGACTGACTGCGTTTGTAAATGAATAACTTTATCCTCCCCTCAGTTACTAACCCATATGTCCCCTACTAACTTCCTAGTCCTGCCACGTTAGTGGCAGGGCAGTAGTTCCCTTTCCAATGTTCCCTTACCCACTCTAAACCACTGTTTGGACACTTGATCCTCAGTGTTTTGGAGGACAAGCAACCTAGAAGGGTCACTAGACCTGTTGTTGCTTGATTTCCTTTGTACTCCTTTGTACTTTGTACTCAACACACTACATAGCTGGTGCACTACAAACAGACTTAATCTAGCCCCAGCCAAATCCACCGCAACCCTGCTCACAAGCTGGACAGGTGAACACGAATACATCCCTCAACTCACCATAAACAACACACCCCTAACACATACACACACACCCAAAATCCTAGGAGTAACATATGATACTCATATGACATTCAAACAGCACACCACAAACATTAAAAAGAAACTGACACCCAGACTTAACGCCCTCAGGTCACTTGCTCACACAAAATTTGGACACAACAAAGAAACTACCACCACAGTATATAAACAATACATAAGATCAGTGATGGAATACGCAAGCCCAGCCTGGGCTTCTAACCTAGCTGAAACACATCATAAGACCTTACAGACTATTCAAAACAAAGCCCTGAAGATCATTACAGGCTGCACAGCTACTGCACCCACAGATCACCTACATCAAGAAACCAAAATCCTCAAAGTCAAAGACCATCTGGACATGAGAGGCACTCAATTCCTGGCAGCAGCCTCCACGAACCAAGACCACCCACTAAACTACATGGCAACACACCCACAGACACCAAGAAATATCAAAACAACACCTAGCACACGGTATCACACACAATTATTGTCCTCTCTCCCTCCCTGCCCACCCCGAACCAACTTCCAGAAGCACATCCATACTCATATCTCTCGCCAATCCATCCACTCACTTACAGACAACACGCAGCTGCATGCACGACCTTCCGAAATCCATCCTTCCGAATCCTCCCTCCCTCGCGAGGACAGAGTCCACCTGGCCAGGCTGAGATGCGGACACCATCCAGCTCTCCTGAGCTATCAGAAGAGACTGGATGACTCCGTTGTCGACGCCTGCCCGGGATGTAACACAGCACCCCATACCATTAAACACATCATAGAAGACTGCATTTCACACAACCACTTACGCCAACAACATAATCTACACTCAATGAGAGCTCTGTGGGAAAGCCCGATCGTGGCCATGGCCTTCCTCAGGGACTCGGGGCTGTTCGGCCAGGCAGCTTAGGGAACAACAACAACAAGCTCTTTCTCTACCTACCCCTCCTTGTAACTCCTTCCACCTCACTCTCATACACCCTCTTTGCCATCTGCAAACTCCCCATTCGCTCCATGTGACCATACCACCTCAATACATTACTCCAAACATTCTCCACAACATCCACCTAAACACCACGCCTCTAACGTACTTCCTGGTTCGTCAGTCTTGCATCTTTTTAACCAATTTACATCATCCATCCTCTCCACATATCCAAACGATCCAAGCCTGTTTGTATGCATCTCTTCACTGATATTCTTGCTACCCAACTGCCTCCTCAGCTCCTCACTAGGTGTCAGTGGTATTTCCATTACTGTATGTAGATTACGACTATTAGCACCGAAAGAGCAGTCCCTCACCTGACCAGCACTTCCACAACTGTTTTGCTATTATCTTGACCCCTGTGGGGGTCCTAGCCAAAAGCACACCGGGCATACATCTCGGCCGGTTTGCTCGAGTGTGAATAATGCATAACCTTCATTTTACAAGTGACTAATGCATAATATTTGAAATGTCGAGTGAACGAAGGGAATTTAGCCCCCTGAAAATCTCCCAGCCGGCGCGGGGATTTGAACCGTGGTTAGTGACCTCAGTAGGTCCGGTCACCCCAGGTCCGCGCGCTAACCCATTCTGCCACCTCGGACGTTAATAGGTTAGCAGCAACCTTAGTTCTCCTTGAAAGAACCAGCTTGATAGTCTCGTGGATATCATCACGTGATGGGTTTCTTGGACTCGCCATCATGACTATTTTACACAAACCCAAACGTCAACTCGGGTAGCAGAGTAATTGGGTGGCGGGATTTTTGCGAGGGCATTACAATATTCATTTTACAAGGGTGAATAATGCAGAACCTGCATTCTAAGGCAGTGGCCGCGATGTGAGGAAACAAGTCAGCATATAGATATGTCAGCACTGAACTTCCGTTCACCAGCTTCCACTACCCTCTAGTAGCATAAATACAGTCATGATCAATAGTTACGTTACCTATATGAACTAGGATATTTCTGTATATAAAGTAGATGAGAAAATTAGAATCATCATACAAATGTATTGTATGACAGGAGTGTTCTGAAGTGGTGAACTACTGGTCCACAGCTATAACAAATCTCTAAAACATACTTGTTTAGGGCAGCCAGAGCCGAACATCCAGCCTGGTGATCAGGATTGATCTCCAAACACTTCTTGTATCTTGTCTCTGCTTCATCGTCTTTTTTCTCTTCCTCATTTCTAGAATAAAAATATCTTTTGTATTAGATGTCTATCATGGAAGTTTGTGCCTGTTAGATTGTCACATATTCAGGGGGCTAAATAATGAGTGGATGAAGAAATAATAAGTGGCTAGATTAATAAATACAATTATCTGTAGTAATATATTAACCCTTCCTATTCCTGTACCTTAAGTGCTTCTGATCCCTTTATAGTACAGTGCTCTCCCCAACTTCGCAGCTCCCAAGCTCACGGGTATTTAATAATTAATAAAAATAATAGTGTAATAATTATATCAATCTGGTCTTTTGTTTCTCAAACACCCAAGTTCTTCCAGAGGAATTCACTAATGCTTGGAACCTGTTACACCACTATTAAGAAAAACCTTATGAGAGTTCCGTATGGGGCTCAGGGGTCTGGTTAATCTGCTCTACATAACTAACTAACTATTAAGATAAATATAGCATTGTTCATCTGCATTATGAGCTGCAACCAAGGATGTGGCAGCAGCTAAAGATTGTAATAATCAGTCACTGTGCCATTCACAAGATCATAACTTTTCTAGAAGAGAAAAGTCTTGAGCTGTCTCTTCAAAGATTCAACGGAATTCAACTGTCTCCTCGACAGTGGCAATTGATTATACAACCAAGGAGCCACATAGGAAAAGGACTGATCAGAGAAGGAGAACTGCATGATGGCTCCTGGTTCCTCGATACACAGATGATCATCAATGGTTCGCAAGATAGCACCCGGGTGAGCTAACGGACGTTTTAACAATTCAACCACAAAACCACAACCTTGTGAAATTCCCAACATCATGGAAACCTTTGTTGGATAAATGTAAAAGTGATGAAGCACAGTGAGCGTTATTGATTGTCATATTGTCTTCTAAACTCTTTCTATACTTGCCTGTTAATGTGTTAAGCATAATTTTATACCTTATATAACCAGAAATATGTAAAAATAACACTACAGGTTACAGAAAAAACTATGATTTTCTGGAGAGGCCTAGACTTCTAACCAATTTTCCTAACAAGAAGTCCCAACCTCACGAATTCCATCCTCGCAGCGCAAATTCATACTAATATTACTGTGAGGTTGGGGGAAGCACTGTATTAACATAACATGGGGCTGTATTTACATAACTAGACAAAATTGATTTCCATTACCAGAAAAAAATGGGTATATATATGTTAGGTTTCTTCTGTACTGATTGCTGAATAAACTAATTTGGTAGACTCACTAAAAAATATATCCTTGAAGACAAAAGGTGTTCAATCTCCCAAAACAATAATAAATCCAAGAATCTAGAGAGAATGGGGTATAGAAAGGAAGGAACAATTAACCTGCATCCTGAAACGACACCCTACCAAGTAAATAAAACAGAATCCAGAACTTACTGCTTTCCAAGCTCTACCAGGGTCTCACAGATGTACTTGCGAGCGTTGCCGTGTGTGGGGTTGTACTTAAGTGCCTCCTCAAAGTTCTCAACTGCCTTCTCAAGACGGCCCAAATTGGCTAACCTGAAAAATATTTGTCAGTACAGTACTCATATTTGTATCATTAGGTGAAATGCTAAGTGAAGTAAATTCATTCAAGAGAAGCATAGATTTTTTTCCTTACCATCATCCGATTAGATGCTAGAACTGTATTCAGAGTTTAAACATCTGATGCAACTTCATAAAGAATAAATTGTACAAATGTTTGATATATACAATCAAAAATATTTGACGAGATATTATTTTAACTCGCAAACTGTGTCAGGGGGAATGTAGGCCTATATCCGGTATGCATGAGAATTAAGAAAATATTGAGTTTTCTGAATTGGGTTAAAAAGTATATGAACGTCTTTGAAATACATCCGAAGAAGAAGTGGTTTGGTGCGGATAGATGCCATCATTGCCATGTAGTCCTACATGTCACCCAATTTTTATAGACGATTCTAAGCATTGGCACGATTTTAGTGGGGGGTTGAATAGTGCGCCTTCCGTGAGGTTTCCCGCAGTCCATCAACAGAGTCTCATATGAGGCTTGCCGCAGTTTATAAAAGTTAAAGAAACTATCAATAACATGAAACATAAATTATAACTCACAAAGAAAAATCTGGAGTGAGAGTCAAGCTAGATAAAAAAAATAACTCACAATGCACCCTTAGCCACAAATGCTTCAACATTCTCATTATCAATCTGGAGTGCCTTATTGAGACACTGAAAGGCCTCCTCGTGTTGGCCTCTCTTGAAAAACACCACCCCGTCCGCCACCGACTTGTGGGCCCATCGCGCCATCTGGGCCTTACGTAGCGGCTTGTACATCTCACGATCCGGAAACTTTTGCCTGGAAACAAAAATTATTCTGTACATTTTGGTATTTCAATGCAGCTCTGTTTTGGGCTACCTCATTTGTCAAGTTTTAGCAATTTGAGATCAGATTATAGAACATGGTTCCACATCTTTCTAGGTCCACCCCTCCATGCAGCTCCTTCCATATTCAAACACTTGCATCTGATCAAAGGTTCGGCGGATCGAATCCTCACTGTCAAAATGTTATTGGTAGATGTCAAGCCCGGGTATCTTGACATAGTGATTCGTGACAAACGCCTAATATTCATGGCCACCCCTTCTCGGGAATGATGGCGCCTGGCAAAAAAAAAAAAAAAAAAAGTAGATGATAAGTGAGAGTTTTGAGGTCAATGTAAGAGTAAGACAGGGATGCATCATGTCACCTTGGTTGTTTTATATATACATGGATGTAATAATTAGAGAATGTAGGGCTGGATCAATGGGTAGGCTATAGGAGCTAGGCTGGAATCAGAGGGAAGAGTGGATAATTATATGGCTTTTGAAATTATACTTTCTTCCTATACATAATAGCACTGGTAAGCTTTTCAATATGAATTCAGACATATATAGTTCTAAAATACACATAGCTAAAGTTGGTCAAAAAATTGATAAAACAAACTATCGAAAATACTGCAGTACATAAAACACATCCATGACAGTGTGTCTAAAACCAAGATTTTATTTTATTTTATATTTATTTACCTGAGGGTGCCCATAAGGGACGTGTGAGAGAAGATATTGATGTTAAACTTGGCAGCTAGGTGTCTAATGCTGCGAGGGTTGTTGAATGTGGAAAGACGCTCTAGGGCATTAGAGTACGACTTGATGGTGCGCTCCTCCATGTCTCTGTTGTGGCAGCAGGGAAATAGGCTTGTAAATTACTATTGGTTACGTATATATAATTAAAATAAATGTGAATGACTTGATGGCCCTTTTAGTGCCCACCATCTCATGAGAGGTAAAATATGCAGAATCAATAAAAACAAAAATAATAATTCAAGTACACTTACAGTACTGTAAAAATTAATAATGCAAGTACTGTACTGTACAGTCGCGCTAATAAGTGATGTCTCGGCACCAAGTATGTTTTGATCAATAATTGGTATCAGCAATATCTAAGCTAATTTCTTCATATCGAATGAAATATACAAACATGTTCCTACACTTACCCACCCATCTGACAGACATTAATACAGCACAGAGCAAGCCAAACGTAATAACAGCTGGGACATGACTTATTAGCGCGACCATACACTTACTGTAAAAATAATTCTTACTTAAGTATGGCCGGCCTTTCATTAATGGACGTCTTGCCAAGTTTGACCTTATCCTTAATGTGCGGCGGGACAGCAATGCCCTTGGTGCCAACGAGGAGGTAGTCGTCACTGGCATCCACCTCCAGCACTTCCACACACAACCGGGTTCTCAGCAGCCAACGTCCAGCTTCATCACTGTCCGCGGAGTCCGGTTCAGAGTCCTCCACGCGTAGATGGGCCTACAATATATTACCAAGCTAAGAGAATACCCACAAGCCTTGAACACAACAAGATCTGGTTCAGAGTCATTCACACATAATATATATACCGGTATATATATATTTTACTATACCAGTACAGTATACATATACAGTGGAATCTCGCATCTAACGCATTTTGATCTAACGAATTTGCATCTAACGACCCTATTGGAGCTCTACCCGATCTCAATCTAACGAACCAAAATCCATATCTAACGGCAATTATTCTGGGTGCCCGGTATCGAATTTACAAATTTCCCGCCAATCCCTAAAAATTTCCCGCCAATTGCCGATGCGTTAAACACTACCTAGCGTCCCTCCCTCCCCGCCACTGTTCAGGTCAGTCAAGTTTGCGCGGCACCATAGTTGACCTGTTCTAAAGTTGTGCTCGTCTCGCTCCAACATTTTGTTCTACCTTCCGAAGTTGGTGGTGTGTTACGCCTTTCATGATGTCAACCCAAGCATCAGGTACTGGAGAAGGGAGTGGTGAGAATGGAAACATGCATGTAAGGAAGACAAAAGTTCCAGTGAAGAGGGCTACGCGTGTTGGAAAAAAAAATAATAAATATACGGCAGAGGATAAAGCGAAAGTGATTGAACTAATTGACAAAGGCCTAAAGAACTGTGAGATAGTGAAAATAACTGGGTTTCCCGAGGGGATAGTGCATAATATATATATATTACATACATATTAATACATTATTTGAATATATTTTGTCTCAAAATAGCACTCGGAAGGGTAAAAAAATTAAAATGGGGACTCTGTATAAATTTTGGCACCAATTACCATTTTTCCCATTAGGTTATGTATTCATATCTAACGAATCTGGATCTAACGCGATTTTTTCGGCACCTATTATTCGTTAGATACGAGATTCCACTGTATTTACCTAATTGCCTAATTGTATTTACCTAATTGTAGTTTACAGGAGTTGAGCTAAGCTCGTGTTGTCCCGTCTCTCAGTCTACTTTTTATCCAATTTTTTCTTGAAAATATGGATGTTCCTTGCCCCTACCATATATCATTTATTAAAATAAATCAACTCATTGACAGATTTTATGCAATCCCAGCCTTAACCCAATCAGTGCGGGCATTCCGCTATAATAGGGCTCATTCAGACACTCATGATTGCTTAAGTAAGTGCCTGAATGAAATAAAACGTTTACAGGAAAAAACTAGAAGAAAATAGCTTCAAAATTACACTAAACGAGCTTCGTAGCAAGCGGGATTCACCTGCAGTGCTACCACAGACATCGGCAATATTCGCTAATCATTAGCAATGTCGAGCTACATTTGCCTTTGGCAGCACTGCATATATCTTGCGAGATATCAGGTGAGACTCACAGTCCCGCAACAAACATGCCGGAGAGCGGACGGGGGCCTGCCACGCTCCCACTTGTCTCTACAGGCTTTAACTCGGCAAATGCGCAGCCTATGTAGTGAGCACCATCCCGTGGTGCGAAGGTATTTACACTGTTTCCTTCACTAAAATAGTTATTTTACCATAAATATCATTAATACTTATCCATATGCGCCTATTTTACGTTTAATATGAAGATAGTAACATGTTACAACAACAAAACAAGTGGGAAAAGTGTTTTGATGGTCAAAATTGCGAAATGAAAGCGAGTTTCATTCATCAAGTGTGAGCCAGCCTGCTCCATATCCTCTCCTCTCGAGGCTTGGAGATACACTGAAGCCTATCTCTGTATCTCTCCCTCTTTCCCACGCATAGATACACAGATGACCACACCCTACTAGCAACTCGCTAATGTTAGCACGAAAATATACCTAAGAATAAGGGAATAACAGGGAAAATAGGTGATAATTGAAGGGGGGGGGGGAAAAGGAGGGCATGTGGAGGAGTGATATGTGGCATAGCTGAGGGGCAAAAAAAATAAAAAAAATAAAATAAATAAAGTGCTTTCGGGGTGTTTTAAAAAAAAAAAAAAAAATTAAAGCCTAGGATCATAAGAGCCTTCCCACAGTCGCCCAGTAAAACTCATGTGTCTCCCAGCAGCTGCCGGGTTAATGGGCTTTAAATTGCAGTAAATTGTCATGGCGTACCTGAATGGCTCACGCAGTGAGAGGGTTAAATGTAATTCTTGCATAGTATCAATTTCCAAGGCAATTTCCGAAGATAACCAGACGAAGAATCTCTTGAAAATACACAAGAAAAACAAAAAAGTCTATTTTAAAAGACTATTGTGAGGCATTGTCATTGAGGCAATTGTGAGGCATTGTCATGAGCTAAGGTTACATTCATTTGAATCTTTGAACTTTTAAAGCCAAGTTCTGAAACAGCTGAAATATATAATAAAGCATTGTACAGTCTCGTTTGGGTTCGATATTGATTCAAAGGAGACCAATAGTATTAATGCTCACGACTGTACCTGATATCTTACCTTAATGTCGGTATCAGTAAGATCATTAATAATATTTCCAAACTTTGCTTGAACTTTGACCATGTGAAGCAACTCATGTACATGGGTGGACACTCGTACATACAGTACATCACCTCGTTTCACATTCTGAAAATGAAAGAAAACAATGACTTCATGTAAAATAACAAACTTTTGAATGACAGAAAATACTACCATGATATGAAGTTTAACTACCCTACAGTATAAGCAAACTTTCACAAATCATAGTGGTGAGCTGGATATATCAGAGTGAGGGTTGGTGTCCTCTATTACCCATAGCCGTTTCTGACTACCTTTTTTCATCATTTTTATTTCTAAAAAAAAATCTGAGAGTGGTGAAGTCAGTGGGGCCATAATGGTGTGCCCCGTGGTTCCCTAGTGTCTCAAGATTTTTTGCAAACTATTGACTTTACTGGAACATACACTGTAATTAAAATATATAACTTGAAAAATAATTCAAAAGTTACTTAACCCTCTCTGACATATGACGCGATTTTGAGCCTATTAGAGATACTTTAACCCTCCAGCCCCGGCTATGTATTATATATATATTCCTCGAAACCCGGGTGTTTTGGCCGAAAAACGTCTAGGCTAGGCTACCGTATATTCGTTAATCAGACTGCTTCCCGCATTCCCGCGCATCCCCAAGCGTAGCTGTGTTATTTACCTGTAGAATGGCATTAAGTAGAGCTCTCTAAGTCAACTGGTTGAGCTGTGATGATGATTTCATTGGAGATAACTTTATGGCCAAAACAGCCACTTTACACCACTTTTCGATACTTAACAACAACATACAGGCACACACGAACAAGCGACGCTCTCCTTCTTGTGGCCGGAGATGCGGGGCGACGGTCCAGCCGGCTGTTGTTTACATGCGTCGGACCGACGCCTCGCACACGAAGCTCACAGGCTTTCAACCACTGGGCGTTCAAGAGACCATCCGGGTACCTGTTATATGCTTTTTTATGGGCGTTCAAGAGCCCTTCCGTGGTGAGAGGGTTAAAGCCTTTGTTACCATCAGGGGTATTTAGAAACCTTTAGTTTAGTTACTTCAACCTCTGTAGTTGTCTTTGAGTTAGCTGTGGGCAGAAAACTAATTTTGGAGAGGTAATTATATGAGTGAGAGAACTCTATTTCTTATTGCTAATTTGGTAACCTCTGCGTCATATGAGCGTGAAAGGGTTAAGTAGAGCAGATTAACCAGACCACTGAGCTCCATACGGAACTCTCATAGGTCTTCAAAAGTTACTGTTCAAATAAATATAACGAATCAGAGAAAGCATGACTTCATACCAACATATAGCATATTGAATGTTGACTAACCTGGAAGAAAACATTTTTTCTTATATGAATGTCCACCTTCATGAAGTACTCAAGAGGTGGCTGATTGTTGAACCGGTCTGAAAGGTAATAATAATAATAATAATAATAATAATAATAATAATAATAATAATAATGTTCAGGTTACTAATATAGCGCCATTCTCTACAACTCTCATATAATACTGGAGAGACATTTTGATCATATTTATGGGGGGGGGGGGGTAATTTTTTTTTTTTTTTTTTTTTATCTTTCTCTCCTTTTCTCTCTTTCCCTGGCTTGTATCCATTCGGCCCCATTCAGCCGACTGTTTTAAGACATTTATCCCCATCCAGGTGTCGATTTCTTCCTGGTGAGCAATAGCGAGCCAGCATTGTATGGAGAAATCCGTCTTCGCCGGAGACATTTTTCTATCGAAAAATTTACAAATTTAGCTTGCTGTCAAAACAAAAATATATATATGCTGGCTCGCTACCGCTCGCCAGGAAAATATTGACACCTGCATGGGGGTAAACCTCTTAACACAGTAGGCTGACTAGGGCCGAATGGATAGAAGCCAAAGAGAGAGGGAGAGAAAGAGAAAAAAGGCGAGGTGGGCTCCCTTAACGGATTAGTGTAAACAAAATATTCTTTAAAAAATGGCAAATACCGATATATTCATATCTACCACTGCATAATACAAGCAAAATGTTATACAACAATAATGTATTATTTAAAATAGTAAGTTATGACCAAATGCCATGTTAATAATAGTATAATTTATCAAGCAATTTTGATTAGTTCTTTTGCCTTTATATTGTCTTTGTCCAAGTTTTGGTTTGTTTATTTTGCAAGTTTTACAATTTTATATGTTACAGCATGCCAAACTCACCCATACAACCATAAGGAACGTCTTCTTCATCCTTTAAGTCGGAAATTTCTCGCGATCTAAATAAACTTGAACTCTTTTCACTAATGAAGTCAATGAGTTCCTTTTGGGTCAAACTACTCTGCTTGCTGAAAAACAAGAAATAAAATTATTTCTAATATATATATTGATAAATCTAGATATACAAATAATTTAAGATAACTAAATACTGTACAGACCTGAGAGTCTTTTGCTGGAGACCCCAAATGGGCCTAGGTATCTGGGTCATCTCCTGGGTGACCTAGATGGGCAAGAATGTAGTTACCGGGTGTACCGCCCGTCTTGTTTACACTACGCGGACGCTCACCATCATGTTCCCGTCTATTTTGACTGCGTTTGGATACAAAAATACATTAACCTAACCAAACAACCTAACCTAACCTAACCTAACCTAGTATTATAGATTTATAAGTATTTATAGATGATTTATGTTGTATGTCGGTAGTGGTACACCCGGTAACTACATCCTTCCCCCTAGATGAGTGTGATATACTGTATATATACTGTATATATATTTTTTTTTCCCTGTGTTGTGTCGGCCACCCCCAGCTATGGGGTATGTGACTGAGTATACACTATATATAAATACATACAAATGTGTAACATAGTCAAGTACAATACCGTACATTTCACATTACTGTACTGTACTGCAAATAGTACCAAATTTGAAAATACTGTATGTATACAAGGCATCCCACGTTACAAAATTATCTCAAAATTATAGTAGGTATATACAGCAAAGAGGTACTGTAAATGTTACACATGTGCCCAACACATATACTGTACATATATTTTATCACACAACTAAAATACTACAGTTCAATCAAATTGTTTACCAAAAGTGTACCAATTAATTGTCTGCAGTTGCAACATATTATTCTTACATACAATCAATACATATGATCGAGAACAGCCCTCAAAGTTCAAACAAACTACAGTACCGGTACTATTTTCTAATTACTATAACAGAAATTGGTAAGATTAGTAGTAGTGGGCGTACCACTACCGACATACAGCATAAATCATCTATAAAACATTAACCTAACCTAGTACTACATGAATACTAGGTTAGGTTAGGTTGTTTGGTTAGGTTAATGTTTTATAGATGAGTTATGCTGTATGTTGGTAGTGGTACGCCCACTACTCCTAATGTTACCCAGAAATTTTATCTTTCCTCAAATACAGTACACTAACCTTATTTCCGGAATGCGAGCTTTGTAAACTTTGTAATCAATTTCCTGGAGATTGAGTGCCTGGACATCATGAGGGTGAGAGAGAGTGAGCTGCTTGAGAAGTTGGTGACCGTGGAAGTTGATGGACCGAGTCACCATATTCCGACATAAGGGGTCTGTTCCCGTCATCTTGACTGCAATTCTGAAATTTGAGATTTAATTAGACGGCAAAATACAGCAAAGCAGCTACATTGCCCAACATAGGACGCTAAAGTCTAAACAAAATCTATCATCATAGTACCAGTAATAATATGCCGCTGGCCGTGGCATAGTTAGTAGCGCATCTGACTGCTGATCGAACGGTCGGCAGTTCCAGCCCTTCCCGTGCCATTGGCAGACGCCAAGAGTTTGGACACTCAGGTCACGTGATTCGTAGCACGGTAGCAACTGTCTTGTAAAGTCCCTGTTGTTGTTGTTCTACAGGCTGTCTAACCTAACAGGGGATGGATGTAGAGTTAGGGCGTACGGTTGTTATGTTTACATAGGGCGATCGCCGTGGTTAACTTCGCGTCTATTTTGACGGCGATTTTTTTCGGTTATTTGCCCCCTGCTGGCAATATATATGATGATGACAATATGTCATGGGGGTGGGGGGCCCTCAACATATTATTGTATCTAATGGCATTAAAAATAGACGGGAACATGATTGCAAAGGTCCGAAACCTCCCCCGCCGCCGTCATGTTAATATTTGTCGATCGCCGTGGTTAAGTTCGCGTCTATTTTGACGACGATTTTTTTCGGTAATTTGCCCCCTGTTGGCAATATATATGATGATGACAATATGTCATGGGGGGGGGGGGGGAAGGGGGCAAAGCCCCCCCCCTTCAACATATTATTGTATCCAAAGGCAGTCACAATAGACGGGAACATGATGGCAACGGTCCGACGCCACTACGCGTAGTGTAAACAAGGCTGGCGGTACTTAACATTCTTGCCCCGAACAGCCCTAAGGTCCCGAGCAAGGCCAAGGCTATAACCGAGCCGTCCGCCGTCCGAGCGCCCCCACAAAACCCGGTAAGGATGTAGTATTCAGCCTTGTTTTAGTTGTTTACACTACTCGCAAGCTCGCGATCATGTTCCTATCTATTTTGACTGCCGTGGAATACAATAATAGATTGAGGACTCATCCCCCATCATGCCCATGACTTACTATCATCATCAATATATAAGGCGGGCGGTACGCTCGAATACTAGGCCTACATCCTTGCCCCCGTACCTAATGACAAAAGTACCGCGTATTTAGATGACCAAGACTAGGCTATGCCATGTATATATGACATAATATGAGTGGGTTAGTGGGATTAACAAAGGGGACATGACAAATGTACTAAAGCTCAGTGATAGCCAAAGAACTCGTACCAATGGTTTCAAATTAGATAAATTTTGTTTCAGAAAAGATACTGTATAGGCAAATATTGGATTGGTAACAGAGTTGTAGATGGGTGGAATGGACTACCAAGTGCTATATAGGCTAGTGGGATCAAAAACGGTAGGGAGCTTTAAGATAAAATTGGATAAGCATATGGACGAGAAGGGTTGGGTGTGAAGGGGGATCAGCCGGGTTGGGTCAATCAGCGTTCTGCAGACCCCCGTAATCCTGCGTTAATCTCTAACCGTTTTGGTAAGATGATCCTCAGGGTATTAGAGTGTTGAGCCTATAATTGGGCTTTGTAATTGGGGTTGTGTGAGACAGGGATCTGCCTTGCTTAGGCCAATCGGCTTTCTGCAGACTCCCATTTTCTTATGTTATTATGTTCTTATATAGCCTAGCCTAGGCCTATATCAATATTCACTAATTTCACTTATTCAGAACGTAATCAGTATTCAGTCGTAATGTAAACAAGACGATAGCCTAGTCGGTTCAATGTTATTTTAATACCACAAATTTTGTTGATATATTTGAAGATAAATATTGAATCTATATGCTCTAAAGATCATAATAAAATTGTTTTAACCCTCGGCAAAACCTAGGCTAATAAAAAATTATGGTACTAAAATGTCTTTTTCGTAACAAGGTTGTCAATACGGTACTTTCAGTCATCAATAGCTCTAAAGATCATATGAAAATGTGTTAAACCCTCGGAAAAACCTAATATAAAAGTATGGTACTAAAATTTAATTTTCGTAACAAGGTTGTCAATACGGTACTTTCCCGTTATCAATGTACAAATCAAGCTGAAGATTGCAGAGTAAACACCATAGACTTCATCGACTTTTCTTTCACCTTCGTATAATCGACAACCAATTTTATTTTTTGTTATTAACCCGGGAGCTGCGGGGAGACTCTTAAGAGTTCCCCCGGCGCACTGCGGGAAGACTCTTAAGAGTCAGAGAAAATAAAAATCAACTTTTGACATCGAAAAAAAAAAAAAATTTATATTTTTTTTTTTTTTATTTTTTTTTTTTTTTTTGGCCCCTGGGCCATGCAAAATCTCAGTCCTCTACCTCCCCTCCTTCCCCACTTTCCTCCTCTCCTTCAGTTATCACCTATTTTCCCTGTTATTCCCTTATTCTGAGGTATATTTTCGTGCTAACATTAGAAATCCGATTGGAGGGTGTGGTCATCACTGATAGCAAGCGAGTGCAAGAGAGAGAGAGAGAGTATCGATCGACTGCGTCTCAGTGGCCTTGGGGGAAATTGGCGGGAAAGCAGATTGCCTCACCCATACATTATACAACTCGCGGGCTATATCTCCGATTTTGACCATCCAAACGCTGTTTTCACTCGTTTTATTGTTGTTTCAGGTTAATACCTTTATAATCAACCCATAATAGGCGCATATGGATAAATATTAATGCTATTAATGGCACAATGAATATTTTAGTGACGGAAACACCTCAAATACGTCAGCACAGGGGGACGTTTCCAATTACCCCCATGCGCACTTCAGAGGTTAAGGGATTAGTACTCAACCAGCGGGGGTGTGGGGGCAGCAGCCCCCACCCATAATACTAGGTTAGGTTAGGTAAGGTTGTTAGGTTAGGCTAATGTCTTTTCAAATCACTATCGGGGAGCGAGCGTGTCTCAACATCGATCGATAGGCCTAATGAGGAAAATAGGTTTTCCCGAGATTTCGAATTAGGCTAATTACAAACACTATATATGTGGTGATGGGCTGGTCTATCAGAGTGAGAACTGAGCGATCTCTGCCATACCCATAGCTTACTCTGACTGTTCCTTTAACTTATATATTTTTTAGATCTCAAGTGACGGCGTCTTTTCCGTGGATTGACCTCCCAATCTACCAAGATTGGAAGCCAAAGTGTCACATTTTTCCCTTGCCCCTCAACTTTCTCTTCATAATTGCTGAGGCCCTGAGGGGCACAGGGCCCTGGGTGGGGCTTTGGTTTCCCGGGCGTTTCCGCACCCTCCTCAGCTCCCCGCCATGGAGTGGCTTCAGTCACCCAGGCTTTATTGTGGTCGTCAGGGAGGGTTCTGTGGGGGCGCTCGGTTATGGCCTTGGAATTGCTCGGGGCCTTGGGGCTGTTCGGCCAGGCAGCTTGGGGAACAACAACAACTATATATTGGTGCAAATGACCAATTTTGTTTATAAAAAACACCCGGAAAATTTGTTGTATATATTAAAATAACATTTTTCCGCCTAGTCCTACACCCACTAGGCCTAGGCGGCCCTAGCCTAACACAATTCTACAAAATTGAAAATTATTTCTAGCCAATTCTAGGCTAGGCTAGGCCTATTTTTCCTATCTTCAGCATAGGCCTAGCCGCCTAGCCCTAGGCTACACAAGCCTTAGAACAGCCTAGCTTACCCAACTAAATAGAACATTTTTAGAGAACCTTTCCCAAACTGAAAAAATCGGCTTCCAACAACGCTTATGATCTGCACCGGACAAGCCATATTGGCCACAACGTCAACTACATCTACAAGAATATTATATCACAAGATGCTTTATATACTACTGTATATACTCTGCAACATCCAAATAATGTTATCTGCCCTCACCATGAAACACCATTCCATACAAACAATGACGCCAATGCACAGCTCCGAGCCTCGAAGCTGCTGAAGCTTGATTGTTTACATGAGGAGCCGTCTTCAAGGAGAATGCCAAATTGCCAATTTCCTAACAGTGGCCTCCATCTTGGACTACAAGTAAAGGATAATATGTAACTTACTAAAATATATGATTGTTATCAAAACCACAGTAAAATAGCACCGAAATAAAGTTTATCAAGGCAAATATAACAAATCAAAGCAACTGAGGGCCTCTTATGCTGTCCAGAGTTATCTCAATTGATTCCTCATCTCGTGTATAGCCGTATAGGCTAACCAACGGAAGACTATATAGTTTATGTAGTTTAAGACTAATATGAAACCACGAAAACTAGACAGAATGGCAGCTATATACACTAAGCTGGGCGAGAAGGGCACAAGAGAGCAGCCCTCGATCCCTGCGCCCCTATAACCACCCAAACGTGCATGCCGATAGCATGATCCTTCCTAAACTGCACAAAATCGTCTAATTATAACTAGAATAAAATTAAAAAGATGAAAACGCTGTGTTTAGGAAAATTAAATGTAGTGGGTAACGTTTCCCTTTGACAAGCTTTATCAAGTCAGCCCTGGTGGTAAGGGTACAGTACGTGACTTCTTATCAACTCTGCGTAATCAGAGTGGTATCCCCCCCCCCCCCCGTATAGTGGTACAATGCTGGTCGAAATTTCTATCTGTCTGTCTAGAGTCTAGACCGTTCGACGGATTTCACCAAACTTCACACAAACATTTGGTGGGTGTATGCAACGGTCAATCAAAATAGATTTGTTGAACTTGTGCAATAGTTAGGCCCTAACTATTGCACAAGTTACTGTTAGGGTCCTTGGTAAAAAGTATGGTTTTACCCCCCCCCCCCCCCCCCCCAGTGATGATGGTTAGTAGTAGTGATGATGGTTATAGTAATAGTAATGATGGTGACAGTACTAAAGTTGATTGTAAGATGATGTGATAATAGTAGTGATGATGGTGATAGTTGTAGTGATAATGATGACAGATAGTGAAGGTGATGTTGACAGTATAGTAGTCATTATAGTGACAGTACTATAGATAGCGCCAACGAACTTGAAAAACAATCATGACCCTAGACCTAGCTCTTTGTAACTCAAAAGGGCCGAGAGCAAACTGGATGTAAATATCCACAACTATTTCCTGGTGGACTCTACCCACATGATAGAAACTTCAGCCCGATTGCTTTAATTAATTTTGAGTTAACACAAATTAAGGGGTCAAGATTATTGTCAAGTTCGCTGGCGCTAACTATAGCCTAGTAGTAGTGATCATGCTGAGTAGTAGTGATGATATGATAGTAATGGTGATGGTGCCTGTAGTAGTGATGATCGGTGACACTTGTAGTCTATCTATCTATCTATCTATCTATATGCACAGGCCCAGTCCCCACTTTTAATTTTTAATTTTTATTTTCTATTTAATTCTATTTTATTATTTTTTTGTTCTTTTTCTTGGGGGTGACCGACTCAAGACAGAGCAAGAACAGGGAAAACAAAACAAACCCACTAATAAACACAGACAAAACACAAATTCACACACATCTAGGTCACCCAGGAGAAGACCCAGAGACCAGGGTCACCAAGGTCGCTCCAGAAATCTCCCGGCCCCCGACCACCCGGAGAGGTTCCGATCTCGGCAGGCAGACATGCAGCGGAGACGAGGCCACGAGCCCGCCCACCACACTTCCAGGTGCACCCTTCATATTAATCGTCTCCCCGGGCCAGGTGCCTGATGGACTATTATCTAGTCCAACTTGCGCCCGACCCCTTCCCCCAAATGATCACGTGTTCACTCAACTATTCACACTTGTAGTGAAGATAGTAATAGTGATGATGGTGATAGTAGTAGTAATGATGGTGATAATAGTAGTGATGATGGTAACTCATCGCAGAGTTGGGTATGCCGCTTTGATATTGGGCAATGCGGCATGTCTACTTTATTAATAATATTTATTGTGTGTATGTGTGTGTGAAAGAGATAGAGTACGCACATAAGGTTACTATATTGTATGTCCTATGTCCCCTTAATTAGCCTATAACGTGTGCATAAGCTAAATGCCGTGTATGAAGTGTTGGAGATCCCAAGTAGTAAATGATCCGCTATCATAGGCTCATTTAGATTAGATAATGTCCAGTGAGCAGTAAGACACGGTGAACAGAGGATACCAACATCTTTGAAATATTTAATCAGATAATGTTCTAATTGTAGCATATGAAAGTGAACTAATAGCTCAAACTCCTGATGGGTAAGGTTTCAATATTATGTATATTTCGGATAACCCATATATATAATTGACCACATACTACTTACAGTGTAGTAAGGAGTGGAAGTTCAGGCCCGCATGAAAGAACACAGTCATAACGTAGGTGTCTCACCATCATTTGTAATTGTGGATTTCTTTACAGTCAGAGAATCCGAATATAAAAATATTCTGTAATGTAGAACAGTTTATCAACTTTGAGTAAGCAGAGTGGTATTGTTCCCCATATAGTGGTACTTTTTGGGGAGACCAGAGCTGAGAGCAGTACTCCAGTCGTGGTAGGACCAGTGACTTCCACAGTATGTTAACACTGGAAGTCACTGGTCCTACCACGACTGGAGTACTGCTCTCAGCTCTGGTCTCCCCAAAAAGTAGGAGAAATAACAGAAATTGAAGCCACCCAGAGGACATTCACCAGTAAAATCCATGGGTTTCAACACTTTAACTACTGGGAGAGACTCAAGGAGCTGCAGCTGTACTCACTTCAAAGACGTAGGGAGAGATACATCACCATCTACATCTGGAAGATTTTGGAAAAAAAGGTACCAAATCCAAACATCCAAGAGACTCAACACCAAAGGCGAGGGAGGCTGTGCTATGTGAGGACTACGCCGGGATCAACAACAAAAATCAAATCCCTGATCCATCACAGCTTTGCATACAATGGAACCAGACTGTTCATCTGTATACCAGCCCCTCTCAGGAACATGACCGGGGTGTCTCCAGACACCTTCAAGAAACACTTGGACATGTGGCTGGCCAAAATACCGGACCGGCCACCAACACCAGGATACCCCAGCACCAACTCCAACCGACTTCTGGAATGGAGAGTGGAAGAAAGGGAGCTGCCTGGTCGCAGTGGAGCCCCAGCTCAACTGTGTCACTAACGGACGGAATACAACTAAGTGTAACTAAGTGTAAGTGTAACCCTGCCAGCTGAAATGACTGTCATCGTCGTCATCATCGTCCGTGTGTCCCGAAACTCCTCCTAGACCTTTGGAAAAAATTTCACCAAACTTCACATGTAGGCCTAGGCTACATTTGGTGGGACAATGCAACGATGAGACAATGGGGATAGTAGTAGTGATATTGGTGATGTTGGTGATAATTACTGGAGATGTCGCCCCTAATCTAACTCGCCCCGCATTTGTATAAGGAACTTGCCCTGTTTTGGATAGGTTATACTATTTATATGAGGTGCTTTCAGAAAATACTACTGCATATGCAAGAACCAACTAAGAAGTGTAAAAGGCACTTTTCACATGAAACTTGGGTCACTATTTCTTGGGAAACCGCTTATTATCATCATAGCTATTAACCTACAATATGTTATTACCCAATAATTATTGGTTTCTTTCCATCCTCAGAGGTAAATCGCACCATGAGTCAAGAGTCAACTGGATCCGCTGCACTTGAAACTCTAAATGCAGCAACACTTGCACAAACAGTAGCCAAGAAACAACATGATATTAAGATGCAAGCAATGTCCACGGGTGATGGAACTAAGATAACAGGGAATAAAATTATGAATCAAGAGAGTGAAGAATCTATGAGTGGCCCTGATGGAAGAGGAAATAATATCAAGGAACTCAACAGCTATAGAAACAATAGTAAAAAACAAGATGAGGAACGTGTGCAGCTGAAGAAGGAGCTGGGTCTGGTAGAGGGTGTAGCGATGATTATGGGCATCGTGATCGGCTCTGGGATCTTCGTGTCTCCCAAGGGCGTCATCTCCACTGTGGGTAGTGTGGGTCTCTCTCTCATAGTGTGGGCGGTCAGTGGAGTTATAACCATCCTTGGGGCCTTGTGTTTTGCTGAGCTAGGTATGAACTAAGTTTATTTATTTGCTATCATTCTAGTGTACGGTCGCGCTAATAAGTCATGTCTCAGCCCCAATTATGTTTTGATCAATAATTGGTATCAGCAACATTTAAACATGATTTCTTCTTTTTGAGTGATATATAAAAACATATTCCTAAACTTACCCACCCTATTCAATATTAAAACAGCACAGAACGAGCCAAACGTAATGACAGCTGAGACATGACTTATTAGCACCACTGTACACCCCCACCATACCCCACAGGGGCCCACACACAAATACAATCTTACAGTGCTCTCAAGCAAAACAATAATTGTATACAGTATACACACTTAGTCTGGCTTTGAATCTGAGTTGCTTTATGTCAGTTTAATATAAGGGAACTTCTCAGTTGCATAAACATTGTTCAAATAATGTGATTGATTGAAAGCGAGGTGGGCTCCCCTAAGAACGAGGTGTTACTTACTTAATTGCATAGCCACATAATTATGGCCTCGCGTCCAGCTATTGATCGCACTATTTTGACACAACTTTCATCTAATGATAATGTCGGAGAGGTTGGGAGAGAGGTATCCTGACTAGGATTCGGACACACTCACTCATGTAGGCCTATGCTTGTGAGAGTTGATACAGTGCCCAACTCTTACAAGCATACTTGAGTGAGTGGGTTCGAATCCTGGTCAGGATACCTCTCTCCCAACAATTTTCATATTGTGAAGAATTGTTATCATTGTCAACTATTAAGAGTCTGCATGTTAGTGCTACAAGTTGCATATCATGTCATTTATGTTTTTGTTTTTGAGCAAACAAAAACATCATATGTAACCTGGTACCTGAGACGGCATTATTTGAAAAGCAAGTTCTGTGCTTCTCTTAGGTACCCCTGATGGCTGCTCCCCATGCTACAGGCACTATGGCTACAAGATGCTCGGTAACGTCCCTGTTAAGTCTCACAACCCTGAAATCCTCTCCAGGCTCTCATTCTAGGGTTTATTAGGTCTACCGACTGCCATCCTTCCCTTCACTTCCATACTATTAACATGCTTTACCCAATCATATTCATACATTTCTTCACATCACTAATCCACTGCAGTCTGACAGTAAACATCACCTCACCAATACACTCTATACTAAGTCACTCTCATTTCTGCTCTCGTTGGTCCCTCTCTCACTGTGCATTACACACCCGCCTCCCCATACTCAAACCAGCAGGCTCAAGTCTATAGGTATCTTCTTGAATTGCCCACGTCTCACTACCCCAACACAGTACTCTTCTCACACAAACAGCATTCAGGTTCATCTGTGGCGGGATAGACTCCTTGTTGTAGATAGTAGTAGCAATTTTTGTAATACTTCTTATACACTTGTCTGCCTCTTTCAACAGAGCTAGCCTTTGCACCACTGTGGGAATTACATTCACCCTGCTGTAAATACTTAATTGAAAATATACCCACCTGACAAACATTTTGTTTTTATTGGAACGACAACAATTTCTACTCTCTGAAGTCGTCTTAGAAACACTCCATATACTGTAGGCACATATCCCAAATGTAGACTTATTCCACCCTATAGGCTCAGGCATGTGACAAAGGTAAAACCATCCAAATGAAAGTGTGCTAGTGACCTTTCTAAGAGACCTAGAAACGTAAATATCAGATGTTAAGCTTCACTAGAGTACATACTAATTATTTATGTATTATTACTATATATAATAACATTATATGTGGTCTACCTAATTTTATGAAGCATTTAATTATTTTACTTTAATGAAAGGAATAGGACTCTAATAGATTAATAGGGTAATGTGACTGTATACTTTGTTTCTTTTCAACTGACGGTAAATTGCAAAGTTCTCATCAAGATTTCTCAGATATGTTGTTGATTTTGTAGTGATGTATGGTGCTAATTATATAAACTTGGTCTTAATATGATGCAGAGACATAGTAGTTTCATATTCTTCCATTAACTATCGAGAAATCAGTTGCTATGAGATTCAATTTACCGTCAGATGAAATGAAACCGACTATAGTGATTTCAGGTCTGGTCAGGTGAGGTGAACGCATTGAGGGATAAGCCTTTACTACATTCTACTTTTCCTGTCTTTCTGAAGAGTGGAGAGAGTTGGAGAGAGAGGAAGCTGTTGGAGTGGTTTTGTTATGTACGTGTGTTATTAGTCTGTATACGTCGTCGAGGTGTCCCCCGACTGGTAATAATCAAAAGTTCTCCATTATTTTGGTTTCCACCAGGTACCATGATGCCAGAGAATGGCGGGACATACAACTACATTCACCAGTCCTTCGGTCCCCTGCCGGCCTTCCTCACTATCTGGGTGACGGTGATGGTGAGGAATAGTGCAGGGCTGGCGGTGGTGGCCTATACCTTCGCCTACTACCTTGTGCAAGCTGTCCTTCCTGGCTGTGAAACTGTGCCTCAACTGCCGGTCAAGCTTATTGCTCTGGTGGTGCTTGGTATGTCGTCCCTATTGTTCCCCTTTTCTCTCATGCTCTTTCTTTCTGTCAGCCCAATCTTTTTCCATTCCCGAATTTACCTCCCGCCCTTTTCTCTCTCTCTCTCTCTCTCTCTCTCTCTCTGTCAGACATATTTTACCCTCTTGCTCATCCTCTTTCTTTCACTGTAATTTATCTCTCTTTTCCCAAATCGCTCATACTCTTTCTTTCTGGTGACCCTCTCTCTTCCCCTTCCCTCACTTTCTTCCTTTCTCTCACACGCCTTCGCCCTAACTTGCAAAAAACTTGGAACTTCAAGAGGATACTCACTTCCCCATGGAAAGTGAGTAACCAGCACAATTCCCTTGTGCTTTACTGTTTTCGAACTGCCTGTGAGAAATACTCTCTCTCTCTCTTTAGAACCTTTGTTTGCTACATGGCATCTGTCCTTTTCCCAGCTGTGACACACTGCATGATAATACCTTTGACCAGCTCCTTGCCTACAGTTTTGGTGGTTCTTGGTAGGTCAGTAGGCTACAACCTTACTACCTTAGAATCTCACTACTTCAACTTGCTATAGATTTAGTTAATTGATATCCCGTATTTAGCGTTGCATGACTGTTTTGTTTTATGTACTTACTAGAGCAACATGATTAATTTTACGGACTTTAGATACACCAAGAAAGGCGAACACTGGTCAGCATAAAATGTGCAAGACAACCAATCGATTGAAATCTTCACTCCTAGGGTTCCTCTCCTGGGTGAACTGCGTGAACGTGGTGTGGGCAGCCAAGGTCCAGAATGCCTTCACCGCCTGCAAGATAGTGGCGATGATTCTGATCATCGTGCTGGGTGTCACATATCTAGCACAGGGACGTAGCGACAATTATGATCACGCCTTCGAGGGGAGTGACTGGGGAGTCGCGGCCATTTCTGCCGCTACCTACCAGGCCCTTTTCTCTTACGCTGGCTGGTGAGAGAGACGTTCATTGCTTTGGGGTTAATTGACTTGACTTGATTCCAAATTATTTGCCTTCACTTGAATTGGCATGATATTATAAGTCTTCATTCAAGTTTTGCTTCGATAAATTTTAATCGACTTGGTTAGAGGATAAATTATGTGTCTTAACTTAACAGCCTCTTTATCATATTTCACAGAATGAATGTGGGGAGATTGTAGACACCAATCGAGCAGGGCAATACCCAGGGTATGATTCATAGGCATGTTATAAGGAGTTGCTGGTACCCCTGCTTCATTTGTATGGCTTCCCTCACTGTTTCTGTTTGTGTCTCACCTACATAGAGAGTAATGCAGCTAGGTCTCTCACAAACAAACTCCTCCTATTCATTTAACTCCCAATTAACACCAAACACCTCCCAATGAAATTAATGAAAGCATGTGATCCTCCAGGGATATATATATATATATATATATATATATATATATATATATATATATATATATATATATATATATATATATTTATATATATATATATATATATATATATATATATATATATATATATATATATATATATACAGTATATATATATATATATATATATATATATATATATATATATATATATATATATATATATATATATATATATATATATATATATTGAGAATATATCACAAATACACGTGAGCCACTAAATGTTTCTAGTCTCTCAGTGGGGATCGAACCATCGACCATCAGAACGATAGCCGACGCTTAATCAATTACACCACCATATATATATATATATATATATATATATATATATATATATATATATATATATAGAGAGAGAGAGAGAGAGAGAGAGAGAGCATGCCACCTAAGGTAAATAGAGGACAACAGATGGTCATATGCATATAATTTATTTCAATAATTTACGATGCTTAATATAAACTTATCTATTATGTATGTATGAATTGTTTATATATAATTCGAAACATACGCAGCAAGGAGGTCTACTAAGATAGTGTATCGTTATCGACCTTCTCATCAGGGTGTGATAAGATTAATATACCGGTATATATATATATATATATATATATATATATATATATATATATATATATATATATACTGTATATACCGGTATATATATATATATATATATATATATATATATATATATACAGTATATATACACGAGGGGTGATTGATAAGTTCGTCGCCTGAGGTAGAAGGATATGAGTTACAAAATTCAATTTTTATTCACTTAGACCTACAGTTCAACCTTTTTAAAGATTGCATGCATAGTATGAAATCTCTAACAATATTTGTCTTTCTGTTACAGATAAATGAAAGTCATGAATGTTGTCAATGTATTCCTGTGTTAACCCTTTCATTCCCGCAAACCCTCTCTATTATGTATAAAATCGTCCAATAATAGCCAAAATACAATGAAAGAATGTGCAATGGTGTACAGAATGCGTTAATTTATTGTGATCTGGCCCACAGGGAGAATCTCTGCTACGTTGTGGAAGAGATCAAGAACCCAGACAGGTTTGTGTATATTTATTTTTTGTATTATTATTGCTGAGTGAGTCATCAAGAATACCCAGGCCCCGGAAACACAGCACCCACGGATTAAAGAGCAAGACACGCAGGCTCAGGACACCCAGCACCCAAGGATACGATCGACGATTTACATACTCCAAACTTGAAAATCAACTAGGTACCTATGGGAGAACGACTGTCCTGCCCCCTCCCAGACGCATGTACCTACAGTATCATCCCGCCCCTCATGAAACTGAGATTGATAGCCCCCAACCTGGAACCAAGATCAAAGAAGCCGCGACCCCTGATTGGCCAGTCAAAGCATCCGGCACAGACTCCCAACTTTCACCAGCATCAGCCCGGGGAAAACCTGGATTCAAGATTAAAGGCACCGAGAGGGATTACATCTCGTTGGATGATTGGCCCTGCCCAGTACCGGTACCATTGAAACATTCTCCGATCCCGGACTAGTTCTTATAAGGGCCGGATTCGCCCTCAGAAGCTCACATTTACCAAGAGTAGCACCAAGTTTTCTCCCTCCCTCCCTCCCTAAGCAGCAGCACTCTAGCCTGGTGGATGGACCTGGCGACTTGAGAAATTTACCGAGAAAGAACAACAGACATTGTGCTGACAACTCTCCTTATGAAAAAGATGATGAGACTATGTCTCACCTGCCACAGCCACCCCTAGATGGTACACAGCCCAAGGAATGTCAAGAGCTAAGCGCACTACAAACGCTGATCTCACCTGACGACAACTTTAAACAACTTAGCAGAGAGTGGAAGGAAGAACTGCCCAGAACCCTCCAAGCCAGGCGAGAGGGTACACCGGTGTCTGATGACCCGTCTGAGTACTTGTAGTGGCCGCCCCTGTTCCGGAACTTGGAGTAATTCCTGCAGTAATAGCCAAAGCCAAGAGGCGACATGATCTCAACCACCGCTCCTGTCCCTGTTCCTGATGTAGCAGCAACCCCTGCAGTAGTAGCAGAACTCTAGAGCCACCATGGCTTCGACCACCTCTCGTCCCTTGTTCCTGCCTCCCTGTCAGACATCAAACCAAGACATTGTTGTATGTTCCTGTATCCTAATTCTGTGTATTGTGATCGTAACTGTTCATTTTTTGTGTTTGTTCTCTATTGTATAAATTAACCATATCGTGAAGATCGATGTCTTCCTACTTCCCTGTCAAGTTCACCCACTAAGTGCTAAATAATATTGAACTTAATTATTATCATTAGCATTAATATTAATTATTGTTATTATTATTATTATTATTATTTTTTTTTTAAATTATGCAGTCAATATATTTTATGATCATGAACAGTCTAGGCTGAATGATTTCAGTGAGACTAAAGCAAAGCTGGTATTGAAAAATAGTAGACATTTCAGAGGGAATTTACATTTCATTAAAGAACTTAAAAATTAACACCTGGTCAGATAACTCTTACCACAGAGCTGGTTGTCCGGGCAGCACACCACTGAAAAGTCCCAAAATCGAGGTTAACACAAAACACTTTTCTTTAATCATTAATAACCCTTCAAAAGCAATGATTCATTACAAATAAAAACTCGACAGAAAGATAAGAGGCGTGACAAACCCGAAAAGAGATGAGGGTTGACAGGAGGTGTGCTGCCGAGTTCGGACAAGCAGCAACCGAGGTAAAGCGAAGGGTGCACATGGTATGCTTACTGAGAGGGTTAACAGAGGTGAATGTTACTTCCCGACAGAAACCTACCTCTGTCCATCGTAATCTCCATGAGTCTGGTGACAATAGTGTACACGCTCGCTAACGCTGCCTACCTCGCCGTCCTTACCCCACAACAGATGCTTGCCTCCAATGCTGTGGCTGTGGTGAGTCCAGCCTTGTATATTTATGATGTTGCATTCTTTAATTATATTTTAGCTATTACTAGACAGTTTTACTAAGTTTAAAAGAGTATGTTAGTTAACCCATAAACTCTGGTGGGAAAAACAAAGATGCAGTTCTTGGGTTAAAGTGATAATGGATATTTATTTCTTCCCTCTAATTGCTAGAGGTTCTTCCTAAGCTGTAGCCTATACTATCGCTTAGTGTTAGTAAGAATAAAACGAAACGGACGCCAGTGTGGAAAGGATGATTTTCAGAACTAGCAGGTACAAGTTTCTCATAATATCTATTGTGATTCTACAAGTCTAAATTCCATTTTTTATAATACTTAAGGCACAGAGACATTTTTCTACCGAAAAATGTACAAATTTATCTTGAAGGGGGTTCTAAGGGGTGTTTTTCTAAATTCTATGCTTGATGGAGGTCTAGCGAGGAAACTAAAACATAAATGAATACATGAATTAAGTTATCAACAGACTTTCGCCAACCTGACTATGGGGGTGGTGGCGTGGATAATGCCGGTGTTCGTGTTGTGTTCCACCTTCGGCAGCATCAATGGTATCGTGTTCACCCAGGCCCGCCTCATCTACGCCGGCGCTAAGAAGGACCAGTTCCCGGAGAGCTTGGGCATGCTCAACGTGGACAAGTTCTCGCCAGTCCCAGCCATCGTGGTTAATGTTAGTGTTAACTTGGGTCACATGGAAGGCTAATTTAAAAAAAAAGTTATTGCAATAATTATCCTATAATAATTTAGGATAAGAAGTTTAGAAATTCAAGGCTTAGACATGGCTGTAGTCAGATGGTTTCCTAGTTATTTTTGTATAATCTATTAAGGTACATTTTAACCTGATATAGCACATATGATACAATAATTAAAATATAATATAAATTGATTGGATTAAAATACACCAACTAATTTGTGGATAGCATAACTAGTATGGCCAATAGAGCATTATCTGTTTTTAATACCATATCAATAATAAGTTGTCAATGTTGGGGCTTTAATCATAGAAAAACGAACTAAGGCAGAGCAGAGGATATTCAGTAACGCTATCTGTTGACCCCTTCAGACAGTTTCAAGGACACTTTTTGCATTTTATTCCAGCAATCAACAGACAATTTTCAGCAGTTTGTTGAGAATTTATAGGAGTTGAAAGGCATATTATGATAGCGAGTCGTCACTTCTTATCGCGATTGTGCACTTTATTTCAAACGGCCCTCTCAAAACTGCACAATATCGTCTAGTGATAACCAGAATAAACAAAAGAGAAGAGTCCTAATATTGAAAAGGTAAAAAAAGAGCAATTTTGCCTCTTGGGACATTGAATCATGTTAATAGTTAGTCAGTAGCCAATTATAATAATACATTTAATACAGTCAATTGCAAAACAGGAAATTTATTGAAACTGTGTTTTCCGATATATTTTGAATGTTTTAACCAGTAATTATTCTAGAAATCACTCTCCCTCTTCCCTCCCTATTGTCAGTGATTTGCAATGTAAATATAAGTACAAAGCCATGAAGACAGGCACCAGGCAATGTACACATTTATCTTGAAGGGGGGTCTAGGGGGTGTTTTTGTAAGCATGATGGAGGTCTAGCGAGGAAACTAAGAAATAAAGGAATACATTAATTAATAGACCCCCCCAAAACGGCCCATCTCCCCTTAATAATGGACTACAAATAAATTCCTCTTCCTTCAGGGTCTACTGACGTTGGTGACGGTGTTGTCCTCCGACTTACTGGTGCTGATCAACTACTCCACCTACGTCAACAACCTCATCGCCCTCACCTGCATGGCCGCCTTCTTCTGGTTCAGGTACAAGGAACCTCAGAGAACAAGACCGTTCAAGGTAACAGCTTCTACTAGTTTTGTTATTACCGTACGTCAGTTGTTGTTGTAGATGCTGTTTCCCAGGCTGTCTGGCCGAACAGCCCCAAGGTCCCGAGCAAGGCCAAGGCCTTACACGAGCGCCCCCACAAAACCATCCCTGCTTACCACCAATAAAGCCTGGGTGACCGAAGCCACTCCAAGGCGGGGAGCTGAGGAGGGTGCCGTTATTCAGCTTAGTTGAAGAGGACAAGGAATCCTACTCAAGATTCGGGGACTCTCTACTTCCTTTCTATACTTTTCTAACTATACCCTCTGAGAATGAATGTTCTTAAAATGCCCCAGAACGAGAAGCCCACCACAGAAGCCATGAACGAACACCACACAGAAACACCAAAAGAAAGGTCCACAGAACGAAAGGACCAGCCGACCGAGCCAGCCATTTCAGCCAGGCCCAAGCCCGCAGGGCTAAACAGCTCCAGGACACACCCATTTACCTTTTCTAAAACTGACCATTTTCCACATCTCACGTACACTAACCCCCTCGTGTCCTACACTTCTAACTACAAAGATGATGAACAGGAATATACATTCATATTAAAAACACCCATGCCTGTCCCGACGTTGAGCCAATGCCAACACATCAGACAGCCATAATTATATCTATGTATGTTCTTGCATCCGAGAAGTAGATGTTATATATCTTAGAAGTTAAAACACCCACGCTGTCCCTAGACCTCGTATATCATTTTCCATGACGAGTATAGATATATGTAACCCGTGCCCAGTCGCCCCTTGCACTGTTCCTCTAGTAACTAAGTATTAATATTAACATTCCCTAACATCTTGTCTTGCCAGACTAAGCTTCTGAAGACCCATCGCCCCATAAATCTATGTATGCAATCCTTAGGTTAAGTATTTTTATCCGCCATTGTGTTCACCTTTTTCCATTTACTTTCCACAATTGTCATACGTCTTCCCCTTGCCTCCTTCGTATCCACAGCCCACACTACGCCAATTTATTTCGTGTCTTACACCTCTTACCCCAACCAGAGATTGTATAAGATAACCTGGTTATCAGTATCTGTCATAAGTACCCCGAAACAATAACTAAGTACCCCTACGAACTGCTGCTGTGGGTGGTATTTTATATTTAATAGAAAACGCAGTTCCCAGGGCCAACTAATAGTATCCATAACCCTCTGACTGATCACATAACTCTATCTTTTCCAGACTCATATACCACCCCATAGTTGCATTCCCCGGTAGCATTTGGCTAACGTATTCTACTGCCTTTTCAAACTTCCATATAAATTGTAGCCTAATGCCACCCCCACGCCCAGGGACCTTAGGGGCAAAATTTCCCTGTAGCCCTTGAACTCTCCCCCCCCTCTCATTAGGACACCCGCGCTTCTCGACTCTTGTCCGACCTAGTCTCTCTCTCATACCTCTTGAAGATCCTTGAATTGTCCGTTACTAACGCTCTCCAACCTTTTATATATATACTCCTATCCAGCCTACCTTCACTTAGTAGGCCAGAACAACATTAGAACTTTACTAGCCCCTTGCATGCCATCTATTCTCTTACAACACATTCACAACCCTGCACCCAATGGTCGTCGGTGCGAGGCTAGCCGCCCCGCCAGTAACTAACTTCTATTGTCATACTTCCAGATAAATGTGGCAGAGTTAGCAACCCAGTCTCCACCATATCCAGCAAACCCTACAATTAACAACCAGCCGAGTAAAACCAGCTAGCTAAGGCACCTTCGGTTTTGGTATTAAAGACACTCACATCTGTCTCATACACAGAGGGTTATTACAAACACTGGTGATATGGCAAGCCCCTAGCCACAGCCGCCGGACGAATATATCAGAGAGAGGGCGCCCAGCTCCCCCTTTTTTGCCCACCCGAGGAGGGAGACCCCCACCCCCGCGGAGGTATACCTGGCCCCTGTTTTGACTTTCGAGTCATTGCCAGGTAGCACAGGAATTCTTCCTATCAATGAACTAACCATGAATGACTAACACCTTTACTAACCGCTATTAACTCACAATAAACCATTTACCTTTCTTGCATGCTCTGATCACTAAATTAGCACCTCAGCTATACCATAGAATGAAGATTGAACAATCTAGAGAGACGCTCCTATCACAGCTGTCCCCATCCTCCTCGCAAAGTAGATCCAGTCTCTCTCCCCTAAATACGTCCAGTATAGCCAAAATAGTACCTCTTACTAAGGCTCAGTTATATGAAAATATAAAGGCTTCCTATCGCCCTGTGCCACAACAGTAATACCATCTTACCTAGTCCCCATATCTATTGAGAGCTCAATTAAGTCCATAAGACTCGAGACCCCTACTGTCTACAGGGTCCAGAACCGAGCCTATAAATCTAACTCCCGCCCCCAGTCAAATCAGTTGAAAGCTAGACACCAACCAGGGGTCACTACCCTGCAGTTAATTTCTAGCTCTGCCCTTGTGTTGTTCCGGAGTGAGATCCCAGAACCGGCAGACTCCGTGGCAGATTTGGATAGAAGGACCTGCCCACGTATTGAAGAACTTCACACATATGGCCCCCCTGGACGGCCGCGGAACCAGTCGTTAGCCCCCAACATCATGGACGCAAGATAACCAGGACCAGACCCATCAGATACTACCCAAGATTCCCTTTAGCAGTACTACATATTACTGTGCTGTTTTAGATTCACTAATTAACTTTCTACGAAGTGGCTAAGACCTTGCCCAGTGTAATTCATACTTAACCATTCCATTTGGGACGTACTAAGCGATCAGTGCTCTTTAATTAACAGGCGACCTTGACTCTCGTAATTACCTTATTCAGATATTAAAACTCTAGTGATATCTAACGTTCGCCCACTGATTTGCGTTCTATGTATTTCTGAGACAAGGATATAAAACTTAGATCAGTACCCCCTGAGGTTACTAGAATTCCCGTGCTCTAAAAATGCGTGTCTAATCTAGTCTGTGAACTACTACTTGTGCACCAGAGCTACCAGTAATAAATCTAACAGTGAATATGAATCTATAAGTAACATTGATGGTCTTCGGTATATAAACCTGTGAAATCAAAGCCAGTGATCAGAAGATTAATACCTGAACGTTGGAAGTGGGAGACTAGGCTCCATCCAGATCCACTTATGCTAGTGTTGTTCAATTCTATTATATTGTCTTACACAAGTATTCTGCAGTGGTATATCAATAAACGTGATCATGTAACTTGCTACCATGTGTTTCTTTGTGTTCTCTATTCCTCATATCTTGTATTGTGCATGCAGCCTTATATACCCAGTCAATTTAGAACTCACATTACCCAAGTTAAACCTGTAGAAAAACAGGGCATAACAGTTCTCATATTTCTATCCACCTCCATACCTACCTATTTTTTTTCTTTTTGTTTTGTTTTGCTTGATTCAAACAATTCATTGAAGCTTCAAAGACAGCTTTTTGTTTATCCATTTAGCTACGAGTGGTTCATATAAATTCAAATAGAATTGTCTGGAGGTAACTAAAAAAAGATCATCCTAAAAAGTTGTAAACAAAAATAAATAAATAATATATATATATATATATATATATATATATATATATATATATATAACTGAAGCTATAATCTCTCCCCGTAATAGGTATAGAACTGACCCCATAATCTCTCCCGGTTTTAGGTGTGGTTGATCCTGCCTGTGATGTTTGCAATAATCCAGGTGTTTATGTTGGTGCTGCCCCTCTTGTACGACCCGGTGACGGTGGGTATATCTGTGGGTATCATGGCCACGGGTCTACCAGTCTACTACCTTACCATCTACAGACAGGACCTGGTCAACAAGTGCTCCGGACCTCTCAGTTAGTATTCCTGTAATGCCCTCGAAAATGTCCCGCACCCACAATAATACTAACCCGAGTTGACGTCAGGTATAGCGTAAAATAGTCGTAGATGGTAAGTCCAATAAACTCATCACGTGATAACACCACGAGACTATCACCTGGTTCTTAAAAATCGGACTAAGGTTGCTATACTTTTAGTACGTCCGTGGTAGTACAGTGGGTTAGCGCGCGGGCCTGGTGGTGATGGTTGGGTCACTAACCAGGGTTCGAACCCCACCCAAGGCATCTCAAAACCTGTGGGTTTTTAGGGGGGTTAAATTCCCTTCAGAGGTTCGTACCCCGCGCCAGGTACCAGGAAAAGTTGATCCTAAAGGTAGCCTGGGGATATTTCAGGAGACCATGAATTCCCTTCACACCCAGCATTTCAATTCCTTTAAGGCCAGATTTGTATTTATATTGTTAATTTATATATGTATATAATATTGTCGTTAGTTTCCTCCCAAACCTCGATCAAGCTAAATAATAATAACAATAATACTACTACTACTACTACTAATAATAAAGATAATAATAATTGATCTAAGCAGTGCCTTGGGGTCACGGGTATTGGGGCCGGTGAGCCCCTGGTCCTAGAGTCTTGTACCACCCCAGGTGTTATTGACCCAATATTTACGACTCTTTAAGCCTCTGTCACATACACGACTTTGTCAACACGTCATAGCGCCGTCCTTGGCCGATTTTATGGATTTCTGGGTTGGGACCAAATGTGGGATACCTGGCTAAAAAAAAATCATCTAAAGTTAACCAGAATATGATGAATAATACGTCATGGAGCTGAAGGGGTTGCAGAACTTTAAAACAGACTTTGCGAAACACACGGTTATATTAAAGTCTGGAAGGGTCGAGATGCCAGTGTGACAGGCACTTAAGGCGGTCCTATTCAGATATTCCAAGTCCATTCTCTGTGGTGTTGAGGGTGGACTTGGGTCACCGGCTTTTTTTCTCTTTATCTCCTTTTCTTTCTTTCTCTGGCTTGTATCCATTCGGCCCCATTCAGCCAACTGTTTTAAGACGTTTATCCTCATCCAGGTGTCGATTTCTTCCTGGCGAGCAATAGTGTGCCAGCATTGTATGGAGAAATCCGGCTTCGCCGGAGAAATTTTTCTATCAAAAAATGTACAAATTTAGCTTGCTGTCAAAACAAAAGTATATATATGCTGGCTCGCTACCGCTCTCCAGAAAAATATTGACACCGGGATGGGGGTAAACGTCTTAAACAGTAGGCTGAATGGGGCCGAATGCATACAAGCCAAAGAGAGAGGGAGAGAAAGAGAAAAAAAAAACGAGGTGGGCTCCCTTAATTGCTCCTGTATTCCAGTCCTTTCTCTGTGGTATGGAGAGTGGGCTTGGGTACATTTGTTATATATGGTTGTATAACAGTACTGTTTACATTATATAGATATATTTTCAAGCCCAACTAATCCGTAAGAAGTACAGTGGCGCTAATAATCATGTCTCAGCTGTCATTACGTTGGCCTCGCTCTATGCTGTATTAATGTCCGCCAGACGTTGAATAGGGTGGATAAGTATAGGACCATGTTTGTATAGCTCACTCGAAACGAATAAAGCAAGTTTTATATATTACTGATACCAATTATTGATCAAAACATACTTGGTGCCGAGTCATCACTTATTAGGCCGACTGTACACTGCTAGTTATATGATGTAATGATGTCTGTTCTCCTCGCCAGGCAAAGTGACATACTGCATCCAGCTGATCTTCCTGTCTGTTGCTGAGAAGGAGGACTGACCATGCCAACGATACCCTCCCTTTTATTGTTGTTAATTTAGAATCTAATATATTTGTATATTACCTAGTTTTAAATTTAACTGACTGTAAAGACACAGACTATCTTCTATAATATCTATCTATCTATCTATCTATCTATATGCTCAGGCCCAATCCCCATTTTGGGGGTAGCCGACTCAAGACAGAGCAAGAACAGGGAAAACACAAAAACAACATAAAACAAAAAATAAACACAGATAAAAACACAAACTCACACACATCCAGGTCACCCAGGAGAAGATAATATAACGGTCTCAATAGAAAAAATATAAATATCTAGCCTTTAAGATTACCGTACCATTATAAACTTAGAAAGAGGCAGGCTCTTTCTATTCTTAATTCTTAATACACATTTAAAATTAGTTATATTCAATATTTAATTTGTTACAGTGCCGATGCTTGTCATAATTATATCATAATCAATGTGTGATTGAATTAAGTTTTTCGAAGATTTGCATATGATGAGACTTCTTGTGAATATTCTCTGAATGCTTTACTTCTTATAATAAAAAAAACAATTATTAGTATTTCTGCTGTATGCACCAAGCGATGTTCATTAATTATATACCAGTCTTTTATTGTGAATACTGTATTTAGTGTAACTTATTATTCCTGCCAAACTGCAGGATAGAATAACTAATGATGAGCTGAGGAGACGTTTAGATATAAAGAGTATTAGCGACGAGATGCGTACAAGTAGACTGGGATGGTATGGGCATGTGGAGAGAATGGATGAACACAATTGGGTGAAAAAATGCAGGTCTGTGATTGTGGAGGGAGCTGCACCAAGGGGTGGACCGAGGAAGACCTGGGATCGGACTATACGTGCCGATCTCAAATCCAAGAACTTGACAAGTGAAGCAGCCCTTAACAGGGTTGCCTGGAACGCCGCCATTAGGACAAGAAACTGAAACTGCACTTATGTGTGGAACACTGAGTCTTAACATTTTATGTATGTATGTATGTATTGGTTTACTGCATATAGAAATGATATACCCAAATTGGGTTATTTTTAGTAGATTGCCTGTAGTAAATTCAGTTCTCAGAGTTTGGCCTGTGGTGGTGAAGGTGAGGTGGTGAACAGCTTCCTCCTGATAACCTTGCCAGTGGGGTTCCTTGGAATGGACTCTACCTGGATCACGCCACCCCTCAGGTGCTTGTAGGCTGCCATCCGCTCTGAGGACAAGGATAACACTTTTATATAAATTTGTTTTGTTTTTGATTCTGCAATATTTTTTAAGATGCCAAGACTGAAAGCATTATACAGTACAGTACTTCATATTATATATACTGTATACAGAATAATGGTCACATCTCTAAACTTGAATACCCAATCATATTGCGAATGTCATACTACCAAGTAGTATATGGCTTCTGCCCAGTAGGCTGTTGACAAATAATTTTATTATTATAGTTGTTGTTGTTGTTGTTGTTCCCCAAGCTGCCTGGCCGAACAGCCCCGAGGCCCCGAGCAAGGCCAAGGCCATAACTGTGCGCCCCCACAGAACCCTCACTGCCGACCACAATAAAGCCTGGGTGACCAAAGCCACTCCATGGCGGGGAGCTGCGGAGGGTGCGGAAACGTCCAGGAAACCAAAGCCCCACCCAGGGCCCTGTGCCCCTCAGCAATTATGAAGAGAAAGTTGAGGGGCAAAGGAGAAAATGTGACCCTTTGGCTTCCAATCTAGGTAGACTGGGAGGTCAATCCACGGAAGAGACGCCGTCACTTGAGATCTAGAAAATATAAAAGTAAAAGGAACAGTCAGAGTAAGCTATGGGTATGGCAGAGACCGCTCAGTTCTCACTCTGATAGACCAGCCCATCACCAGTTATTATTATAGTATATCAGTCTGGAGTCTTGGGTATCTCAAGTTAGCGATGGTTCGAGTATCACAGAGGTCAATCCAAGTTTAAGAAACAAATGAACGTAATTAAAGATTTCAGGCAATCCACTACTCCCATAGATGTGAGAGTAGGCAGTATTAGATGAACAAAGATGGAGTGAGGAAGTATATGGATGAAGGCGGTGCTGGTTGGGAGGAAGGGCGTCGACTGACTGAGGACAGAGGTGCATGGGGGCGGTTCGTTCGGGGCCACCCCTTCAGGGATCATGGTGTCAGGCAATAGATAGATAGATAGATAATGATAACCTAGAGAAATGCAACAAGAACTTTTTGTGTGTGCATTGTGTAATGGCCACTTAATTGGAGTACACATTCTCTGTGCTGAAATATACTAGGCCTATGTAGCCTACAATATCTCCAAATGAGAGGATAATAATTCTTATGGAAATCCAGATTTCAATATAAATTCACAGCTAATACTGCTTTAGTGATAAATAAACTTGTGATATACAGTATAATTACCTGCCACAAAGTTGAATATCTGTTGTGTGTTGATATTGTGACCGTGTCTGGGCACCACATAGGCTCTGGGGGCCTCACCAGTCCTGTCGTCCTCCACCCCGACCACAGCCGCGTCACTAACATCAGGATGTTGCTTCAATAAGTTCTCTAGCTCCGTCGGGGCCACCTGCAGGAACATTTTAGATCTTGTGGAATGTGACTCGGATATAAGACGCCTTCAGGTTGTCATTTTGTTATTTCAGTATGATTTTTTTTTCTCCATCAGATTTATTAATTTGCTCGGTAGATATGTAGATCTGAAAATTTAGTCATAGTATACACTAGTTGAAAGAATACATAGCCACATACAATATGTGGTTTACATCATGAACCAACCACATGTGGTTTACATCATGAACCAACGAACCGTTTTTATGAACAATAATAACTATTCATGACTCAATATCACATATTCATGGCTCATTATCTACAGTATGTGGCACGCATGAACAAATCTCACTACTGCATCTAACATGTCAATAAATACAATTGAAGCTTAAATCCAGCAACTCCGACTCCTCATGTCAATGATGATCAAGCTAATGACTCTTCTAGAACTTAATCTTACCTGGTGACCCTTGACTTTGATGAGATCTTTGAGTCTGTCAGTAATGTAGAGGAGGTCCTGATCATCGTAGTAGCCAATGTCTCCCGTGTGGAGCCACCCGTCGGCGTCCAAGACGGCGGCGGTGGCGGAGGGATTATTACCGTAGCCCAACATGATCGAGGGACTACTACAACACACCTCGCCCTCTTCGCCTTCACCCAACATCTCTCCGCTCTCTATATCCACAACCTGCAAGAAGATATAATGCTCTCTCTCACTCTCGATATTACACTATTGTACATCAGTGATCTTTAGTGAAATATCTAAAGCTTGGTTCACACATACACGAATTAACGTCCCGTCCGGCCCCGACCAAGAAAATAACTTCTGTGTGTGTCCGTGTATGTCCCGTGGGTGTCCCGGCATAACACGTTTTCTGGCAGTTGCCCCGACCCACACGGACCATTTTATGCATGCATAAAAAGGACGCCGCCTAGGCGCTTTTTATTAAGAGGTCGGGGCCGGACGGGACGTTAGAACGTGTATGTGTGACCCGAGCTTAATCCATCTGTACATTAGGATTTACTCCTATGAAGACCAAACAATTTTATCATTATCATGAGCTTCAGGCGTGGACTTTGAACCCGACATAAATTATCAGGACTCAAAGAAGATATTGTGCTTAAAAATCTCTTCATGTGTCCTGATTCGACATTCACTTCTGAAGCTGAGACAGGATTTGTATTATTGGTGATCCTTATGGAAATTTATGGCCTCCACAGATGAAACTAATGTATTAGTAAATCACCTCTCTAACCGTTCTGGGGCATTGCAGGGGTAGAATTAAGTAACACCCCGTTCTTAACATTAATCATCAATTACAAACCCCAATGCACTTAAATAAACTAATGAAAGCATATGGTCCTCCCGGGATTCAAACTCGGGACACCACACCCAGAACATAAGCATCTAAACCATTACACCACCAACACAGTTAAAGGTCATTCCAGTAGACGTGCCTTCAAGACTTGCTAATACCCTCATCACTACACAACTACGCACGGAACGGAGGACCTCAGATGAAGTATTGAGGGATAAGCTTTTACAACGGCACCTCGTATCTACATTCTACTTTTCCTATTTTTTCTGAAGAGTGTAGATAGGGGATGAGGGGTGTTGGAGAGAGAGAGGAAGCTGTTGGAGTGGCTTTTTTATGTGTGTTTATCTGTATACGTCGTCAGGATGTCCCCTGACTGGGTGCGAGCATGTGAAACATGCTAGGACGTACTACCACACCCACTAAATGTCCGCCGTGGCAGGGATTTGATCCCGAGTCTTGCAGATTCACACGTGAGCGTGCTCACCACTCGACCACTACGGCTACTTGACGGAATGCTGAGCACTGTACCATCCACCTCCTCGACGACGAGTTCTGATCCACCAGAAATCACGCCACTGTCTTCGCCAATAAAAGACCCTGACGACACACTTTCTACTCTAAAGAGACTTGAAAGTTTAGTAGGAGCCATAATCTGGGACCATTTTGTGTGACTTCTTTTCAAATATTTATAATAAATTTCTTCGCACATTGCTCAAGTGTGTATTTTGATATTTGAGTCAATCTACACCAGTGTATTGAAGAAGCCATGCATGGAACTCATATTAGCAATAATGAGAATAAATTGTCGCACCCACTTCAAATAATATTATTACAATTGGGTAAACACGTTAGCTCGCCTTCAAACTTTATTTATGCCTGTGAAAGCACTATAATCTCTACCACTCAATCATAACACTTGTAGTAGGTTCACGTCCAAGCAACTGTACAGTACAACTGTACAACTGTACAAGCAACTGTACAACTGTACAGTACAGTAGCGGCTCGCTTGGTGTAGTGACTAGCGTCTCGGACTTCCACCCAGAAGGCCCGGGTTCGCGCCCACGCTCGGCGCATTAAAGATTTTTCACAAGCACTTGAGTCGTTACCATCCCTCATGAGCAAATGGATGGGGAGTAGTACAGGACCCCAATGGAAATACACCTAATCGGCCTTATTGAGCTATCCTTAGCTAGCTTAGCATGCACTAGCTTTAAGAACTATTATTATTATTATTATTATTACAATATTGATAAAAATTACCATAGAAAAGTAGACAGAATGAGTGTAAAGACCATGTATGAGGAGCAGCACTTTATTGACGTTTCTCCTCACATGTTTATATTCAAACTACAGTACTTTGATTCTGACCTTGAGCGTGATGTAAGGGATGACGAAACCCACAGAGGTCGGGTACTTGATGAGGGATTCTGGCGAGTGTGTGGTGAAGGCGCTGTAGGCCTCTGTCATACCGTAACTGCTGCCCAGGCCACGCTGAATCTACCGCACCGTCAGGAGGGAGAGAGTGGCTGTATTAGTATCTCTCTCTCTCTCTCTCTCTCTCTCTCTCTCTCTCTCTCTCTCTCAGGTTATGCCAACATATATTTGAGATGCCTGCATGACAATGAAATTAATCCACTTGACGAAAATATAGTTTAGGACAACAGTTTTCATTCTTTTTTAGTCACGCTAGAAGAGGGCTCAATAGAAGCTAAAACTGACATTCAGTATGATAAACAAGGTTTGTGGGTTGGCTATCATTTTCGGCTATATTTTAGCTGAAGCCAGACGCAAAACTTAAAAATATATGTTACAATTGCAGTTAGTAAAATAGCTCGTTCTAAGACAATTTTCACCTATGGTATTTTCATTTCAAATTTCGAATATGCAACATATGGAATACTGAGGGTGTGTAGGGTTTAGACCCCCCCCCCCCCCCCACACACACACACACTTAGGGGCATGACTATCCTATGCTAGGTTAGTTGTTTTAGTTTGATTAGATGAACTATGTCTGCTTGAGTTTTTTTCTGTGTGTGTTTTAAACTATATATATTCTGTCTTTCTCCCACAACTCCATTTTAGATGTCCTGCTGTGATATGGGATATTTATGAAGAGAGTGTAGGGGTAGACCTAGACTGACATGGGATCAGGTACAAGTACTCTGGTCCGATCTCAAAATAATTAACTTGACAAGAAAGGCAGCCCTCAACAGGGCCGACTGGAAAGCAGACATTTAAGACGTGAGACTGTAACTACATTCCCTGTGGACAAAACGGTCTTTAAACTTGTATGTATGTAGTGACAGAGAGATGAGAAAGTGACTAACCTTCTCTCTGACGGCTGTGACAGTGGCCGGGGGAAGAGGGGCGCCGGAGTTAAAGAAGGCGATGATGGAGGATGTGTCGTACTGCTTTCTTAGGGGCGTCTCGCTCACGAACTTGATCATGTGGGGCACCAAGGAAGAGAAGGTTATCTGTGTTGCAGAAACAACACACATTAGAGAATGATTACACAACACAAAAATAACATCCCCATTATTATAATTTATTATCATTAGTAACGCCATCCGCAGCAGCAACGTCGTCCTTATTTAATTTATCTAAAAATCATAAAATTATATTTTTGTTTTATAATTATGCGCTTCACACAGTAATCATTATAATTCTAGATCATAACAGGGTGTAAGGTATCTCCACTGAGACAGTTAGCTAAGCTTTGTTAATTGAATGAATGGAAATATGGTCAAGGCATACTACAATAGCGCCCCAGGGGCCGAAGAGTGACATAGGTATAATTCCAGTGATGGAAGGCAGACAAAGTGACTGGATCTGGGGTACTGCAATCGTCGTCGGAGTCTAGTGGTGTTGATAGTTCCAGGAAGATGTCCGAGTCAGGTGACTCTATTGATGAATGTTAGAGCCGGCTAGGTTGCACTCCAGGTATCAAGCTGGGCTCTGCAGGTGGCAGTTAGGGAATGGGGGATATATTGAGGTGATGAGGCGGTAAGTCTCGAAAGTATGATGATAATAATCATCATTAGGCTAATCACCAACAAATATCCTCAAAGAAAAACATTTGCAACCAAAGAAGTTGATGCATATCTTCAAGTCCATTCATCTATGTCTCGCAACCATGTAACAAAATAGAGAACTCCAGCGAATTGAATATCCGCAGCTTCATCTGTTTAGATATCAACAGCGCCCTATGCTTTCGTTGAAAGAGTCCGTAAACCCATATTATAAACCGAGGTGGCTATCTATATCGTGGCCCGACCCACCACTGTTATAGATCTTATTTCCAAGATATATGAATCTATCCAGGGGCCTCTATGGTCGCACCACATGAATGATCAGATTGTATGACTACATTCAAGACACCAAATGTTTGAACTTTAGTCACAGTCCAAGAGACCTGTATACTCTCATTGGCTCCTACCAATAATAATAACAAAAAGCTACAAGAATCTTCAGCTACTCTGTATCACAGCATCGTCTGTAAAGTCGAGGACAGTAATCCTGATATGAGCCACTGAAAACTACTACTAATTGATATATGGTAGATCATCTCTAAATCCAGTGTCATTAGCGAAGGAAAGAATAGACAGTGTACATGTTAAAATGTAAAACTTGCAAAATAAACAAACCAAAACGTATACGAACACAGTAAAAAGACAAAATAACTAATAAAAATTGCTATGTGGAAACAACGCTTAAGTAAAATAATAATTTATAAATAAAAGAACACAATCCACCACATAGGGTGTACATTACTACATGCGCAAGTTAATCTGGCTCCCAAGCAAACTAATCGCACACATAACAACGCACTGTTGTCACGTTCAAGGAATTATTAAATTTGGGAAGTCAAGGACGTTCTGGTAAATTTATTTAGAAGGAAAGCTGACGAAGCAATAGAACATACAATGAACACAACCTCCAATGCCGTAGGAGTGATATTTACCTTATATATTTGTATAGAAGTAAAGTAGACCCTAGGAATGAAGCTGGGGAAATAATAGAGGATACATAATAACCCCAACATTCAACGCTGTACGAGTAATACATACCTTATATTTCTGTATAGCCTCAAAGTATGCTCTAGGCGAGAACTTTTTGAGGCAGTATACAGTGCCGCCTGCTTCCAGTGAGGCCATGAACATAGCGTGGCCGTACAGGTGACACACGGGCACGACCATCAGCTGAGCACGGTGAATAGCCTGCGGGGTTATAGTCATCTTGCCCTCTGATGCACGGATCCTCTTCTGGAAGCTGATACGAGAATTGCCTTTGCTACTATAAGACTGAAATGCTCGGTACGTGGGTTTATTAGACTTCGCCACCAACGACTATTTTACGCTATCCCAAACGTCAACTCGGGTAGTACAGTGGTTGCGGGATTTTGGCGGGTACAGGGTATTACATTTATACTAATTTATATTACAAAATATATTGCACACGAGCAATGCCGGGTAGATATGCTAATTGATAAATATAGACGCATACAAGCCATAAATATTGTACTAACGCTGATCGGATGTGGTTGATAATGAGGGCCTGGTGTGAGATGAGGACGCCCTTGGGTAGACCTGTGGTGCCGGAGGAGAAGGGCATCATACCCACCCAACGACCCACACCCTCAGGCACCTGCAGGGAGAAACGTTAATTAAGGGGGTGGAGGAGTAAACTGGATTAAGTTCATTGTAATAGGAATTATGCTAGATTGATTTTCACCTGGGGTAATGGTCAGTCCCTTGGCAGCTGAAATCTCAATAATGTGTAGAAAAAAAAAGAACTGCTCGGATCCTGTTATTGCCAAGTATTCATGTATGTATGCACAGTATGTACTCAGGCACATACCCCATAGCTGGGGGTGGCCGACTCGAGACAGAAACAACATTCAAGGGTTCCAATTCTCAGGGTCCAGGACCACTTTCGCGTTCCCTCGCCCCTTTCTCTGTCTCAATGAGTAGGAGAATTTTACAAGGGGAGGAGGATTCCTAGCCTCCTGCCCCCTAAGTTTTCATATTTAGCAATATACTGTATGTGGGTAAAAAGTCTTCGTAATAGCCGAGTAATCAAGATAGGGACATGACAATTTACGTCAGCTGGAAACAAACGGACTATAGATAATTTATAGCATCCCCATCCTACCTAGAACCCCCCCAAAAAAAAAAAAATAATAATAATAATAAATAAATAAAAAATAAATAAATAAAAAAATAAAAAAATAATAATACTAGTAATAATACAAAAACACTTTTTTTTTTTACCTTAGCGATGGGTTGTGGGCTGGCAGTTGAGACTGTGGACGTCATGGTGGGCGGGGGGTTTAATTTCACCTACTCTTTGTAAGTTTCTTCCCAGTTTAACTCCTTCATTCCTCTTCTAACCCTCTTATTCAAAACTGTGTGTGTGTGTGTGTGTGTGTGTAATAGTAATCAGTTTATGTGTGTGTGTGTGTGTGTAGCCCTATATGTATGTATATATTTACCTTAGTGATCGGTTGGATTGGATTATGGGCGGCCAGATGTTCCAATGTGGGCGTACTGGTGGTGGTGGTGGTGGGCGTCGTTGTCCCCACGTTCCACACGCCCTTAATTGCCTCCCTGGGAAGCTTCTGACGAGCGGCTTCCAGGAGAGGGGCGGAGGCTTCATGGACCACGGCCCAACTGGCTTCACTCACCTTCAAGGCGTGGACCAGCTCCTCTAAGGGAGAGAGAGAGAAAACAAAATAGATAGATAGAGAGAGAGAGCGAGAGAGAGATTGTTTGTGTTATACCAACATACTGTAATTACTCAGCTTAACATAAACTGTTTTAAAAGTCCCGTTATAAAATCATTATTGCATTACAATGGTTGTTGTTGTTGTTGCTGTTCCCCAGGCTGTCTGGCCGAGCAGCCCCAAGGTCCTGAGTAAGGCCAAGGCCATAACCGAGCGGCCCCACAAAACCCTCTCTGCTTATTCTGCATGATGTAGATCACAGCAAATCGTTTACAACCAATAGAATTTGCGTGTTCGATTCTTGAACATGACTACGTAGTAGTTAACTACCAATGTTGGGTGCATGAAAGACTTACGATATTTTCGGGTTCCGTTTGTTATAGCCTTATAGGACAATAAATTCCTGGAAAAAATAATAGGTTACGTTTTTTATGGAATTTACTATACTCATGCAGTATGACTTTAAGCTGCCTCTGAGGAACGATTGTTCTTATCGTTTGAATATCAACACTAGAACATTTTGTGAACCCTTCTGGCAGCTGATAATTGTTCTAGTCTTATGGCTTTAAAAACGAATGGGGTTTTCATGTCACATCCATTGTTTTTACTGTAAGCCAAATGGATATGTTCTGTACCTTGTGTAAAAGGACCTATGACAAACTCCGTTTTGGAAAATTGGAGATTGGAAACCTTTTCTCAAGGTCCTCTGTCACCCTTATCATCAATAATATAATTTACGATCGTAAGCAAAATCATTATAATCTTAAACAGTCCAATTTAATCAATTGCAGAATATACGCCTCTCCCGAACTTTTCCCTTAGTTATTCATGAATCCATTCGTATATAAGCAACACCCCGTTCTTAACATTAATCATCCATTACAGGACCCAATGTACTTGAATAAACTAATGAAAGCATATGGTCCTCCCGGGATTCGAACTCGGGACACCACACCCAGAACATCTAAACCATTACACCACCAACACAGTTACCTGGACCTAGGGAGGGGTTGACGGGAACACAGACGGCGCCGCAGTAGAGGATGGACAGAAGGAGGAGGGCGTAGTCGGGGTGTGTGGGGAGGAGCAGGAGGATGCGTTGGTATGGCCTCACCCCGGCCTCAACCAACCCCCCGGAAACGCGCGGCACCAGCTCGCAAATCTCAAAGTATGTTCGACCAATCCCGCTCTCTGCATCCACCTAAAAAGTACGCGGAGTTAGGGATGGAGAGTGTATTTCAATTATCCACACACACAAACACACACAAAGTTTTAGATAATGTAGTTCAGTGCTTGTTTTATCTAAAATTATTATATTAAAAAAGACCTTTGACAACACGAAGGACTGGTGGTGTAACAGGACTCTTAACTCTGATTATACCCGGGGGACTTGATCGTTAAATTCACCTCATTAATTTGGGTTAGTATTTATAAATGCAACAAGTGAACTCCTCAAACTGCAGGACTGACCTTGGCCTCCTCTCGGACTTCTGGATATTAACACCTAAAGAGCGGCCTAGGCGGTAAATAATATGTAGCCACCAGCGGGGTGTTTTTACCCAAAATAGGGCTGTTTACGTGATCATTTTCATGCCTAAATAAGACCCAGAGCATAAAACAAGTATCTATCCCTGAAAGGGCATAAACAGCGCTTTCCAATGACACCACAACGATCCTTGTATGACCGCTAGTTTTCTTGCAACAACCGCGCAACACGAGTGCAAAAACCATGTAATTCTGTACTTTCCCCATACATTTCACTATGTAGCGAGTGTGAGAGGGTGGAGGAGGGTGGGATTCATGTCAGTTGGTCCGCCGCGGTGATCTGGAGCAGTCATACGCTCGCTACTCTCCTGCCACCACTTGTCTCTCTCTCTCAGCAACATTACGTGCTGAAATTGCCACACGACTTATGGTGTGAGCCGCCACATAGTCCAAATTTCTTTCACTCGACATATGATGCGCGCCGCCAATAAAGGGTTAATGAATCCTGTAGTTGCCGAGACATGAACCTGGGACAAATGTGTGAAGGGCTGGCTTTATGCTTCCACCAACACAGGTCGATACATAACATTAACCCAGGAAGTGCGATAGGCCTCACGGAAGGCACGGTATTTAAACATGTGTAAAAAGAACCCTTCAAATACGTGTCAGTACCGAAAAATATCTCAAAATTGGATGACACATAGAAAGTAGTAGTATCTCCCTATACCACATCCTCCTCCTCCCCCACCCCCCCCCCCCCCCTTGTGACCATGAACACGCTAACATCGCTTTACATTGATATTATGTTGATTAAACCACTGCATCATTGCATTATAATAGTGACAGTGTCAAAACTTTCCTTCCGAACCATGTTATTGATGTCTGGAAGTTAGATTCAAGTTCCCATCGATGTCATAAACATACAGTATGTTATAATCTGACATATTGAAGACCTCTTTCCATATAATGCACATTTATTCCTGAATAAGATTGTACCCTCACACTCTTGTGCGAAATGTTTGTTATATGATCACCACTTTTAAACTAAATTGTACCATCTCCAAACTGACCGTGGCCAAATCGTCTCCGTGTTGCCTGAGGATGTCCAACAGAAAGACGGCATAGTTGATGTCTGGGATCTCTGGGAGGGGGCCGGGTCCCTTCCACTTCAACACTCGGGGCGCCATCCTCACAGGTCTCCTTTTGGTCGCTGATTTGCTCTTGTCAGGTCAGGTGAAGGTATTGAGGGATAAGCCTTTACAACGGCACCTCTCAGCTACTTTTTACTTTCCTATTTTCTGAAGAGTGTTGGAGAAAGAGGAATCTGTTGGAGTGGCTTTGGTATGTGTGTTTTTAGTCTGTATACGTCGTCGAGGTGTCCCTCGACTGGGTGCGTGTGTCCCCTCTATGTCTTCATCGCCTGTTTTCTCTCTGCATCTGCCCTTATCTCAAAGGCTGTGGAGAAGCAAGGACAGCGAAGTTAATTCGTATAGTAACAAGCCCCCTTTTTCAACTTGTGAAATCGAGAGAAGCACAAACCTTTCCGGATTTTCTTCATTAGCCAGAATACAGCAAGTCAATTTACTAAAAAGATATAACAACATACAACGTCAATGTTATGATGGTATTAAGCAGTATTTGTCGAGGGCCGAAACAGAGTATATTCTATTACAAATATCTCATATCTGACAAAGATTTATTTCCAAGTCAACAGGGATCTATCAAGTGATTCTTTTAAAGTTATAGTGTTTTCCCTCTCTGTGAGACACTAATATAAGTCAATAAATATAATCATTGTAAAATAACATAACTTACAATGTACTGTAGATGACTGCCGATGGTACACTCGGATGCCGTAGTCTTTAGCCCACTCATAAATATTCACGGACCTCGCCTATTTCTAATTATGGAAGTGCTGTATATCTCTGAAAACGGATTTATGAGTAGAATCTTCTATACATCAACTACGAAGCTGTATAATATATTTAATGAAAAGCAAGTTCAATTCAAAAGTTAATCCAGATAGCTATAATTGCATAATGAAAAACATAGGGGTCCACGAATTCTTATGGGTGGGCCATAATGAAAAACATAGGGGTCCACGAATTCTTATGGGTGGGCCATAATGAAAAACATAGGGGTCCACGAATTCTTATGGGTGGGCTAGAGACTATAATTATGGTATCCGAGTGTACATTAGTGTTATAATCATATGTAGAGGACCATGTTTGAGTATGGCCTCCTACAGAAGGTACACAGATAACAGAGATACAGCAGATATAATTATATCAGCTTTCCAGTTATATATATATTGTATACCACTTCAGCACAATGACGTCTTTACACCTTTGATTTTGGCTAGAATTAGACGATATTATGCAGTTTAACAAGGACCTATGTTATTCAGAGTGTTTATTGAGATCCCATTTATCCCTTTGAATCCTGGAGGTAGAATATATATATTGGTAGCCAGAATGAGACGAAAATTACGTCATCGTGCGGATGGGGTTAAAATAATATAGGTCAATAAATCGATGACTTAATTAAGTGATAATCCACCTTACTAGAATACCGTCCAAAGTAAACAGAAGAACAGCTGATTAGTAGAGACCAATGTGATGTGTTGTTGTAACGTCTGGGCTCCTCTAAACTCTCTCGTATCTCGCTATGTTTACGTAGGGTTGCCACCACATATTTTTGTCTGCGTTAATGCTTAGCGAGTTATTTGAATAGCTAAATTAATTTTCCCAATTGTATCATTTATATTATTTATTTATTATTATTATTATTTTTGTGGTTGTTGTTATTGTTTTGTCATTATTATAAGGATACTAATTATACTTGAAATGCTGGGTGTACGAAGGGAATTTAACCCTCCCGAAAATCCCCAGGCCCAGTGGCCTGCCTGGTGCGGGTTCGAACCCTGGTTAGGGACCTCAGTAGGTTTTACCAGACTGGTGCGGTTTCGAACCCTGGTCAGGGACCTCCGTAGGTTTTACCAGACTGGTGCGGTTTCGAACCCTGGTCAGGGACCTCAGTAGGTTTTACCAGACTGGTGCGGTTTCGAACCCTGGTCAGGGACCTCAGTAGGTTTTACCAGACTGGTGCGGTTTCGAACACTGGTCAGGGACCTCCGTAGGTTTTACCAGACTGGTGCGGTTTCGAACCCTGGTCAGGGACCTCAGTAGGTTTTACCAGACTGGTGCGGTTTCGAACCCTGGTCAGGGCCCTCAGTAGGTTTTACCAGACTGGTGCGGTTTCGAACCCTGGTTAGGGACCTCAGTAGGTTTTACCAGACTGGTGTCGTTTCGAACCCTGGTCAGGGACCTCCGTAGGTTTTACCAGACTCGCGCTCTAATCGACTGTACTAGCACGGACGTTCAATAGGATAGCAACCTTAATTCTCCTTGAAAGAACCAGGTGATAGTCTCGTGGTGATTCACGTGGTGGGTTTATTAGACTTCGCCACCAACGACTATTTTACGCCATCCCAGACGTCAACTCCGGTAGTTTTGTGTTAGCGGGATTTTGCGGATACAGGGAATTACAATACTAATTAGTAGTTTTCAGATTATAAGATGTTCGGCTCATTAGTTTGGCGATTTTAAGACCTTTCGCCCTATATCTTTGTCAATATTCAGACCTTTCGTGCCATTTAGATGTCGATCTTTTCCTGGCGAGCGATAGGGGGTCTAGGGGGTGTTATTTTAAGCTTGATGTGGTCTAGCGAGGAAACTAAAAAATACATAAATAAATAAATACATAGACCAAACAAAAGGCACTCCCCCCTTCTGTACCGGCGTCTTATTAAGTTTATTCTAGCTATGATTAGACGATTTTGTGCAGTTTAAGAAGGATCTGTGGTAGTGAATATGGTTAACTGACATAGTTCGCAGCCGGTTAATTGCTGGAGGCTCTTTGGAAACTGAATGAAATCGTCTAATAGTAGCCAGAATAAAGTAAAAATAGATGTCGCCGGTACAGAACGGTTAAGGGGACAGTGGCTGTGTTTGGTATATTAATTCATTTATTCATATATTTTTTTAGTTTCCTCCCTAGACCTCCATCAAGCTTAGAAAAACACCCCCTAGACCCCCCCCCCCCCCCTTCAAGATAGATTTGTACATTTTTCGGTAGGAAAATGTCCCGGCCAAAGGTCGATTCCTCTTAAAATTACAGGCTCGCTGTCGCTCGCCAGGAAAAAATCGACACCTAAATGGTACGAAGGGTCCTATTATTGACAAAGAAATGGGGTGAAAGGTCATAAAATCCCCAAACTAATGGAACCAACGTCTTAACCCTCTCCGACATATGACGCGATTTTGAGCCTATTGGGGATACTTTAAAGCCTTTGTTACCATCAGGGGTATTTAGAAACCTTTAGTTTAGTTACTTCAACCTCTGCAGTTGTCTTTGAGTTAGCTGTGGGCATAAAACTAATTTTGGAGAGGTAATTATAAGTGTGAGAGAACTCTATTTCTTATTGTTAATCTGGCAACCTCTTCGTCATAAATGCGTGATAGGGTTAAAATATCAAAACTAATAGGGATAAAGATGAGGGAGGAGAAGGTCCCGAAAAAACAACTGTCTCCCTTTAAGACAGTGTTGGAATGTTTTAGAGTGTGTCGTAACCTTCCCAAAGCCACCTAATTATGACCAGAGGCGACCACTGTCATATAATTATGACCAGAGGCGAACACTGTCATATAATTATGACCAGAGGCGAACACTGTCATATTATTCTGCTGAGTGGCATGACAAGGAGGGAGTATTATAATGTGGGTATAATCTCTCTCTCTCTCTCTCCTAGAATTAAGTCCTGACCACCTCGTTTGGATCGTAGGGTCTATGTGGCCAGTGTATATATGTAAATCTATGCAAATATCTCTCGCTCGCTCTCTCTCTCTCTCTACAGATTACTTATCAGTCCTCTTGAGTGGTAGCCTAATCTACTGATTATCACCCTCGGAGGCCCTGCAATCGACCACTTGCGAGTTTCAGGCTATAAGGAAGTTGGAGCCGTAAACATCGATATAAAACAGAAGTGCAATGATAATAATGTAGTCTTCTGATGGATAGAGAGTATGATTAATTTGTTTACATGTATTTTTTAATCTAGTATACTATGATCGTATTTGCATCCTATGTTGCATCTCTCTCGCTATTCTATCACTACTACAATAATCAGTGTTCCTCAGAGCTCTCCCAGTGTATACCACCACGTAGGGTACGTGGAACCCGTCTTGCAACACAATCATACCCCTACTGAGTAGAGGTGGGATTGTGTTACAAGACAGGTAGGGCCTACTCTGCACAACTTTCCAACCCAAGTGTGAAACGTTACTCTCAGTCTTTCTTCTATTCAACAGCTGAGCTCTGGAACTCTCTCCCAGAATCAGTCTTTCCCTCTTCCTATGACTTACATTGCTTCAAACTCCGTGTGTCCAGGCATTTTGGCTCGAACGTCCCTTGATTTTGGCCCTGTCACTCTTTCAACTCTGGGGGAGGCACTCACTACAGGCAGTTCTGCCTTTTGTCTCCCTCACTCACATAGATTTTTTTTAAAATTTTAGTTGGTCTGATGCAAAATCTATATTCGATCTTGGTCTGATGAAGCTACGTGCGAAACGTGCTCATATGGTGTTTATATGCGTATGTTAGTTGTTGTTGTTGTTGTTGTTGTTCCCCAAGCTGCCTGGCCGAACAGCCCCAAGGCCCCGAGTAAGGCCAAGGCCATAAACGAGCGCCCCCACAGAACCCTACCTGCCGACCACAATAAAGCCTGGGTGACCGAAGCCACTCCATGGCGGGGAGCGGAGAGGGTGCGTAAACGCCCGGGAAACCAAAGCCCCACCCAGGGCCCTGTGCCCCTCAGCAATTATGAAGAGAAAGTTGAGGGGCAAAGGAATAATGTGATGCTTTAGCTTCCAATCTTGGTAGATTGGGATGACCTCCCACGAAAGAGACGCCGTCACTTGAGATCTAGAAAATATATAAGGAAAAGGAACAGTCAGAGTAAGCTATGGGTATGGCAGAGATCGCTCAGGTCTCACTCTGATAGACCAGCCCATCGCCAGTGCGTATGTTAGTTGATAATACTGCTAAATATTGATATCTATATCTCCTACTTCCTTAAATGCTGACACTCGCAAGTGGTCAAGTGTTGGTGTAAGTATTCTCAAGGTCTTATAGTGGGCCCTGGTACTTCTCATCTCGAGTGTATCATCATCCGTTATCATTATAGGTCCAGTAAGATATTATACCACAGACTCTACTGCTACAACTAAGGTTATTTAAGGGGAATTTTTTTTCTGGACCCCCTTCTCTCTCATGTTTAGCCCTATTAGTTTTGAGATTTTAAGATATTCGCCCTACTAGTCTCTCGATTTTAGGACCTTTCGTGGCATTTAGGTGTCATTTTTTTCCTTGCGAGCGATATCGAGCTTGCAATTTGTGAGGACATTATTCTACCAAAAAAATGCACAAATTTATCTCGAAGGAGGGTCTTGGGGTATTTTTTTAAGCTTGATGGAGGTCTAGGGAGGAAACTAACAAAATAATGATAAATATATAAATATATAAATATACAAATAAAATAAGATCTCCCAGTTAGTCTCTGATATCATCTAAACTGACAGTCTGCCTGCATTCCTGATCATACTTAAACGAAAGTGACGAATGTTGGTTGGATCTGCCGCAAGGTTTGGACAGAGACAAGATACAGTAGACAGAAGATATTTGTAGTGACAGTGGTATGGTTGTTTTTGTTACAGTCTATATGTTTACATGATTGTGAGAAACCAGCCTCTACTGGTTTCAGAGTAGTTCGAACCTCCGCCGATCGACAGGCCTACTTTCGCCAGGACAACGTAGACTACAATGCCTTAAACCACTCCACCAACTAGCACCTTTATCATTAATTTGCAGCAGCTATTAAGACCGAGAGGGATAGCCAGAGTGGCGGTTATAAATGAAGCCGGGCGAGAAGGGCACATGTGACAGTGTTCCCGCCCACCGCACAGCCTTCTAGTTCCCAGACAACCACACAGAGCAGTCACACCGACCAGAGCGTCTACTCACAAACACACCATGCCGGGCCAGGACCACTAAGCCGATCTTGCCCGGATTCAAGAGAACCAGGACGTCCCCGCAAGAAGAAAGACTACCGAAGGTGACCAGCAAACAGCAACACTACTCTGGCTAATATCGAGGCTTATCCATAAATCCGGCTTGAGGCAGACTTGGGGATTGTGTTCGCGACTGTTTCCGCCTAGATACTGTGATGTCCACTGTCCTAAAAAAAAAACTAAATCAGCTAGTGATTGATGCCTAGCTGCAAATCTGGTTCGAGACAGACTTGGGAAACCTGGTTCTCATTTAGTTGGGTGTGAGATCGATGTTTGGCCTGGAGATCCTGAACTTGTTCGCCACTGTTCACCCCAGACTTCCTACCCATCTCTTAGCCACCATGCAGATGGACAGCTGAGTAGTAACACTACCAACTAAGAAGAAACTGAGGGCCAAAAGCCCTATACCTCGGCCCTCAACCCAACACAAGAAGTGCCGAGAAGAACCTTCAACGGAATGTTTCACCTCCTCCCTTTAAGTACTTAGATATTACCGTGACTAGCATTCCTCCCACCCCTGGCAAAAGTCTAGATCTTAAATATTAGTCTTAAGACTTCTTGAGAACCTATTTGCAATTAAGATTAATTAAGATTAAGGTGATTTTTTATATATGGTCATGTAGAATTTATATTCAAAGACCAAACTATATATCCTGTACCGGTATTGTCGAATATTAATTACAAGTATGAACATTTTCAAGTTTAATAATATGCTAATGACACAAGTGGCATCAATATGGAGGAGATTGACCGATCGCTGTTACTATATAATAATAGGTAAATAATGGGTGAAAACGAAACAAAGACTCGTGGACAACATTTATTATGCTTATACTCTGATATGAATATATAAATTTGACTAATACAGAAGAAATATAATAGATGATTTGATAGGTTTGGAGTACTATACACCAACTTAAATATCGATTTTGACATAACACGATGAATATTATAAACACAAACATAAATTACATGATATTTGTTTTATATTACATGGTACAGGATTTGAATTACACAACTTGGGTATATTTACATGATATAGAGCTTAAGTGGTACTCAGAGAAATAGAGCAGGTTCCCCCCACACCACTCATATTATCACCAACTCTACTGGACCTTTTTCCTGCCCACAAAGTTGTCCATAAGGTGTATTGCCTCGGTCAGTTCAGCCAGGTAGTACTGGGACTTGGTGGGCAGCAGTCTGGTAGGGAAGGAAGATGTCATCAATAATAATAATACAAGTTTAGAAGTGTATTTAGCCTTAACAGTAATACATTTAAAATACACAAAATTATATATTCATATTATCACCAACCCACCAATTAACTTACAATTAAACCTAATTGTAATACCCTGTACCCGCAAAATTCCGCAACCACTACCCGAGTTGACGTCTGGGATAGCGTAAAATAGTCATTGGTGGCAAAGTCTAAGAAACCCATCACGTGAATCACCACGAGACTATTACCTGGTTCTTTCAAGGAGAACTAAGGTTACTATCCTATTGTACGTCCGTGGTAATACAGCCGGTTAGCGCGCGGGTCTGGTAAAAACATACATGTCCCTAACCAGGGTTCGAACCCGCGCCAGGCATCTCAAAGCCTGGGGAGTTTTCGGGAGGTTAAATTCCCTTCGCACCCAGCATTTCAGGATACAACCCAAAGAGAGAGAAAAGCAGATCAACCCCCCCCCCCCCTTAATGACGATAATTATACTTACAGATTATAGATAAGTCCCTTCCTGGCGCCGGGCGGAAGTAGTACTTCCGGTACGTCCATAAGCATAGCGTCCACGATCTCCTCAGCCGTCCACTCTGGCGTCAGGAGGGGCACGAACCTAAGACATTTTGGGAAAGATAGAAACATATATATAGGCATGCTTTTTAAATTATGTAGGACCCCTTACTCGTGCAGGGAGAGAGAGAGAGCGAGCGAGCAGCAGAGGCACTAACCTAAGGAAATTTGGGATAGAAAGAAACATATATAAGCATGTTGTTAAATTATGTGGGCCACCTTACTCGTACAGGGAGAGAGAGAGAGCGAGCGAGAAGCAGAGGCACTAACCTAAGGAAATTTGGGATAGAAAGAAACATATATAAGCATGTTGTTAAATTATGTGGGCCACCTTACTCGTGCAGGGGGAGAGAGAGAGAGAGAGAGCAGCAGAGGCACGAACCTAGTTAATTTGGAAAAGATAGAAACATATATAGGCATGTTGTTAAAATAATATTAGGCTATTGTTATATTGAATATTAGTGCTAAATTTACAGGATGACAAATAGGTTTAATACTATTAAGAAGACCTAAGCAAATTATTGAAGACAAAAAAAAACAGGTATTTTGTGAAAGTGTGTAGGAAACAGGTCTAACATTAGGCAATAGTAAGGAATAGTGATGGAAAGTAGTTCGATAAAACTACACATGGGGCTAAACAAGAGGGAAAAGGGGGTCCAGATAAACCAAACCTCCCCTTAACCCCTTCTGTACCGGTGACGTCTTTTTAATTTTATTATAGGTATATTTAGAGGATTTTGTGCAGCTTAAGAAGGATCTGTGGTAGTATTAAGGGTTAAGTGAGATGTTTTGAAGCCTGTTAATTGCTGGAGACCCTTTATAAACTGAATACAATCGTGTAATAGTTGCCAGAATAAAGTTTGAAAGACGTCGCCGGTACAGAAGGGGTTAAACGGTGACCTTACCTTGTGTCCATGTCAGCCATGAAAAACACCCACTAGACCCCCTTTCAAGATATATTTGTACATTTTTCGGTAGAAAAATGTCGCGGTCGAAGGCTGGTTCCTTAAAAAATTACAGACTAGCTTTTGCTCGCCAGAAAATAATCGACACCTAAACGTCACAAAAGGTCTTAATATTGACAAAGTAATTGGGCGAAAGGTCTCAAAATCGCCAAACTAGTGAACGAATGTCTTAACATCGCAAAACTACAGTGGGTCTAACCATTAACTATCAATTTACCTTGTGCCCATGCCCGCCATGAAGCCAGTGTTGATCTGTACGGGACACACCAGGGTGGTCTTTATGCCGCTCTTTCCCATGGCCTGGAAATAAATGCATAAGTCAATAAAAGGTCATAACAGTCAATAAAAGGTCATATAAGTCAATAAAAGGTCATAAAAGGCAATAAAAGGTCATAAAAGGCATTAAAAGGTCATAATAGTCAATTAAAGGTCATAACAGGCAATAAAAGGTCATAACTGGCAATAAAAGGTCATAAAAGGCAAGGGCTGGGCTACTACATTATCCAGGCTGCTACAGCTTAGTAACCATATGGGACATACACATATAGCCCATTTACTCCAGGTCTTTTACTGTAAACCCTGTGATTATTGTATTACATATTTTGCTTTAGATATACCCATACAACTTAGCTAAATATTATGTTATTCTATTACTGAGGCTATATACCAAATAACTATTAGATTATGCAATAATATCCGACTGTAGAAGAATAGTAATTGCTAGCTTACCTTGAGTTCCATTGCGAGAGAGTCATGGAAGCCAGTGGCGGCATACTTGGTGGCACAATAGTCCACCAGGCCGTTCCTCGGAGCTTTGCCGGCCATGGAGGAAATGGTGACGATGTGGCCAGAGTTACGGGCTATCATGTCTCCCAGGAAGGCCTTTACTGTCTGTATAAACAACACCAACATAATAAGGATGTACCAGCTCTATGTGGGTTTCTTAAACGACTGAACTGTAATGGATGCCCACTAACATATGGCTACTTTATCTGTGAAAACTATATATATTTATTAAGGTTATAGTAAGGTTGCACCAGTGGGCATAGTGTCCACTGCAGTGCTCCAGGACTGGAACAGAGAGTCAGAGATGGCCTCTATTTGGCTATAAGAGGTTAGTGGTCAGGATTTCTGGGTTATTCATAGTGAACAGACTTGTTTGTATATCATTTATCATGTCAGATGCCATAATATGCATCTTGATATTCCTAATATAACAGCTCTATCAGTTTACATAGTCTTAGATGTATAAGTTTTGCAATTGGTATAATAAGAGAAAAAAAGATGTGTGTGTGGGTTCAGAATTATAATAGAACAATCTTTGAAAGTATGAACTCATAGAGGAGATAATTATATCATGAAGCAAATTTAACTAATGATTTAGAAGCAGAAGATATTAATATAATACGAGATACCACATTGCTCTGCTGTAGTGACGAATAAATAAAATAATTGTGAAAACCATTCCTAATATTGTGAAATTTTAGGAAAGCAAAGGTAAATGTGACAATAAATAATATTATATAATGTGTATATTTAGGTTCTTACCCAGAAATGACAGATGATGTTCACTTCAAATGATCTGATAATGCTTTCATCAGAAGAATCCATTAATTTCTTGCCTGTGACGACTCCAGCATTGTTGATTAAGATGTCTACCTGAGAAATATTAATATATATATTAGGAAGAAGACCTACCACCAGTCAATGAACAGTAAAGGTAATTGTAAACAGGCGTTTAATTAAATATATTTTAGCCCTTAAGTAAGAAGACTTATTAAATATAAAATTATCCTTTTTATCAAACTCACATTAATTCAGAGTATGATCCATCTGGATCGGCTTAATAATCCCATGAAACGTTTAAATATGTAAGTTAGCAATGTAATAAACAGCAGAATAATCTAATTTACTAAGAGAGTTATATTAAAGTTAAAAGGGACCCCTCAAAGTTATTTTACTAATGTTCTTTTAGAACTGCTAAAAGTATCGAAATTATGATACACTGTTGTAAGGTATCAGAGAGACTCGATCAATATGGTTACATAAATTTTCCACATTGATTGAGAGCTTGATCACTGACCTTGCCCACTTCCTGTTTGACCTTGGCTGCCAGGGCGTACACAGAATGCCGATCACAGAGGTCAACAGTATAGGCCCGACACTTGCCACCAGAGGCCACTACTTGCTTCACTGTCTCCTCGTTACCTGAAACAACACTCATATTATTACCTATTATTATTATGCTATGTTCTAGGTGTGGTGTCCCGATTTCGAATCCCGGGAGGACCATATGCTTTCTTTAGTTTATTCAAGTACATTGTGGTTTGTAATTTATAATTAATGTTAAGAACGGTGTGTTATTATTTTCCTATTTTTAACTCTTTCTAAGCCAATGGTAGTCTTCGTCAACAACTTTAAGACATTGTGTCCAATTAGTTTGGCAATTATAAGGCAAATTTCCCCATTCAGGTTCGTTTAATTCCTGGTGACATATATATATACAGGGTGAAACTTGGATTGACTCACCTTCTGCACTGACATCCCAAGTGACGATAATGGCACCCTTGGCGGCCAATTTTTTACACATAAGGCGACCAATGCCAGAACCGCCGCCTGTCACCAGAGCAATTTTGCCCTTGATGTCCTTCCGGCGATAACTACGTGGCACCAACGTTGACAGCACCCAGGATTCTACGGCGCAGTAGATGGTGTACAGAAACCACAGTACCTTCTTACTGTTCAACACCGTCATCTCCCAAAACGTTTCTGGAAAAAAGTTCCAGATCCACAATTGAGATTCCAGACTCAAGTGATTAGAGTTTTATAGAGTGTTATCCTGAATATTCATCACAAAATTAACGCAAAAGTAAATAATGTATATTCAAATTATTAACCCTTACGTCGTCAGATGCATACATTCTACGTATTTTAGGTGTTGTGCATTGGGCGTCAGGTGCCTACAATTTATGAACCTGGCTCCGCTCACAAATTCATTTAGTTTCGTACCAAATCTGTCCCGCATCCTTCATAAAAGGAAAGGAAATGGTGAAAATACTAGCAATATCCTTACCTCCGGCCATGGTGCTCTTCTTGTTTTAGACTTGCTGATTTATGTACTCCAATCTGACAACAGGCTGACTTGGACTTCGGACGTCACCACCACGGTTGTCTGAAATGTGAATACAACTAGTTAGAACAGAGAAAGTAGCGAGGGGCGGCGCACTCCCCGGTGTCACTAGATTGAGTGGCGAACCCATCTATAGGTTCTATAGGTAGGACTGTGTAATGGTTTTGATTCTGTTGTAGGGCCGACGTCAGGTGAGTGTGCGTGTGTTCACATAATGAGGACAACGAACAACAAGCTAATTATTCCCGAACAGGGGACTTTCAAACTTTCAAAACCACCAAATGCCATCTCCATCATATAATCATGCTAACAGGTACAGGAGTTTACTTATTTCTGGCTTTATGAGTCCACAAGCCATATTTAATTATGTGTGAGGACGACATCCCCATCCCTCAACCGCACTTTAATGTATTGGGTCCTGTGGGGATTAGTTCGGTGAGTGTATCCTAGGTTCGAGTCCTTGGAGTGCCACATATATTTGTTGATTTCATTAATTGAGCTTAGAAGTAAAGTTGGTTGGTGAAGAAAAAAAAATGAATTACAACATAATATAAAGGTGGGGTTGAGGGGTGGGGATGTCGTCTTCCAGTTCTCATGCATTCGTATGCATTATGAATACAATGGAATTTAGCCTTGTGAACTCATAAGACCAGAAGTAGGGAATCCCTTACCTGTACAGTTTAGCATGATAAAATGATGGTGGCAATTTCTGGTGGTTCGAAGCTTGAAAATCCCATTCATAGATGAGATGAGTGACAAAGGTAGTAGGCAAATTAAACCATGGTGCTTCAGCTTCACATCCTATTGTATTCAGGGAGATAAGCTATAATCAAAAATGTTATTCTCCATTATTTTATTTTTATGGTAGGCAAACAGAGTAGAGTTCAATACTGATGATATACTATATGTACATTTAACGGCGCCAGCATATTCCTATTTTAGACCGTAATATCTGATCCCACGTCTTTCTTGGTCTGCTCCTTGGTGCAGCTCCCTCCATGTTCACGGACTTGCATCTTTTCACCCAACTTAGTTCATCCTTCATATCCACATGTCCAAAGCATCCAAGCCTATTAGTACGCATCTCATCACTGATAGGCGATACCTAACCGTCTCCTCAGCTCTTCACTAGATATCTTATCTTCCAGTTTGGCACCACACATCCAACTCACCATTCTCATCTCGTTAAATTCCATTCATTTGGAGTGCCACATGTATTTGTTGATTTCATTAATTGAGTTTAGAAGTGGAGTTGGTTGGTGAAAAAATATACTGTATGCTATGTATACTAATAATTATACTAACAAATATCTGGAGTGTTTTATATAAGACAGACAGTCAGTCAAGTAAATGGAGGCAAAAACATAACCTCCTTAACTTCGTTGGTGGGAAAAATACTAATACTACTACTAATAATAATAATTATAATAATTAAAATAATATTATTAAGAATATCAATAATGAAGAGAATAAATACTATTGGAACAGCTCACTCCACCTACATGTTATAATAATAATAAAAATAAAAATAATGATAATACAAATATTAATGATAATATTAAAAGAGACAATACCAAAAACACTACTAATAATAAAGAGAATACTATTAGACCAGCTCACACCAAAGTTTACAGTATATAGGCTACATACAGTACTATAGGCTACATACAGTACTAATTACAGTATATAGGCTACATACAGTACTATAGGCTACATACAGTACTATAGGCTACATACAGTACTATAGGCTACATACAGTATATAGGCTACATACAGTACTATAGGCTACATACAGTATATAGGCTACATACAGTACTATAGGCTACATACAGTATATAGGCTACATACAGTACTATAGGCTACATACAGTACTACGTTAGTCTGATTATATACTTTGGCTCACTCTACCCTAAAATTTTTGAGGAGGAGGTTTACAACACGTGTGGAGGGCTCGGTCGAGAAGTCACAAGTGGGGCGATCTACCTCAATCATGACCAAGGAAACAAATTACAGTATGTCATCCAGATAAACATATAGATATGGGTACTTCATATGTGTAAGACCTTTAAGGGGGGATGGGCGTATTTATTGGTTCATTTTTATATATATTTATATATTTTTATGATTTTAGTTTCCTCCTTAAACCTCCATCAAGCTTAATTTAAGAACCCCCCCACCCCCCAAGACCCTCCTTTTAGATTAATTTATAAATTTTTAGATAGAAAAATGTCCCGGGCATCGGCCGGTTACTCTTAAATTACAGGTTCGCTATCGCTCGCCAGGAAAAAATCGACAACTAAATGACACGAAAAGTCTATTGACAAAGATGGAGCAAAATATCTTAAAATCGCCAAACTAATGGACCGAACGTCATAAAACCTGAACACTAATGGGACTAAACATGAGGGAGAAGGGGGACCAGAACACGGCCCATCTCCCCTTAACCCTTTCAAGATTACGACACATTATGACAGATTATTTAGGCTATTATTAGACGATTATATACAGCTTAGGGAGGATCGGTGGGAATTATAAGGGTAACGACCGTCCCAATTAACTCTCCAATTTCCATAATTATTCAGTTTAAAAAGGGCACCAAGCAATCAACAGGCATCGAACTACTGTATATCACTTAACCTTTCTTACCACCACAGATCTTTCTTAAGCTGCATACAATCAACAGGCATCGAACTACTGTATATCACTTAACCTTTCTTACCACCACAGATCTTTCTTAAGCTGCATACAATCAACAGGCATCGAACTACTGTATATCACTTAACCTTTCTTACCACCACAGATCTGTCTTAAGCTGCATACAATCAACAGGCATCGAACTACTGTATATCACTTAACCTTTCTTACCACCACAGATCTTTCTTAAGCTGCATACAATCAACAGGCATCGAACTACTGTATATCACTTAACCTTTCTTACCACCACAGATCTTTCTTAAGCTGCATACAATCAACAGGCATCGAACTACTGTATATCACTTAACCTTTCTTACCACCACAGATCTTTCTTAAGCTGCATACAATCGTCTAAATATAGCTAGAAAAAACTTTAAAAGACGTCGCCGGTACTGTAGGAGTTACAAATCAAATGTTACTATACTCTGTTTCATTTCATCTGGCGGTAAATTGAATCCCTTAGCCGCTGATTTCTCGATACTTAATGGACAAATATGAAACGGCTCGCTGTCGCTCGCCAGGAAAAAATCGACATCTAAATTGTACGAAAGGTCTTAAAATTGATAACGAAATGGGGAGGTGTTAAAATCGACAAAATAATGAGTCCCTAACCAGGGTTCGAAACCGCGCCAGGCAGGGCACCATGGGGCCTGGGGATTTTCGGGAGGGTTAAGGGGCGATCTCCACTTGAGGGATTTTTTTCTTGACCCCTTTCTCCCTCATGTTTAGCCCCATTGCTTTTGATATTATAAAACGTTTGCCCCATTAGTTTAGCGATTTTAAGAACTTTCACCCCATATTAAGACCTTTCGTGCAATTCAGGTGTCGATTTTATCCTGGCGAGCGATAGCGAGCCTGTAATTTAAGAAGAACCGGCCTTCGGCCGGGACATTTTTCTACCGAAAAATGTACAAATTTATCTTGAAAGGGGGTCAAGGGGGTGTAATTTTAAGCTTGATGGAGGTCTAGGGAACAAACTAAATACCTCCCCTTAAATTCCCTTCACACCCAGCAACACCCTTGGTTACGGAGCATCCTAACCTCTTCATTACCGAGCCGTCTTTTACATTGCATTCTGGCTATGATTAGACGGTTTTATTTAGTTTAGGAAGGACATGAAGCAATTCTCTCTACCAGTAATTCACCGGAGACCTCTGGTGAACGCTTCCGAAGTAGTGCCAGAGCTACGTCTGTCGACATAAACAATACTCAACACCTAGGCTATGCAAAGTTTATCATGATTTCTTTGGTAGGGAGAATTAAAAGGCTTCGAAGTATCTCGAGTCACCCTATTAACTACCACAGATCCTTCCTTAGCTATATAAAAGCCTCTAAATATTCTTAAATAATAGAAAAAAGTCATGGTCGGTAATGAAGAGATTAAGCAATAGGTCGTCAACTATGTGCAGGTAATCACAGGTAATCGACCAAGGCCAAATAACATTCTAGGTGGTGTGAAGTAATCTGCGGCACCTGTGTGTAGTGGTGATAGAGTTCCAAGTACCTCTCCACATACTTTAGATCACTAATACGCTTCTCTACATAACTTAATTAAGGTGAGGCTCATGGACTGTTCAGATCAAAGGGAGATGGGTCGTTTTTCTGGTCTCCTTTCTCCCTCGTGTTAAGCCCCATTTGTTTTGACATTATAAGACGTTCGGTCCATTAGTTTGGCGATTTTAACACCTTCCGCCCCATTTGGTTGTCAATTTTAAGACCTTTCGTGCCATTTATGTGTCGATTATTTCCTGGCGAGCGATAGTGAGCCTGAAATTTTAAGAAGAACCGGCCTTTGGCCGGAACATTTTTCTACCGAAAAATTTACAAATTTATTTTAAAGGGGGGTCTAGGGTTTTTTTTTTCTAAGCTTGATGGAGGTCTAGCTAGAAAACTATGAAATAAAGGAATAAATTAATTAATAGACCAAAAAAAAAAAAAACGGTCTGTCTCCCCCTCAGCCGGTATCACACGAGCGCTTTTTCCCTCAATATTTATCCTCAACACTGGTCTGGCAGCTTATGAGGTCAACATTTAAAATATTTCGGTTACCTAAATTCATCTTCCCTCAGTCTAGTTTCCGATACCAGTGCAAAATATTCTAGAAATGTTGCCAGAAAAAAAAATAGGAAAAGTGGGGATTGAACCTGAGTATAATTATAGATACACAGATCGAATGTTGACTATAAAAGCTCTCGTGTGATACCGGCTTTATTTACTCAAGGCCGCCTGAGCTCACACACACGTATACCAGAATACATTATATCATTATCATCCGGATCGTCTCCTTAACCCCTTCTGTACCGGCGACGTCTTTTATATACTATTCTAGCTTTATTTAGACGATTTTGTACAGCTTAGGAAGGACTTGTGGTAGTACAAAGGGTTAAGTGAGATAGTTAGAAGCCTGATAATTGGTGGAGTACCTTTTTAAACTATTAATTTGTCTAATAGTAGCCAGAATAATGTTAAAATGACGGGCTCGGTACTGAACGGGTTAATTGAATCCCTTCTCCCTTGGCACATATCCTATCTCCCCACCAAATTTCGTGAAAATCGGTTCTTAACTTTGTGAGACATTTTTATATTATCTTGGTGGTGTAATGGTTAGAATGTTTAAAACTCTGTGTGTTATAACCCAGGTACGAATCCCGGTGGATCACATCTATGCTTTCATTAATTTAATTGGAGGTGTTTGGTGTTGGGGTGAAATTAATAAAAAATAGATTATATATACTGTGTATATATATATATATATATATATATATATATATATATATATATATATATATATATATATATATATATATATATATATATATACACACACACATTCATTCCTTTCTGAGCTCTCTAATTGCTTGTTCTAAACTCTCTTAATTCCTTGTCTAATTTCTGTAACCATAGTATCAGCTGTAATTACCACACATTGGGCCGGTACCCTTTGAGTGTCATCGTCATCACGTCTGCGCCTCATTAGAATATAATGAGTTCTTCGTACAGTCGGCCTAATAAGTGAATGCGCGGCACCAAGTATGTTTGGATCCATAATTGGTAAAACTTTATTTATTCGTTTCGAGTTAGATCCTACACTTATCCTCCATTTACTAGGCCCATTCTCCACTTTTCCTTTTTTTTAGGGGGGGGGGGGAATCAAGACAGAGCCCGAATAGGGACAACACAACAGAAAACAAGGAACACACAAAAACAAAATACAAATTCACACACATCTAGGTCACCCGGGAGAAGACATTTACTTTTTATGTAAATACGATATTAAATTAAAGTTCACAATATGTCTAGTATGGTCATAAACACCTACCAATAACATTAGTAGAGCATATATCCCCACCACGAGTGCAATCCATGGAAGAGGTGTTGCATTAATCATCATCCAAATTGACAAGTGATTCCTTCCTCTTCCTTAGTATACAGTCTCCAAACTAATGGAGTTAAACAGGGTACTCCAAACCGACCCCCCTCGGTCCAAATAGGGTTAAGATGCAGATTCCTCAAAATGCATTTCCGAAAATCCTCCCCCCCCCCCCCTCGAGGAAGACATTGCATTAATCTCTCCGTCTTCTTAAATATTATAAGTTAAGTTCCGCCTATATTTCAATTACGTGTAATTTGCAGCTGCAGAGATGGGTGTGTAATGGTGGTGTGGGTCTGGAGGGAGGCTGGCAACTTCTAGGTGCACAGTCGATATAGTTATTAGTACAGACAGACTTTATAATCACTTCTCTCTCTCTACAGTCATTCTCTGCAACACAGGTACACACTCTTCTCTCTCTCTCTCTCTCTCTTACACACACATACAATACATATATGATAGGCTTACAATACACACACATATACGCACTCTTCCTCTCTCTCTCTCTCTCTCTCTCTCTTACAAACACATATGATAGGTTTACAATTCACACACACTTAATCATTATTTGAGACACAGACATAATATCCTACTGTAATATTATACATGATAGGTTTTCGGCACACATACTTTCCCTCGAACACACATACACATTATCTCTCACTTTAACTCTCTTTCTCTCTCTCTCTCTCTCTATTTTTTTTTTTTTTTTTTTTTCTATATTCCAACTACTCCCTCTCGGGCATAGGCTGATAGCCTTTACACTCTACCGCTGAACACGGTGAGGCCCGTGAGGTCTTGTTCCAGTCTAGGGAGTGAGACATGCGAAGCACCTATTCACGGCTCGAACCCAACTCCATCTTTGAAGCTGCTTCGCCCCTGCGCCTCACAGTCTCACTCCCCAGGCTCGGACCCTCACTCTCAGAACGCCACTTATTGAGCAATTAACTCACTAGGCATTGCACCCCTGTAGCATATTTTGAATATGGGAATATTCATACAGTGCTATTTAATCAGGGAACAATGAGGGTACTTTGATTTGGCATTTCGGTGTGCTGTGGTAATGCACTGAAACTAGGTACAGCACAAATTCCATCCCAATAATATCTTCCCATTGACATATTGGGATTCGAACCCGGGTCCATTGGATTACCAGTCCAGTGGCAAGACCACTCTGCCACACCTCCCATATATATATACATATATATATATATATATATATATATATATACATATATATATATATATATATATATATATATATATATACACGTGAACTACTAAATGTTTTTTATAATCTCAGCCATCGAACCACCGACAATCAGGATGATTGTCCATGCTTTAACCAACTCAACCACGGAGTAATAGAGGATACTTAACCTTTTCCTATTAATAGTTAGGAGAACGGAAATCCTACTTGGAGAATGTATTTCAATTCATATACAAGTCGTGTACTTATGAGATATACTTTATATTTATGACTCGTGGTTGGTTGGGTTAGAATTCAATTAAATCAAATTCAGATCAAGTTGCGTGGGGGTACTTAAAATGGCACGAAAGGTCTTAAATTGACAAAGGAATGGCGTGAAATATCTTAAAATCGCCAAACTAATGGGATAAACGTCAAAAAATCTCAAAACTAATGGGGCTAAACATGAGGGAGAAGAGAGTCCAGAAACAATTCCTCAAGACATGCCCGGCAAATTCCAGTCACTAATTGTAATAAGAACATAAGAACATAAGAAAATGGGAGTCTGCAGAAAGCCGATTGGCCCAAGCAAGGCAGATCCCTGTCCCACACAACCCCAATTACAAAGCCCAATTATAGGCTCAACACTCTAATACCCTGAGGATCATCTTACCAAACCGGTTAGAGATTAACGCAGGATTACGGGGGTCTGCAGAGCGCTGATTGGCCCAACCCGGCTGATCCCCCTTCACACCCAACCCTTCTCGTCCATATGCTTATCCAATTTTTTCTTAAAGCTCCCTATCGTTCTTGATCCCACTATATCACTTGGTAGCCTATTCCACCCATCTACAACTCTGTTACCAAACCAATATTTGCCTATATCTTTTCTGAAACGAAATTTATCTAATTTGAAACCATTGGTACGAGTTCTTTCGCTATCACTGAGCTTTAGTACATTTGTCATGTCCCCTTTGTTAATCCCACTAACCCACTTGAACACCTCTATCATATCCCCTCTAACTCTGCGTCTCTCTAACGAATGTAAACCTAATTTCTTCAACCTTTCTTCATACGGAAAATTTCTAATATTATGGATCATTTTTGTCATTCTACGCTGAATTCTCTCCAATGAATCTATGTCCATTCTGTAATAAGGACACCAAAATTGGACAGCATAATCCATATGGGGTCTCACTAATGACAAGTAAAGTTTTAAGATAACATCAGCAGTTCTGTTACTCACACTCCTAGAGATGAACCCGAGAATCCTGTTTGCCTTATTACGAACGCTTATACACTGTTTTCTAGGCTTCAAATCATTGCTAACAAACACACCTAGATCTTTCTCGCAGTCTGAATTTTCTAATTCTAAATTAGCTAGTTTATATTTAACATTTGTTTGCATCTTCCCTATCTTTAATACCTTGCATTTGTCAATGTTAAACTTCATCTGCCAATTTACTGACCATTCATGTAAGGTATCTAGATCCCTTTGGAGGCACTCTATATCGCTATCTGAATCAATTGATCTCCCCATTTTAGTATCGTCTGCGAATTTACTTATCCTACTAGTTATACCTAAATCTAGGTCATTTATGTATATAAGAAACAACAGGGGACCTAATACCGATCCCTGGGGGACACCACTTTTGACTGCTCCCCACTCTGACTTGGTACCATTTATGCTGACTCTCTGTTTCCTACCAATTAGCCATGACCTAATCCATCCCAACAACGACCCTCCTATTCCATGTGCCTCAACCTTTCTCATCAATCTCTCATGAGGGACTCTGTCGAAAGCTTTACTGAAATCTAAATATATAATATCATATGACTTGTCACTATCTACTGCTTCATATACCTCTGAGAAAAAGCTAAGCAAATTAGTAAGGCACGAACGTCCCTGAGTGAATCCATGCTGAGAAGAATTTATTAAGTTAAATTTTACTAAGTGGCTTCTAATTTTCCTAGCAATAATAGACTCTAGCAACTTTCCTATGATTGATGTGAGACTAATGGGACGGTAATTGGATGCTATCGATTTATCACCTTTTTTGAAGATCGGAACTACATTTGCAAGCTTCCAAGCTTCTGGAACTAAACCTGTTTCTAATGACTTGTTAAATATAAATGCTAATGGACTACTTAACTCATCTCTACATTCTTTTAATACTCTAGCATATACCTCGTCAGGACCAGGCGATTTTTGAGGTTTCAGTCTGTCAATTTCCTTAAGCACATCATTTCTACTTATACTAACTGTACTTAACATATTTTCTATACTATCACTATATACCATATTGACTTCTGGAATCTGTGCCAAATTTTCATTAGTGAAAACGGAAAGAAACTGACTATTTAATGTACTGCACATTTCTAAATCATTTTCTGTTATTTCTCCTATTGAAGTTTTTAGGGGGCCTATTACATCTCTAACTTTAGATTTATATAGTTGGTAAAAAGCTTTAGGGTTATTTTTTGAGTCGCTGGCTATCCTTATTTCATAATTTCTTTTTGCTTTCCTGATTTCCTTTTTGACCTGTCTTGATAGAGTCTGATAGTATATACGTAAATGATTGTCACCTTTCTTTATTTTTCGATATATTCCTTTCTTTTTTCCTATAAGATCTATTAGCTTATTAGTCATCCATTTTGGTTGGTTCTGCGTCGATATGGTATATTTATAAACGGGAAAGCTATCTTATTGCAGATTAGATTAGGCTACGTGTGTGGTGTTCACCACTGTCTTGGAGTCAAGATTATATATAGTCTATACAGGTAGATCTTGGTTGGAGTAAAGCCGGTATCACACGAGCACTTTTTCCCTCAACATTTATCCTCAACACTGGTCTGGCAGCTTATGAGGTCAACATTTAAAACTATTTCGGTCACCTAAATTCATCTATCATCAGTCTAGTTTCCGATACCAGTGCAAAATATTCCAGAAATGTTGCCAGAAAAATGTTGATCATCGAATGTTGACTATAAAAGCTCTCGTGTGATATCGGCTTAAGGTTGAAGTATTTTTGCCCTTGCCCACTTAACCCTTTCAAGATCCGATTAGGCATTTATTTTCTGTTTTCTGGCTACTATAAGACGATATTAGTCAGATTAGGAAGGACATATGGAACTCAGAGGGTTATTTGAGATAGCCTTTACCCTTAAAATTCCCACAGATCCTTCCTAGGCTGTCTAAAATCGTCTAATGATAACCAGACTAAACTATCAAATTGTGTCATAATCTTTAAGGGGGTAATATCTCGCTTTTTATGGACCCCCTTCTCCCTCGTGTTTAGCATATTAGTTTTGAGGTATTAAGACGTTAATTCGTTCCGTTAGTTAGGCAATTTTTAAACTTTTCGCCTCATTTTATTGCCAATATTAAGACCTTTCGTGCCATTTAGGTGTCGATTTTTTACTGGCGAGCGATAGCGAGTCTCCGGCCTTCGGCCGGGACATTTTTCTACCCAAAAATGTACAACGTTATCTTGAAAGGGGGTCAGAAGGTGTTTTTCTAAGCTTGATGGAGGTCTAGCGAGGAAACTCAAAAATATATTAATATATAAATATATAGACCAAAAACCAAGCACTACCTCCTTAAAGGGCTCAAATCTGTCGGCTCCCTCTCGCTATCAGTGGAGATTATAATTATGTCCAAATAGTACACGTGTTTCTGTCTGTCTGTCTGTCTGTCTGTCTGTCTTTCATAAAATACCTAAATCAGCGACCAATTATTATACCCTGTTCCAAATAAGTAGGCTAAAAACTGTTGAACATTAACCTCTGTAACTCACAAACGACTAGAGTAATCGAGCTAATATTTCTACAATTTGGGAAGGGTCAGCCTGGGAATATGTGTGGAAATTTGCGAAGGGTCAGCCTGGGAATATGTATGGAAATATGTGTGGACATTTGTGTGGAAATATGTGTGGAAATTTGGGAAGGGTCAGCCTGGGAATATGTGTGGAAATTTGGGGAGGGTCAGCCTGGGATTATGTGTGGAAATTTGGGAAGGGTCAGCCTGGGAATAGGTGTGGAAATTTGCAGCCCATTTGCTCTAGCTCGTTTTTGAGTAAGAGAGGTTAGGGGTTACGATTACTAGCCTACTTATAATGAATTGAACACTAGCGAGTTTCAAGCTATAAGGAAGTTGGAGCCGTGAACATCGATATTAAACAGCAATGCAATAATAATGTACCTTTCTTATGAATAAATGTTATGTTGAAATGGGTTTTATATATGTATAAATGTTTTACGACCGTATTTTAGCTGTAAATTATGTTAAATATAGTTGTCGACAGCTCCAACTTCCTTATAGAACGAAACTCGCAAGTCGGCAATTGACTATAAAATGGTGACTATCTTCATTTTGTCTCGAGCGTCTCTTGATTTTGTCCCTGTCACTCTTTCAACCATAGGGGAGGCACTCGCTACAGGCAGTTCTGACTTTTGTCTCCCTCACTCACATAGAAAACAAATCTGGCAGACATTACTACCTTATTCCAACACCTGACAGACATTGCTACCATATTCCAACATCTGACAGACATTACTACCATATTCCAACACCTGACAGACATTGCTACCATATTCCAACATCTGACAGACATGGCGGCCTTATTCCAACATCTGGCAAACATTGCTTCATTATTCCAACATCTGGCAGACATTACTACCATATTCCAACATCTATCAGACATTACTACCATATTCCAACATCTGACAGGCATTACTACCTTATTCCAAGATCTGACAGACATTACTACCATATTACATCTGACAGACATTACTACCATATTCCTACATCTGACAGACATTACTACCATATTCCAACATCTGACCGATATTACTACCTTATTCCAACATCTGACAGACATTACTACAATATTCAAACATCTGGCAGACATTAATAGGCCTAGCCTAAAATATTTCAACATCTGACAGACATTACTACCATATTCCAACATCTGATAGACATTACTACCATATTCCTACATCTGGCAGACATTACTACCTTATTCTAACATCTGGCAGACAGTATACTACCATATTCCAACATCTGGCAGACATTACTACCTTATTCTAACATCTGGCAGACATTACTAACATATTCCTACATCTGGCAGACATTACTACCTTATTCTAACATCTGGCAGACATTACTACCTTATTCCACCATCTGGCAGACATTACTACCATATTCCAACATCTGGCAGACATTACTACCTTATTCCAACAGCTGGCAGACATTACTACCTTATTCCAACACCTGACAGACAATACTACCTTATTCCAACATCTGACAGACATTAATACTACCTTATTCCAACATCTGGCAGACATTACTACCTTATTCCAACATCTGACAGACATTACTACCATATTCCAACATCTGACAGAAATTACTACCATATTCTAACATCTGACAGACATTACTACCTTATTCCAACATCTGACAGACATTACTACCATATTCCAACATCTGACAGACATGACTACCTCATTCCAACATCTGACAGACATAAATAGGCTTAGCCTACCATATTTCAACATCTGACAGACATTACTACCATATTCCAACATCTGGCAGACATTATTACCTTATTCCACCATCTGACAGATATTACTACCATATTCCAACATCTGACAGATATGACTACCTCATTCCAACATCTGGCAGACATTACTACCATATTACAACATCTGACAGACATTACTACCTTATTCCAACATCTGGCAGACTTTACTACCATATTCCTACATCTGACAGTCATTACTACCATATTCCAACATCTGACAGACATTACTACCTTATTCCAACATCTGACAGACATTACTACCGGTACCTTATTCCAACATCTGATAGACATTACTACCATATTCCAACATCTGACAGACATTAATAGGCCTAGCCTACCATATTTCAACATCTGACAGACATTACTACCATAGTCCAACATCTTACAGACATTACTACCTTATTCCAACATCTGACAGACATTACTACCATATTCCAACATCTGACAGACATTACTACCTTATTCCAACATCTGACAGACATTACTACCATATTCCAACATATGACAAACATTACTATCATATTCCAACATCTGACATACATTTCTACCTTATTCCAACATCTGACAGACATTGCTATCTTATTCCAACATCTGGCAGACATTACTACCATAGTCCAACATCTAACAGACATTACTACCATATTCCAACATCTGACAGATATTACTACCTTATTCCATCAACAACAATTACTACCTTATTCCAACATCTGACAGACATTACTACCATATTCCAACATCTGACAGACATTAATAGGCCTAGCCTACCATATTTCATCATCTGACAGACATTACTACCATATTCCAACATCTGACAGACATTAATAGGCCTAGCCTACCATATTTCATCATCTGACAGACATTACTACCTTATTCCAACATCTTACAGACGTTACTACCTTATTCCAACATCTGACAAGCATTTCTACCATATTCCAACATCTGACAGACATTACTACTTTATTCCAACATATGGCAGACATTACTACCATATTCCAACATCTGACAGACATTAATACCATATTCCAACATCTGACAGACATTACTATCATATTCCAATCCAATATCTGACAGACATTACTACCTTATTCCAACATCTGACAGACATTAGTAGCATATTCCAACATCTGGCAGACATTAATAGGCCTACGACATACCCTACCATATTTCAACATCTGACAGACATTACTACCATATTCCAACATCTGGCAGACATTAATACCATATTCCAACATCTGGCAGACATTACTACCTTATTCCAACATCTGGCAGACATTACTACCTTATTCCACGATCTGGCAGACATTAATACCTTATTCCAACATCTGGCAGACATTACTACCTTATTCCAACATCTGACAGACAATACTACCTTATTCCAACATCTGACAGACATTACTACCTTATTCCCAAATCTGACAGACATTACTCCCTTATTCCAAAATCCGACAGATATTACTACATTATTCCAACATCTGGCAGACATTACTATCATAATCCAACATCTCACAGATATTACTACCTTATTCCAACATCTGGCAGACATCACCTCCCTATTCCAACATCTGACAGACATTACTACCATATGCAAACATCTGACAGACATTACTACCTTATTCAAACATCTGACAGACATTACAACCATATTCCAACACCTGATAGACAGTACTACCTTTTTCCATCTGGCAGACATTACTACCATATTCCAACATCTGACAAACATTACTACCATATTACCAACATCTGACAGACATTACTACCATATTCCAACATCTAACAGATATTACTACCTTATTCCAACATATGACAGACATTATTACCTTATTCCAACAGCTGGCAGACATTACAACTTATTCCAACATCTGACAGACATTACTACCATATTCCAACATCTGACACATTATTACTACCTTATTTCAACATCTGGCAGACATTACTACCATATTCCAACATCTGACAGACATTACTATCTTATTCCAACATCTGGCAGACATAATTACTACCATAGTCCAACATCTAACAGACATTATACTACCATATTCCAACATCTGACAGACATTACTACCTTATTCCAACATCTGACAGACATTACTACCATATTCCAACATCTGAGAGACATTAATAGGCCTAGCCTACCATATTTCAACATCTGACAGACATTACTACCTTATTCCAACATCTGACGGACATTACTACTATATTCCAGCATCTGACAGACATTTCTACCATATTCCAACATCTGACAGACATTACTACCTTATTCCAACATCTGGCAGACATTACTACCATATTCCAACATCTGACAGACATTAATACCATATTCCAACATCTGACAGACATTAATTACTATCATATTCCAATATCTGACAGACATTACTACCTTATTCCAACATCTGACAGACATTATGGAGCATATTCCAACATCTGGCAGACATTAATAGGCCTAGCCTACCATATTTCAACATCTGACAGACATTACTACCGTATTCCAACATCTGGCAGACATTAATACCATATTCCAACATCTGGCAGACATTACTACCATATTCCAACATCTGGCAGATATTACTACCTTATTCCAACATCTGGCAGACATTACTACCTTATTCCACCATCTGGCAGACATTACTACCTTATTCCAACATCTGGCAGACATTACTACCTTATTCCAACATCTGACAGACAATATTACCTTATTCCAACATCTGACAGACATTACTACCTTATTCAAACATCTGACAGACATTACTACCTTATTCAAACATCTGGCAGACATTACAACCTTATTCCCAAATCTGACAGACATTAGGGTCCCAACACAGTCCACTACTACCATACACAGTATCTTACACAGTAGTACCGGTACAGTGCCACCCTGTGCCAATATTGTCACCACTATACCGGTCAGACCATGACCTGGACAGTACTGATACTATGGTGCTATACCCTCCCCAGGGGTCCCAACACAGTCCACTACTAACATACACAGTATCTTACACAGTAGTACCGGTACAGTGCCACCCTCTGCCAATATTGTCACCACCATACCGGTCAGACCATGACCTGGACAGTACTAATATTATGGTGCTAGACCCTCCCCATGGGTCCCAACACAGTCCACTCCTAACATACACAATATTTTACACAGTAGTACCGGTACAGTGCCACCCTGTGCCAATATTGTCACTACAATTTCTCTGAACCAGGACCTTTCTAGAATTAATGGATGGGGACAAAAGAATCTAGTTTTCTTTAATGCACAGAAAACCAAGTACATTAAATTTTCTAACCGACAGAATCTCACTGACTCCCATATATTTTTTAATTATGTAAATATTCCCACTTCCCCTAGTATTGACATTCTCGGTGTAACATTAACTACTAACTTGAGCTGGACACATTATGTTAGAAGCATTGCTAAGAATGCCTCTAAAAAACTGGGACTCCTGTACAGAGTTCGAGAATTCTTCACTGACGAGCAGTTGGCCGTGATATATAAAAGTCATGTGCGTTCTCAGATGGATTACTGTTCACCTCTGTGGGGTAGAAGTGGAGTGGTTGCATTGAGGCAGTTGGACAAAATTCAAAATAAAGCTATTAGATTAATCAATAACCCTGCAATCACACAGGACCTTCCTACATTATCCATACGAAGAAACGTTGCATCCCTTGCATTATTCTACAGATAATTTCACAGCAATTGTTCCGAGGAACTTGCTTCAATTGTGCCGCCTCTCCACATCTTTCCCCGTAGAACTAGGGCAGCTGAGAGCGCATGAATTTACACTTTCTCCTCCACAATGCAGAACTTCTGCTTATCAGAATTAATTTATCCCCAGAGCTACTACTCATTGGAATTCACTTCCCTCGAATTGCTTTCCACAAACTTACAATCCACAAATGTTTAAATCCAGTTGTTACAAACATTTTATGAATGGAGGATGCCTTTAGGCACATGGACCTTTTTGTTTTATCTGTGTTTTTCCTTCCTCCGTTCATTGTCTCTTTAAAAAAAAAAAAAAAAAAAACATACCGGTCAGACCATGACCAGGACATTACTGATATTATGGTGCTAGACCTACCCCATGGGTCCCAACACAGTCCACTACTAACATACACAGTATCCTACACAGTAGTACCGGTACAGTGCCACCCTCTGCCAATATTGTCACCACCATACCGGTCAGACCATGACCTGGACAGTACTGATGTTATGGTGCTAGACAGTAGTGGACTGTGTTGGGACCCATGGGGAGGGTCTAGCACCATAATATCAGCACTGTCCAGGTCATGGTCTGACCGGTATGGTGGTGACAATATTGGCAGAGGGTGGCACTGTACCGGTACTACTGTGTAAGATACTGTGTATGTTAGTAGTGGACTGTGTTGGGACCCCTGGGGAGGGTATAGCACCATAATATCAGTACTGTCCAGGTCATGGTCTGACCGGTATAGTGGTGACAATATTGGCACAGGGTGGCACTGTACCGGTACTACTGTGTAAGATACTGTGTATGTTAGTAGTAGACTGTGTTGGGACCCATAGGATAGGTCTACCACCATAATATCAGTAATGTCCAGGTCATGGTCTGACCGGTAGGGTGGTGACAATATTGGCACAGGGTGGCACTGTACCGGTACTACTGTGTAAAATATTGTGTATGTTAGTAGTGGACTGTGTTAGGACCCATGGGGAGGGTCTACCACCATAATATCAGTACTGTCCAGGTCATGGTCTGACCGGTATGGTGGTGACAATATTGGCACAGGATGGCACTGTACCGGTACTACTCTGTAAGATACAGTGTATGTTAGTAGTGGACTGTGTTGGAACCCATGGGGAGGGTCTAGCACCATTTTATCAGTACTGTCCAGGTCATGGTCTGACCGGTATGGTGGTGACAATATTGGCAAAGGGTGGCACTGTACCGGTACTACTGTGTAAGATACTGTGTATGTTAGTAGTGGACTGTGTTGGGACCCATGGGGAGGGTCTACCACCATAATATCAGTACTGTCCAGGTCATGGTCTGACCGGTATGGTGGTGACAATATTGGCACAGGATGGCACTGTACCGGTACTACTGTGTAAGATACTGTTTATGTTTGTAGTGGACTCTGTTGGGACCCGTGGGGAGGGTATAGCACCATAATATCAGTACTGTCAAGGTCATGGTCTGACCGGTATGGTGGTGACAATATTGGCACAGGGTGGCACTGTACCGGTACTACTGTGTAAGATACTGTGTATGTTAGTAGTGGACTGTGTTGGGACCCATGGGGAGGGTCTAGCACCATAATATCAGTACTGTCCAGGTCATGGTCTGACCGGTATGGTGGTGACAATATTGGCACAGGGTGGCACTGTACCGGTACTACTGTGTAAGATACTGTGTATGTTAGTAGTGGACTGTGTTAGGACCCATGGGGAGGGTCTAGCACCATAATATCAGTACTGTCCAGGTCATGGTTGGACCGGTATGGTGGTGACAATATTGGCACAGGGTGGCACTGTACCGGTACTACTGTGTAAGATACTGTGTATGTTAGTAGGGGACTGTGTTGGGACCCATAGGGAAGGTCTAGCACCATAATATAAGTACTGTCCAGGTCAAGGTTGGACCGGTATGGTGGTGACAATATTGGCACAGGGTGGCACTGTACCGGTACTACTGTGTAAGATACTGTGTATGTTAGTAGTGGACTGTGTTGGGACCCATGGGGAGGGTCCAGCACCACAATATCAGTACTGTCCAGGACATGGTCTGACCGGTATGGTGGTGACAATATTGGCACAGGGTGGCACTGTACCGGTATTACTGTGTAAGATACTGTGCATGTTAGTAGTGGACTGTGTTGGGACCCATATGGAGGGTCTAGCACCATAGTAACAGTACTGTCCAGGTCATGGTCTAACCGGTATGATGGTGACAGGATTGGCACAGGGTGGCACTGTACCTGTACTACTGTGTAAGATACTGTGTATGTTAGTAGTGGACTGTGTTGGGACCCATGGGGAGGGTCTAGCATCATAATATCAGTACTGTCCAGGTCATGGTCTGACCGGTATGGTGGTGACAATATTGGCAGAGGGTGGCACTGTACCGGTACTACTGTGTAAGATACTGTGTATGTTAGTAGTGGACTGTGTTGGAACCCATGTGGAGGGTCTAGCACCATAATATCAGTACTGTCCAGGGCATGGTCTGACCGGTATGGTGGTGACAATATTGGCACAGGGTGGCACTGTAGAGGTACTACTGTGTAAGATACTGTGTATGTTAGTAGTGGACTGTGTTGGGACCCATGGGGAGGGTCTAGCACCATAATATCAGTACTGTCCAGGTCATGGTCTGACCGGTATGGTGGTGACAATATTGGCACAGAGTGGCACTGTACCGGTACTACTGTGTAAGATACTGTGTATGTTAGTAGTTAATGGTTTCAGTTTTTGTCCATTTTTGTTTGTGACCGTTTTGGCTGTGGCCATTTCGGTTGTGGCCACTTCGGTTGTGGCCATTTCGCAGTGTGGCTCTTTTGACCTGTTTCCGGTGCATTTTATTTTGGATAATGTAGAATTGAGATCCAAAAAACAAACAATACATCCTGCACCACTAGCCCAGAATTCTAAGGGAACTCTGATTTATTTTTTGGCCTGTACTGTAAATCCATTAATTTATAAATTCTTAGTTTCCTCTAGACATCCCTCAAACTTAGAAAAACATCCCCTAGACCCCCCCCCCCCCCCCTCAAGATAAATTTGTAAATGTTTCGGTAGAAAATGTCCCGGCCAAAGGCCGGTTCCTCTTACAATTACAGGCTCGCTATCGCTCGCCAGGAAACAATCGACAACGGCACGATAGGTCTTAAAATGTATAACGAAATGAGACGAAAGGTCTTAAAATCGCCAAACAAATGGGCCGAACGTCTAAAAATCTAAACAATTATGGGATTAAACACGAAGGAGAAAGGGGACCAAAAAAGCAACCCTCTCCCCTTAATTATAGGATGCTTGGACCTATTGGAGTGTATAGAGAAGCCATACAATGACACCATTAAACCCCGGGCACCGACTTTTGTTATCTTTCTCTCTTTCCCTGGCTTGTATCCATTCGGCCCCATTCAGCCAACTGTTTTAAGACGTTTATCCCCATCCAGGTGTCTACTTCTTGCTGGCGAGCGATAGCGAGCCAGCATTGTATGGAGATATCCAGTTTTCTATCGAAAAATATACAAATTTAGCTTGCTGTCAAAACAAATATATATACAGTATATGCTGGCTCGCTACCGCTCGCCAGGAAAATATTGACACCTGGATGGGGGTAAACGTCTTAAAACAGTGGGCTGAATGGGGCCGAATGGATACAAGCCAAAGAGAGAGAGAGAGAAAGAGAAAAAAGCGAGGTGGGCTCCCTTAAAGCCGATATGGCGGGAAGTGATCGATCTCTGTTACACTAAAGCCGGTATCACACGAGCGCTTTTTCACTCAACATTTATCCTCAACACTGGTCTGGCAGCTTATGAGGTCAACATTTAATATTTGTCGGTCACCTAAATTCATCTATCATCAGTCTAATTTCCAATACCAGTGCAAAATACTCAAGAAATGTTGCCAGAAAAATGTTGATCATCGAATGTTGACTATAAAAGCTCTCGTGTGATACCGGCTTAAAGAGAAGCTAATGGCACCATTAAAGCCAATATGGCGGGAGGTGTCCGATCTCTGTTACTCTAAGGTCTCTAGTAGACGGCTGGGTTAGGAGGATGAGGCATTGCATTGTTTTATTGGTATTGAGGTGCATATTGTTTCAAGCTTCAATTAATGATAATAATCAAATGTTGCTTGCAATATTGTGCAGGATCCAAGCGGTGTTGCATTTGTTTAACATGCAAAATTTTAAGAAATACTAGAGATATTTAGTTTAAATAGCAGTTTAAATAGCAGCAAGGTTATTCATAATGTAAACACAACATTTGTCAATCATATTATTGGTCTATAACTTAATATTTTATCCATTCTATTAACTTTTTGGAATATATATTTATGATATAAATCATAAAAAAATACCGTTTCAGAGTCAGGTAAGGCAAAAGACATGTTTTGAACCTTGGACATCATACATTCTTTCCCAAGATGAAATAATGTTTAGAGGGTTCTAAGGGGGGAAAATGGTTCATCGATTAAATGGGTTAAAATCTGTTTTGTGGAGGTGGTGAATTCAATGTTCTTTGATAAAGGTGATGGCCTTGCTGATGGATTATGTGCTCATTGATAATGTTGTTTAAATTCCTTGCCCGTTGACACTGGTGGTGATGAACTGAATTCTTTATCAAATCTTCCTTTTTATAGCGTCATCTTTGTTGGTTTGCTATCTGAAAGTAAAATTAACTTGATGTGTGAAACATTCATGTATATCTTGGTGGGTACCTGTCTTATAATACGTCTTAATACAGTAGGCTGGATGGGGCCGAATGGATACAACCCAGAGAGAAAGGGAGAGATAACAAAAATTGAGGTGGGCCCCTTTAAGCTTTGGAAGGAATTTGGAAACCAAAGGGTTAATTGATATATATATACTTTACTCCTTTGATGCCCAGAAAACAGACAGACTAATGAGGAAGTAAGAAGGAGGTGTGGTGTGGAGGTAGATGTGCTGGAAAGTGTGAAAAGGAACAACTTGAGATGGTTCGGCCATATGGAACGTATGGAAAGCGAGAGAATGACTAAGAGGGTGTATGAGAGCGAGGTGGAGGGACAGAGGGGGAGAGGTAGACCGAATATGAGGTGGAGGATGGAGTGAGGAAGTACATGAACGAAGGTGGTGCTGGTTGGGGGGAGGGGCGTCGACTGACTGGGGACAGAGGTGCATGGGGGCGGTTCGTTCGTGGCCACCCCTTCGGGGATCACGGCGTCAGGCAATAGATAGATAGATAGATGCCCAGAAAACATTCCAGAGCTAAACACCACAAGAATTACACCTACAATATTGCACCTACAAGAAGTACTTTAAATTAATATCAGTTAACGCTTTCACTACCAGAAATGCACGTTGTTGTATTTCCGCTCTATTTAGACGATTGTATGCAGCTTACTTGTGCTTACTTGGTCTTGCTCCGACCCACAAAGTTGTCCATCATGTGAGTCATACCGGTCGCTTCAGACAGCCAGTACTGGGACTTGGTGGGCAGCAGTCTGGTGGGGAAAGCGGGGTGTTAAGGTTCATCATTTTAGTACTTAGTTATGATGTAATGTCAGTAAAAATAGGTTAGCCTAAACTGAACAAGATGCGGAAATATACTTGAGCCGACCAGGCCAAGTGAGATATCTCTATTGGTCTAACTGGTAGAGTGACTGCCTCATATCCCAAGGGTCCCGGGTTCAACTCCCGCCCAGTGCATGTTTTCGGCAGGCTATTTTCGCATCAAACAAAGTTTACGTGTGTTCGTAAAATTGTCAAGATGGTTTAAAGTAAGATCGGAGCTCCATAACTCCTCTTTCGGGTATGGTGTAAAAACCTATTCCTTCAATAATATCAAGTAAGATAAAAACAAAAACTAACTGAAGATAGTCAATATTGTAGGTGAGCTATAGTATCAAGTAAGTAATGCCTATCATTTCTTCCAGGTAATACTAGGACTTGGTGAATATCAGTTTAAGGGGGTGGAGTTATATGGCTAGTTGTAGGGTTGACAAATGGGTGAAATAATAATATTGTTAACGAATAACTAATGTATGTATATGTACTGTATATACTCAGGCATGCATATACACCATAGCCGGGGGTGGCCGACTCGAGACAGAGCCAGATTAGGGACAACACAACACAACATAAAAAAAAAATATATATATATATATATATATATAATTCACACACATCAAGGTCGCCCAGAAGACCCAGAGACCAAGGATCACTAAGGGCCTCCAGCACTCCCCTGGTCCCAGACCTCCCGGAGAGGTTCCGGTCTCAGCAGGCAGACATGCAGCAGAATCATACCACAATGCCCGCCCACCTCACATCAAGGCATGACCCTTTATATACATCGGCTCCCCGGCCAGGCACCTGACGGACTATTATGACGAATAACTAATAAATAATACAAATAAATGTGTTTACAATCATCAATATTCTAAGTGATTAAATATGATTGAATTTCGTAATAGTCACTAAGTAGGACTGAAACTATGAATTTTGGTATTTTTCAGCTTATCAGTAGCTTTATTTCGACTTTTTAACCAGCCCCAGATGATTATTACAGCATAATTATATGAAAAGGCTTAATTGTCATATTTCTCAATATCTCTGTGATTCTAAGGAACAACTGGCATTGGAGTGCCACATTTATTTGTTGATTTCATTAATTAAGTTTAGAAGTAAAGTTGGTTGGTGAAAAAATAGGCCTATCCTTAGTATCCTACTTACAGATTATACAAAATGGACGTCCATATGCCCGAAGGAAGGAGGATTTCTGGAACATCCATCAGCATGGCATCTATAGTTTCTTCAGCCACCCAGTCTGGCTTCAGCAGTGGAGCAAACCTTGAGTCACAAAAAACAGAATAATCATACTAAGTTAACCCGCACAGTACTAGAAATATATTGTTTATCACATTCTAGCCACTATTAGACGATTTTATTCAGTTGAGGAAGGACCCTTAGCATAAATATGGCCTCAAACTATCTCAACCAACCCATCTAACTACCACAGAGCCTCCTTAAGCTGCAGAATATCGTTTAAATATAGGTAAAATAAATTATATCACACATCGCTGGTACTCAAAGGGTTAAAAATGTCTTCTGGCTGACCTTTTTTCACTTTTGAGAAAGTGCAAGTTTACTCTTTATTAACCTCAATTAAGCTGGATTAATCTATTGATGTTCAATATACAGTAGTTCAATTACTTGTAGTTTTCATAATTGATCGGTAATTACAGTAGTCATTAAGGGAGCCCACCTCGCTTTTTTTACTCTTTCTCTCCCTCTCTCTTTGGCTTGTATCCATTCGGCCCCATTCAGCCTACTGTTTTAAGACGTTTGCCCCCATCCAGGTGTCAATATTTTCCTGGCGAGCGGTAGCGAGCCAGCATATATATATATTTTGTTTACAGCAAGCTAAATTTGTACATTTTTCAATAGAAAAATTTCTCCGGCGAAGCCGGATTTCTCCATACAATGCTGGCTCGCGAAGATATCGACACCTGGATGGGGATAAACATCTTAACACAGTTGGCTGAATGGGGCCAAATGGATACAAGCCAGAGAAGGAGAGAAAGATAAAAAAAAAAGCAGGTGACCCCCCTTAACTGTTTGACTGCGGACTCCTTATAGATAGCTTTACCGAACGAACGTCTTACAATCTCAAAACTAATATGCTAAACAAGAGGGAGAAGGGGGTCCAGACAAAGCGAGTACCTCCCCCTTAACTTACTTTGAAGACATGCCAGCAAACATGCCCGTGGAGATCTGCACGGGACACACCAGTGTTGTTTTGACTCCTTTCTTACCCATAGCCTGAAAAAAAGTACTTAGAATAGAAAACAGAAACACAAGATCTAATATGTTGGGCGTATATATCACATGTGGGTGTTATTTCAAAGGAAGTATAGCCTACACGATGCGATTAAAAGTAATAAAGCAAATCAGAGTTGAGAATGTACGCTCAGATACCATAAATATTCGGGGACTTCACCTATTTCTATGTATGGAAGTATACCTCTGGAAACAAATTTATGAATATAGGTTTCTATACATCAACTATAAAACTATAATATACTATTTATTGAATAGTTAGTTTATCAATAAATAAATCCAGAGAGTTATAATTGCATACAGAAACAAATATGGGGGTCCACGAATTCTTATTGGTAGGTTTACACATCAGACGAATTATTCACGGCCATGCTTTTAACCATTCCTGTATATAATCTCTGGACCCCTACCTTGAGTTCCATGCTGAGAGAGTCGGTAAAGCCAACAGCCGCATACTTGGAGGCACAGTAATCTATGACACCATTCAGAGGAGCCTTGCCTGCCATAGAGGCGATGGTTACAATGTGGCCATAGTTCTTGTCCAGCATGTCTCCCAGGAAGGCCTTAACGGTCTGTAACAACAACAACAACGATGCTGCATTAATGAACATAATGTTACTCCCCTTATAAAATTCATTGATATTCTTTTTAAGATGATTTAATCTTTTAAGTATTTTCCAGAAAAAAAATATAAAAAGGACGCCCTCGTGTTGAAGAGATTTATATGACAGAACTTATTTTGTATTTCATTCTGCAATAACCAATAACTATATTAACATATGACAATTATATAAGACAAAGTTATCAATATCTCCCCACCCAAAAGAGACAGATGGAGTTGACTTCAAAGGTCTTGATGATGCTTGCATCTGGAGAGTCCATGAGTTTCTTACCAGTGACCACCCCCGCATTGTTGATTAAAATGTCCACCTGGGGAGAAAAAAGTTACTGTATAGCTGTCAAGTGAATATGAAATAAGTTCCTAATATTCTTACAGTACACTGAACACATAATCTACTATTTGTAAAGGGTATAGAATTTTTCACCAACTTTGATCGCTCTATAATATCGTTTGACAGTAGTTCAGTGTATTTGTATGCCATGGTAACTCTCCATGCTGTACGATATCTGCGACATCCCTGATAAGCTCCATAAACTCTAAAAATCCTTCCTCAGAAGCTCGTCCAAAGTTGCGAGTATCTGCCTCTTTAACTGCCCACGTTTCACTACCTATAACAGCACATACGTATCAGGAATGTGGCATAGAGATTCCTCTTTATGCGGAGGGAGAGACCTCTTGTTGTATTAATGGAAACAACTTTCTATTGTCTTCCACCCATTTCTAATTAAGTAACTTGCAAATGCATGGTGTACTTCGAGTGAAGGGTGAGGTAGTTACTATTGGAGGTATGAAGCAGAAATTGAAGGAGAGCTAAGTCAACTAAAGTTATCACCTTGACACTGACCTTGCCCACCTCCTGTTTGACCTTGGCTGCAGCGGCGTACACAGCATGACGGTCACAGAGGTCAACAGTGTAGGCCCGACACTTGCCACCAGAGGCCACGATTTGCTTCACTGTATCCTCGTTATCTGTCAAATGTACATACGAATATTGATCCTAATGTCACTTCAATATAACTTAACATCAAACCCTCGTCCCCATAAGTATGACTATGAATGAACATCATTAGTTTAGTGCCCCTTGAATATAAATAATGTAGAACGTTTATGTTCAAGCATCTAGACCTTCAAAATTGAATGCCCTCCTAATATTTCTAAATTTGATTTCTTCTTGTGTTGATAAATGATAAATACTTACCTATTTACCTACATAAAATATTCAGTTCAGTTGAATTCTCGGGAGGACCTGCATAGGGCTATTCTCTGTCAGTATATTGTGTTTGATTCAGGTACCGTAAAATATAGTCCGCATCCTATAATAATGTCTTACCTGCTTTATTAACATCCCAGGTAACAACAGTGGCACCTTTGGCAGCCAACTTGTGACACATGATGCGGCCGATGCCAGAGCCGCCGCCCGTGACCACAGCAATGTTGCCCTTTATGTCCTTCCGCCGGTAATTACGAGGCACCAGCGATACCACAAACGACTCCACGGCGCAGTACATCGTGTATAATACCCATAAAAACTTCTTCAACATCAACCCCAAGTTATCCATGAAGGTTTCTGGAATATGGTTCAAGCAATGTATATGATTAATAAGTAGGGTTCAAAAATATATAAAGTTACTTACATTACTTTGACACAGTTCTCATAAATATGATTATTTTATTTTAGTTTTTGGAGTGACACGTAGAGGGCTACTCGTGGGTTCAAGGAGTGAGAGAGATGAAACAAGATAGGATTGAGAGTTATTTGTAATACATCAACTGTTCTTGTAACTATAACCAAGAATATGGCTTGCCATGAACTAAAGGTTAGGCCCAATTAGATCTTATAACTAACCCAGAAGTATACCCATTCCCAAAGTCACTACACCATATATACTGTACGTCTGTGTGTCTGTCAGTCTACCTCTTATTTCTGAGAAAGCATAATCCCTTGAGAGAGGACAGTGACAGAACAATCTTCAAGCATCCTGTACCATATTTTATACTGATTGAGATATACTGATTAATATTGTGTATTGGTTAAGTTATTCAGGAACCACAAATAGCTTATGTTGTGAAATCAATCGTAGCTTTGTTTCATTCAGTAATACACATACCGTCAGCCATGGTCCTTTGCCTCGACCAAAACAGAGAGAGTCGGTGTTTATCTTTAGAGTGTGTGATTATGCCTGGTGCAGTATAGTTCAGTCGTACCAGTAATACCTCGATCCTTCTTAGGTTGCCAGACTTCACCTCCAGCTGTCTGTAAAACCAATAATATTACCAATCTTATTAATATTTAAAAATGTCTAACACCTACGAGTAACACACTACTAGAAGGATAATAGGATATAGCAAAGTTATGAAACCACAACAAATCTGCACAATGGGTTAAAAGGGTGATGTATGTATGTATGTGTGATTTATATAATTATATGTATGTGATGTATATATGTAAGTGGTATATGTATGTGTGATGTATATATGTAAGTGATGTATGTATGTGAGATGTATATACAGTATGTGTGATGTATGTATGTGTGATGTATATACAGTATATATGTGATGTATGTATGTGTGATGTATATATGTATGTGATGTATATGTATGATGTATATATGTATGTGATGTATGTATGTGTGATGTATATACAGTATATGTTATGTATGTATGTGTGTTGTACTGTATATACGTATGTGATTTACAGTATGTAAGTGTGATATATATATATATATATACAGTATATAAGCATGTATGTACGTATGCATCATATACTGTATATGTATGTAGGCTATGTGATGTACAGTATATATGTGATATATATATATATATATTTGATGATGTACACATATGTATGTGATGTATGCATGTGTAATGTATACATATATGTGATATATGTATGTGTGATGTATATATGTATGTATGTGTATGTGTAAAGGGTGGATGGGACTCGTTAGCCTTGGTCGGCAACCCATCTAGGGGAGATAACCTTATAAAAATCCGGGTGGATGGGACTCGTCAGCCTTGGTTGGCAACCTGTAGGGGAGTAAACCTTATACAAATCAGTACTGCTATCTTAGGGTGAAGCAGGTTAGTGGATGGATTAGCCGCACACCACTGTAGAAAAATAGTGCTAAAAAATACATAAAAGGCCTCGGAGTCAGACGGACCCTAAATTGAGTGGTCAATCCTGTAAGTCCTTCAGTAAACTGGCATGGGTTGTCCCTCTTACAGGGGATAGGTTCGCTTGGGGGCATGTGTATGGCCACCCCCATTAAGTGGAGGAAGGCGTCTGGCAACAGATAGATAGATAGATGTGTGATGTATGCACTGTACGTATGCATCATATATGTATGTATGTGTGATGTATGTTGTATATGTTTGATGTATATACTGTATCCATGTGATGTAATGTATATGTATGTGGAGAGATTTGTACCCATGACACACACACACACACACACTATCTCTAAGGCAGTAGTCACATCAATTATATCTCTATCTGACCTTGATGGTGCTGCTGGGAACTAAAGGGATGGTTACTCTTATCTCGGTTGCTAACCACACTCTCAAAAATATTTAGGGATAGAAAAGGTTATTAAAATGTAAATACTTGCAAAATAAAAAACCCAAAACCGCAAGACAAAATAACTTATCAAAATCACTATAACGAAGGTAAATAAAATCATTGGTGTATGCTGTATGAGGGTGTCAAATTAATACCAATTCCCTTTTTTTTTTTTTTTAGTTATGACTATAAATTATACTGATATAGATGTATGGTTCACAGGTCTTATTATGTCTGTAATACCCTATACCCGCAAAATCCCGCAACCACAAAACTACCCGAATTGACGTCTGGGATAGCGTAAAATAGTTGTTGGTGGCGAAGTTTAAGAAACCCACCACGTGAATCACCACGAGACTATCAGGTTGCTATAGGTTGCTATCCTATTGTACGTCCGTGGTAGTACAGTGGGTTAGCGTGCGTCTGGTAAAACCTACTGAGGTCCCTAACCAGGGTTCGAAACCGCGCCAGTCTGGTAAAACCTACTGATCAATTAACGTCCTTAATCAGGGTTCGAATCCACGCCAGGCACCACCACTGGGCCTGGGGATTTTCGGGAGGGTTAAATTCCCTTCGCACCCAGCATTTCATTGGTGGCAGTCACGGAACGTGATCTGGTAGCTACCAGGTAATAAGTAACATCCTGTTCTTAACATTAATCATCCATTACAAACCCCAATGTACTTGAATAAACTAATAAAAGCATATGGTGTTCCCGGGATTCGAACTCGGGACACCACACCCAGAACATAAGCACCTAAACCATTACGCTACCAACTGCATGGTTTGATAATACTGGAAGTGGAACTGGGTAAGATATCTCTACAAGGTATAGGCTGCATATATAGACATGCAACAGGACAAGTACAACACAGAAGTACATTACAAACAAGGTTTATTAACATAAGAACATAACATGACCGTAATATTAGTTAATACACAGAGACTAAATAATATAAAGGTAAATACTTACATACATTGAAGGTGAATTTCCTCTAGTAGGTAACTTCGCACTATAGGGGAGGGAAACAATATCAAGGCCTAGGGGGCAATTAAGGTAGCTATCATTAGGCTTACTGAACGAAACAGGAAGAGAGAGGTGGAACATAGATGAGAGGTCAGACCAAGAGGAAAAAGGGGAAATGGAGGGAACAGGATCATGGGACAAATGGGGTAAGGAATGAGCGCAGCAGGAAAGGGGACCGGGAATGGACAGGCCAGGATGGAGCCTGGGGCAAACCAGGAGCATGTGAAAGGAGGGTGCTAAAGGGATTGGTAGGTGGGAAAGACATAGCTCGATGAAGGTTGGTGATGTTGACCAGTTGACCTGCCCCCGCATGCGGAGCAACGACCAACGACGACAGACGAGCGGAATGCGCCTAACGTAGAGTAGAACCGCTGTAATACATCCCTATCTACACCCCAAAATGCACCTGCTCAGCTCTTCATGGTATCTAAACCAATGAGGTATATGTAAGGTCAGTGGTCTAAATACTCGATTTGATACTTCAGGATTTAAAATTCACGCAAATGTTTGTTACACTTTCGACATAAGCGTTTTGTTATCACTGACATAATATATTCAGTTCAGTGGTTGTTATTTACAGTAAGCATTTCATATAAAATCAATACAATCATATATATCATAATAATACTGAAATCTTATAATGAAATTTTGCAGAAATTCGAATTCCCGAAATTCCGAATACGCAGTCGCAAAAATCAGCTGATGGTTTTAATAACAAACGTGCCAGCAAGTAACGATGGCCTGTACTAGCTTTAGACAATTATTACGGAATCCAGGGAAAGTTATTCAGTGCTCGTACGCCCTACAGTACAAGAATAATTCAGAAATACAGGTAATATAAGGTTTGGTGATTTAGAATTAATGACAAATGGGGAGCCATGGCCGCAGCCGCTATGCTTCTATATCACGGAAAAAAAGGCGTGCCTACAGCCAGAGTACGATTTTGTTTCGACGTATTTCACTTTATTTTAGTGTATTATGTTACACAAATTATTATATTAGGTATAAGGAAAATACATCCAATTAAAATCGTGATTAGCCTCAAATGTCAAGGTATAGCGGCTGTGGCCATGGCCTCTATAAAATCCCGGTGTCGGACCCGACTCCCAAACGCCGTGACTGACTGACTGATTGGTGATAGAGTAGCCTAACATCTTTCCTGATATGAAGGCTAACCCAGTTGGTATTAGGTAATAGGGACAATATAAAGATGATGTAATTAAATTCATAGGCCTAGGCCTACATCGATTTTATCGGGGCCTACAGGTTTCTTATACCATGTAGGCCTATGATGTATTTCATTCCTAATTTCGGTTCAATGTTATTTTAATACCACAAATTTGTTGATATATTTGAAGATAAATATTGAATCTATATGCTCTAAAGATCATAAGAAAATTTGTTTTAACCCTCGGCAAAACTTAATAAAAAAGTATGGTACTAAAATGTCTTTTTCGTAACAAGGTTGTCAATGCGGTACTTCCAGTTATCGATAGCTCTAAAGATCATATGAAAATGTGTTAAACCCTCGGAAAAACCTAATATAAAAGTATGGTAGGCCTATTAAAATTTAATTTTCGTAACAAGGTTGTCAATACGGTACTTTCCCGTTATCAATGTACAATCAAAGCTGAAGATTGCAGAGTAAACACCGTAGACTTCATCGACTTTCTTTCGCCTTCGTATAATCGACAGCCAATTTTTTTGTTTTATTTACTAAGGGATTAGTACTCAACCAGCGGGGGTGTGGGGGCAGCAGCCCCCACCCATAATACTAGGTTAGCTTAGGTAAGGTTGTTAGGTTAGGCTAATGTATTTTCAAATCACTATCAGGGGCGTGTCTCAACATCGATCAATAGTCCTAATGGGGAAAATAGGTTTTCCCGAGATTTCTAATTAATTACAAACACTATATATTGATGCAAATGAACAATTGCTTTTATAAAAAACACTCGGAAAATTTGTGGTATTAAAATAACATTTTTCCCTAATTTCCTATATGTGTCTAAATGCCCGTAAAAAATTATGATAATCTTCAAGGACACTACATCCGCCTTATTAGAAACAATTTGGGCTATTAGGGAAAATAGGGACCAATAGACTCTCCATATTTTTCTCATTATAGGCTAGTCCGCATGGACGAATTTCGTTATCGACACTTGAAAAAACCCGATTTCACAGAAAAATACACCAAAAATCTGTCAAAGATGTCAAATAGCGGGGGTGTCGGTGTGGGGGCGGCAGCCCCCACCCATCATACTAGGATAGGTTAGGTAAGGTTGTTAGGTTAGGCTAATGTCCTTTCAAAGGGGTATACGCTAGTAAACGCTAGGATAGCCTATACCTGGTCAGAGGTAAGAAGAAGAAGAGTCCTGATGTAGTCTCCTTGAATGTTACCCAGGTTATAAATCTATAATACTAGGTTAGGTTAGGTTAGGTTGTTTGGTTAGGGTAATGTATTTTTTGTATCCAAAGCAGTCAAAATAGACGGGAACATGATGGTGAGCGTCCGCGTAGTGTAAACAAGAAGGGCGGTACACCCGGTAACTACATTCTTGCCCAATTTTTTAGCAATATAATTACATCATCTTTATATTGACCGGTAATAGGCCTAGTAAGATAAATCTACAGCTTTGTTCACTTTGGCCTAGTCTATTTTCGTATTTTTCCTTTGGGAACTGATTCTTTGGTGAAATTTTGCAAAGGAGTGCTAGGCTAGCCTAGCCAGGCCTATTTATCAATGTTTCTGATTTTTATGGAGTAATGTACACTACTAGGCCTAGTACTCCTTGATTACGGGATTCCTCGGATTTCCTCCCGATAGGCCTATTAATGTTAAGCTAGTACAGGCCTAGCGCCCTAGGCCTATTCCAGAAAAACATCTGTGAGTAGGCTAGTACTCAGCTGGCACGTTCTCTGCGTTCGCTTCTTATTTGATATTTTTTTTAATTAAGTTATCCCCTCACGGTCTCACCCCCCCCCCCCCCCCCCCCAGGACTTATTATCAGCATCACATATAGCTTAGGCCTTTCGTATCTGTTTGAAAACAGATACGACCAGTTTGAGACTGAAAAGAACCTGAGAAGAGGCACCCCTTATGAGCTCCAACTCCTTTGTCTCTTTACGATCACTAAGGTAAGCAAAGCAGAGGGCAAATAACCGCTGGCCGTGGGATGATTAAATACAAAAAATCAAATCCGACGTGTAGGCCTAAAACGTGTGAATATCGAGTCCACCCGACATTAAGCAGATGGTCAATAGCCTAGAAAACAGTGAGGTGCGAGCTGCGAGCACTTTTGAGTTTGTTTTCAAGTTATATATTTTAGTTTTGTTTCCGTTACAGTCCAAATGTTGGAGCAGTACCGCAGTAGCAGCATCACCAACCACCAAGGACTCCCAGGACAACAACCAACATGTGAAGCTCAGCAAAGCCATGAGGGCTTACAAAGAAAGGGCCAAGGCACATGGTGAGAAGATATATCACTCCACCAATCTTAATAAGGGGGCCCACCTGTTTTTTTTTTTTTTCTCTCTCTCTCTGGGTTGTATCCATTCAGCATACTGTTTTAAGATGTTTATCCCCATCCAGGTGTCATTTTTTTTCCCGCTCGCCAGCATTTTTTTTTTTTTTACCGCAGGCTAAATTTGTACATTTTTCGATAGAAACATTTCGGGAAATTTTTTTTTTTAATACCACGAATTTTCAGTGTTTTTTATATAAACAAATGTTCATTTGCATCAATATATAGTGTTTGTAATTAATTAGAAATCTCGGGAAAACCTATTTTCCCCATTAGGCCTATCGATCGATGTTGAGACAACCCCCGATAGTGATTTGAAAATACATTAGCCTAACCTAACAACCTTACCTAACCTAACCTAGTATTATGGGTGGGGGCTGCCGCCCCCACACCCCCGCTAGTTGAGTACTAAAAAAAAAAAAAATTGGCTGTCGATTATACGAAGGTGAAATAAAGTCGATGTAGTCTACGGTGTTTACTCTGCAATCTTCAGCTTTGATTGTACATTGATAACGGGAAAGTACCGTATTGACTACCTTGTTACGAAAATTAAATTTTAGTACCATACTTTTATATTGGGTTTTTCCGAGGGTTTAACACATTTTCATATGATCTTTAGAGCTATCGATAACCGGAAGTACCGTATTGACAACCTTGTTATGAAAGACATTTTAGTATCATACTTTTTTATTAGGTTTTGCCGAGGGTTAAAACAACTTTTCTTATGATCTTTAGAGCAAATAGATTCAATATTTATCTTCAAATATATCAACAAAATTTGTGGTATTAAAATAACATTGAACCAACATTTCTCCGGCAAAGCCTGATCTCTCCATACAATGCTGGCTCTCGGAAGAAATCGAAACCTGCATGGTTGACTTGGTTGGTTTGGACACATGGAGAGAATGGATGATCTATGCTGGGTGAAGAAATGTCAGACTGTGAACGTGGGGGGAGCTGTGCATAAGGGTAGACCTAGAAAGACGTGGGATCAGTTACTCAGGTCTGATCTCAAAATATAGAACGTGACAACAGAGGCAGCCCTTGACAGGGTCGCCTGGAAAGCCGCCATTTAGGACGTGAGACTGTAACCACATTCTCTGTGGACAAAATGGTCTTTAAACTTGTATGTATGTATAATGTAATATCCCTTGAATTTGGCTTTGGAGGAGACACTCGTTACATGCAGCCTGCCTTTTGTCTCCTTCATACACATAGAACATAAATAAACCTACCCCTAATATCTCCCCTGCCAAAGACACCAAGGAAGAAGGGCTTATGTCACGCCAGGAATGTAACACTCTCCCCCAACCGCTCTCATCAAAGATAACGGAAGCAGGCGGTCTCCCATCCACAGCCAGCCAACAGAAAACGAGAGTCATTGCTTCCTGCCCCACACTGCACTAGGCCTACAATTAACACCTCTATGATAGAGGGGCTCACCTTTGGCCCTATCATGCCTTTCACCCCTGCCCTTCTTCCCTGAAAGTCAGTCCCTACTGGCCAGCATCGAAAAAGGTTAGAGGCCAGGATGCAGAAACTGTTCGGCAGCTCACCTCCACCACTTACCCAGGCTGGAAGGAGAGATGGATGAAATATATGATTAGGTGTCATATTTCCATACCACCACCACCTCTCCTCCCATTCCATGTGTCTCCCCTCCTGCCTTTTTTTCATTCTTCCCTCCCCTGCTCTATATAGTTCCTCTATCGCACCCCAAATACCTTCAATCCCCCTCCTCTATCCCTCCACTAAACCCCCCCCCCCACCCCACACACACACAGCCCGTAGCCTAGTGGTAGAGCTCTCGTCTCACACACGAGGGGCCGGGGGTTTGATCCCCGGCCGGGCGGAGACAAATTGGGCTTGTTTCCTTTCATGTGTTAGCCTCAGTTCACCTAGCTGTAAATAGGTACCTGGAATAAGTGGACGACATTGTGACGTCCCATCTGGGGTTGGCAAAAATGGTACAAGGCGAGATGGGTATCATATGGTTCACCTAAGCTGATGGCTACCTAAGCCTTCGGGCGAGACGGTACCGTACGGTACCGTCTATAGTGAGAATGGTACCATACAGATCCACCCTAAGCCTTCGTTTCCGATGTCGCCAATTGGCTAAAAATACAGACTACACACACATCCACAGCCATTCCAACGATACATATAACACCTACACATATAGGAGGCGGGAAATAACGAGCATGCTCACTCCCGCAATACAACTAGAGTAAGTACACACACACACACACAGCAGTGGTGTGGTCCCCGCATCTAAAGAAGCATATTCACAAGTTAGAAAGAATCCAGAGAGCAGTTACTAGATTGGTTCCAAGTCTCAGAGAACTGCCATATGAAGGGAGGCTAGACAAATTAAATCTACCGAGTTTAAAAGAGAGGAGAGAGAGGGGAGACATGATAATGATGTATAAATGCACCCGGGGGCTGGAGAGGCTGGATAGGGAGGATATATTAATTATGGATACAGGAATAACTAGAGGCCACAGCTACAAAGTAAAAAGACCTACCTGCAAGAACGATATCAGGAAGTTTAGCTTCCCCTATAGATGTATTGACAAATGGAATGGGCTGGAGGAGAAGGTGGTAGGGGCAAGGAACATCCATATTTTCAAGAAAAAATTGGATAAAAAGTAGACTGAGAGACGGGACAACACGAGCTTAGCTCAACTCCTGTAAACTACAATTAGGTAAATACACACACCTCCCTCATACATGTACGAGAGAGAAGCGAGACCAGTCAGTGTCTTACAATAGATCCTTTGGAAAAAAACAGGCAAACTAGGACTGTGTATCCAGCTCAGTACCAGTACTTGCACTGCTGCGGATGTTCACGGTGTTGCGCTGCCACTCACCTCCCTAATATGCTCCCGTCATAATAAACTGGGTTTTCACTGGATATTTGTTTTTTTACACATATTTTCTGGTTCTTTAATGTTCACATGTTCTTTATACAAGATAAATATGTGCATAGGATGCAATGGTAGTGGTTGATATAACAAATTCTTTCCGAATTGAAGCTGAATCTTTCGCAATGGTGGCACTGTAATAAACAGGCCTATCGCAGCAGCCAGATACTGTATAGTTTATTGCACATCGATTAGGATAGCTGCCATTGTGAGCTATGCCATTTAAACTTATAAGGGTATTCTGTAAGGTTGGGCCAAAAATAATAAGTAATAAGGGTGCTTGGGAGTTTTTAATTTTACCTTTTCTTCTATTTCAACAGATACCTTCATGTCAGAGCAGGTTAAGGAATATGAGATTGGAAAACGGCATTTGGCGAATATAATGGGAGAAGATCCTGAGACATTCAGTGACGGTGATATTGATGTGAGTATTATATTACATTACTTTCATCTTGTAAAATATGTATGGCCTTCATGAGCTAAGGTTTAGAAACTGTATATATTCAAAGTGGTGTATACCCATGTGCAATACAGTATGCAGAAAAGGAGTCAGCGTAAACTCAAGCCAGTGTAGCGTCTGCCGTTGCTGGGTACACCATGAGAAGAAGGGCTGTACTAGAATAAAGAAACCTCTGCCAAGGAAGAAGTCTGAAATTGAGAAATTTGTATGTACTGTACTGTATAGTATGCAAATATGAGCTCATGTTGAATGACTGGCTCGAGAGTGTGAACTTTGGCAATGAGTCACTGGAGATGATAGACAAGATTTGCTACTTGGGAGATACCATCTCTGCCGACGGTAGGGCTAAAGCCGCCTCTATCACCAAAATTGGATGTTGCTGGTGGAAGTTCAGAGAACTGTTGCCTCTACTGACCATGAGAAGATTCCTCTCCCCTTGAAGGGAAAGGTGTACGCTTCATGTATTAGAAGCACAATGATATATGCTTCAGAAACGTGGTTCAAATTATGTCTTTGGAAGTGACAAAATAGCTTAAAAACTTTGCTATTTTAAATTAATTTTCCGGTTTTTCTCTTCATTCATTTAAGTCTTCAAATAATATTGCTACGGTTTGACTCCCTGTCAATGTCTTATTTTTCCTATACCCAGTCCATGTCATGCCAGATTAAGTATTAGAGGGATATTTGTATAGTTTATATGAAATTGAATTCAAATTGGAAAATGATACAGCATTCTGACTGTTCAACCAGCCAATCAGTACTTTTGTATATTTTATTTTGTCTCTTGATGCTATAGTCTTTAATACTTCTGGTAATTACAGGTACTGTATACTGTATATCAGAAAAAATATACATAATACAGCCTTTGAATAAGTGGAATTTGTCATTATGACTTTATGATAACATAAGAACTTGTCATTCTATATTTTATGCAAAAAGCTATAAAAAAACATGTTTTTGTTTTTTTATCTTGGTGGTGATTTTCCAGAAAAATAGACATATTTTTTCAACCGGAAAAAACCCCATTTACATCACTAACCAGTTCCTGTTTTGTTTGGTTTCAATCTAATAGTTATGTTGAATTATTTTCATAGGTTCCCCGTTACATGTCATCTCAACCTATTCTACAGTATTCTATTCTATATACTCAAGCCCAATCCCCAATTTTCCTATTTTGTTTTTCTTTATGCCATATTTTTCAGGGTCAACTAAATATTTTCTAATTCAAAATCCTAACCTAACAGTACTGGCTGAAATATACTTTTGTTTTATTATTTTTTGTTGGCTTAAGGGGTACTCACTTTTTCTGGACCCCCTTCTCCCTCATGTTTAGCATATTAGTTTTGAGGTTTTTAAGACGTTTGTTCCGTTAGTTTGGCGATTTTGAGACCTTTAGTCTAATTCTTTTGTCAATATTAAGACTTTTCGTGCCCCTTAGGTGTCGATCATTTCCTGGCGAGTGATAGCGAGCCTCTAATTTAGAAGTAACCGGCCTTCGCCCGGGACATTTTTCTATCGAAAAATTTACAAATTTATCTTGAGAGGGGTCTAGGTTTTTTGGGATGGATGTAGTTACCGGGTGTACCACTACCGACATACAACCTAAATAATTTATAAATACTTATAAATCTATAATACTAGGTTAGGTTAGGTTAGGTTAGGTTAGGTTGTTTGGTTAGGGTAATGTATTTTTGTATCCAAAGGCAGTCAAAAAAGACGGGAGTGTCCGCGTAGTGTAAACAAGACGGGCGGTACACCCGGTAACCACATTCTTGCCGTTTTTTTTTCTTCTAAGCTTGATGTAAGTTTAGCGAGGAAACAAAATATAAATAATAGATAAATATATAGACCAAAAAGCAAGCACTACCCCCCTTAAGATGATCCCCTGGTATATTTGTGTGGTCAGTATTATGATAGCGTTGTTATATTTGCAGGAAGCCATCCAGTACCTCTTCCCATCTGGACTGTTTGAGCCGCAAGCCCGGCCCCATATGAAGCACCCCCAGGAAGTATTCGCAAAGAAGAAGGCTGCCGAGTTTGACGACGCGGGGAGGCCTTTCCATACACTCTTCTATACCGGAATGTCCAATTACTACCAGGCTTTACATGTATGTGGATATCTTGAGGGTACAGTAGTAAATCAGAAGTCCCAAAAAATATTAAATTTTACAGATTCATTTCACATAAAATTATTTTCAACGATCAAGACATTTAAGATTATTTTTGTATTATACAATGTATTATTGGTGAATTTGATTTTAATGATACTCTTATTGATTAGATTGATGTTTGTTAGGTGTATTTGTAGCAGAAACTTATAAAATATATATTGGTAACTTTTAAAACATTTATTTTGCCAAATAAGCAGAAATCCAAATAACCTGCTTATCCTAAGCATTTCAGAAGTATGATAATCTTAGCTGATATATCTATACTTGATTTAATTTTATCTGACGGCAAATTGAATCCCTTAGCAGCTAATTTCTCTATAATAATTAATGGATTTAATTGACAGCGTCTGATGGAGACCTTCGATGCTTTGCAACACTTGTTTACATACCAACATTTTTAAGTTTATCAGGTAGAGAAAGTACTCATTCATTTATCAGGAACCCTATCTATATTATTTCTTATATTGCAGGACTTGGTAAAGATTGTGAAGGATTTGGATAACTTCTCGGACCGCATGACTCGCTACAGTGTACGCCAGGATAAAGAGAATACCTTGTAAGTTATTATGGTTGAAAGAGAAGGTATTCGGTATTGGAGTCAGTTAAGGGGGTAGCCTACTACTCGCTTTTTATGGACCTTCTCCCTCATGTTTAGCATATTAGTTTTGAGATTTTAAGACGTTCCTTCCATTAGTTTGGCGATTTTAATACCTTTTGCCCCATTTCGTTGGCGATTTTAATACCTTTTGCCCCATTTCGTTATCAATTTCAAGACCTTTCGTGCCATTTAGGTATCAATTTTGTTCTGGCAAACAATAGCGAGCCTGTAATTTAACGAGGAACTGTATAAAAAAAATTACAAATTTATCTTGAAGGGGGGTCTAGGGGGTGTTTTTTTAAGCTTGATGGAGGTCTAGCGAGGAAACTAAACAAAAATATAAAATATACTGTATACATATACAGTATAGGCCAATAGCCAAGCAGTACGGTCTATCTATCTATCTATCTATCTATCTATTGCCGGACGCCTTACTCCCCTTACGAGGGTGGCCATACACAGAATGCCCCCAAGCGGACATATTCCCTGTGAGAGGGACAACCCGAGCCAGTTTAGTGAAGGACTTACAGGATTGACCACTCAATTTAGGATCCGTCCGACTCTGAGGCCCTCTGTGTATCTTGTTAGCACTATTTTTCTACAGTGGTGTTCGGCTAATCCATCCACTAACCTGCCTTATCCTTAGGTAAGCAGTACGGATTTGTATCAGGTTTACTCCCCTAGACAGGTTGCCAACCAAGGCTGACGAGTCCCATCCACCCGGATTTGTATAAGGTTGTCTCCCCTAGATGAGTTGCCGACCAAGGCTAACGAGTCCCATCCACCCAAAGCAGTACGGTACCCTCTTAAAAAAGCAGTTGAATTTTATGCATAGATATTCCTTGGTCACCTGATGGCTGCTGTCCATGCTACATGGTCCCCTGTGGTGAGATCCTTCCTCCAAACCTTTTCCCAAGTCTTTCTCTGTCTTTGCGTTTATCTTGTGTTGTCCCAGTTTTGGTTTGTTTATTTTGCAGGTTTTACATTATAATTATTAACTATAATTCTTCTCTCCATTACCATACTTCTAACATGGGACATAATTTTAAAAGATATTGTTTTTTCAGTCAATAAATTAAAAGATAAATTGTTAAAAATTGCGTGCTGCAATGCGAGAGAACTAGAAGCATGGTCTAAATTATTAATTAAGTTAATTAGAAATAAAATTTTCTCGCTTAAAAATGAATTTAATCTTTCAGATTTTATAGACTATAATTATAATAAGCTTAAAGCTGATTTAATAAATTTACATAAACATTTTGTAATCACTACAGTAGATAAAGCCAGCAATAATTATAGCTTCACATGTAAGAAATTTTATCTTGAAAATATGAAAAAAGAATTAGGTATTAAGGGTAACATATTACGTAAAAATATTTGCGGTAATTCTGTTTATGAAATTCAAAATAATCTGAATATTGATAACTTAATCGATGAACATACCAAGAAAAATATAATATTTGATATTAAACTTTCTGATAAGAACAAGTGCATTGCAAAATTATACATGTTACCTAAATTTCATAAAAGACCTTATAAATATCGCTTTATTGCCGGAGCAAAATTTGCTACCACTAAAACTCTATCAGAACAAGTAGTAAATTGCTTAAAATACATTAAAAGTACTCATAAAAGATATTGTAATACCATCATGAGAAGAACTGGCATTAACTATTATTGGAGTGTTGACAATTCGTTACATAGCTTCGACTTTTCAACTTTGTATACCAATTTGCCTTTAGATTTAGTATATTCAGAGCTTTGCTTTATTATAGATTTGCACTTTGACAGGTTCGTTAGGAATGGTAATTATTTCATAAATGTTTATACATATTTTAATAATGCATCACTTAGCTCTACTCCCACTAGTTCTGTATATTTTGATAGAACTAAACTTAAAGATGCCCTTAAATTCCTCCTTTTCAATACTTATGTTAGATTCGGGCCGTACATTTTCAAACAAATATTAGGAATTCCTATGGGTGGAAATGCTAGCCCTTTAATTGCAGACTTATTCTTGCTTGCTTTAGAATTTAAATATATAAAAGACTTAGTTGACAGTAGCAAGAAAAATAAAATTCCAGAAAAATTAGCACTTGCTAAACTGTTAAGTAATAATAGTAGATATATTGATGATATTCTTGTTTGCAATTTGTAATTTTAATCAAGTTGCTAAACTTATTTACCCTAATTCTATTCCCCTCACACAATGTAACGTAAATTATAAAGTTGAAAATTTTCTTGATATAAATATAGAGATTGTTAATGAACAGTGCATACTTAAAGTATATCACAAAGTTGATGATTTTAATTTTAACGTAATAAACTTTCCTTTCCCTAGTAGTAATATCGATAGTAAAATAACTTATAATTGTTTTTATTCCCAATTAATAAGATTTTGTAAAATCTGCACTAAAGTAGATGACTTTTGGGCTAGAGCTAGGTTACTATACAGACTCTTAGTGGACAGAGGTTTTGAGGCAAGTAAATTGTTCCATAAATTTAATCTTTTTAGGGTCAATTATTGTGACTGTATTCTAAAATTTGACATCAATAATTTTAATCAAGCATTTTTAACTTGAAGTTTCTTGTATAACCTCTGCTTACTTTTTGTCTGTATTTATTGTTTATCTTTTTCTTTTTTCTATTATTATTATTATTATTATTAATATTGATGATTTTTTAAATTTATTGTTCTTGTTAAAAGAGTACTCTTTGTTTAAATCTGTTGTTACTTCATATTTTGCAATTATTTCTCTTTATATTATATGTATTCATTGTCGATAGTATCAATTGCTTACTTTTGCGATTTCCTTAGTTTATTTGTGCTATAAATGTAGGTTATTTGTAGGGTAGTTATTGATAGGGGTCACTTGAAGCATGCTATGCTTACAGGTACCTACCCGATAGCACTATCGTTAGTGAGTGCTGTACTGTATTTTATATATTATTTTGTAATAGTATAGATATCTTATCAATATTTGTATTTTTTACTATTGTTAATGTCTTGTCATGTTGCAAATTTGATTTATATTTTGACATTTAACATGTAGTTTCTTTATTCATGCAGAGTTTAGTAAAATTTGCCAGAACGACTTCCCAAACTTGACTACTTCCTTTAACGTGACGATAGTGCGTTGTTATATGTGCGATTGGTTTGCTTGGGAAACAGATTAACTTGCTCATGTAGTGATGTACACCCTATGTGGTGGATTGTGTTCTTTTATTTAATAATTTTCATTTTAGTAAGCGTTGTTTCCACATAGCGATTTTGATAATTTAATTTGACTTTATATTGTCCTTGTCCCAATTTTGGTTTGTTTAGTTTGCAAGTTTTACATTTTAATGCTTCATCCAGTTATCCACATGGCCTAATCACCACAGTCTGCCAGTACCGTATGCATCACCTCCTTGTTACACTCTATACCTATACTCTGTTTCATTTCATCTGGCGGTAAATTGAATCCCTTAGCAGCTAATTTATCGATACTTAATGGAATAATATGAAACCACTATGTCATATTAAGACCAAGTTTATATAATATATAGCGTTTTTGATAAGTTAATTTGACTTTATATTGTCTTTGTCCCAGTTTTGGTTTGTTTAGTTTGCAAGTTTTACATTTTAATTACCACCATATTTCACTACAAAATCTTTAAAAAAACTGAGAAATCTTGATGGGAACTTTGCAATTTACCGTCAGTTGAAGAGAAACCGGGTATAGATTCTCTCAAGACTCTGCTCTTGCTAGTCTCTCTCTCAATGTGGCATTACAATTCACATTTTTCTCATCAGGCTCATTTCAGAATATTCAAGTCTTTGGGTGTCGACCTATTTGAGTACCTTATATATGTCTGTCTATCTATCTATATACTCTGGCCCAATCCCCATTTTTTTTTTTTTGGGGGGGGGGGGACTCAAGACAGAGCCAGAATAGGGACAACACAACAGAAAACAATGAACACACAAAAAGAAAATACAAATTCACACACATCTAGGTCATCCAGGAGAAGACCCAGAGATCAGGGTCACCAAGGTCCCTCCAGCACTCCCCCGGCCCCCAACTAACTATGATAAAGCAAGCACACATGCAGCATACAGTTTCCCCATAGTACAGTTCCCATGGCATGAATCACAAGTACCCTTCACACACAACACACTGAATAGAGTTGCTACCCACACCCTCTTCCATATAGTGCATGGCAAACACCACTGCATTCTTTGAACCCTATAACTTTTATGATAATAATACATCTTTGTAAGCCTTTCATCACCCAATCATTCAACATGTCCATTTCCTCAATCTGTCTCTATGCATCACTCCACAACATACTCCTCAAGCAGCTCATCTCCATCACATCCAACCTTCTTTTCTCTTGTACATTCAGACCTCATATCTCATCCCCAAATATCACTGTTGCTACAACTACCCTAAAATTATGATAGATGGAAAATATATTTTTCATAATTTTTCCAGAAATGTTTTAGTTTCATATCCCATCATAAACTCCCATTGTTTATGTTGATTTAATAAATATGCATTAATTTGGCTATTTTAACAAAGCAGTAACTTAAATATGACTCAAAATTGGCTCAGAGAATATACCGACTGCTTAACCTGCCACTCAGCATTTGTGTGTATTAAATTTTAGAGCTATTATCTTTAATTTTAATAGTAAATAATGTATTAATCACAATATACTGTACAGTATGTAAAATATAACCTTCAAGGAAGTAAGTTTTATGGATTTTACCATCTTAATTTCATAAAAATACACAAACAACTTACCTTTCTATTAGTTACGTATTCTATATGAAACAAGATTTTTTTTTTTTTTTATCTTGATGTTATTTTTTTTTTTCCATCAGAAAAAAACAAATATTACATCACCAAGTACAGTGACCCTGGTCTCTGGGTCTTCTGGATGAGCTAGATGTGTGTGAATTTGTATTTTGGTTTTGTGTGTTCATTGTTTTTGGTTATGTTATCCTTATTCTGGCTCTATCTTGAGTCCCCCCCCCCCCCAAAAAAAAAAGGAAAAGTGGGGATTGGGCCTGAGTAGATAGATAGATAGAAAAGTACAGTATCCTCTCTTTCAGGAATGTTGGGGCATCCAAGTGGATGACTAAAGAGGAGCTGGAAGATGTTCTTGTGGAGAAATTGAAGGACAAACAAGTAAGTATGACTTGGTGCTTCACTGTACTCAGGATATACGGAATACAGTCAAAGCTTGCCCAACCGGACAAAAGCCCAAAGTCCGGATCTGCCAAAAGTCCGAACTTCATACTCTGAATTTCAAAAAAGTCTGGAAGTGTGAGTAATAGTTCGGACAAGGTCTAAAATTTCCGAACTATATTACTAAGACCTCCCGAAAAGTCCAAAGTCTGAGTATATAATATAGTCCGGACAAGATCTCATATATGGATTATGTTAATATTTTTGTGTCACGCCCCAGTCTATGTTACAGACTTCCGCAAATCCAAAAGTCTTAGTAATATAGTCCGGACGAGATCTTACATTTCCGGATTATATTTGTCAGACTTACGAACTTTTCCGAAAGTCTGAGTAAGGAGTCCGAATTGAAATGCTCATTCGTAAGTCTTGGGTTTCTGGATCGGTGTGGTTCTACTGTACAGTAGTTGCTAATTTGCTGGATGCGGTGAAGAGCATGTACGAGGGTGCAAGTACATATAGAGGATGAACAGAGCAAGTTGTTTAACCCTCGTGACCCGGGCTGCCTTTCCAAAGGACGGAGGTCGTATCCGGGCGATCTGGCCAAAAAACATCTAGGCCTAGGCTACCGTATCTTTGTTATTTTAACTGCTAGAAATTTCCCACGCATCTATAAACGTAGTGCGGTTTTCAATCTGTAGACTGGCTTTGAGTAGAGCGCTGTAAGTCAACTGGTTCAGTTGTGATGACGATTTCCGTGGAGCAAATGTTGCCGCGATGTTGACAATATCGGCGCTTTTCAGACACTAATTTCGTCTGACGTCACAACAATAACATTGATCCGACGTCTCCTTATTGTTTTCGGAGGTGCAGTGACGCAACGATCGGCTTTGTTTACATGCGTCGGATGCACGGCGTTCAGACCAAGCTGAATAGGCTTTCAAGCTTACGGATTTTAACAGGACACCCGGGTTCCTGCCCATCTTCCGCGGTGTCATTTTAACATGCTGCCCGGGCCAGGAGGGTTAATCTGAATATTGGGTTGAAGCAAGGGTGTGTGATGTCCCCATGATTTTTCAGTATATACAGAGCGGTCGCGAAACATTTCCCCATAGGAAATTCCTGTGTATTTGCAAGAGAGAGCTAAAGAATCTATTTTTATTTATTTCACTCCAACACCAAACACCTCCCAAAGAAATTAATGACAGCAAGCATGTGATCCACCGGGATTCGAACCTGGGTTACCACATACAGATGCAGATCATATATATAGGAATGCAGATCAAATATATAGGAATACTCTATGGGCAATACACAGGAATTCCCTATGGATGGAGTCATGCAAGAAATACAAGGAAGAGCAGTGGATGTTGGAGTACCCCTGGTAAGGGAAGGGAGTAAATGGAAGCTGCCTGGGCTACTGTTTACAATTTTGGCGAATGACAATGAGAGAGAGGTGCAGGGATTGGTAAATATGTTTGGAACTGTGTGTGAGAAATAAAACCTGAAGGTCTATGTGGTGAAGAGTAAGGTTATGGTCTTTGAGAAGAATGCAGCCACAGTGTGAGGCGAGATTAAATGGTCAGGCAATGGAGAATGTCAACACTTATAAGTATTTGAGTGGGTTGATGAGTAAATTGCGAGAGTGGGTACAACAGGGGAAGAGGGTTGTAGAAATGCTGAAACCAGTGAAGGAATATGGTGGTGAGCATGAAAATATAAATAATATAAATATAAATAATTTCATGTTAATGTATTGTGTTAATCACAACATTGATGTATTGTACATGAGTGAAGCATGGACATTGTTGGAGAGACAAATCAAATGTGGAGGGGTAGAAATGAGTTACTTGAGATGTGCTTGAGGAGTCACATGGAAAGATAAACAAACGAATATATGTGAGCGTTGTGGTGTGGATGTGGACGTGCTGGAAAATGTAAAGGGGAAAACCTTGAGGTGGATTGGTCATGTAGAGCTGATGGTGAGTGAAAGAATGACTAAATGAGAGTTATGAGAGTGAGGTGGAGGAATGGAGGTGAGAGTTATATGAGGGAAAGTGGTGTTGGGTGGGAAGAGGAGTGCTATAGTATATTCGCTGTAAGTAGGCGAGAAATCATGACCTCTAACCTCTGTAACTAAAAAAACTACTAGAGTAATCGAGCTAATATGTCTACCATTTGGGAAGAATCAGTAAAGGAATAGATGTGGAAAGTTACAGCCAATTTGCTCTAGCACTTTTTGAGTTACAGAGGATAGAGGTCATGATTTCTTGCTTACTTACAGCAAATAGACTATAGCTTATAGATGACAATACAGGTCTCCCTCGATTTACGATTGGGTTACTTTCCTAAAAACCCGATCTTAAATAGTAAAATCACATAGCAAACCCTAAAATTAATGGGGTAAATGGGGATGCGTTCTCGGACCAGCCAAAACCCAAACCCAAAATACCTAAAGAACCTATAATAGTATCGTAAATCGAGGCATCGGATAATGAGGGAGACATGTATAAAGGAAGACAAGCAACAACATACCTAAAGGTCCTTACTAAGCTACTGTACTTGTAAAAAAATATAGATCGCCACAGCCATCAACTGAAGGGCTTCAGCTCCAGAAAGACTGTGGTCCAAAAAACAAAATTATAGTACTGTACAGTACTATGAACGATACTTATACGGACACATTAGTCAGGCACGATCGCATTCAATCAGGGATTCATGGCAAGATATTTATCAAGTCGGTATTTAAATGCTTGGACTGTATGGCACTCTACAACATTTCTAGGAAATTTATTCCATAAGTTGACCACTCTTGAAAAAGAAGTGCTTCACTTCATGTGAATGAAACGCATTTTTGATCATTTGTAATATGAATTATCTAGTGTGAAGTACTTACTTGTATCCATGTTGTCATTGCCTCCCGTGAAATAGCTAATTTTTAATGATAAATATTTTTTCTTTAGCAGTATACCGGTATATATATATTCCAGTATGATTTTGTCAAATTTGATAGAGAATATTGATGTTTTCATCTTAACCATTGTTTCTCTTTTTCAGTACGATTTCTTCATAATGACGATGAATCGCTTACTGGCTCACCCATTCTCATACAGGGTTGAAGAGTTTATTATGAAGTTTAGAAAGTCAGTACCATCGCTCTTTCAGGAAGAAGTGCCAAAGGTTTGTGGATATTTACTTTAAAATGGTACTGGTTTAAAACGTGTCTATGTTTTTATAAAAAAAAAAACAATACCATATTTTCTTGGTAACATATTACTGTTCAGGTGGTGCCATAATGTATGGTAACTATATATACTGTGCGTGGTGATGGGCTGGTCTATCAGAGTGAGAACTGAGCGATCTCTGCCATACCCATAGCTTACTCTGACTGTTCCTTTTACTTATATATTTTCTAGATCTCAAGTGACGGCGTCTCTTCCGTGGATTGACCTCCCAGTCTACCAAGATTGGAAGCCAAAGCGTCACATTTTTCCTTTGCCCCCTCAACTTTCTTTTCATAATTGCTGAGGGGCACAGGGCCCTGGGTGGGGCTTTGGTTTCTCGGGCGTTTCTGCACCCTCCTCAGCTCCCCGCCATGGAGTGGCTTCGGTCACCCAGGCTTTATTGTGGTCGGCAGGGAGGGTTCTGTGGGGGCGCTCAGTTATGGCCTTGACCTTGCTCGAGGCCTTGGGGCTGTTCGGCCAGGCAGCTTGGGGAACAACAACAACAACAACAACAACTATATATACTGTACATACATACACAAACTTTTAGGATCAAGTATTCCACACGAAGCGCGGTTCCGGTCTCACGTCCTAATGGCGGCGTTCCAGGCAACCCTGTTAAGAGTTGCCTCACTTGTCAGTTTCTTTGATTTAAGATCAGACCGCAAAGTCTGATCCCATGTCTTTCTTGGTCCGCCCCTTAGTGCAGCTCCCTCCACATTCATGGACTTGCATCTTTTCACCCAGCTTTGTTCATCCATCCTCTCCACATGTCCAAATCATCCAAGCCTGCTAGTACACATCACATCACTGATACTCTTGATACCTAACCTTCTCCTTAGCTCTTCACTTGATATCCTATCTTGGAGTTTGGCACCACTCATCTATCTCGCCATTCTCATATCATTGCGTTCCATTATGTTGATATCATCCGCTTTGACAGGCCATGTTTCTGAAGCATATGTCATTGCGCTTCTAACGCATGAAGTGTACACCTTTCCCTTCAAGGGGAGAGGGAGCCTTCTCATGGTGAGTAGTGGAAAAAGTTCTCTAAACTTCCCCCAGCCGCATCTTATTCTGGCGATAGTGGCGGCCTTAGCCCCACCACCATTCTCTGAGAGGCCCGAATATGTAAATGTAGTTTACCTTATACCTTATGATGTGTTCGCCACTCTTCTAGCGGCACCAAGGAGCGCGACGCCCCTCGTTATGGGTTTGATAGCCTACATCAAATATTAGCCAAGATGTAACTTGTGTAAGAATACATATACAGGTTTGTTTTACCTTCTTTTTTTGAGGGATGGCATTTGGCAAATGCAAATGTTTGCATGGTGTACACAGAATTATTTTATTCAAGAGGGCTAATGATAATGTAAGATGATGAACACCTGTATTCCATGATAGCTCAGATAGTATTGAAGGAATCTATCTTGTAGAATGATTGTTAGGTTACCTACAGGAACAGGCCCAGTTCTGCCAGAAATTATCATCTCCATCTATGGTGGGCTGGCTTGTGGTTTTGACTCTGCTGCATGTCTGCCTGCTGAGATCGGAACCTCTCCGGGTGGTCGGGGGAGTGCTGGAGGGACCTTGGTGACCCTGGTCTCTGGGTCCTCTCCTGGATGACCTAGATGTGTGTGAATTTCTATTTTGTTTTTGCGTGTTCATTGTTTTCTGTTGTGTTGTCCCTATTCAGGCTCTGTCTTGAATCAGCCACCCCCAGAAAAAGAATAAAAATATAGGAAAAGTGGGGATTGGGCCTGAGTATATACTGTAGATAAATAGATAGATCTATTCAAATGAATCAATCAAGAAATTACTCAGGTGGGATCAATATTGTAGTCCTTTAGAATTTAATGTACAGTACAGTACAAGGCAAAAAGAACAGTTTTAACAAATCTCTAGCATTAATATGTATCGAGTCTGATTTTTGAAGGATGCTATTTTCTGATTAACTTGCTCATGTAGTGATGTACACCCTATGTGGTGGTTTTGTTTTCTCTTATTTCAAAATTTAATTTGATTACAGCGTTATTTCCACATAGCGATTTTGATAAGTTCCTTTGACTTTATATTGTGTCGTTCCAGTTTTGGTTGTTTATTTTGCAAGTTTTACATAATAAAAACATATACAGTATACTTGATACTGTGACATTACAATTTGTCTAACTTTACAATGTTTTATGGCCCCTCAGTTGCAGTTCACAGCAGAAGGTGCCCCCTATATGGCTGCTAATGGTAAGAGGAAGCAAAGTATGGCGGCGGTGACTGTGTACGGTCGAGGATCAGGTAACATAAACATCAACGGAGAAAACATCCTCTTTTTCAAAAACATCCAGGAGCGAGAACAGGTAAATCTTCAACCAAACCACTATACTGTACTGTATAATTGATAACATAGATTCATACTTTCCAACATAACCAATTCACATTCAATGGAGAGAATATTCTTAACTTCACTTACATTCTCCATCCAACAATCATCCATGCTTTAGTAAATATCCACAATTCTCTTGAAATTTAACTCTTACGCCACGGGCCGTGTCATTGTCGGTAGCACGTCTGACTGCTGATTGAAGGGTCTGCAGTTCGATCCCATGCCGTGCCATTGGCAACATAGACACTCCCTCTCCAAGGTCTCACGAGACACTGGCGATATCCGCTTATGTTAGAGGGTGGGAGGAGGTGGAGGGACAGTGCTGACTTGACGGTAGAAAGAAATAGAGGGAAATAAAGACGGAAAAATTAGGATAATTGCGGAGGAGTGAAGTGGAGGGAGGGAGGAGTATGACACATTTTAGATAGAGGCAGGAGCTGTTTTTAAACAGGCTGTCTTCCAAAAGGCCTATTGCAAAACTGACTATTAATGTACAATCGCGCTAATTAAAATGTAAAACTTGCAAACTAAACAAACCAAAATTGGGACAAGGACAATATAAAGTCAAATTAAATTATCAAAATCGCTATGTGGAAACAACGCTTACTAAAATGAAAATTCTTAAATAAAAGAACACAATCCACCACATAGGGTGTACATTACTACATGAGCAAGTTAATCTGTTTCCCAAGCAAACTAATCGCACATATAACAACGCACTATCGTCACGTTAAAGGAAGTAGTCAAGTTTGGGAAGTTCTGGCAAATAAGTGATGTCTCGGCACCAAGTATATATTGATCAATAATTGGTATCAGCAATATCTAAGCTTCATTTCTTCATATCGAATGAAATATACAAACATGTTCATACACTTACCCACCATATTCAACATCTGACAGACATTAATACAGCACAGAGCAAGTCAAACGTAATGACAGCTGGGACACGACTTAGTAGTGTGACCGTACTTTAACGCTCAAAGAGCGGGTGGTGGAGTATATTTCACTGTGCCGCCCAGCGTTTTTTTTTTTTACCATAAATGGGGTTGTTTCCGTGCTCTTTTTCATGCATAAACAAGACCCAGACAAGTATGTATCCCTGAAAGGGCGTAAATTGAGCTTTCCAATGACACCCGAACCATCCTTCTACGATCACTGGTTGTCTTGCAACGATCGTGCAACCGAAGGGCAAAATCGCTAAAATACGGTAATTTCTTTATATAATTACTTATGTAGCGAGGGAGTAAGTAAGTGGAGTACATCTCAGTCGGTCCACGGCGGCCGTGGCGAGTGGTCATGAGGTAACCCAGGCTCCTCCCATCGCTCGTCTCTCTCTCAGAGCCAATATTGCGCCAAAATTGCACACAGACTTAAGTCGGGCCCCGCCACATAGTCCAAATTTTTCGATACAGACTTAAGTCGGGCCCCGATAGACAAGGGTTAAGTGCAATAACATTACAGATGCAAAATGACGTGTTTATCAGCCTTTGTTTACAGAAGATATTCTATGTTTCAGGTGATATTTCCGCTGCAGTTTACGGGTCTACTGAATAAAGTGGACATCATAGCCGACGTGGCAGGTGGGGGCGTGAGTGGCCAGGCGGGGGCTGTACGGCTTGGGATAGCAAAGGCACTCAGATCCTTTGTTGACAGTGAGATGATCGAGAAGATGAGATTAGGCAAGTCATTTATACTTTTCAATTGAATAATGATATGATTGAGAGAATGAGATTTGGTAATTTAATTTAATTTGTAATATACCCTCAATTATTTAACCATATTTTTGCTTTCAAAAGTTAGTGTGTGTGTAAAAATACACGCCACAGATAAGTTCACTATATCTGTTAATTTGTAAGGAAACCACAGATGTATGTATGTATGATGGACGGCTTTCTTCATTATCATCTCCAATGGCCTTGTTTCCCCTTGGGCAAACTCGGGATAGTTATGGTAGAAATGCCTCCAGGCCAGTTTACTTTGTATTACTTATTGGTTGAGTTGTCCAAAAACTGAAGTTAGTTAGTTATGTAGAGCAGATTAACTAGATCACTGAGCTCCATACGGAACTCTCATAGGTCTGGCCCGAAGGATTAAATCAGATTACTGAAAGGAGCTTAACCCCAGCATTTTAAAAGGACACCGCGGCAGGAGCCCGGGTGTCCCCTTGTAATCCGTAAGCTTGAAAGCCTATTAAGCTTGGTTTGAAAGCTGCGCGTCCGACGTATGTAAACACAGCTGGTCGGAGGTAACGCACACACCTCCGAAAGCAAGCAGACGTCGGAGCTTTGTTGTTGTGTGGTCTGCTAAGACAGATTTAGAGTTGAAAATTGTGTCGTATTGCTAACATCGCCTCGTAACTCTCTCCACGGAAATCGTCATCACAACTGAACCAGTTGACTTAAGAGAGCTCTACTCAACGCCAGTCTACAGATTGGAAACCGCAGTACGTTTAGAGATGCGTGGGAATTTTCTAGCAGTTAAAATAACAAAGATACGGTAGCCTAGGCGTAGACGTTTTTTGGCCATATCGCCCGGATCTCAACGTCCTTAGGAGGGCGGCCCCGTGTGGGAAGGGTTAAGGTGATGCAAAAAACGGATGATGTACTGTATATTAATGCAAGTACCATTTGTTACTTTATTTCCAGCGGGTCTTCTAACACGCGATCCAAGACGACGGGAGAGGAAGAAGCCAGGACAGAAGGGTGCTCGGGCTAAATTCACATGGAAGAAGCGGTAGAAAAAGCAGGTTATACTGTAGGTACTTTATTAATTATTATATTGTTGTTCACTTGTACAGTTTGAATAAAGACATTTGATTGTCAAACAGTAGATTTGTTGTTCCATTTTTACTTGTAAGTTAACCCGGTATCAGACGAGAGCTTTTATAGTCAACATTCTATGATTAACATATCTGGCTTTATTTCTAGAATATTTTGCACTGGTATCGAAAACTAGACCGATGATATTATATGAATTTAGGCAAAATTAATATATTAAATGTTAACCTAATAAGCTGCCAGACCAGTGTTAAGGATAAATGTTGAGGGAAAAAGCGCTCTATCAAGACATTGTTGGTGGCGGATTCTGGGGAGAAACTGCAGCGAGTAAGTCAAAGAGTTTGGTGTGGTATGTGGGAGGAGGAAGCCGAGGGTGAACGTAAATAAAAGTAAAGTGATGGTGTGTAATAGCTGTACTCGTAGGGGTAATCTAGATGTGCGGTTGGATGGGCAAATACTGGAACAAGGAGTGTTTCAAATATCGGAGTGATAAGCAGGGATGCAGGTATGGAAATGGAGGAAAAACAGAGTACAGTATGTGAAGGAAGGAAAGTTTTCGGAGTAATGGTAAGTATGTGGAAGGTGAGAAATCTCTGAATGAAAACCAACAGTGATATATGGGGTTGAGACGTGGGCTCTGAAGGCAAAGGAGATTAACCTATAAACGGCGTGCAGGGTGTATTGAACACAACTGTTCTGGGCGAGCATATTAGGCTCCATTCATGCCTATAATCGTCATTTTACGATAAATATCGTTATTACTTATTCATATGCGCCTATTTTACCTTCACTATGAAGATAGTAACAACAATAAAACAAGTGGAAATATAATTTTTCTGGTCAAAATTGCGAATATACATGGAGCAGCCCATTCATGAATTATGGAGCAAATTGAGGCAACCCCTCCCTTCACGAGGCCTCAAGCCTGACCGAGCTTACTCATTCACACACGCTAGGCACATAAGCACATCCTCCACACAGTTTGCTAATGTTAGCACAAAAATATACCAACGAATTAGGGAATAACAGGGAAAATAGGTGATAATTGAAGGCGGGCATGTGGAGGAGGGATATGAGGTATAGGGAAAAAAAACAAAAAAAATTGTTTAGTGCTACTGGGGCCGTTTAAAATGTTTTTTTTTTAGGCCTTCCCTCTTAACCCGTCCAGCCCCGACTAGTTTTGTAATGTTTGTTCACCAGAACCCGGCCGGTTTTCAAAAAATTGTTTTATTCCAGAAACAATAGCGAATGGGTTAGGAATGAAGGAAAAACCACGAAAAACCGCTCAAAAAGCTTAAAGAATGGTCCTACAGAGCCCCCGAAAACGTATTTTACAAGAGTAAAAAATTGAAGGCAATTACCCCAAAAAACCAGGTTATTGCGCGCTCATGCGCACGCACGTGGACTTTGAGAGTTTTCAACCATCGGCACGGTTGCGTGGGATATGTACACAGTTCCCATACAAATCTGAGCCCTCTTGAGTGGCTACACCTGAGGTTACGGTCGGCGCAATTAGGGTGACGCGCCAGGCGCGTCTCTGGGGCTGTGCGTTACATACATCGCCGACGCGTCAGGCGCGTCGCTGGGGCTGTACGGGTTAAGAGCTTTGCCTCGGTTGCCCAGTAAAACTTCTTAAAAGAGCTTTCTCGCCGTTGCCGGGTTAAAGCTAGATTTGATGGAGATGAGCTGCTTGAGGAGTATGTGTAAAGTGACTCAAAGAGACATTGAGGAGATACGTAGGAGAGTGGGACAGCAGAAACCATTGTCAGCCAGAGTGGATAGAAGGGTGCTGTGCTGGTATGGACATGTTGAGCGAATGGAAGATGAAGGGCTTACAAAGAATATGTGTTGTGTTGTCCCTGTTCGGGCTCTGTCTCTAGTCAGCCACCCCCAGCTATGGGGTAAGTGCCTGAGTATGTACTGTACATACATACATTTATAAAAGGATACAATAAGTAAGCATCTGTAACTTAAAAATTTAATAATCCCTTATTATGGTCATAATGAAGGTCTTTACATACAATATATAGAGATACATAAATCATAGAGAATATAATTTCACTAATAAGAAAATGCTAGAAAAACTAAATATGACTGTACTACATAAACTATTAAGAGAAATACAACTTGGATATTGATCAGTTAAGAGAAATTGCTAGGCAAATTTAACTATTTGTCATTTAAAATGTAAAACTTGCAAACTAAACAAACCAAAATTGGGACAAGGACAATATAAAGTCAAATTAAATTATCAAAATCGCTATGTGGAAACAACGCTTACTAAAATGAAAATTATTAAATAAAAGAACACAATCCACCACATAGGGTGTACATTACTACATGAGCAAGTTAATCTGTTTCCCATGACCAATCCAAATTATACAATCTCTTAACTAACCAAAATCCTGTGGGTAGTGAAGCAAATTGGATAATCTCAAGATCCTCGCATAACTTCCAGCGATTAGCCTTCATACTTGTAGGATCATAAAATTATCCATTAATCAACCTTCACTCGTCCACAAACTAATTCTAATGACGCAGATCGGGGCCAAAACAACACCTTGCCTTAATATAATTGAATCGTATATGAGAAGCAAGAAGATGGTCCTGGTAATATCCTTACTGCCTTTACAATTTTGTACTATAATTAACGCTTCTTCTTGAATATATCCGGTGATACACCTTTAGCAATGAATACCTCCCTCATCATCTTCTTAAGAAATCCAAGCTCTTGTTTTATGCTGGCATACCTGGCTTTTAATTCTTTCTGCCTTTCTTCTTCAGCGTGAATTTTAGACATAGCGTCATCATCCTCCTGCTTCTTCTTTTGTCTGTATCGGAGAGCAGCTTGCTTGTTCTGCTCTTTCTTGCGCTCTCTACGATCTTCCGGGTACGGTGTTTTGCGAGAAGACTTGCGGGATGCCTTTTTCTTTGATGGTGATCGTGAGTAGGAATGTGCTTCAAGCTCGCCCAGGTTGTACTCTAAATCATCTTCATCTTCCATTACTGAACTGCCCCTCTCGCTCTGATCATCTGAGGGAGACAAGAGGGTGGCAAACAAGGAGTTGTAGGCTGGCTGGTTCGGAGAAAGGCTGCCAACAGAGGGAACTGGGGAGGGAAGGGAGACCGGTGATGCTGGTTCAGAAGTCCATGATGTAGAAGGAACGGGAGAGGGTAATGGTAGGTAAACTGGAGATGCAGGTTGAATTGTTGAAGGAACAGGAGAGGGTAAAGGTAGGCAAACTGGGGATGCAGGTTGGATTGTCGAAGGAACAGGAGAGAGTAGGGGTAAGGTACCTGGGGATGCTGGCTGGTAACTACAGTACGAGGTGTCCAATTCTTGAAGCTGAGCGTTGGCAGACTCGAGCTGATGGAGCAGGTCAACCATATTATCTTCAACCATTGAGGAGTTGAAGACAGTATTGTCAATACTGGCAAAATCATCAGTTGCTGAATCTTTACCTATCATATGAACCATTTCATTGATCAAATCGTCGGCATCGCACTTTGTCGAGCTAAAACTGGTCTCGGAAAGTACAGGAATTTGGGTAGTAGGTGGGATCATTTGGTTTTGAATGATAGGGGCACTCGTCTGCAACTGCAGGTTTGGCACAGCATGAATGTTGGACTGAAGTTTAAAACTAGACACAGTACCAGGTTTAAGTGATTGCAAATGCAAGTTTTGTAGGGTATGAGGTTTAATTTCAAAGATTTTGGAACTTGGATACTTTCTGGTTACTTTTTTACAAATTACAATCTTGGGTATGGATTCGGACTTCTGAGGAGCTGAAACCTCTATAATAGGGATAGGAGGAGGAATTTGAATAGTGGGAGGTTGGGGTTGTGGAATAGGTGGAGGTGGTGGCATCAACTCTGAGAGGGGTACTATCATGTCCTCCGGGTTGATGGCAGTTAAGTAATCCTCTTCTGAGTCAGGCACCATCTCCACCTTACCACTGCCCGTGGATTGGAGGAAGAAGTTTGTATCACCGGGGAGTCCCAAAATCTCCCGGCTCTCCATCCATTCTGGGAGTTCTGAAATTACAAAATAGGATTATACTACGTACAGAACTTAAGCAATTGTAAGTAACCAATTAAAAAACACTTCATATACATTGTGCATAATTTCAGAATGATGAAAAACACAGTTCGGTTTTTAAAAAAGGGTGTTTTTGTTGAATGGATAATTTTAAAGCTGTGAGTAGAAATGTTCCACTCTTCTCATCTACTAAACTGCAAGAAAAAAACTATAGTGATCATAACAAGGGGTGCACCGGATAACTTATCTGGCCGGATAATAGTAATAGAAACAAATCACTTCAATGAATCTTGTACTATGTATATATCTGAGCAAGTCTGATTTAGCAGACACAACCTTGAATGTATGACCACTGCTCTGACTATTGTTGTGACTCAACTGGTATACTGTATGATACAGCCCAAGTGGTACAAACAGACTTCCTTTATTGGACCTGAAGTGAACATATTCAGTTGCAACTTTGCTGCATCAAATCCTTACTAGGTGAGTTAGATTATTTACTCAACTTTGTTTAATAATTACATTACCTGTTAGTACTGTAATACTTTTACTTTATTATGTTGATTTTCGGTGTGAGCATCCTAGGTTCGAATCCCCGGACTGCCACATGTGTTTGTTAATTTCATTAATCGAGTTTAAGAGTAAAGGTGGTTGGTGGAGAGAACATAATAATTCATTCAGGTTCAGTAGTAGTTTATCGAGAGGCCTTCCTTAGGGTTAAGTGCCCCATTAATTACTATTTCCTTTCACCTATGCATAGCCTATGATAGCGCAGTTGGAAAGTGTGTACATGCTTAGATTGATATGCAGGATTCGAAACTGCATAATAAATCGTAGGCTTGTCCACCTTTCTTTAACCCTTAAAGATCGGGGTCGGACTTAAGTCCGGTTCCAATTTGCAGCAAGTTAGGAGCATTATGAAGGCTTTAAAGGGTTAAAATCGAGTGCAAATGGCCGGGAGCACAGCGGGCCAGACAGCCGACTCCCAGGGCTTACCGCCGCCCATTAACTCGTGTTCCCTGTGTTCTCGAGAGGCCGGCAGTGTAGCCAGTAGTGAGCATAGCTGGGAAAAATATGCCGCTATACGCTAATCTCCCATGTTACTGGTATCACTGTATGAGAACCACGAGTGCTACGTAGCTCGTTCTGGTCTCATTTTGAAGCTTTTAGCGCCTAGTTTTTTGCTAAATATTTTTTTTTTCATGCAGATACTTGATTTATCATGCAAGAGGGCCTGAATATGTCCAAATAAGCCCAAAACCACCCGCTAGACAAGGGTTAACTGTCTTCGTTGTGCAATGCATAAGTGTGTTGATTTTCGGTGTGAGCATCCTAGGTTCGAATCCCCGGACTGCCACATGTGTTTGTTAATTTCATTAATCGAGTTTAGGAGTTGTTGTTGCTGTTCCCCAAGCTGCCTGGCCGAACAGCCCCAAGGCCCCGAGCAAGGCCATAACCGAGCGCCCCCACAGAACCCTCCCTGCCGACCACAATAAAGCCTGGGTGACCGAAGCCACTCCATGGCGGGGAGCTGGGGAGGGTGAGGAAACGCCCGGGAAACCAAAGCCCCACCCAGGGCCCTGTGCCCCTCAGCAATTATGAAGAGTAAGTTGAGGGGCAAAGGAAAAATGTGACGCTTTGGCTTCCAATCTTGATAGATTGGGAGGTCAATCCACGGAAGAGACGCCGTCACTTGAGATCTAGAAAATATATAAGTAAAAGGAACAGCCAGAGTAAGCTATGGGTATGGCAGAGATCGCTCAGTTCTCACTCTGATAGACCAGTAAAGTTGGTTGGTGGAGAGAACATAATAATACTTGTGTGTACGGACCATTTGGTGTTAGTTAGTCCTGTTGTAATAAAAATGTGCTTCCATGCTGACTCCCTGCCTAGGCAAACTGTTTTATCTGTCTTTTCTCTAACATCTTTCCTTCTTACTGGAAGTTTGCTCTCATTCAACCTGTCTGAAAGAAGGGTGACCGCTCTCAACCCTCTATCTATCGTCCAATTTCTCTGATTTTTTGCATCTCTAAAGATTTTTAATCTACTCTTATTTCAAAATGTCTTCATAATTTTGTCTTCCCATAATATTCTTTCAGACCGCCAGTATGGTTTCCTTAAATGACGCTTAACTGGTGATCTCCTTTCTTGTCTTACTAAATCTTGGTCATCTTCCTTTCGGGATATTTAATGATAATGTCGGACAGGTTGAGAGAGAGGTATCCTAACCAGGTAACCAGGATTCGAACCCACTCACTCCAAGTACCGGTATATGTGGGAGAGTTGGACACTGTAACCGCTCATGGCCGAGTTGTTACGGTGTCCAACTCTCCCACATACTGTATACCTAGAGCGAGTGGGTTCGAATCCTGGCCAGGATACCTCTCTCCCCTCCTTTCGGGACTTCGGTGAGACCTTTTCTATTGCACTAGACATATTGAAAGCCTTCGATAGAGTCTGACACAAATTACTTATTTCCAACTTACTCTCCTTCGGCTTTAATCCCTTTATCTGTGCCTTTATCTCTAAAAATTTGTTACTGGCCGTTTCATAGCTGCAGTTGTGGATCGTCATCGCTCACTTCATCAACCTATCAACTCTGGTCCCTCAGGGCTTAGTCCTATCTTCAGTTCTATTTCTAATACATACATACATAAAATTTTAAGACTGAGTGCTCCACTCTACACATACATACAGTTTCAGTCTCTTGTCCTAATGGCGGCGTTCCTGTTAAGGGCTGCTTCACTTGTCAAGTTCTTGGATTTGAGATCGGCATGTATAGTCCGATCCCAGGTCTTCCTGTACCTCTAGTTCTATTCACTCATATGCTGATGACTATACTCGGTTTCTTTTAAGCTGACGATAAATTCAATCCCTTAACAGCTAATTTCTCTATACTTAATGGAAAAATATGAAACTATGATGTCTCTGCGTCATATTAAGACCATGTTTATAGAATTAGCACCATATTTAACTACAAAATCTTCAAAATAACTGAGAAATCTTGATGGGAACTTTGCAAATTACCGTCAGTTGGAAAGAAACAGACTATAGTTTCCTACAATGTCCCACAATGCAACCATTCCAAAACTCACGTTATGAGGCCATAGCACGCTTATCTTCTGATCTATCAACTATTTCCGATTATGGCCGAGAAAATCTTTTGTCTTCTCTCAATATTCTTGGTCTCTATTTCTTCTGATCTTTCTTGGAAAGTCTGTATCACCACTCTTGTTAAAACGCTTCCCAGAAGTTGGGTGGGCTCTCTTTACCCCCACATAGATTCTTGCTCTGTACAGGGGCACAGTGCGCCCATGTATCAATTACTGTTTGCATATGTGTGGAGGTTTTCACCCATACTGCACTTTACGAAAGGGTACAATCAAAAGCATTTTGACACATCAACTCGCCACCTCTTACTAATTCCATACAATCTCTCACTACACGCCGTAATGTTACATCTCTTTCTTCTGCCGCTATTACAATAATCAGTGTTCTTTAGAACTCTCTTACAGTGAGTGGAGGGCACCCACCTTTCAACACATTGCCACCCCTATTATGTCCAACTCTCTAACCCAAGAGTGAACCGATTTTCCGTCTTTCTTCTATTCAACAAGTTAACTCTTGAACTCTCTCCCTCAATCTATCTTTCCCTTCTCCTATGACTTAACTACTGTACTTCAAGCTCCATGCATCCAGATTTTGAATGTGGCTCCTTATGACTTTAGGGGCAACCCTTGTTACAGGTAGCACTGCCTTTTATCTCCTTCATACACATAGAAAAAAAAGGGGTGGGGGGGGGGGGGGTCACACATTATTTCCTCTATGGAGGTGAGAATACAGAAATAACAGGGGGTGAGGGAAACTCATTATGCGTAACACAGAGTATTGACTACAGACTACCCGGAACTGATAGAATTTTGTTTTTCTTCATTGGTGGCCTTAGATTACAAATGTTTAATTCCTAAAGTATGTTCGACATTCAAATTGGCATGAATGCAAGACTGCAGGAGATAAAATTATAATTGCATGTTTAAAACAAATGTTCATTATTGAAAAACGTGTTTATAGCTAGGTTATATGGAGTTCCGGTCAATATTTACGAGTCACACCACAGCTGGGATATCATTTTTAACGGTAGTTTTGGGTTCCTATCATTCTATGCTTCATTGCTATATACTTTTTATCCACCGGAAAATAGGCCTATTTTTTTTCTTTTTAGCATTAACCTAACCCAAAAACCTAACCTAACCTAATAGCCCCCAAATACATTTAGGTTAGGTTAGGTTAATGCTTTAAAAAAAAAAAAAAAAAAAAAAAAAAAAAAAAAAAAAAAAAAAAATCCGGTGGATAAAAGGTATATAGCAATGAAGCATAGAATGATAGGAACCCAAAACTACCCTTAGACATGAGATTCCAGCTGTGGTGTGACTCGTAAATATTGACCGGAGTTCCTGCAAGCTATCTTAGTGCAATGAGTTCTGATAAGCTACAAAAGTTTACAATTATGGTATCCTTGGTAAGTACTAAGTAGCCAATTATTTTATAATGATTATCCGGTATCCGGCCGACATCAGCAGAGGCATGATTGTCCCCTGTTTTGTATTCTTATGATACTCAACTTGTAAAAGTCCCAGGGAACCGACATAAATTAATGTACACAACAAAAATACATATATGACGGTATGTGTGTGTGCATGTATCTATTGGGGGGAGAGAGATCACTGGTCTATCTCCTGTGGTATCAAATTACACCTGATAAGAGTCTTCAGGCAGGGCAGACCAGTGTTGTCAATCCATAGGCAGTGAAGGGTCTCGATAAGATGGTTTGACTAGCCTATAGTAAAAGCATTTTATTCAGTTGGCAATATATTAATATCTTGGAAAGAAAAACAGAATACCAACCAAATATGACATTTTGTGAAGTGGTATCCAATTCTGTGGCAGAAGGAAGGGAAGGTGTTGCCTTGGCCCCTAATGGAAAATCCGCCTCATTCTCCAGGGCCCATAAGGGCATATCGTACATCTCGAAGTTCTCCATCATAGACGGTCTTCTCTGTACTTCTTGATAACAAAACTGTTGGTGGGGTCACCAAATGTGCTGGGGTAAACCTGAAAAAATATAATACAGATTACAGTACAATGTAAAATCAGGTAAGTTTATGAAAATCAGCTTAAAATAGACTGTAATGTAATGTGTAAACAAGCAGATCAAGTGCAAGATGTGGTGGTTGACTGGTTGTATGAGGGGAGGGGTAGTGGTTGTATGAGGGGGAGGGATACCTTACCTTTGGATGTGTTCGCCGCTCTTCTAGCGGCACCAAGGAGCGCGACGCCCCTCGTTATGGGGTAGTGGTTGTTGTATGAGGGGAGGGGTAGTGGTTGTTGTATGAGGGGGAGGGGTAGTGGTTGTTGTATGAGGGTGAGGGGTAGTGGTTGTTGTATGAGGAGGAGGGGTAGTGGTTGTTGTATGAGGGGGAGGGGTAGTGGTTGTTGTATGAGGGGGAGGGCTAGTGGTTGTTGTATGAGGGGGAGGGGTAGTGGTTTTTGTATGAGGGGAGGGATAGTGGTGGTGGTTGTTGTATGAGGGGAGGGGTAGTGGTGGTTGTTGTAGGAAGGGGGAGGGGTAGTGGTGGTTGTTGTATGAAGGAGGGGTAGTGGTGGTTGTTGTATGAAGGAGGGGTAGTGGTGGTTGTTGTATGAGGGGAGGGGTAGTGGTGGTTGTTGTATGAGGGGAGGGGTAGTGGTGGTTGTATGAAGGGGGAGGGGTAGTGGGGGTTGTTGTATGAAGGGGAAGGGTAGTGGTGGTTGTTGTATGAAGGGGGAGGGGTAGTGGTGGTTGTTGTATGAAGGGGGAGGGGTAGTGGTGGTTGTTGTATGAAGGGGAGGGGTAGTGGTGCTTGTTGTATGAAGGCGGAGGGGTAGTGGTGCTTGTTGTATGAAGAGGAAGGGTAGTGGTGGTTGTTGTATGAAGGGGAAGGGTAGTGGTGGTTGTATGAGGGGAGAGGTAGTGGTGGTTGTTGTATGAGGGGAAGGGTAGTGGTGATTGTTGTATGAAGGGGGAGGGGTAGTGGTGGTTGTTGTATGAAGGGGAGGGGTAGTGGTGGTTGTTGTATGAAGGGGGAGGGGTAGTGGTGGTTGTTGTATGAAGGGGGAGGGGTAGTGGTGGTTGTTGTATGAAGGGGAAGGGTAGTGGTGGTTGTTGTATGAAGGGGGAGGGGTAGCGGTGGTTGTTGTATGAAGGGGAAGGGTAGTGGTGGTTGTTGTATGAAGTGGAGGGGTAGTGGTGGTTGTTGTATGAAGGGGAAGGGTAATGGTTGTTGTATGAAGGGAGAGGGGTGGTAATGGTTGTTGTATGAAGGGAGAGGGGTAGTGGTGGTGGTTGTATAAAGGGGGAGGGGTAGTGGTGGTTGTTGTATGAAGGGGAAGGGTAGTGGTGGTTGTTGTATGAAGGGGGAGGGGTAATGGTGGTGGTTGTATGAAGGGGAAGGGTAGTGGTGGTTGTTGTATGAAGGGGAAGGGTAGTGGTGGTTGTTGTATGAAGGGGAAGGGTAGTGGTTGTTGTATGAAGGGGAAAGGTAGTGGTTGTTGTATGAGGGGGGAGGGGTAGTGGTGGTGGTTGTTGTATGAAGGGGAAGGGTAGTGGTGGTTGTTGTATGAAGGGAGAGGGGTAGTGGTGGTTGTTGTATAAAGGGGGAGGGGTAGTGGTGGTTGTTGTATGAAGGGGAAGGGTAGTGGTTGTTGTATGAAGGGGGAGGGGTAGTGGTGGTTGTTGTATGAAGGGGGAGGGGTAGTGGTGGTTGTTGTATGAAGGGTGGGGGGTAGTGGTGGTTGTTGTATGAAGGGGAGGGGTAGTGGTGGTTGTTGTATGGAGGGGGAGGGGTAGTGGTGGTTGTTGTATGAAGGGTGAGGGGTAGTGGTGGTTGTTGTATGAAGGGGAGGGGTGGTGGTGGTTGGTGTATGAAGGGGGAGGGGGAGTGGTGGTTGTTGTATGAAGGGGGAGGGGTAGTGGTGGTTGTATGAAGGGGGAGGGGTAGTGGTGGTTGTTGTATGAAGGGGAAGGGTAGTGGTTGTGGTATGAAGGGGGAGGGGTAGTGGTGGTTGTTGTAAGAAGGGGGAGGGGTAGTGGTTGTATGAAGGGGGAGGGGTAGTGGTGGTTGTTGTATGAAGGGGGAGGGGTAGTGGTGGTTGTTGTATGAAGGGGGGAGGGGTAGTGGTGGTTGTAGTATGAAGGGGAGGGTAGTGGTGGTTGTTGTATGAAGGGGAGGGGTAGTGGTGGTTGTTTTATGAAGGGGAAGGGTAGTGGTGGTTGTTGTATGAAGGGGAGGGGTAGTGGTGGTTGTTGTATGAAGGGGAGGGGTAGTGGTGGTTGTAGTATGAAGGGTGGTGGTTGTTGTATGAAGGGGAAGGGTAGTGGTGGTTGTTGTATGAAGGGGGAGGGGTAGTGGTGGGTGTTGTATGAAAGGGAAGGGTAATGGATGTTGTATGAAGGGGGAGTGAAAGTGGTGGTGGTTGTATAAAGGGGGAGGGGTAGTGGTGGTTGTTGTATGAAGGGGAAGGGTAGTGGTGGTGGTTGTATGAAGGGGAAAGGTAGTGGTGGTTGTTGTATGAAGGGGGAGGGGTAGTGGTGGTTGTTGTATAAAGGGGGAGGGGTAGTGGTGGTTGTTGTATGAATGGGAAGGGTAGTGGTGGTTGTTGTATGAAGGGGAAGGGTAGTGGTGGTTGTTGTATGAAGGGGAAGGGTAGTGGTGGTTGTTGTATGAAGGGGAAGGGTAGTGGTGGTTGTTGTATGAAGGGGAAGGGTAGTGGTGGTTGTTGTATGAAGGGGAAGGGTAGTGGTGGTTGTATGAAGGGGGAGGGGTAGTGGTGGTTGTTGTATGAAGGGGAAGGATAATGGCTGTTGCTGTATGAAGGGGGAGGGGTAGTGGTGGTTGCTGTATGAAGGGGGAGGGGTAGTGGTGGTTGTTATATAAAGGGGGAGGGGTAGTGGTGGTTGTTGTATGAAGGGGAAGGGTAGTGATGGTTGTTGTATGAAGGGGGAGGGGGAGGAGTTGTTGTATGAAGGGGGAGGGGGGTAGTGGTGGTTGTTGTATGAAGGGGAAGGGTAGTGGTGGTTGTTGTATGAAGGGTGAGGGGTAGTGGTGGTTGTTGTGTGAGGGGGAGGGGTGGTGGTGGTTGTTGTATGAAGGGGAGGGGTAGTGGTGCTTGTTGTATGAAGGGGAGGGGTAGTGGTGGTTGTTGTATGAAGGGGGAGGGGTAGTGGTGGTTGTTGTATGGAGGGGTAGTGGTGGTTGTTGTATGAAGGGGAGGGGTAGTGGTGGTTGTTGTATGAAGGGGGAGGGGTAGTGGTGGTTGTTGTATGAAGGGGAAGGGGTAGTGGTGGTTGTTGTATGAAGGGGGAGGGGTAGTGGTGGTTGTTGTATGAAGGGGAAGGGTAGTGGTGGGTGTTGTATGAAGAGGAGGGGTAGTGGTGGTTGTTGTATGAAGGGGGAGGAGTAGTGGTGGTTGTTGTATGAAGGAGAAGGGTAGTGGTTGTTGTATGAAGGAGGAGGGGTAGTGGTGGTTGTTGTATGAAGGGGGAGGGGTAGTGGTGGTTGTTGTATGAAGGGGAGGGGTAGTGGTGGTTGTTGTATGAAGGGGGAGGGTAGTGGTGGTTGTTGTATGAAGGGGAAGGGGTAGTGGTGGTTGTTGTATGAAGGGGGAGGGGTAGTGGTGGTTGTTGTATGAAGGGGAAGGGTAGTGGTGGTTGTTGTATGAAGGGGGGGGGGTAGTGGTGGTTGTTGTATGAAGGGGAAGGGTAATGGTTGTTGTATGAATGGGGAGGGGTAGTGGTGGTGGTTGTATAAAGGGGGAGGGGTAGTGGTGGTGGTTGTATAAAGGGGGAGGGGTAGTGGTGGTTGTTGTATGAAGGGGAAGGGTAGTGGTGGTTGATGTGTGAAAGGGGAGGGGTAGTGGTGGTGGTTGTATGAAGGGGAAGGGTAGTGGTGGTTGTTGTGTGAAAGGGGAGGGGTAGTGGTGGTGGTTGTATGAAGGGGAAGGGTAGTGGTGGTTGTTGTATGAAGGGGAAAGGTAGTGGTGGTTGTTGTATGAAGGGGAAGGGTAGTGGTTGTTGTATGAAGGGGGGAGGGGTAGTGGTTGTTGTATGAAGGGGGAGGGGTAGTGGTGGTTGTTGTATGAAGGGGGAGGGGTAGTGGTGGTTGTTGTATGAAGGGGAAGGGTAGTGGTGGTTGTTGTATGAAGGGGAAGGGTAGTGGTGGTTGTTGTATGAAGGGGAAGGGTAGTGGTGGTTGTTGTATGAAGGGGAAGGGTAGTGGTGGTTGTTGTATGAAGGGAAGGGTAGTGGTGGTTGTTGTATGAAGGGGAAGGGTAGTGGTGGTTGTTGTATGAAGGGGGAGGGGTAGTGGTGGTTGTTGTATGAAGGGGAAGGGTAATGGTTGTTGTTGTACGAAGGGGGAGGGGTAGTGGTGGTTGTTGTATGAAGGGGGAGAGGTAGTGGTGGTTGTTGTATGAAGGGGAAGGGTAGTGGTGGTTGTTGTATGAAGGGGAAGGGTAGTGGTGGTTGTTGTATGAAGGGGGAGGGGTAGTGGTGCTTGTTGTATTAAGGGGAGGGGTAGTGGTGGTTGTTGTATTAAGGGGAAGGGTAGTGGTGGTTGTTGTATGAAGGGGAAGGGGTAGTGGTGGTTGTTGTATGAAGGGGGATGGGTAGTGGTGGTTGTTGTATGAAGGGGAAGGGTAGTGGTGGTTGTTGTATGAAGGGGGAAGGGTAGTGGTGGTTGTTGTATGAAGGGGAAGGGTAGTGGTGGTTGTTGTATGAAGGGGAAGGGTAGTGGTTGTTGTATGAAGGGGGAGGGGTAGTGGTGGTGGTTGTATGAGGGGGAGGGGTAGTGGTTGTTGTACAAAGGAGTACAAAGGAAATCAAGCAACAACAGGTCTAGTGACCCTTCTAGGTTGCTTGTCCTCCAAAACACTGAGGATCAAGTGTCCAAACAGTGGTTTAGAGTGGGTAAGGGAACATTGGAAAGGGAATTACTGCCCTGGAACTAATGTCCGTGGCAGGATTAGAAAGTTAGTAGAGGACAGATGGGTTAGTAACTGATGGGGGGATAAAATTGTATGAGGGGAAGGGTAGTGGTTGTTGTATGAAGGGAGGGGTAGTGTTTGTTGTATGAGGGGAGGGGTAGTGGTGGTTGTATGAGGGGAAGGGTAGTGGTTGTTGTATGAAGGGGGAGGGGTAGTGGTGGTTGTTGTATGAAGGAAGGGGTAGTGGTTGTTGTATGAGGGGAAGGGTAGTGGTTGTTGTATGAGGGGAGGGGGGTGGGGGTAGTGGTGGTTGTATGAGGGGGAGGGGGGTGTGGTGGTTGTTGTATGAGGGGAGGGGTAGTGGTGGTTGTTGTATGAAGGAAGGGGTAGTGGTTTTGTATGAGGGAAGGGTAGTGGTTGTTCTATGAGGGGAGGGGGGGGGGGGTAGTGGTGGTTGTATGAGGGGAGGGGTGGTGGTGGTTGTTGTATGAAGGGGAGGGGTAGTGGTTGTTGTATGAGGGGGGGAGGGGGTAGTGGTTGTTGTATGAGGGGGGGTAGTGTGGTTGTTGTATGAGGGGGAGGGGTAGTGGTGGTTGTATGAGGGGAAGGGTAGTGGTTGTTGTATGAGGGGAGGGGTAGTGGTTGTTGTATGAGGGAGGGGTAGTAGTGGTTGTTGTATGAGGGGAAGGGTAGTGGTTGTTGTATGAGGGGAGGGGTAGTGGTTGTTGTATGAGGGGAGGGGTAGTGGTTGTTGTATGAGGGGAGGGGTAGTGGTTGTTGTATGAGGAGGAGGGGTAGTGGTTGTTGTATGAGGGGGAGGGGTAGTGGTGGTTGTATGAGAGGAGGGATAGTGGTGGGTGTATGAGGGGAGGGGTAGTGGGTGTTGTATGAGGGGGAGGGTAGTGGTTGTTGTATGAGGGGGAGGGTAGTGGTTGTTGTATGAGGGGGAGGGTAGTGGTTGTTGTATGAGGGGAAGGGGTAGTGGTTGTTGTTTGAGCGGGAGGGGTTGTGGTTGTTGTGTGAGGGGAGGGGTAGTGGTTGTTGTATGAGGGGGAGGGGTAGTGGTTGTTGCATGAGGGGGAGGGGTGTGGTTGTTGTATGAGGGGGAGGGGGTAGTGGTTGTTGTATGAGGGGGAGGGTAGTGGTTGTGTATGAGGGGGAGGGGGGGTAGTGGTTGTTGTATGAGGGGGAGGGGGGTAGTGGTTGTGTGTATGAGGGGGAGGGGGGGTGGTGGTTATTGTATGTGGGGGAGGGTAGTGGTTGTTGTTGTATGAGGGGGAGGGGTAGTGGTGGTGTATGAGGGGGAGGGGTAGTGGTTGTTGTTGTATGAGGGGGAAGGGTAGTGGTGGTTGTTGTATGAGGGGGAAGGGTAGTGGTGGTTGTTGTATGAGGGGGAGGGGTAGTGGTGGTTGTTGTATGAGGGGAAGGGGTAGTGGTGGTTGTATGAGGGGAGAAGTAGTGGTTGTGGTTGTATGAGGGGGAGGGGTGATTATTGTATGAGGAGGTGGGGGGGAGGGGGGGAGGTTTGACTGGGCCCAGGGAGAGGGGTGGCAACTAATTGATTTATGTGCGTGTGCAAGGAGAGAGGGGTGGAGGGAGTTATGGTAGTGGTGATGATAGCACTGTTGAGTACAGTGTGTTGGCAATTGTTATGCATGGCAACAATGCAAATGGGGAAATGTTACATATACACACTATAAAGGCAATGGTGTTGGTAATAATATTTTTGTATGCACAGTATGTAATAAAGCATTTTTTTAACCATTATCTTTCCCAACTATGCTAAGCTAACAGGCATGATGAGTGTTGTTCTTACTTCTGGCATAGTGAAACCTATCTATCTATTTATATGCTCAGGCCCAATCCCCACTTTTCCTTTTTTGATTATAGTGAAACCACATTTAAATATTGTTTGTAAAATGCAATCTGAGAACGCAGACTTCGCTCTTGTTGTGCTGTCGGAGACTGAAAAAATGTTGGTGACTAAGAAAATCACTAATACTGTCATCATTCATAATCACTACGGTCACCATCATCACTACTACTACTGCCACCATCATCAATAATAGGCCTACTATATCCATCATCACTAATACTACCTACCCAACATCACTACCATCATCATTACTGCAACAGAAGAATATGTGGACACACACTCCATAGTATCACAATACTGTATTACGCCACCTCCATTGGACTCCGTAATTATGGCGTAGTGGTTGTGATGAATGGGTGATGGTAGTGGTGGTGGGGTAAGGGTAGTGATGATGGGGCAGTTGTAAATTTGTCATGTGGATGGGGAGGATGATAATAGTGAAGATGGTAGGCAAGTAGTGAAGATTGGCTAGAATGTAGTAGAGATGGGGTAGGAAATAGTGGTGATAGGTTGAGAATTAGTGGATGACGTTGAAATGAGGTGATGGTGGAGTTGTGGTGGTACTGGAGTTGTGGTGGGTGGTGGAGATGGGGTGGGTGGTGGTAGTGGAGATGGGGTGGGTGGTGGTAGTGGAGATGGGGTAGTGGTGGTGGTAGTGGAGATGGGGTAGTGGTGGTGGTAGTGGAGATGGGGTAGTGGTGGTGGTAGTGGAGATGGGGTAGTGGTGGTGGTAGTGGAGATGGGGTAGTGGTGGTGGTAGTGGTGGTGGTAGTGGAGATGGGGTAGTGGTGGTGGTAGTGGAGATGGGGTAGTGGTGGTGGTAGTGGAGATGGGGTAGTGGTGGTGGTAGTGGTGGTGGTAGTGGAGATGGGGTAGTGGTGGTGGTAGTGGAGATGGGGTAGTGGTGGTGGTAGTGGAGGTGGGGTAGTGGTGGGGGTAGTGGAGGTGGGGTAGTGGTGTGGTAGTGGAGATGGGGTAGTGGTGGTGGTAGTGGAGATGGGGTAGTGGTGGTGGTAGTGGAGATGGGGTAGTGGTGGTGGTAGTGGAGATGGGGTAGTGGTGGTGGTAGTGGAGATGGGGTAGTGGTGGTGGTAGTGGAGATGGGGTAGTGGTGGTGGTAGTGGAGATGGGGTAGTGGGGGTGGTAGTGGAGATGGGGTAGTGGAGATGGGGTAGTGGAGATGGGGTAGTGGTGGTGGTAGTGGAGATGGGGTAGTGGTGGTGGTAGTGGAGATGGGGTAGTGGTGGTGGTAGTGGAGATGGGGTAGTGGAGATGGGGTAGTGGTGGTGGTAGTGAAGATGGGGTAGTGGTGGTGGTAGTAGTGGAGATGGGGTAGTGGTGGTGGTAGTGGAGATGGGGTAGTGGTGGTGGTAGTGGAGATGGGGTAGTGGTGGTGGTAGTGGAGATGGGGTAGTGGTGGTGGTAGTGGAGATGGGGTAGTGGTGGTGGTAGTGGAGATGGGGTAGTGGTGGTGGTAGTGGAGATGGGGTAGTGGTGGTGGTAGTGGAGATGGGGTAGTGGTGGTGGTAGTGGAGATGGGGTAGTGGTGGTGGTAGTGGAGATGGGGTGGGTGGTGGTAGTGGAGATGGGGTGGGTGGTGGTGTGGGTGGTGGTAGTGGAGATGGGGTGGGTGGTGGTAGTGGAGATAGGGGGTGGTGGTAGTGGAGATGGGGTGGGTGGTGGTAGTGGAGATGGGGTGGGTGGTGGTAGTGGAGATGGGGTGATGGTGGTAGTGGAGATGGGGTGGTGGGTGGTGGTAGTGGAGATGGGGTGGGTGGTGGTAGTGGAGATGGGGTGATGGTGGTAGTGGAGATGGGGTGGTGGTGGTAGTGGAGATGGGGTAGTGATGGTGGTAGTGGAGATGGGGTGGGTAGTGGAGATGGGGTGGGTAGTGGAGATGGGGTGGGTGGTGGTAGTGGAGATGGGGTGGGTGGTGGTAGTGGAGATAGGGTGGGTAGTGGTAGTGGAGATAGGGTGGGTAGTGGTAGTGGAGATAGGGTGGGTAGTGGTAGTGGAGATAGGGTGGGTAGTGGAGATAGGGTGGGTAGTGGTAGTGGAGATAGGGTGGGTAGTGGTAGTGGAGATGGGGGGGGGTGGTGGTAGTGGAGATGGGGGGTGGTGGTAGTGGAGATGGGGTGGGTGGTGGTAGTGGAGATGGGGTGGGTGGTGGTAGTGGAGATGGGGTGGGTGGTGGTAGTGGAGATAGGGGGTGGTGGTAGTGGAGATGGGGTGGGTGGTGGTAGTGGAGATGGGGTGGTCGTCGTAGTGGAGACGGTGGTGGTAGTGGATGGTGGCAATGGAGACGAGGTGAGTGGTAAAGATAATGGGATGGGAGGTAGTGCAGATGGGGTAGGGAGATAAAGATTGGTTGTGTGTAAAAAAATATTGTGAATATTTAATAGGGGTACTTATTGATACTAGATACTAGTGTGTGTGTGTATATGTGTATATATATATATATATATGTGTATGTGTGTATATATATATATATATATATATATATATATATATATATATATATATATATATATACAATGTATCCCTTTCTGTACAGTACCAGCGACGGTTGTTATATTGTATTCTAGCTATATTGAGAAATTGTATTCAGCTTAGAAAGGATCTGTGTTAGTTAAAAGGGTTGATTGAGATAGTTTGAAGCCTTATAATTGCTAGAAATCCTTCCTAAACTGAATAAGTTGTCAGAATATAATAAAAAGGATGTAGTGGTAACTGTGGTACAGAAGGGGTTATATATATATATATATATATATATATATATATATATATATATATATATATATATATATATATATATATATATACTGTTCAGGTTGCACTGATACTTATTATGTCTTTGTAAATATATTTATAACTTCCAATGCAATTTCACCAAGTTAATAATTTCAATAGGCCTAGGCCTACTTCTGTAAGAACAAGCTGGATAGGCCCCAAACTTTCTCGCTCCACTAGGCCTATATTGTGTTTGTTTCTTCTAAATGTATATTACCATTAGGCATAGGCTTATACTATTTTAGGGTTAACTGCTCAGGAAACGATAGTCATACAATGTATATCCAAATAAAATATATCAGGCTATTTGCTGATGCGTAACTCCTGTTTAAGTTGCTCATTTTGTATCTTGACGTTTGGTTACTTGGGTAACGGGCAAACAGGTTTATCCGGAATATTTACCTAGAAATTGCTTGAAGTTTAGCCTATAGGCCTAGGCCTAAGGACAATTGAAACCATAAATGAATGGTTCTATAATGCTTCGATATCATGCTAGGTCTGCGTAAAGCAAATCATTGTGGTAGAAGACCCATGTTTGAGTCTCTAGGCCAGCCTTGCCACAGGCGGAGAACGTCCTGAACCAAGAAGTCATGCATGCGTCACTACCTTATGATCAAAGTTACGTATTTCATATATTTCAGCATATATATAATATATATCACGAAAATTAGCTATATATACTTACGCCATCATTGTATAGTTGTACTGCGCGCAGGGCGCGTAGGTCCTGTTTGAATTAGGCCATCATAGTGGCAACTTTAAAACAGAGGAAAAATACACTTCTTCTCTTAATGTCGACATGGAGTAGACTGCTTTCACTCCGCCTCCTTGGGTTGTCTGTGAAATTCATCCGCGATGGGAAGAAACAAATATCGTCATTATATATAATGTTTCTATACAGGCAATTTGATAAGTATTTAAACTATACCTATAATAAAACAAGGCATTTTATAATTAAAGAAAACAAAGTGAGACTAGGGGGAACTAGTTTCTTGTGCGGAATAACAGCTTTGTTGTGGCAGTATTGCGGTCTGGAATGTAATTTTACTTTGGAGAATGTAATTTCCTTCCTAAAATAGAATAGGAGAAATTTTGTTATTCGGTATGAAGTAAATACTTCGGAAATATGTTTTAACCTTATTTTAACAATTTTATACAGGGATTTTGTTTATTTCTGTCCACAAATGTTATTTTTAAAAGTTAAAAAAATGTGAACAGTGAAGAATTCCTGAGTAAAATTGAAAGAGAGAATTGCATCAGCGTCCGTAATAGTGCTATATATACGGCTAAAACGTTTACAAACAGCTATGTATTGACCTTAGTTATCCCCAACTTTTCTTATAGCACTGTAATGAGGGTATTAGGAATGTTCGAAAATTCGTGTACTCGCTGTGGATTATATTTTAGGCTGGGGGCGATTTCCATACCTTTGCGTTATTTTGGCATCCATATATGCACAATGTGCATGCAACTGAGCAGCCATATCAAGCATACATTGATGTATATATTTAGTGAAAAAATATATAAAAATACTAAGGTATAATTGATCGCGGTGAAGCTGAGCGTTCATTGGCCGCCCGGCAGACGTGGGTGGGGCTAAGCTCCTCACAACAAATGATGTCATAAAATCCATAGGGTAAAAATAAAAAGAAAAAAAAAAGTAACAAAAAAGAATAAAAAATCTGCAGTCTTGATGAAGCGAATTCGAAGCAGATACTGAAGGAATACCTGCTTGGATAAGGCGTTATAGGGCTGGATGTGTATTGTGGGAGGAGCCCTTGTGAGTCTGTGCGAGTTTTTCTATGATTTTTTCACATGTCTGGAGACGCCAAGTACATCAGTCTCTACTACAGCCTTGTTCACCAGGGAGCCTCTGATTTCTACAAAGAAATCATCAAAGGTAAGGGGCATTTACTCCTCTGGATATTATTTATAGCTTAATTCGCATCTGAAATTTAGTCCCTCATGAGGTTTTGAGGTGGAAGGCCGCGGGGACCAGGTTATACCGGACAAAAGATGAGAGCACGGGCACCGGGACCCGCTCAATTCCCTCCATGATTTTCTGATATGTAGCCTTTGTTTACGAGTGTCTGTTCCCCCTGTCTAGCCAACCCTGGAAGTGTGTACAGCAAGGGGGAGGCAGTCAACAGGTCCCCATTCCCAAGGCAGGGATGGGGCGGCCACAATCCCCATCCCAATACGAGGGATTTTATTGATTCAGGAGGGAAGGCAGACGTTTTTTTGTTGATTTGGCCTTGGGGGCACAAGCCCAGCCCAGCACCACTGACACCCTACCTCGACTGCCCTGCCCTCTTCTCAACACTATACTCCTTCACTATAACCCTCCATCACCCGCCCACCATCACCTCTAACGTTATTACAAGTCGCTTACAATTCGGTTGCGTTTTTTATGTTTGTGTGTCTGTATATGTGTGTTAGGCTTATAGCTCTACAGTAGTGCTTTGTCAGTTTAATCCCCCTTTCTCAACACTATGCTTTTTAACTGTAACACTCTAAACATCCATATATACTATCACCTAGGCCTATAATTTCAGTCACATTTAATTGGCTTTATATATTTTGTTTTTAGTGTGTAGGCCTGTGTGCTAGGCTTGTAGTTATACAATATTGCTATGTCCATGTAATGCCCCATTCTCAACACTAAACTAGGCCTACTATCACTTATTATTTCAGTCACTTATTTTCAGTTGGCTTAGTATATTTTAGTATGTGCCTGCATGTATTTATAGTTATATAGCTTAGTAGAGTATTGCATTGTTAATATAGCACATTTTTCTCAACATTACAATTAAAATTATCACCCATCATAATTATGTTAATCACCTTTAACATTAATATATGATTAATTCAATACACTAACATTCATTTGGCCAAGTTTTATGTCAAGTGTGTTAGGCTTATAGCTTATTGTCAATGGTTGCCAATTGTGTATTTCATATGAATTATCTGTTAAATCCCTTTATTATTTTGCTAAGGGAATACAATACATAATATTCAGTAATAGTTTTAAGTTCTTATGTTCTTATTTCTTTGGTGAATTGTGTAATATGTCTATAAATATCGTTACAAAAGGTTAAATTAATTGTACAGGAATTAGTGGTAATACTAATTATTTGAGCAATTATTTTTGTCTCCTGTTATACATTTAAATTACCGTTATTACATACAAGTTTCTAAAGCCATGATGTAGCCTATCCACCCTGTTGTGAGAACTGCAATCCTCTGCTTTATAGTATAGGCCTACTGTATATATATATTTATATCGGATATATATATATATATATATATATATATATATATATATATATATATACTGTATATGCTTAAATTCCCCCCCTTTTTTTTTTTTTTTTTTTTTTTTTTTTTTTTTTTTTTTTTTTTTTTTTTAAATCTACTGTACTAGGTAGGGGTGGCCGGCCCGAGACAGGGCCCGAATAGGGACCAAAAAAATAAATAAATAATAACAAAAACACAAATCCACACGTATTTATATAGCCTATACATATATTTTATTTATTTATAAAACATTGAAGATAAATAATGAATTTGTCAAACAAAAATTATTTGATTTTTTTAGTACCGGTACCTGTATATACTATATAGCCTGATTTATGTACCAGGTAATTGTAATATTCTTACAAATTTGATATGCAACCCTCTGCTCTATATTGGGGTGTACCCGGTACTGTATATATACCATATACCGGTATAAAGATTTATATGTAAACAAAATATAGTATACATATACCGGTATATATTACAAAATTGCATTATAATTAGTCTGATTATGGTATATTAGTTATTTATTCATCATTAATTCAGATACAAATTATATATACTACCGTATATGGTATATATAACATTAAAAAGGATAAATCAAATACCGGTTCTGTGTTAAAAATATAGTGTACAAATTATTTATGATAAATAATTGATTAAATCTATTGAGCAAAGGCAAATAATTGCCAACCCTAGATAGTATACAGTACAGTCAGTGACAGTCACAGTAGTCCTGGAAAAGGATTGGCACTAACTTCATAAATTTAAGCAATATATATTTCGTATACAGTATATACAGTATAGGCTAATATACCGGTATGTGCAGGTATATATCCTGTATAGGCCTATTATATATTACTAGTACTGTACTGGTGTTATATACAGTACGGTACCGGTATATTGAAAGTTGGCCTCCTAGCAAACTGTACTACAGTATGTAATAATAATAATAATAATAAGCATGTTACTTATTTCTCATAAGCGCCAATTTTTCCGAAGAATTCACTAGCGCTCGAAAAGAGAAAGAAAAAAGAACAAAAATCAATGTACAGTGTTTGGAGGTTATAGATTTGTTGAGTTACTTGCGTTGTGTATTGCTTAGTGCATATATGATGATGACAATAATTATTGTATCTCACGGCAGTCAAAATAGACTGGAACATGATCCCGAGTTTGCTTGTAGTGTAAACAAGGCGGGCGGTACACCCGAATACTACATCCTTACCGTAAATCATGAGTCTGAATACTGCTATATACCAGTACATGTCTGAAAATGTAAGATATTCATATAAACATCAGACTGAAATTTGCAACCTTTTCTATAAAACACAAGTCTGTATAATTTCCATGGTGTTTGGTGGATTGCATGAGCATGACAGTGATACCATCATTATGATTTTTTTTTTTTTTTTTTTTTTTTTTTTTTTTTATGTGGGTGAGCGAGTGCCTCCCCCATAATTGAAAGAGTGACAGGGCCAAAATCAAGGGACGTTCGAGCCAAAATGCCTGGACACAGAGTTTAAAGCAATTCTTAATGGCATATAGTAAAATCATTCCTGTAGTCTGTACTGTATGCATTATAAAATTATGTGTAGGCCTACAGTATACTATGCCTACACAAAATAATTTAAGAATTTTTTAAAATTCAGATATTGAAAACACCATAAAATTTATGACTAATATGCACTGCTCTATCTGTAATTTATAAAGTACTTGTACAATTTGTTTGTGTTAACACAACATATATCGGTACCGGTATTTCCCGGGCCTGTGAGCCAGTGGTGTGTCAAAACTCCTAAACAAGGTGTCAAACCACACAAATTTTCTTTGAAGACTTTAATGAATACGAAAAAAAATACAAGAGTATCAACATGAAATACCATTGTTTTGGCCATTTTAACCCTTCCTATGACAGAATTTGAGCTATAATCTACATTTGATTAATTTCACCACAACACCAAACATCTAATGAAAGCATATACTGTATGTGATCCACCGAGATTCGAACCTGGGTTATCACACACGATTTTTAAACCCTCTATAACCATAATTTTATCTTTACACAGACAATAATAAGAACTAAAAATAATGGACTCCGCTTTCGTTTGACACCCTGCTCCTAACCAAGGGTCAGTTGGCTATATAAACATCCAGGTTACCACAGTTTACCTTCCCCAGGTTGACCCGAGCCCCAGCCTTGCAGAATTGTAGTTATACATGCTGACCACCACTGGATCATGGAAACGGGGTCAACAGGGAATTGGTGGACTGCGGATTGAACTTCTAAAGCCTATGACAACTCTGGCATTGTAGAGATACACATATCTTATCTGAGAACAAAAATATCACTTTGGCAAATTTGGTATATAGCTAGAAGCCTTTTGTACTTGTTATATATATATATACAGTACAGTATATATATATATATATATATATATATATATATATATATATATATTTATTTATTTTAATATATTTATTTTAGTTTATTTTATTTTAACACAATACAGTACACCCTTCATTCATTACATTATGCACTTTAGTAGTATATTTTGCTAATGCATCACAGGTGTGCTTGGCTTAGTAGAAACCTTTGTTTAGGCATATGTTAGAGCTCATCCAACCATTGTTTACTTTCATTAAGATACATCCATTACAAATGTTCATTATACTATACCTTTGAGTATGACCTGTATGTTCATGCCTATGTTACTTCATCATTATTTTCATATTTCAGCCTCCTAAATTTTTCACATTGGCCTTAAGCAATTAAAACCTAGCTTATTTATCGTCAAAATACTTAAAATTGCCATTAATCGAGTCATGCCTTACATATTGTACTTACTTCGAAGTACAATATAACATTTTATCGTGCTAGCCTCTACTGTATATAACTAGGGTACCTTTATAATTGTATAGGCCTAGCTAATTTCACCGTGCAACTTTATCTTCAATTGAGTATTTATATTTATCATTGTACAGTAATACTATAACCGATTTAATTATAAAGTGGCCACTACGGTAAATTTAAACGGATTTATCAGCAATTTTCATGCAACATGCGGTGGAGAATCATAGCTTCCACTATTTTATTTATATGATACCGGTAATCAATAAAAACTATATGAATATTGAATTTAATATATTTTTTTAAAAGAATATATATTATATAGTTACTGGTATATTTGATTCAAGATTGAGTGATATAGTCTCTGGTGTATCCTAAATATGTACTGTACATGACAACATTGATAGGGTTTATATTGCAGATCTTCACTAAGAGCGAGCATGTTACCTGGGACTTACTTTTCTATGAACTTCATCAAATCTTGTAGGTGTTGCTATTAGTTACTAGGTAATGAGTTGTATTAACAGTCAAATTCAGTCATGGAACATTTTAATGAAGACATTGCTTTGTTTGAGATTGTTTAAATCCAGTACTAGTATTATATAAAATATATTCTTATATAGTGTACATATCCTTGCTCCTATGAGTTACTTACTGTATACTTAAAGGTTTTGTCTGTCTCAGGTCCTGGTGGCAATATGAGCTACTTGCCGCCATGGGCACCATCTTCCGGTGGGGGTCATTACCCCCCTCACATGATTCCCCCCCACCCTTCTTCCACGTCATCATCAGTGGCCCCCCATACGGCCCACAGCAGCACCAGCAGCACCAGCAGCCCTGTTGTGTCTGTTAGTCAGAACCCTGCTTCCATCTACCAGACACTGTCACCGATGGTTAAAAGTACCACCACCACTAGTGTGTCAGTTACTCAGGCCACCCACACCCCGAAGCCCTCCACCCTGCCAGCCGGTTCTGCTTCCTCACCCACTTCCACCACCTCATCCGCCCTTTCCTCCACCTCCTCCATTTCTCTGGGTGACCCGTATGAGCCCCAGGGATTCCAGAGGTCAACCACGCCACCTATCAAACGGCCCGGCCTTGGGGAGAAGATGGTTGATTGTTCCAGTATGACTGATCCTCCCCCTGAAATGCTTCTTGCTTTAGCAGGGCCCAGCTCAATGGATTTCAAAGCTGTAGCTGCAAGAAAGTATGTTAATTTTCAGTCATTGTTTTCCTGGATGTAGCATTCTTACTTACCGTATATTTATTTACAAATTATGCATACTGTATACCGGTATACATGTTGTGTTAATTTCAACTGTCATATAGTTGTTGTTGTTGTTGTTGTTCCCCAGGCTGCCTGGCCGAACAGCCCCAAGGTCCCGAGCAAGGCCAAGGCCGTAGAGAGCCCACACAAAACCCTCCCTGCTTACCACTAACAAAGCCCGGGTGACCGAAGCCACTCTAAGGCAGGGAGCCGAGGAGGGCGTGGAAACGCCCGGGAAACCAAAGCCCCACCCAAGGCCCTGTGCCCCTCAGCAATTATAAAGGGAAAGTTGAGGGGCAAGGGAAAAATGTGACGCTTTGGCTCCCAATCTGGCAACATTTAGGTTGGCAGTAGGGAGGTCGATCCACGGAAAAGACGCCGTCACTTGAGATCTAGAAGATATATAAGTAAAAGGAACAGTCAGAGTAAGCTATGGGTATGGCAGAGATCGCTCAGCTCTCACTCTGATAGACCAGCCCATCACCACATGACTAGAACCCAATGCTCTCAGCATCAGCTAGGAAAGGCCCTAGAAAGCCGCCTTTGGCGGGGGGATAATTCCCCTATTTCAACTCCTTTCGGAGTTGGGCACCCGCCACTGTCATATAGTAAATACAAGTACTGTAGTTAGTGTCTGCAACTTTTCAGTGGGGATGATTAGGTTTTTATTTGTCATTTTAGTACAGAGAATAATTTGTGGAATAATGTAATATACTGTATACTATATATATATTTATGTATTTTTTATTTATTATTATTATTGTATATGCGGTATATATATTTATATATACAGTTTGTGTGTGTGTATAATCTTTATTTTTTTGTGGCCAGTCACCTAATTCCCAGGTCGCCAGGGAAGTATCCAGCCCCCGAACAGTTAGCCAACCCTGTCATGTTCTCCTACCAGGGTCGGGGCCGCCCTCGCAAGAACTGGACTCATGCTGGGGTAAGTTGGAGTGTGTGGGGAAATGTTGAGGTATGGTGGTGAGATAGTGATAGAATGGGTATGGAAAATGTGCAAACTAGCATGGGAGAAGGGGAGTGCACCCGATGACTGGAAGACTGGCATAATAGTCCCCCTATATAAGGGCAAAGGGGAAAGAGGAGTGTGTGGTAACCACCGAGGAATATGTCTTCTAAGCGTAGTAGGGAAGGTATACAGTAGGGTAGTGATTGAGAGAGTGAGAGTGAGAACGGAGAAATGGATAGGCGACGAGCAGGGAGGTTTTAGGAAGGGAAGAGGATGTGTAGATCAGATTTTTACCCTGAATTGTGTTGTGGAGAAGTATCTGGAGAAGAAACAAAAGGTGTATGTTGCCTTTATGGACTTGGAGAAGGCCTATGACAGAGTGGATAGAGAAGGTTTGTGGAAAGTACTTAGAATATACGGAGTAGAGGGCAAGTTGCTGAAAGCAGTGAAGAGCATGTATGAGGGTGCAAAGGCGGCAGTACGTGTGGAGAGTGAGCAGAGCGAGTTCTTTGACCTGAATGTTGGTTTGAAACAGGGGTGTGTGATGTCCCCGTGGTTGTTTACTGTATATATGGATGGAGTTATGAAAGAAATACTATCAAGAGCAGTGGATGTTGGTGTATCGCTGAAAAGGGAGGGAATTGAGTGGAAGCTACCTATACTGCTGTTTGCGGATGATACAGTTCTGATGAGTGATAATGAATGGGAGTTGCAGGGTCTGGTAAATGAGTTTGGAACAGTGTGCGAAAAACGGAATTTGAAGGTAAATACGGGGAAGAGCAAGGTTATGGTCTTCGAAAGGGGTGAAGTCACAGAGTGTGAGGTGAAGCTGAACGGTCAGGCTATGGAGATCGTCAACTCTTTTAAGTATCTGGGCAGTGTGTTGAGTAAAGATGGGACTATGGATGAAGAGGTGCGGGAGAGGGTACAACAGGGGAAGAGGGTTGTAGGAACGCTAAAAGCAGTAACAAGAAATAGGGTGGTCAGTATGGAAGTGAAGAAGTCCTTGCATGACAGTGTGGTAATCCCGACACTGACTTACGGAAGCGAAGCATGGACGTTGGTTGAGAGACTCAGACCAAGAGTGAGAGCAGTGGAAATGAATTACTTAAGGAGTGCGTGCGGAGTTACATGGAGGGATAGACAGACTAATGAGGAAGTAAGAAGGAGGTGTGGTGTGGAGGTAGATGTGCTGGAAAGTGTGAAAAGGAACAACTTGAGATGGTTCGGCCATATGGAACGTATGGAAAGCGAGAGAATGACTAAGAGGGTGTACGAGAGCGAGGTGGAGGGACAGAGGGGGAGAGGTAGACCGAATATGAGGTGGAAGGATGGAGTGAGGAACTACATGAACGAAGGCGGTGCTGGTTGGGGGGAGGGGCGTCGACTGACTGGGGACAGAGGTGCATGGGGGCGGTTCGTTCGTGGCCACCCCTTCGGGGATCACGGCGTCAGGCAATAGATAGATAGATAGATGCTGGGGTAAGGCTGCTTGTATTTATCACACCAAACTATGCACCGGTACTACAATATCTAGTGACTATTATACTGTATATTGTTTTTAACCTGATCATTTATGTTCCCTTCTTTGAGAGTACAGTAGTTGCTTGGGTTGATATCTGTATTTTTGTAAATGCCCACAAGGCAGAACATCCATCATTGGTCTAGACTTAATTTGTGTTTCTGCTACCAGAAAAGAATCGGGCAATGATGGGATTTGAACCCACAGCTTTGGAAATACTGGTTTCTTAAACCTTCACCTAAGTCCACTTAGTCAGATTTTGTAGTCTACTTTCAAGTATACATGAACATATTTTGGCGTAGGGATGCTTCAACCCCATTGCCCGCCACTTCAGTGGTGCACTCAGCCTCCGTAGTGGTGGACTGGTGGTCCCTCTCTTTAGAGCACCCCTTTGCCCAATAAGCTACCAAGGAAGTGCCATCAGGTGAGGGACTGCTCTTGGTCTGCTCCTTCGGTGCTAGTGATCATAATTCACATATTGTAAGGAGCACTATTTGAGTGGGCTGTGGGAGTACAGTATGTTTGCAAGTTTGTAGTAAGTTTCTGTCGTGTCCATCTCTTTTGAGAAGCTTCCTGAGGAGGAAGGCATCAGACATTAATTCCATGAATTATTTCAGTCATAAGTGTACAGTATTAATATTTATGCCATAATTTTGACTGTTTTCAGGGCCTACCAACCATGATCCCAGTGACCCATCCTTCCATGCACTCTGCCTTAGATGATGACGACGAAGAAAACAAACCCTTCAAGTGCAACCTCTGCGGCAAGGCTTTCAAACTTAAGGGTGGCCTGGTGCAGCATGAACGCACCCACAGCACCGACCGACCCTATGTCTGTCCCGAGTGTGGTAAACTGTTCCGGCAGCCCACGCACCTCCAGCAGCACGTGAGGATTCACACGGGAGATAAACCCTACGATTGCGCCTTCTGCGGAAAATCCTTCAGGCAGCGGACCATTCTGAACCAGCACCTGCGGATACACACGGGGGAGAAGCCCTACGTCTGTATGGAGTGTGGTAAACAGTTTCGACAAAAGGCCATTCTGGACCAACATTTCAGGACACATTTGGGTGAGAAGCCTTACGCCTGCCCCCACCCGTCTTGTAGAAAACATTTTAGGGAGATGGCATCGCTCATTTCACATATGAAGTGCCATAAAGATGTGCCTGATCCAAGAATTGTTCTCCAGCAGGCAAAGAGAATGATCAAAGAGGAGAGGTTTGAAGTGATCAATTTAGATGGCCCAGAAATGGATGAAACAATTGAAGGCAGTGATAGAGGACTAGGACAAGATAGACTAGGTCAGGAGCGGGGCATGGGGCCGGAGGGTTTGGGGCTAAGTAGGTTGGGCCAAGATCGGCTCATGGGGCCGGATAGAAGTGGCATGGGTCCGGACAGACTCGGTATGGGTCCGGACAGAGTCGGTATGGGTCCGGACAGACTCGGTATGGGTCCGGACAGAGTCGGTATGGGTCCGGACAGAGTCGGTATGGGTCCGGACAGAGTCGGTATGGGTCCGGACAGAGTCGGTATGGGTCCGGACAGAGTCGGAATGGGTCCGGACAGAGTCGGAATGGGTCCGGATAGAGTCGGTATGGGTCCGGACAGAGTCGGTATGGGTCCGGACAGAGTCGGTATGGGTCCGGACAGAGGTGGTATGGGGCCGGATAGGGGTGGCATGGGCCAGGATTTGTTAAATCAGTTGCGGCTACATGGGGGCCAGCATGATCACCGAGGGGAGGGTTCCAGCAACAGCAGTGGAGAGCATAGTGGTTACCAGGGCAACGGGGAACCCTTACAGCACGAGAACCGCGCCTTCCCTGGCCAGCATGTCTCCAATAACTCCACTCAGAAGTCCCCCAACCCGGGCCACTCCCTTCCTCAGCACTCCAACACAGAACGCCCAGCCGACACCAGCAGCACCCAGGCCACCTCACAGCCACCCCAGAGCTCCCCACTCAGCCCCAACATGATGCCCACACCTCAGATGGCCATGGCTAACCTGATCCCCTACCCTCACTCCATCTTCCCCGCGGCCTCCTACATGATGCCCCCCCCAGACCCCCGCCAGTATCACCCCCAGTCACAGCACCCACGACCCAACCAATGACAATGACCTCTCTATCACATCACAAAATGATAAAAAAATTATTATAATATAAAATGGAGAAAAAATAATTGTGCAAAGTTGTAGTAGTGAAACTTAGTCTGCATATACAGTAAATTTTTGTTTTCTCTCTCTCATACTGAGCAATTTTATTAAAAGAATTAGAACTATGCAATCAGTTTGAAAAGGCGTACTGGTAATGGGATTTAAGTGTAGGGATATTGACAATTGTCACAATTGTTTTTTATTTTGATTAAGATCAAAGACTGGTTATTAAGACATGTGCCTCTTATAGTTGTGAGTTGATGCTAAGTGGATTTTCTAACTTCTAAATCTGTATCCATTATAGTAACGCTGAAATTTATTTATTAAGTGTAAAATCTTGGATTATTCAGCAATTTTTGTGTTCTGTGCGGATTTGTTTGAGAGGAGGTGTAGCCTGACTCCATGTAGCACAATAATCAATGTCATATCAAAGGTGTCATTAGTGATTTGTTCCGTTCTCAGTTTTTATTTTATTTATATTTTATAATATTTTCTAAGCATAGAGTAGGCTTGCAAGAATGTACAGATCTCCCTCGATATACGATTGGGTTACGTTCCTGAAAACCTGATCTTAAATAGAAAAATCATATAGCAAACCCTAAAATTAATGAGGTAAATTGGGATGCATTCTCACACCAGCCAAAACAAAAACCCAAACACCTAAAAACCTATAATAATATCATAAATTGGGGCATTGGATAGTGAAGGAGACCTGTACCTGCATTTCAAAATTTCAGTATGATGTATAACATTTTATTGTCCGATTTATAAATTTTGGGATAGTTATTTATTTTTAGGGTGTTATATTTTAACTAACGTATGTCGTAATGTACTGATCACTGTGTGTATGTGTGTGTGCGTGAGTGAATGTGTATCCATCTAACCAGAAGTTCGAAAGTTATTCAAATTAAGTATATTTTCGTAGATTAAAATGTTTCTATGGCAGCTACTGGATAATTTCTGCTTTTTATCTGATTTATTTACATAGTAAGCCTATTTTATGAAAGCAATACATGTAAAAGACACTATCAATAATGGGACCTGAGATGAACAACATTACAAGTTGTTGTTTTTTAGATAGATTATTTTGAAGCGGAGGAGAAAAATTAATAGGCGGAGAATATTATTTTGAAAATATTTGAATAGAGATCACAACACAGTGAGTAGCTCCATTGTAGAATTAAGTTAACTTTACTTAATTAGTTGATGTAATTATATTAGATTACCTTATTCTATTTGCTTCTCTTTCTGGCAGCCAGGCTTAGAAGACATACTGTACTAATAAAACAAGCTTTACAAAGGAGAGACACTCCTTCCTCGCACTACTTGATACTTGGTCGTCTGTTAGGGAGATTTCTGATGTTTTTACTTCTTAAGCACCATGTTCTATATCTTACCTTGCCTTCGATCGGCCTTCCTATCCTGCATCTAGCGTTCTATTGTTTATTATTCTTAAGATGCAATAAGTCCCTTTTATAAGAAGGACGTTGAATCGGACCTTGCGGTCTGATCTTGAATTGAAGAATCCGACAAGTGAGGCAGCTCTGAACAGGGCTGCCTGGAACGCCGCCATTAGGACATGAAAATGGAACTACACTTCATGTGGAGAACTCGGTCTATAAATTTATGTATGTACTGTATGTACCGGTATAAGAAAGGTTTGCATAATATTTAATGCTTGCTTTCCAGTTATGCATTTTATTCACGAGATGAAATAAATCGCTTGACGAAAACAAAATTAAAAGATATCCAGTGCTTGTCTATGGGGCCCTGGAGATCCAGAAACAAAACTCTTTCAGACGAAGTTCATATTACTGTGGTAAAAGTAATATATATATATATATATATATATATAGTTCCGATCATCATCTAAATACCAAGGTAAAAGTCTAAAACACTGAGCCGTTTTTCTTACTTCAAGACAAGGTCTGCCCACGATTAGTCTGAAAGAGGAGCATTGCTGTACAGTATTCACGAGATCCGATGGATTACATCCATGAAAAAGGCTAACATGATATTTAAGGTGTATGTACACCTCAAGGTATTAAAGGTAGCGCCAACGAACTTGGCAATTATCTCGATCTCTGACCTCTTCGTAACTCAAAAGGACCTTGAGCAAACTGGCTGTAAATTTCCACACCTATTTCCTGGTGGACCCTTACCAAATGATAGAAAAGTCAGCCCGATTGCTTTATTTATTTTGAGTTATAAGAAGTTAAGGGGTCCAGATTATTGTCAAGTTCGTTGGCGCTACCTATAGTATGCAACATGGTGAATACAGTGAAGATGTTAGCCTGACCCCTAATAGATGACTTGACTTTATACAGGGAAGAGTTGCAAGCCACACACACTCCAGCTTGGTAACCCTTGCAAAATATTTCAGCTTACAGCTACCTGCCTCATTCTTTCTCTATTTCTTTTTAACCCTTTGAGTACCAGCGACATGTGTTATATTATATTCTAGCTACATTTAGACGATAGTATGCAGCTTAGGAAGGATCTGTGGTAGTTGAAAGGGTTGATTGAGATATTTGGAAGTCTTATTAGTGCTAGAGGTCCTTCTTGAGCTGAATAAAATTGTCTTATAGTTGCCAGACTATAATGAAAAAGATATCCCTGGTACTGAACGGGTTAACTTTTTGTTTATGCATGCGTATTAATTTTATTAGTCTAATAAATGAAAATTATACAGCACATCGATAATTATATTTGTTATTTATTTTGTAGGTATTGTGGTAGTACTGTACTTACAAGAGCTACTTTATCAGATATATGAAATACAATAGGGTATTTTGTATTTCAGAGCAGTGTTTTAGATATAAGTGTAGCCTAGTGTCCATACCTTACTTAGGAGATGAAAGAAGGATTTTATTTGCATTTTTTTTTTTTTTTTTTTTTTCCAAGGATACTGAATGTTCTAGTAATGCCTCATTTTAAGTTGTATGTATATACAGTACTCAGGCCCAATCCCCATTTTTCCCTTTTTTATGGGGGGGGGGGGGTCTCAAGACAGAGCCCGAACAGGGACCCTAATATTACCCTAAATATTTTTAGTCAGGTACAACCTACTTCTCTCTTCTGTTTCAGATCACTACATACTGTATCTTAGTTTATATTTCTTTGTTGCCATTATAGCAAATATTTTCATTAGGCCTACAACAAAGTTTGTAACAAGGCACACCTGTCTATACGTTACTTGAGGGGAGGATATGTCTCATTTCAAATTAAATATAAAATAAGGCAGTTAATTAATAGGATCCCTCAAGTATAAATACCTGAATCAGAATCAGAATGTGAGATGAGGCCTCACTAGTAGTTAAATAAGAAATTGAAGTCCAAGGTAAAGTGATAAGTATGAAGAGTTGAAGGGATGAAAGCTGGTGGGCTAGACCACCTTGCTATTTTTTAGTCTTCTTTCTTTGCATCTGTCGTTTCTGCCTCTTTGGTTCAGGTGTCTTGCTGTTTGACGGGCAGGTGGAATAGACGTAGTTTGGTTCCCCGAGAAAAGGAGATGGTGTTGGGCAGGTGGAGTAGACGTAGTTTGGTTCCCCGAGAAAAGGAGATGGTGTTCTTGTAGGCTCAACATCCTTGTCCCCCTCTGCCTCGATCTCAGGGGGAGGTGTAGAAGGGGTCTTGTCATCTACTGGATCTTCATCATCATAATTTTCAACATCCACTTCTTCTTCCTCGGAGTCTTCTTCATAAGAGTCTTGTAGTTGTATGTTGAGGTCCATGGAGTCTTCTGTAGGTGCTGGAAATGAGGTTCCCTGTGTTGGCTGCAGAGTTGGATCTTCAGGATGCTCAGCTTGTTGGGACTGTGACGCTGATGTGTTGTTGATAACTCTGGGTACAAGGGTGATCTTCTTTGGTGTCTTTCTTGGCTTCCTCTGGGTCTTGGCGACTGATGGTGGTTGCTGGAGAAGATTAGGAGGAATCACAATCGTTGGAAGGTTATTGGCTGTGAGTAAAGCAGGTAGGATGATTGAAAACTGGTTAAAGTCATCCCCAGCAATTGCCTTGGCTGTCTGGATGACGACTGTGATCTTCTCTGTGTTCAGGCCGGCCTTCTCCTGCTTATTCTCCTCCTTTTTCTTCCTCCAAGACAGAGCCCGAACAGGGACCCTAATATTACCCTAAATATTTTTAGTCAGGTACAACCTACTTCTCTCTTCTGTTTCAGATCACTACATACTGTATCTTAGTTTATATTTCTTTGTTGCCATCATAGCAAATATTTTCATTAGGCCTACAACAAAGTTTGTAACAAGGCACACCTGTCTATACGTTACTTGAGGGGAGGATATGTCTCATTTCAAATTAAATATAAAATAAGGCAGTTAATTAATAGGATCCCTCAAGTATAAATACCTGAATCAGAATCAGAATGTGAGACGAGGCCTCACTAGTAGTTAAATAAGAAATTGAAGTCCAAGGTAAAGTGATAAGTATGAAGAGTTGAAGGGATGAAAGCTGGTGGGCTAGACCACCTTGCTATTTTTTAGTCTTCTTTCTTTGCATCTGTCGTTTCTGCCTCTTTGGTTCAGGTGTCTTGCTGTTTGACGGGCAGGTGGAATAGACGTAGTTTGGTTCCCCGAGAAAAGGAGATGGTGTTGGGCAGGTGGAGTAGACGTAGTTTGGTTCCCCGAGAAAAGGAGATGGTGTTCTTGTAGGCTCAACATCCTTGTCCCCCTCTGCCTCGATCTCAGGGGGAGGTGTAGAAGGGGTCTTGTCATCTACTGGATCTTCATCATCATAATTTTCAACATCCACTTCTTCTTCCTCGGAGTCTTCTTCATAAGAGTCTTGTAGTTGTATGTTGAGGTCCATGGAGTCTTCTGTAGGTGCTGGAAATGAGGTTCCCTGTGTTGGCTGCAGAGTTGGATCTTCAGGATGCTCAGCTTGTTGGGACTGTGACGCTGATGTGTTGTTGATAACTCTGGGTACAAGGGTGATCTTCTTTGGTGTCTTTCTTGGCTTCCTCTGGGTCTTGGCGACTGATGGTGGTTGCTGGAGAAGATTAGGAGGAATCACAATCGTTGGAAGGTTATTGGCTGTGAGTAAAGCAGGTAGGATGATTGAAAACTGGCTTAAGTCATCCCCAGCAATTGCCTTGGCTGTCTGGATGACGACTGTGATCTCTGTGTTCAGGCCGGCCTTCTCCTGCTTATTCTCCTCCTTTTTCTTCCTCCAAGCGTGTCTGGATCCCTTAACGTTAGCCCCCTTTGATCCTCTGATGTTGTTAGCCTCCTCTCCATTCCTCCCCTTTATGATGGTAAGGGTTACCCTCTCACCATCACCGAGAGAGGGTATTGAGTGGTGTTGATTAGGAAAGGAGATTCGGCTTCTGTGTGCGAAGATATCGTCTCCTGTGTCCTCTCTATTGATAAAGCCATATCCCTTCTTCACATTGAACCATTTAACAGTTCCAGCAACGGTGGTAGAAGTTGATGAAGCCATATGCTGTAGATGGTGGTTAAACAAGGGCTGTAGAGGTGTTCATATCTATGTATTCTGAATTGTTAGATAATCATTCAGTTTAGGTTGAAGGAGCCCATCATCATCATTATTATCATTTAATTTTGGGTAAACCCCCACTAAAGTATAGTCATGGCAGAAGTGCTTCCAGATGAGTTTGTCTGTGCATGCATCCCTTGGTCGCTCCATAACTCTGATCACTCAATTGACCACTTGCGAGTTTCGTTCTTTAAGGAAGTTGGAGCTGTAGACATCGATATTTAGCAGAATTACCAGCTAAAATACAGTCGTAGTACATTCATAAATACAAAACCCAATTCAACATCCTTTAGCCATCAGAAACCTACATTATCATTGTATTTCTGTTTAATATTGATGTTTAAAGCTCCAACTTCATTATAGCCTGAAACTCTGATCACACAATTGACTACCCTATTTATCACTCCACGCACAGGAGTTGATGCACTATATAAACATATTGTTATGTCACACATGGGAGGAAATAGAATTTTCTGTTCGCTTATTTTTTTGTGCAAGCAAAAGCGAACGGCTCCTTGAAACTGTTTAGTTGGACCAAACAAATAGCTAACAAAAGTACTAAAATGCGCTGTAAGCTTACAACATGATTTCCCTCTCTCATTCCAACTACTGTATATCTTACTAGTTATTATTTTATCTATCTATCTATCTACTCAGTCCCTATCTCCACTTTTCCCCTTTTTTTTGGGGGGGGGGGGGGGGGGGGGGTTGATTCAAGACACAGCCAGAACAGGGACTACACAATGATTATTACCTGGACCTGCTAAACCAGCAGTCACTTGAGGTCCAAGTTTTTGAACGATGCAGTATGATACTCTAAATTATTATGTATACTTTATTTTTATTATATCAATTCACTTTTGATAGTATCAATTTCCTTGTTTTATTTGTAATGGTAGTATAGATATAGGTTTTTTGTAGGGGTCATGTGTTCATGCTATGCTCACAGGTACCTACCCAATAGCACTATCTTTTGTATGTATTTTATACTATTGTTCATATCTTGTCAAATTGCACATTTGTTTGTATATGTTATTAATTAATATTGTTTATTGTGCAGTTTTATGCTTTAATTATCATTATATAGTATAACTAGTTTCAATAGAATACTTTTATTTTGAAATATACATTCTTTATTCATACATAATTTACCAGAACGTCCAGAACTTCCCAATTGACTAATTCCTTGAATATGACGAGAGTATGTTAATATATGTGCGACTAGTTTGCTTGTGAAACAAATGCACTTGCTCATATAGTGATGTACAGTCGGCCTAATAAGTGATGTCTTGGCACCAATTATGTTTTGATCAATAATTGGTACCGTATCATCAATATCTAAGATTCATATCGAGTGAAATATCCAAACATGTTCCTACACTTACCCACCCTATTCAACATCTGACAGACATTAATACATCACAAAGCAATCCAAATCTTCAATGCGTTATTTCCACAGTGTTTTTGGTAAGTTCTTTTGTCTTTATTGTGCGGTTATGGTTTTGGTTTGTTTATTTTGCAAGTTTTATATTTTAATTTACTTAAAATGAGGCCTTACTGTAATGTTACGTATGAATCTTAGTTTCAATTAAGTGGAAATGTCTCAAAATAAAGAAAGTGACTGTGCATCCTGTCAAACCAGATTATGCAGTACAGTACAGAATTGATGGGGTAATCCAATGATATAAAATGTAGATATGGTAGGAGAATACTGTAAAGTAGCTTACAATCTCCAAGAGTATGTATAGAATTAAAAGGTTTAACAATGTAAGATCAGGTCATATGAACTGATTTAAATTATTTAATCATCATCATCATCATCAAATCTGACGCACCGCTTCCAGAGGAAGCGCCCCAAAAGGGATGGCCATGGCAGAAACTGCCTCCAAGCTCCCAGACATGCCCCGACTGACCCACTCCACAGTGCCATTTCCACTAAGTGGATTATGACCATGAACACTGAAGGAGCAGACCCAGAGCAGTCCCTCACCCGGATGGCAGTTCCACCTCTGTTTTGCTATTTTATTTACCCCAGTGGGTCCCTGGCTGGAAGCATACCAAGCACAGGAATTTTCTAACAATCTAACAATTGAGGCAGGCCTGAATAGGGCTGCCTGGAATGTTGCCATTAGGACAGAAGACGAAAGCATACCATACTCCTTAAGGATCACTTAGTGTTTAAGGGGGAATAGTTCATTTTTTGGTCGATTATTTCATATATTTATTATTTGTTTACTTTCCTCCCTAGACCTCCATCAAACTTTACAAAAAAATATCCATTAGATCCCCCTTCTAGATATATTTGTACATTTTTCGTTAGAAAAATGTCCTGGCCTAAGGCCGGTTCCTCAAATTTCAGGCTCCCTTTTGTTTGCCAGGAACAAAATTGAGACCTATATAGCACGAAAGATCTTTATATTGACAAAGAAATGGGGGCGAAAGGTCTTTATAGGCCTACAGCAACAAACTAATGGTGCAAACATCTTAAAATCTGAAAACTAATAGGGCTATAAACATGAGGGAGAAGGGAGTCTAGAAATGCGACCCATCTCCCCCTTAAAAACTAGAAGTACAATATATCCATTTAGACATGGCTTATCATGTGTGCACCCCATGCAGGTTCTTAAGGGTTCATAGCTCACTATAGGTAGCACCAATGAACTTGACAATAATCTTAACCCCTTAACTTCTTATAACTCCAAATGAATGAAAGTAATCGGGCTGATATTTCTACCATTTGGGATGAGTCCACCAAGAAATAGGTGTGGATATTTACAGCCAGTTTGCTCCAGGCCCTTTTAAGTTACAAAGAAGTCTGGGATAAAGATTATTGTCAAGTTCATTGGCGCTACCTATAGAACCTTAAGTTACATGCAAAAATCTGCTTGCTAGGAATGGTGAGCTACTGGCTAAGGTGTAGAATACCAGGTTCCTTCGCAGCTAACACGGGTACAGGAGACTGTCTTTTATACTTCATGCTGCGCTGGTGTGCAGGGCGGGACTGCAGTAAAATGATTGGATGATGACCTACTTAAAGACCTTTTTAATTAGGCTTTTAGAATGTCAAGAAAATTAGTAAACCTTTATATTGTTTTATTTTACTTATATTTTATATATTTATTTTAATAATTTGTGTTGACCAGACTCGGTAGACAAGTACCCAGTATTCAGGAGAGGTGGTGTCTGAGTGATGTTATCTATAGTCTGTTAATTCTAGGTTGGACAAAAATCGTAACTTCTAAACTCTCGTAACTCAAAAAGAACTGGAGTAATCGAGCTAATATTTCTACCAATTAGGGAGACTTTGCTAGGGAATAGGTGTATAAATTGACAATTCATTTGCTGTAGCCCTTTTTGAGTTACAGAGGTTAGAGGTTACGATTTCTGCCCAACCTAGAATCAACGGACTATAGTAGTTTACAATATCCTGCAAAATATTTGTTATTACCCCAGTTAATGGTAAGATGGTGCTAGTTTGGGAGCGCAAACAACACAGAAGAGGTGAATCGACTACTTGCGAGTTTCAGGCTATAATGAAGTTGGAGCTGTAGACATCGATATTTAGCAGAATTACGAGCTGAAATACGGTCGTAGTACATTCATAAATACATAAACCCCAATTTAACATACCCTTTAGCCATCAGAAACTTACATCATTATTGCATTTCTGTTTTATATCAATGTTTACAGCTCCAACTTCTTTATAGCCTGAAACTCGTAAGTAGTGAATTAGTTTGACAGAAAAGCGAACCAATTTGTGTTGCTACAATGTTGATTATATACATAGAATCTCATTTTTACTTTTTACTTTTTGTTTCATTTTCCTTAGCTATTATTATTCACAGAGTGCATGATTATCTGTATGTTGTGATACTGCTTTTTCTTCCCTTTTTTTATTATTTATTAAAGACTGATTTATTATAGCCATGCCATATATAATTTCATATTTATTCACAGGAAAATATCTGAACAGCTTGGTTCAGAAATTTGACCTATTTGATTTGTTACTGCATGAATGTAAATCATCTCGACATATAATAATTCTATGCCTTAACCCTTCATTCAGACAGCACTTTCATTATTATGTTAATGCTACTAACTGATAATTTTTCTCAGCTTAAGAGGACCTCTAGGGATCAATAGGTTAAAGACTACCTTGATTAATCCTCGAACTTTGACAGGTCCCTCCTAAATTGAATAAAAAAGTCTATAGGTAGCTAGCGTACTAGCGCCAGACCTATGAGAGTTCCGTATGGAGCTCAGTGGTCTGGTTAATCTGCTCTACTTAACCTAACCTTTAGGTAGCTAGCATAAATATATTGGAGCTATCTGATTGAAACCTGGGTTAAGTGATTTAGCTCTCTATCTTTCCGTAACATGTTGCTAGATCGGGTCGTTTATTAAAGACAGTGAATCACTTAGCACTAACTTGGAGTTGATTTGAGGACTGGGAAACAATTGTCAAAGTGTTAGGTATTTGTGACCTCGTAGAACATATAAGAAAACTAGTATGGATTTATTTGTTTAACATGATTCCTGCAAATTCATCCTTGTGAAATATAACTTTCACCCTGATTTCTGACAACATTGTTAGCCAAGTTTTCTGTTTCCGTTTAGCTTGTTTGGTAATGCTGGTATTATTTTCTCAAAGTGTGATTCATATTTTTTCACCGACCAACTTTACTTCTAAACTCAATTAATGAAATCAACAAATACATGTGGCACTCCAAGGACTCGAACCTAGGATACTCACACCGAAATTCCGCGCATAAAACTCCCTCTCTTATGGTTGGGTGACCTTTTTAGGAATGCAGAATTTCTAGAATTGAGAAACTTTTCATTCTCATAGAGTTGTGCCTAGGGTTAAACTGGGATGATAGTCCAAGCCAGATGTATGACTATTTAGTCCGAAAGAGAGGGGTAGAGTCCAGACCAGATACCTGTACTGTACCTAGATTGAAAACTTGTGGTATCCAGAACCTGGGAGTCTGAGAGGGGTTTTAATGTATGACTACTTCATATTTATTTAAAGATATAAACATTGGGAGATTTTCAGTCATTCTTGGCTATATAGTAGATATATAATGTTCCATGATCCAATTTTCAACGCCGTACACTCCCTTGATGGACGTGCGTGCCCTTGTTACAGGAACCTTACTGGATATTGGCCATGAATCAAGGAATAGTTAATATCTCAGAGACCTTGCGGTCTATTCCGGAGATTCTCGAAGTGAAAGGAGAGAGGCCGTTTAGTGCACTATCGCTAGACCTGAGTGTTCAAACTTTTAACGTCTACCAATGGCATGGGGTGAGATCGAACTGCCGATCCTCTGATCAGCAGTCAAACGTGCTACCGACCATGCCAAGGCCCACAGCAAGATATATCATTTAAAGAGTTAATTAGTTACTGGTACCGAGTACCGAGGTCGGGAGAGTGCTGGAATGCCCTTAGTAATCCCTGGTCTCTGGGACTTCTGGGCGACCTACAGTATATGTGTGTGAATTTGTATTTTGCTTTTTGTGTTGTGTTGTCCCTGTTCGGGCTCTGTCTCGAGTCGGCCACCCCCAGCTATGGGGTATGTGCCTGTTTATATACGGTATATACTCATGCACATACCCATAGCTGGGGGGGGGGGGGGGGGCCGTCTTGAGACAGAGCCCAAACAGGGACAACACGATAAAAAATCACACACCTCTAGGTCGCCCAGGAGAAGACCCAGGATCACTCATTACTTCACATTTTTATTAAAATAATGTTATTGTATGTATTGTAAAATCAGGGTGACAGATATAATCATGTGGTATCATATACAGTGCCATAAATTGGGGTAAGCTTACTGTATGCTGAATTTGTTTCGGTAATAATAGTTTTAAATGACTACCAAAATGTGAAACAAGTGGTAAACTATCGTAAACTGTTTTAATATAGTTATCCTTTGGTAAATATGGTGGTACTGTTGAGTCTCTATATTATATTTTTTTACTTGTACATATTGTGTATTGCCTATAAAATCACCATTACCCCACTTTATGGTACATATGATATTATTGCCTGGCTGACTTACTAATATCAGTATGTATATGCAGCCATATTCAAGAGTTACCCTACTATAGGTAGCGCCAACGAACTTGACAATAATCTGGACCCCTTAACTTTTTATAACTCGAAATGAATGAAAGCAATATGGCTGATTTTTCTATCATTTGGGAAGAGTTCACCAGGAAATAGGTGTGGATATTTACAGCCAGTTTGCTCAAGGTCCTTTGAGTTACGAAGAGGTCAGGGATCAAGATAATTGTCAAGTTCGTTGGCGCTACCTATAACTGTCTTGAGAAATTAGTGTAACTGCATTATGATGGCATATGTTTTGGAGGGCTCGCTCTTGCTGGAGTTTACTTTTTTTTTTTTTTTTTAGTATTTCATCTGCCACTTTACCGGGTATGTGTTATAATAATAAGTAACACCCCGTTCTTAACATTAATCATCCATTACAAACCCCAATGTACTTGAATAAACTAATGAAAGCATAGGGTCCTCCCGGGATTTGAACTCGGGACACCACACCCAGACCATGAGCATCTAAACCATTACACCACCAGCACAGTTAATACAGAATATTATTTGTGCTTTTCTTGGTTCAGCTTTTTCTCTCTTCGGTGGCAATGACTTCTGTTGCACTGCTATGTGGAGTTTTGTTTAATCCATACCTGTCTCTCTTGTGGCAGCGGTTACTCAAGTTTTCCATTCATTCATTCATTTGCCTCTTGAATGGTGCTCTCTGTTTCTGCTCACTGGGATGTCAAAGAAAGCGTTGTGGCCTCCCTAAAGCCGGTATCACACGAGCGCTTTTTCACTCAACATTTATACTTAACACTGGTCTGGCAGCTTAGGAGGTCAACATATATAATATTTCTGATGCCTAAATTCATCTACCATCAGTCTAGCATCCGATACCAGTGCAAAATATTCCAAAAATGTTGATAATCGAATGTTGACTATAAAAACTTGTGTGATACTGGCTTAAGTTACAGTGTACACAGTTTTTCAAGGTTGTGGGCCAACTTTGGAATTAGGCTCTACAATCTTCATCTTAGTTGTGTCCCAGGTCTGCCATATGCTCATAAATAATATTATGGTACTTCAGCATTATTTATTTATTGATACTGAATTTAATAAGAGGGTAGCACTTTCTTAAAATCAATAGTTTAACATACAAGCATTTTGTAAACCATTAGCTAGGGGTGCTGTGTCTAGTTACTTAGAGAATGTTTAAAATTTCTTCCACCCTTGTAAACTTCTTTGTTGATACTTTTATCTTTTAAGTTGGAGCTATACCTAAACAAATGATATATACTGTACAGTAGTAACATGCTGTGCTTAAAATGTTTCAGTATATTAGGATGAACTTTTGTGTAGATTTTTAGTCTTTCATACATGACAACTGATGTTTTATATGTACAGTGCATCTGCCATATCTTTAGATCAGATTTCAGCTCTTTGGGGAAGGAAGGTGTAAATATAAGGTACAGCCAGATTCAGTCGTACACTAAAAACTTTGCTGAGAATTTTTTTTAAATCAAGAGAGGACATAAACTTGGTACTAAAAACTTGCTGAGTAAGTGTTTAAATCACCCCAGTCCCAGCGACGGCAGAGAACCGTCAGTAATATACGATCCTTGAACTGCCAGTATCAGGCAGGGCCTGGTACCACGACCGTTTGAGCACTGCTCTAGAGTTGGCAACACTTCTCAGCTTATATCCAAGCCTATGCAGGCTGGGAGAGCCAGTATTCCTCCATCTTTTGAGGTGGGAGGTTGTTATATCGTGCCATTTCGGCCACATTGCTTGGGACTGGGGGGGGGGGACTTTTATTACTGTGCCCTATGGTACAGTAGGAGTTAATGAATAGTTTCATAATCAAGCAACTTAAAGTTGGGAGTGCCTGTTTTTTTTTTTTTTTTTTTTTTTTTTTTTTTTTTTCCCCCCCCGAAGGTTGTTGGTGAACTGTTGAATCTGGTTGTACATTATTGAGAGCAGTGCGTGATTGTTCCCAGTGCACAAGCCTCAACACAGAGAAAGTACCCAACTGCAGGAATTAAGTTTTCTCGTCGGGTGAATGACTTTACTATTATGATAGTCAGAGGGTCCCCTTAGATTCGGGTACATGTGTCTCAATTGGTATAGTGCCGAATTTTGTGCAACTTTTACGCTCCTCAGTCTCATCCAGATCGAAAGTGGATTCATTAAAAACAAACAGTCGTCATGGGCTAATATGTTCTGAACATCTTGACCCAGGCTTTAAATGTTCCAGCTTATGACTTGTTTACAATGTCATAACGTGCCCATAATTGGAAAATATTAGATAATCGTAATACTGTACCTAATTCCACTATAATATTGTAATTGTTTTGAGTTATTTAATGATATGAGAATGATAAGATGAATGTGCGGGATTAATTTGAAAGATGCGATAACTATAGTAATGTGGAACTCAAGAGGTAGGTGGATATTAGGATCGTCAGCAAAGAGATATGTACAGTCGCGCTAATAAGTGATGTCTCAAACCAAGTATGTTTTGATCAATATTGGTATCAGCAATATCTAAGTTTGATTTCTTTTTACCGAGTTAAATATACAAACATGTTCCTACACTTACCCACCCTTTTCAACATCTGACAGACATTAATACAGCACAGAGCGAACCAAACACAATGCCAGCTGGGGCATTACTTAGCGCGACCGTAAAAGCAGGCTTGGTTGGTTTGGGCATGTGGAAAGGATAGATTATTACGAATTGGAAAAAACATTCAATTCTCTGAACGTTGAGGGTTAGGGCAAGATTTGTTGACTAGCCACTTCGCCAGCCCTTTAAGAGTTATGTTTTGTATCTCAGTGGTCTGGTTAGACTACGATTATAACAAAAAAACTAGCCACTTCTCTGTAAGATACGGTTGAAATTAGGGGAGTGTAGAAAATTTCACAAAACTTGGCTCATACTTTACCTTGCAGTCTCACTTTGTTTCTGTTTAGCCTGTAATTTTACACACTGTATATTGTAACTTTTTGTTCCATGGGGGTGAGGGTTTTGTTATGGACTAAGGGCATTGATATTTACAGTTCTACAGGTGCTCTTCACTCCAAACCAGCAGTTTTCCCAAAGATATGATAGTTGTAGATTAACCCACTTAAGGGGGGTGACCTGCTTTTTTCTCTCCTTTTCTCTCTTTCTCTGGCTTGTGTCCAATCGGTCCCATTCAGCTACTGTTTTAAGACATTTATCCCCATCCAAGTGTCGATATTATTCCTGGCGAGCGGTAGCGAGCCAGCATATTCTTAAATATGTTTTTGACAGCAGGTTAAATTTGTAAATTTTTCGATGGAAAAAAAATTCCGGCAAAGCCGGAGTTCTTCATACAATGCTGGCTCGCCAAGAAAAATTTGACACCTGGATGGGGATAAATGTCTTAAAACAGTAGGCTGAATGGGGCCGAATGGATACAACCCAGAGAGAGAGAGGGGAAAAAAACCAGGTCACCTCACCCCCCTTCAGTTCATATATTTTGGCTTCCTGCGCATGAGACAATCTTGTAAAGAAATTAATTATTAGATACACTGTCATTGTCAGTTTATAAGTATCATATCTCTGGAAAAGTGTCAAGTGTATTAGTGAGAAGAACTTGTATAGTGAGGTATACAGGGAGCTGGTAGCCTAAAAAATACAGGCGCAATGTACTTTAATGTAGCTTAACTCTTTCAGTACAATGTAATTTTCTTTGTATTCTGGCTAGGTAATGGATGGAACTATTACTGTTATTGCTCCTTGGTGGTCTAGTCGGCTTGGTGTTGGACTGCTATGCTATAGGCCGGGTTCGAAGCCTGGCTTGGTCATTCGTCAAAAATATTCTTCGGCTTAAAGTGACTACTCAAAATCAGAGGTGTAATAACTGTCACAATTATCTTTTTAACTTGCAGGTCCTTCTAAGCTCCATTAAATACTAATTATATCTACTCAGGCTAGGAGTAACTGGTAGAAATCAAGGGGATAAAAAAAATACTATGATAATTAACTTAATGACTCCATAAAACACTCAACAGTTTACTTAAGTGGGTATGCTACACCTGGCGGGGTCTTGGGATCATAAATATCACATGTTACAAAACCGGCCTCAAAATGTTCCTACACCATCGTGGAATAATACCCGACCAGTATTTAACCGGGCTGCGCAAATTTAAATGCCCGGGCGGGAGTTTAAGGGACGAAGGTCGTAAGCACGTGACTGCTAGAAATGACCACTGTTAGCTTTTATCTGTGGGGCCTTCCAAAGCTGCCAAGACTCACCAGATGCTAGCCAGATTAAAATGAGACATTGTTGTATTGAGAGGGTTAACCAATGTCGTCCCCTCCAACCCGTACATCAGGTAGTTTTGTAGCCGCGGTTATAAATGCTCGACTCTATTTTTAGTGTTGTTATTTTTACTTTACATTTTTCTCTATTCTGCTGTTCAGTTGTCATTAGCTGTCAAGTATGCTGAATAATTTAATTTTTTACAATATTAAATGAAATGGGATGTCTCATTTTTCCATTGCCAAGTTGTCAAGCTGCTTTAACAAGAGTATAAATAAGATGCTTACTTTCACTTGTCCACATCAGAAGGTGGGAGGTTCCAGTGAATTAAAAAACAAATATAGAAATTAAATATATATAAATACAGTATATGACAAATATATGGAACCAATTGAATAAAGGGAGGACGTTCTCACTTTATTTCTGTATGATTTTGACATTAAGCATTGTAGGCACATGCTCTTTTAAGGTAAAAAACTTCTTCAATGTCCACTGTTTTTTATGAGGATTCCTTCATGTTTCATAATATCACTTGTAGTTTTCAGACAGCTTTTTATTTTTGTATATTGCCAAAGTAAATGTCTTTACTTATGACAGAAAACATGCATAATATATGGAAAATAAATACTTTTGAATACTTTTCTTTATTGCAAAAGATGGAAATATTTGGACTTTTTGTTTTTTATGAGAATCATATCATCAAGGTGACTTCCAATAACTGTCTGATACCGAATACCGGAATACATCACTCAATTCTGAATACTCAAAAGAAAATCATTGTAGATTATCTTCTTCAATGAATGCTAAGAAAATAATTGTAGATTATTTTCTTCAATGAATGCTGTCAAGGAAATTAACAAAGGTAAGTGTATATCAGTGTCAAACTTCTTACTTAAAATGACCTCCCTCTACCATACCTTGTCTGCAGTATCTCCAACCTTATCAGTTCCACCACTGGATAAATAACTAGAGGGTATCCTGTGGTGCATGAGCCGTTGCATAGTCAGTAGAGCGTCGGCTGCTGATCAAAGGGTCGGCGGATCGAATCCTCACTGTCAAAATGTTATTGGTAGATGTCAAGCCCAGGCAACTTGACCTAGCAATTCGTGACAAAACGCCTAATCTTAAGGGCCACCCCTTCTTGGGAATTTTAAAAAAAATCCTGTGGTTCGTTGGTAGCGTGTTCGACTTACCAGGTTTATTTACCAGGTAGGGGCCACACACTGACCACAGAGCTAGTGGCTGTGTTCAGTAGGGGCCCAAGACATGAATACGGGCACTCTTAACTAGATGTACGATTAGTAGCAGTTACTGGGAGTCTGACAGAGATAGTTAGTTTGTTTTTTTGCTCTCATTGGAGACTAGATTTAGCTGTGTCTATGTGTTTGAGATGTGTGTTTAGGTGTTTAGTGATATTCGTGGAGGGTGTTGTGTATTTCTGCTTGGAGGCGTTGCATGAAGAGTAAGATTTGGTGCTGTAACGGTGTCCTCTGATAGTGAGTTTCACCTGTTGACGACTTTGGGAAAAGAATCTTCTGGCTTCGGTGGAGCAGTGCTGTACTCGGATTTTGTATCTGTGGCCTCTGGTGCCAGTCCTAGGTCCCATGGCACCTAGTGCCATGGTGAAGAAGTCGGTGGGGTTGATAGGTGAGAGGCCATGGAATATCTTGTAGCAGTAGATTTGGTCGTACCTGATCAGACGGCCCCTAACTGAGTGTAGTTTGAGTCTTTGTAGGCGCTGTCGCTAAAGCCGGAGATCTAATTTGTCCATCTTCTCTGGACAGACTCTGTGAGTCTGCTGTCAGTCAAACAGTCTTGATTCCAGAGAGGGGACGCAAAGTCTAGGATGGGCCTTAGGTCGACCTTCAGGAGGGATAACATGAATTGAGGGAGTATTTTACAGTGATCTTGAGTAGATTTTGGGTGACTCCTCCAGCTTTGTTGACCGCCTGGCGAATATGTTGGTGAAATTTAAGGGTTGTTGGGACGGATACTTTTTAATAAGAAAATATAATTTGGCATTTAGCACCACTTTATTTATTCTTGGGTCGATATTAGTAAAGTGCATTGCTATAATAATTTAACATTAACTTGGCAGCAAATCCACACCCCTGAAATGTGATCATGAATGAACAAGATTGATAGGTATAACGGAGCGGAGCTAACTGGGAATATGAATAATGAACCCTCAATGTCCAAGAGATGAAACAAATATTGAACCAATCAGCAGTTATTACTGTATAGCGAAAGAAGGAAGGAGTTAACATTATGAAACTTTCAGTGTAGCACCAAATCTATGCTATAGGTGGTGCCAATAATCTGGACCCCTTAACTTCTTATAACTCAAAATCATACAAAATGAATGAAAGCAAACGGGCTAAAATTCCTCTCATTTGGGAGGAGTCCACCAGGTAATAGGTGTGGATATTTACATCCAGTTTGCTCTAGTCCCTTTTGAGTTACGAAGAGGTCCGGGATCGAGATTATTGTCAAGTTCGTTGGTGCTACCTCTAGAAGCTGACTGCCCTCACTGGGGTTGACCACAGATCACCAACCCCCTCGATGCTGTGTTGCTATGGCTGTATAGTCTTTATAAATGTGTGTTTGTGTGTGTGGATGCATCCGGACAGTTGGGGCATGTGTTGTTATACTATGACAGTGTAATGAGTGCAAGTATATAAGTATATTATGACTCTATGTCATAACTTGAGACTGCTTTGAGTGTGTGGGCCATGAGTAGATTGTTAAAGAGGACTGGACACTGCTTCTTCCCTAATATACATGAACCAAGCTCCTGTACGAAAAAAAGCTTCTAACGTAAGAACTAAGCATATGTATGTATGTATATACAGTACTTGGGCACATACCCCATTGCTGGGGGTGGCCGACTCGAGACAGAGCCCGAACATAAACCTTTAAAGTTCCAATTCTTAGGGTCCGGAACAACTTTCGCATTCAATCGCCCCTTTCTCTGTCTCATTGAGTAGGATAATTTTTACAAGGGGAGGAGGATTCCTAGCCCCCTGCCCCCAGAAGGAAAAGTAGGACAGTAAAAGAGACAGACAGAAACAGCTAAGGTTGGGTAGAGGATGCCAATTTAAACCTTATTATGGATACTTGGATAGGACCAGCCCTCAACTAAGCATATACATTCAAGGAATGGTTAGTTTTGTTTATAGACTCTCTCTCTCTCTCTCTCTTCCGTTCACCATACCTAGTAAAAGACAGAAATGATGGAGAGAGTACAGAAAAGAGCAACCAAACTAATCCCAACTCTGACAAACAAAACATATGATGAAAGACTGAAAAAACTTAACTTATTCTCACTCAAGAAGAGAAGATTAAGGGGCCAACTTATTGAATGTTTCAAAATCTTAAAAGGTTTTGACAAAGACATAAATACGTTGTTCTCCTTGAATTATCTTCCCACTCGAAATAATTGCATGAAGCTGCTAACCAGAAGAGCTAACCTAGATGTCGCGAAGAACTTCTTTAGCTATAGTATAATAAACGAGTGGAACAAGCTACCTTATAATGTAATTGTCAGTAGCCTAAATATCCATCAATATGTTTTAAGAACTGACTCGATGCCCACCTGAGAATAACAGCTAGTAGTTTTGAAAATAATTAGTATGTCCCCCACCACCGGATCATCTGAAGGCTGCGAGATTCCTGAGAGTCGACGTGGAGGCTTCAACCAGGACCTGCCGGCCCATACGGTCCGGAAGTCTATGGTAACTCTCTCTCTCTCTCTCTCTCTCTCTCTCTCTCTCTCTCTCTCAGGAAGAGAGGAAAATAGATTCAAAGTAATACAGATGGGACACAACTAATGAGCATGACAACTGTGCAGAGTAGCATCGATCTGTCGCTGAAGGAGCCTTTAAAAACCTAATTTCCCTTGAGACGAAGGTTTGGAGGAAAAGGAGCACTAAGCTTGGACTCAGGACTGGGACAATTAAGGTACAGGAGGTGGAACATATGAGTGGATTTTGTTTTCATGCTGCTACAGATGAGTTTACACTTCACTATCAAGCCTATCGGTGAGCAAGGCTGAAACCTAGCTTATTGTTCTTGTTCTTGTGAAGGGCGAACTCGAACTTGAAGATACGCTCACCACAGCCCTGCCTTCATGACGGCAGCGGGGTATCCTAAGTGGCGGATCGAAGCTGCAGAGAAGGCGAACCACCCGGCCAGGCCCATCGTACATCGTCCAGTCCAGTATCGCCAAGGATGACCCCCAAGGTGAAATAATTGAAGCGTAGACGTCCGCGCAGGGTAGTTCTGTGTGAATAAAACTGCACTCCAAAATGTAGTGGGCAATCGTCTCAGGCTGGGAGCACCAATGACACACTGCGCAATCGGCGAGCCCAATCCGGTGGAGGTGAGCTGAGAGCGTGGTGTACCCAATCCGGGTCGTGTTGGTGCCACATCCAGGTTGCGGTGAGGGTGCTTGGCTCAGGGCTGGGGTGCAGCGTCAGTCCTGTAGGAACCGATGGTATATATAGTAGCTGCCAACGCAGGACGCAGGCCTTCATTCCAGCGAGCCAAACAGGTGGTCCTAATCCGGGCAACATGGGTCCTTAACCCCTTTTTTACCGGTGATGTACTTTTCATTGTACTCTGGCAACTATTAGACGATTTTATTGAGCTTAAGAAAGACGTATACCAATCAAAAGGCTACAAACTATCGCAATGGATCCTTTTTACCTACCACATATCCTTCCTAAGCCTCACAAAATCATCTAAAAGTAGCTGAAATTAAATTAAAACGACGTCGCCGGTACAGAAGGGGTTAATCCTCGTCCAGATGTTCGACTGGTGCCAAGGAGTGAACCATGGCTGCGGCCGTGTCTGCCACTACAAACCTTCTGATGTCAGAGTGGGACGGGATCCATTGGATGGCAATCCTTCATGTATTGTCAGCAAGCCGCAGGAGAAGAGACTGGATCCTGTAGGCATTAAGGGCTGCTGAAGAAAGAGGGCGATCCGATAGGAGACGCCAATTTCTCTCATCTCTTGCATCTCTAGACTTCTTGGAAACTATTCTTAATTCAAAATTTATTAAGCATTCATCTTCTCATGGTCTATTTTCAGATCGCCAGTATGGTATCCTTAAGGGCTGTTCTACTAGTGATATCCTTGCTTGTCTTAATAACTATTGGTCATCCTCCTTTCGGGACTTCGGTGAAACTTTTTCTATTGCGGTAGACATATCGAAGGCCTTCGATAGAGTCTCGCACAAATTCCTATAATTTCCATACTACTCACCTTTGGTTTCTATTCCTCCATTTGTGCCTTTGTCTCTAATTTCCTTTCTAACCTTTCCATAACTGCAGTTTTGGACGGCCATCGCTCACTTCCTCAACCTATCAACTCCGATGCTCCTCAGGGTTCTGTCCTGTCTCCAGTTCTCTTTCTAATATTCATTAATGATCTCCTCAACTGTATCTCTAGCCCTATCCACTCATATGCTTAAAATTATGACTCAACCTTACACTATTCAACTATTTTCCCAACAACCCAGCATGCAATCACTCCAAAACTCACGTGTCAAGGCCATAAACGCCTATCTTCTGATTTATCAATGATTTCAGATTAGGGCATAGAAAACCTTGTTACTTTCAATGCCTCCAAGACCCAACTTCTCCATATATCTACCAGTCGCAATCTTCCAAAAGACTTTCAATTATTCTTCAACAATTAATATACAAATGAACCCTTCATCTTCTCTCAATATTCTTGGTGTATCTTATTCATTCACTCTTTCATGGAAAGATCCCATTACCACACTTGCTAAAACGGCTTCCCTAAAGCTAAGTGTGCTCAACCATCTCCGTGGGTTCTTGGTCTGTATACGGGCGCAGTGCGCCCATGTATTGAGTATTGTTCGCATGTGTGGGGAGGTTCCACCAATACTTCTCGAACGAGTAGAGTCAAAAGCATTTCGCCTCATCAATTCACCTCTTCTTACTAGTTCCCATACTATCTCTTTCTACACGCCACAATGTTGCATCTCTTTCACTCTTCTATCGCTATTACAACAATCAGTGTTTTTCAGAGCTCTCTCGGTGCATACTTGCGGTGAATACTTGCAAGTATCTTGCGGTGCATACTTGCGGTGAATGTGAGGCACCCACCTTTCAACACAGTCCCACTCTAATTCTGTCCAACTCTCCAATCCAAGAATTGGCATGTTTTCCCCATCTTTCTTCTACTCAACAGGTGAACTCTGGAACTCTCAATCAATCTTTCCTTCATCCTATGACTTAGACTGCTTTAAGCTGCATGTGTCCAGGCATTTTGACCCCAATGTCCCTTGAATTTGGCTCTATGTCACTCTTTTGGCTTTGGGGGAGACATTCGATACAGCTAGGCAACCTGCAGCCTAAATTTTGTCTCGACCTTTATGCACATAAAAAGAAAAAAAATAGATGACCGCGCACTTTGATACATAGGAGGGCACGATAGATCACAAACAACTCTGCTGCCAGTAGGCCTATAGGGTGATAGCCAGACAACCTCCACGTCTGGCACAAGGACAAACCTTCGTAAAAGGCTGCTGCTGTGGAAGAGGCTGGCAGCTTGAATGACCCATATCAGTGAAGATGCGGAAGAATCACTGGTATTTCGTAGTGTCCAGCTCCTTCCATGTGAGGATGGGGCCATCCAAAGCATCCCCAAAAAGATATGCCTGGTTCGGTAGGGCAGGGGCTCATCACGCATCAACACAACTGACACACCCGGAAGACCGGGTTTCTGCGTAAAACACATCAATTCACTCTTCCTGGAATTCAGAGATATCCCTCAGTCTGATGACCAGTCGAGGAAACCATCCACCGCAGCCTGAAGACGTAACCGTGCTTTGGTGGAGTGAGTCCAAAACCCGTACTAAGGATGTGAAATCATCAGCGTTAATGCAGGGCCAAGGTGTCGGGAAACTGGGAGATATCCGACATCAATGCATAGAATAGGATTGGGCTCAGAATAGATAGCGCCGGTGCTGGTGCAGTGCGGCGGTGCCAAGTGGATCTGCGCACCTCAGGCAACGGTGTGAAAAGGAACACCTTGAGATGGTTCGGCCATATGGAACGTATGGGAAGCGAGAAAATGACTAAGAGGGTGTAAGAGAGCGAGGTGGAAGGACAGAGAGGGAGAGGTAAACCGAAAGCGAGGTGGAAGGATGGAGTGAAGAAGTATATGGATGAAGGCGGTGCTGGTTGGGAGGAGGGGCGTCGACTGACTGGGGACAGAGGTGCATGTAGGCGGTTCGTTCGTGGCCACCCCTTCTATGATCACGGCGTCAGGCAATAGATAGATATAGGCAACGGAGATATTCATTGCGTGTAATGCTTGTTGAAAATATAGACCGTGGTGGAGGAGGGGAAGACTATAATAGTGGAAAAAAGAGACGCATAACATTTTAGAAAAACGGAATTAGTAACAGGCACTAAATGACACTTTTCTTCAATAGATATTTGTTCAATGGCCGAGATGTCAAAAAATAGTACGCAACAATTCATTCTCTTGTTTTTGAAAAGTCACAAATGCGTTAAATTTAGTGTTTGCTCCTTAAATATTCCATGTACCATTGCTAATCAATTTAAGCATGTTTTAAACAAATATTTTTAGATTTTAGACTAAAATAAAATTTGATAGAGGAAGTTGAAGTATTTTATGTACTTTACCGCAATTGTGAATATGACCGTAACCAAAACACAGGTCCAGCGAGAGCTATATTTATTTGTTATGAGTATTTAGACCATACCATAAACTTGCCGGCCTTATTATTAGCTCCATTGATGACTTAAGGGCACTATGTTACCTACCAGTGGCTATTTCCGAGGTATTCCTTGTCCAGATCATGAAAAGAGTAGATGCCGTCGCCCCTACTGCCACTTCCACCACGGCACCAAGAAAGGTCGCCACCCCGACACTACCACAGGGCCCGGTAATTTACACTATTACGGATATTAACAACTCGCATATAGAGGACAATAATGTAATGGACCCGAGAAGAATAAAAACAAAATAACAGCCTAGCCTATCACCCTTTAAAAGTTAACATAGCCTAGGCCTAGCTTCGGTGAATCAGCTGATTCAGCTAACCCTATTAACATAATTAACCTACATAACTAGGCTAACCTATGTGAATAATGTGATCCTACCTATCCTATCATAACTTTCATTGGGTGATAAGTGGGTAAATTTATACCGTGTGACAGCCAAGAGTTTTAATAGGCCTAGGCTACCTAGGCTATTTTTTTATTTTTGTCTTAATTTTTCTTAGATATAGCCTAGGCCTAGGTTAGGCCTACTGTAGCCTGTAGGCTACAGTGTTGTTGGTAAAAATCCAGTTTTACACCGGAGACGATTTTTACAAATACTCGGCGTAGCCTAGTAGGCCTTGGCTAGGCCTATAATCTATATATTTGTTTCCTTGTTTTCTAATAATCTAATTTTAGTTTCTTTATTCATGCAGAGTTTAGTCAAATTTACCAGAACGTTCCTGGCTTCCCAAATTGACTAATTCCTTGAACGTGATTAGCCTATGTGACGACAGTGCGTTGTTATGTGTGCGATTAGTTTGCTTGGGAAATAGATTAACTTGCTCATGTAGTAATGTACACCCTATGTGGTGGATTGTGTTCTTTTATTTCATAACACATTTTTTATTTTAGCCGAGTAAGATTAAAGTGATAATTCGTGATAAAAGTGAAAACTCGCCCATCGCTCAAAATGGCCGGGGTCCAAAACATAAACAAACCTGACCTTGAGTGCCGCATGTGTGGAATTGTTTTCTGTGAGGAGCAACAGGATTACACAATCCGCTGTGATGACTGTACACAGTGGCTCCACTACTACTGCACTGGCCTCCCTACCTTCCAAATACTCAGCTTCGCCAAGACACAAAGCAAATTCTCATGTAAAGACTGCTGCATGGAAAAATATAGTGATGAAGGTGAGTGGGTAGCTAAGGCAGAAACAGCAATGGTAAAACACAAGGAGCTACTAGAAAAATCAGGGGCCATCTCCAAAAGCCACAACAACCTCCTCACGCCAAAGGAAACAAATAACAGCAAAACACCCAGCCTAGAACATCAACAGAGTAAAGAACAAGCCACAGAACACAGTAAAAATCAAGAAGATGCAGCCAAAACACTGGACCTTGGAATTGGGAGCACCCCAGGGAATATTGAACTTACTCAAGTCAGCGAACCCCAGGATGTGAACCGTGTGCCTACCACTAAAAGTCAGCCCACAACCACACCACCACCAAACTCAGCAGAACAGGTAACAGGAACGGGACACACCAAGGCCACTGCTAAACCCACAACACAAAAGACAAAAGACAACATTGAGAGTGCACGCCCCACATGCAACGGATGCAGTCATTATGCTCCGACATACAGGACTCCAGCAGCAATTGAACCCACAACCACAAGAACAGGTGAGGCGAGTGCTGTAAATTCAAATCCATGGAGACCTAGGCCCAGAGCTGAAAACAAGGGCACTTATACTAGGAGGAAAAGAATGGAAGTATGCAATTTCTACCTAAGAAATGAATGCCGATATGGAGTAGTTGGCATGGGATGCAAAGAAGACCACCCAAAAATATGTGCAAGATTCATGAAGCACGGGCTGGATGAAAGGATCGGTTGCAAGCGTGGATGGAAGTGCATCGACTACCACCCATATGTATGCAGAATCTCGCTCAACAAAAGGGCATGTACTATCAGAGACTGCAATCTTCCACACATCAAGGGAACCAAAACACTGACGCCCAGAAACAATGTCAACAATCCAAGGGAACATGCTACAGGACACATCCAAAGGGAATCTACCTACACACCAACACATGAGGAACAACTAGAAAGCCAACGCAATGCCCTCAGAAGCTGGCCAACCATCCAGCAAACTCACAAGGTCATACCAGCAGCGGTACACACGGCTATGCCTGACCAAGGTGCTTTTTTAGAGGTAATAATGGGACGTCTTCTGGAAGTGGAAAAACGGTCTCAAGTGATAATGGAGAGATTCCTAGCCCAAACCGAGGGGCCAGACATGAACCACAGAGGAAGGTGCAACTACCACTAACTAGTTTTTTTGTGGGCAACATCAGAGGACTTTACCCACGAAACAATCAATGCAAAGTCCCCATGTTGGAGGAAATTGCAGAGGAAGATAACTCAATTTTTCTAGCCCTCACAGAAACACACTTGAACGAAAACATTTTGGATGCAGAGATCAATATCCATAATTTCACTCTATTCAGAGCCGACAGAGAGGACAGAAGCCACGGAGGAGTAGCACTCTACCTAAGGGAGGATATGGCTGCAAATACCGAAACTTTAGTTGCATTCTCAAACGGCACAACAGAGCTACTAGCAGTACACATAAGACAAACCGACATGCTCATCATAATTTTGTACCGACCTCCAAACACCACAGGGGAAATTTTCAAGGAGGTCACAGAGAAGATACAATCACTCCTACAAAATCTGCCAACTCCCGCAACAGATGTCATCATCACAGGAGATTTCAACCTGCCCATCATCAATTGGGCAACCATGAAAATAGACGGAGGAACCAGGGATGAAAAACAGCAAGCCAAGGAGCTAATGACTATCATGGACACTGCATACATGAAGCAATACATCGAGGAACCTACAAGAGGCAACAACACACTGGACTTACTATTTGGCAACAACTTCGACCTGGTACACTCGTACAAAACTGTAAAAACTATAATGTCCGACCACAGCCTCATCAAAGTTAGAACCCCCACACCAGCCGCCACACCACCAAGAAGATGTCAACAGGAATCAAGCCAAATATCCTGCACCTCTCTGAAAGATCTCAACTTCTACAGCAAAGATATAGACTGGGACAGACTGAGAGCAGAACTGGCAGTAACTGATTGGAGGGCACTATTCGAAGATAAAAACGTCGACGAAACTCTCAGTATCCTCCAGAAACAATGCCTGAAGACCTGTAAAAACACCATACCACCCAAATCAAGCAGGAAGCAGATCAAGCAGATTCCCAGAGATAGAAAATTACTAATGAAGAAAAGGACATACTTGAGAGCCAAGCAAAGGAAGACCAGCTATGCGCACAATATCACCAAACTACAAGAAGAGCTCGATGAAGTTGAACGTAAACTCATCCAGTCACACCAAGAGCAAAGAACATGTGAAGAACTACAAGCAGTTGCAAACATACGAGTAAATAGCAAATTCTTCTATGCATACGCAAAAAGGAGACTCAGGAACACCTCAACAATAGGACCACTTGCAAAACCTACGGGCGAACTTGAGAGTGATCCGACCGAAATGGCCAAGATACTCAAACAGCAGTACGAAAGTGTCTTCAGCCCGCCAAATGAAGACAAGAAAATCGATAATGCAACGACCTTCTTTGACAACGCTCCAGGGACACCACATCAACTCTCCTCGGTAACAGTATCAACAGAGGACATAATAGCAGCCATCGACAAGATTGGACCAAACTCTGCGGCAGGACCAGACGGCTTTCATGCCCAACTGCTAAAAAACTGCAAACATCAGCTAGCCTTGCCTCTAAAACTGCTGTGGAGCAAGTCCCTCCAAACTGGATATGTACCACAATCCCTAAAAGAAGGTACTGTCACACCAATACACAAAGGGGGCAGTAAAGGCATAGCCAAAAATTACAGACCAGTGGTGCTGACGTCACATCTTATTAAAATCATAGAAAGAACAATACGAGCTAAGATGGTCAGCCACCTGGAAGATAACGAGGCATTCAACGAGGGTCAACATGGCTTTAGACAAGGCCGCTCCTGCCTTTCACAACTACTATCACACTACGACAAAATCCTACAGGATATTCAAGACGGAGAAAATGTAGACGTCATATATATAGATTTCGCCAAAGCTTTTGACAAGGTGGACCATGGGATCCTTCTACATAAACTCAAATCACTGGGAATAGGGGGAGACCTTGGAAGATGGCTCCACAGCTTCATCACCAACAGAAAACAAAGAGTCACGGTTCAAGGAAGCCTATCAGAAGCAGGTGGGGTCATCAGCGGAGTACCACAAGGATCAGTACTGGGACCTCTCCTATTCCTCATCATGATAGGAGACATCGACAGGGACCTGGAACACTCAACAGCCTCATCGTTTGCAGACGACACCAGACTCATGAAGAAAATCACCTCACAACATGATGCACAGCTACTACAACAAGACTTGGACAAAATCCTGAAGTGGGCAGAAGAAAACAACATGGCCCTAAACGGAGACAAGTTCGAGCTTCTAAGGTACGGGAACAAGAGAGCACTACAAAACGACACCAACTACAAAAGTGGACAGCAAGAAATTACCGCCAAAGACACAGTGAAGGACTTGGGAGTAAATATGAGCAGTGACGCCACTTTTTCCCAGCATATTACCAAAGCCACAACAACAGCAAAACAAATAGCAGGCTGGATCCTGAGAACCTTCCACACAAGAAATGCAGGGTGTATGTTAACACTGTGGAAGTCACTGGTCCTACCACGACTGGAGTACTGCTCTCAGCTCTGGTCTCCCCAAAAAGTAGGAGAAATAACAGAAATCGAAGCCACCCAGAGGACATTCACCAGTAAAATCCATGGGTTTCAACACTTTAACTACTGGGAGAGACTCAAGGAGCTGCAGCTGTACTCACTTCAAAGACGTAGGGAGAGATACATCATCATCTACGTCTGGAAGATTTTGGAAAAAAAGGTACCAAATCCAAACATCCAAGAGACTCCACATCAAAGGCGAGGGAGGCTGTGCTATGTGAGGACTACGCCGGGATCAACACAAAAAATCAAATCCCTGATCCATCACAGCTTTACATACAATGGAACCAGACTGTTCAACTGTATACCAGCCCCTCTCAGGAACATGACCGGGGTGTCTCCAGACACCTTCAAGAAACACTTGGACATGTGGCTGGCCAAAATACCGGACCGGCCACCAACACCAGGATACCCCAGCACCAACTCCAACCGACTTCTAGAATGGAGAGTGGAAGAAAGGGAGCTGCCTGGTCGCAGTGGAGCCCCAGCTCAACTGTGTCACTAACGGACGGAATACAACAAAGTGTAACAAAGTGTAACAAGTAGGCCTAGCCTAAGCGTTATTTCCACATAGCCTAGCGATTTTGATCAGTTATTTTACCTTTATCTTGTATCGTCCCAGTTTTGGTTTGTTTAGTTTGCAAGTTTTACATTTTAATTTGGGGGGTTTTAGGTGTGTTTTTGGGAATGATATCGGTACAGTACCATACTATTAAAAGGCTATTAGAAACATTGTTGGGGAAGTGATGGTTACTTCAAATTACAGAGTTTATGAGCAACATTTTCAGTGAACTATTGAATTTGGTTGTACAGTAATTCCACCACTAAGTTTCTTTTTTTATTTTGCAGAGAATGCAATTACCTCATCTTCCACAAGCTCAGCCAACAAGCAAGATGGTGAAGATGATAATACCTGCGACGATTCATCAAATGGTTAGATATTAGGGCCTATTTCTCTTCTACCTTTAGATGTGTTCGCCGCTCTTCTAGCGGCACCAAGGAGCGTGACGCCCCTCGTTATGGGTGGTGATTTGGTGCAGTAGACTGTTTGAAGCGACAGCTCGCTCCCTTGCGAGGATGGGCTCGTCTGGCACTTTTTGCAGTTCGACATCTCGGGCTCTTGAAGTTGTCTAACGAGATGTCCCTCATGTCTCTTACCTATAAGTATTATACACAACTACCTACCCGGTAACTTTCAATTAGATAAAGAGATTTCATGAGAGAAAATATTTCTTGTGTGTGTGTAAAATTGGAAATGGAAATGTTTTTTGCAAATTTTATTTACATATTCACTTTGACTGTTATGGGTTGCATATGAGATATAAGTGTATTATCAGTAACCACATGTTAATGGACATTTTGTAAAGAAGCTGATGATTCAAAGAAGAGGAGTAAGTCTTTATTAAAATAAACTAGTTAAGTCTTACACTAAATGTTTACTGGGTAGCCTACTATAGGTTTTGCTGATAGTAAGTATAGAGCCTTTGTATCTGGAATTATGTAAATAAAGATTAATATTTAGGATCTTTGAATAGTTACATAGTGGAGTACTTGTGACAATAGGAAGCACCAACTGTTAATTTTTTTATTATTATTATTAGCTCTGTCTCGAGTCGGCCACCCCCAATAAAAACAAAATATTTATAAATGGAGTACGGTATGTGCCAGAGTATATACAGTACATACATTATTATTATTAGTACCGGTAGTAGTCTAGTAATTATGGTAGATAAATTTGGTACTGGTACTCACACTATCTCTAATATTACAGCCTCCTGCAGTAGACCACCTTTGAAAGAGACTCCTGAAGAAGAGGCAGAAGAAGACAACAGAGGTGAAGATGAAGAAGATGACAGTGAAAGTGTCGGGGATGAGGAGAGCAGAGGTGTAGGGAGTGGTGGTGGTGGAGGAGGCGCTGCAAGTGGAGGTGGTGGTGAAGCGGGAACAAGCGGAAGTGCCTCAGGGGAGATCGTTCAGTCAGACCTCCTACAGCAGCTAGTGAGTGAGGCAGTGAAGAAGGTTCTGGCGGAAAACCCGGGGCTGGCTTCTTCAGTGGACACCTCGGTAGTCATGAAGAGTATCAACACCTCGGCTCTGGTTGCTCAGGCTAGTGTCGCTACCTCCAGTGAAATAGACACCACCTCAGCTAACAAGAAAAAGGTTTACTCCCGACCTGCCAACACCCCCATTTACAATCCTACCCCCATCAAGGAACTCAAGAAGCGAAAGTTGTCCTCTGATAACCCGTCTCCCGATGCCAAGGTTGCCAAATACACACCTACCCCCCTTGTGGAGCTCGGTGCTGATGGTAGCAGTGCACAAAAACTGCCAAGTAGTAAGGAATCAGTTGACAGTGACGTCACAGATTTCTCCTCCTCTGATGATGACGACGATAGAAGAAGATGTGACTTTGACCTCTTGGAAGAAGTACTAGCAGAACACTCACAAAATAATAAGATTAAAGTTAAGAAGAAAAGAGTTAAGGCTTTGGGGAAACTGCAATACAACCTCAGTGTCTCGGAAAAGAAAGTTGACAAGTCCTCCTTGATCTCCGATGCTAAAAATCTGCCAGACACGGATTGCGCCACACCCAAGAATATAAATAAAAGGCATGAAGTACCTGTGGAGGAATCCTACTTCTTACCCCCATCTCCCGTGTTTACATCTTCATCAGCTGGTAGTGAAGTGTATAACTCCATAGTGTATACCAAATCTAGAACTAAGTCAATAGAAGAAGAACACACAGAGAATGAATTAAGTGTTAAAAGTATTCAGAGCACTAATAATAGCAAAAATAGTTCTGCAAAATACTCTTCAAATAAGGCAGCAAATTCTTCAAATAAGGCAACATATTCTTCATCATCAAGTACCGGTAAAGATAAAAATATAGTGCATTCAAAGGACAAACCCACTGAAAAAGAAAAATGTACGGCAGCTATAGAAGAGAAGCAGACAACCCCAAAAGGTCACTCCCACCTTCCACAAGTGCTTCCTTCGCTCGGTGCTCGGAAGTTGTCCCGGCCAAGTGTGCGCAAGTGGTCACCTCAGGTCAAAGGTTCATCCCAGGAGTCCACAAACAAAGACGACGCTCCTTTAGATGACATACTGCAGCTGATGGACGGGAAGAATGATGTCACAAGACAGGAGAAAGATGAAACATACGGTTTACTTAAGGGTAAAGATAGAAGTAAGAATAAGAAAAAGTACAAAGTTGACCTAGATAAAGAAATAGCTAGTTTAACCAAAACATCATCTGCCAAAGATCAGGCTCTATCAGAAAAAGAGAGTGACAGTTCTCAATCTGAGGAGGAGGATGCTGAGCAGCCGGCAAAGAATAAAGCGGATGCTGAAGATGAAGTGGATGCATCGAATAAGGAAAAGGAGAAAAGGAAGAGTGATTATGAATCAGATGTAAAAGAGGACCTTACCGATGCCTCGGACGACAGTGAGGACTCTGAAGATTCCCGAGACAGACACAGAAAGAGGCGAAAGAGACGTTACCGTAGTAGTTCTGAGTCTGACCACAGACATTCCAAAAAGAGACGCAAAAAAAGCCGCAAGCGTCGCCGTAAACATGGACGAAGTAAGAAGCGCAAGAAACACAGGCATGACTCATCAAGCTCGGAGGATAGCCAAGAGGACAGCCAGGAGTCAGATGAAAATGATGATGCCAATGAGGAAAGTGAAAACGATAAAAAAGACTCCTCCGTCGAAAGGTCCCCGAAGCACAAAAAACGCAAGAAGAACAAGCACCGCAAAAAGTCCTCCAAGTACAAAAAAAAGCGAGGCAAGCGTAAGTCTAAGAAGAAGAGAAATAAGAGCTACAGCACCAGTAGTAGTCGGAGCTCAAGTAGAAGTGTGAGTAAAAATAGCCGCAGCAGGAGTGGCAGCCGTAGCAGGAGTGAATCAAGAAGCAGTAATTCAGATAGAAGCAGCAAAGACTCAAGCAGAGAAACCAGAAGTAGGAGCTCCAGCCAGGATAAACAGAAAAAATCCAAAGGAGAGAAGGAAAGAAAAGATTCACTGAAGGAAGGCAGCAGCAAGAGCTCTTCAAAGGAAAAGAAAAGTTCGGACAAGAAAGTAGGCGATTCGGGATCCCAAAAGCGCAGAAGTAGAAGCTCAAGCCGAAATGATGATAAACATTCTAGCAGGGGTAAGAGTAGAGAATTAAGTAAGGACAAGGGAAGTACAAAAAATAGTGAAAGAAAAAGTAGGAGTAATAGTCAAGATTCTCACAAATTGAAGGATAGAAAATCACAAGATGAATACAATGATCCGCCTGTGTCAATTCCTATGCCTATAGATCCTTCAACCATTAAAAAGGAAAATGTACTAATACCCGACCTGTCTATAGTCAAGATAGAAAAGCTAGAAAATGAAAATATACGTAAAATCCCTTCGGCTAGTGTGATAGAGGATAAACCTAAAGCCTCTTCAATTAGTGAGAAGAGTGTATCCGTACCAAAGAATAATGTTAGCAAAGAGGATGTAAATAAAGAAAGAACTCATAGACGAAAGGGTAGTACTGACAAGGACTCTGAAAAGTCCTCCCATAGAAGAGAAAGTAGTGACTCTAGAGCTAGTGAAAAAGAAAGAACCCATAGACACAATAGTGAAAAAGATAAAAAACATAAGAGCAGTACAGAAAATAGGTCTGAAAAGTCGCCCCAGAGAAGAGAGAGCAATGACTCGAGAAACAGTGAGAAAGTGGCAAAGGACAAAGTCAAAGAAAATTACGACAGTGATTACGCCAACAATACTGATGATGCCCCAAGCTCGCCGGAACCGCTGCCAAGACGATTATCTATGTTTGACTTGGTGCAACAGGCTAGCTCACCAACATCACCAAAATCCAAGACCCTCATGGAAATATCCATGTTTGATGAACCCGAAACTTCATTGGGGAAAGCCAAAAGTGTCAAGAGAAAGCGGAGAAGTACTGGAAGTTTAGACAGTGCCGGCAGCACTGGGGCGCTGACAAACGTTCCGGATACGCACTCCAGAGATAATGATGCTGGTGGAAGTAGCAGCAAACATTCAAGTACTAAACACAGTAGCAGTAGGCATAGTACCGGTGGCAGTGGGAGCAAGCATAGCAGTAACAGTAGTAGCAAACATACCAGTACTAGTAGCAGCAATAAACACAGCAGTACCACCAGTGACAAACAAAGAAGAGGCAGCAGCAGCAGTAAGCAGAGTAGTAACAGTGATAAACATAGCAGCAGTAGCAAACATAGCAGTAGTAATATAGACAAAAACAGTATCAGCAGCAAGAACACCACCAGTAATAGTAACAAGAACAGCAACAGTAAACACAGCAGCAGTAAACATAGCAACAGCAAGCACAGCACCAGCAATAAAGTCAGCAACAGCAGTCACAAGCACAGCAGCCGATCCGTCAAGCCCGAGATTCGACCCCATCCGCGAGAGGCCGAACACTCGACTCCAAAAAGCGTGCGACCGTTGATTACAGTAGACGACACTCCCTCCGGCAAATCAATCATAGACACTACCTCGTCGGAAATATCAGAGAAAGATTCCTTTGATTACAGTAAGTCCTGCATTTGTTTTAGTTTCATATCAGATTGATTCAACTGGCAGTAAATTTTCCTAGGTTAATTTATACCTGTCTGTGTCTATTTGAATCTAAGATAATTTAATGTAACTTTCCTTAGTCTAATTGACCACTTGCGAGTTTCGGTCTATAAGGAAGTTAGAGCAATAAACGTCCGCATTTAACAGTATTACAAGCTTAAAATATGACTGTTAACACCTGTATAAACACATTAAATCAAATTTAACATACTTTTTATCCATCAGAAACTTAGATTATAATTGCATATCTGTTTAATACCTAACGAGCGGCCTAGGCGGTAATTTATATGTACCGCCCAGCGGGGTGTTTTTACCCTAAATAGGGTTGTTTACGTGATCATTTTCATGCCTAAATAAGACCCAGAGCGTAAAACAAGTATCTATCCCTGAGAGGGCATAAACAGAGCTTTCCAATGACACCCCAACCATCCTTGTACGACCACTGGTTTTCTTGCAACGATCGCGCAACACGAGTGCAAAAACCATGTAATTAGGTACTTTCCCTACATAATTCCCTGTGTAGCGAGTGTGAGGGGGGATGGAAGGGTGGTTTTCACTTCAGTTGGCCCACCGCGGTCGTGGGCGGCGGTCATAGCCTTACTACGCTCCTCATACCGCTCAGCTCTCTCTCTCTGCAACATTACGTGCTGAAAATGGCACACGACATAAGTTGTGAACCGCCACTTAGTCCAAATTTATTTCACATGACATAAGTTGCGCGCCGCCAAAGAAGGGTTAATATCGATGTTTATGGCTCCAACTTCCTTATAGCCTGAAACTCGCAACTGGTGATTTGAACCTTACTTAACGTACTCTTACCAGCACTGTACCTTGAGTGGATGTGGGGTTGATTTGGTTTAAGTACAATTAATGTCTCCTTTACCTATGCTGATCTGAAAACTACCTTTATATTCAGATATTAAAATTATATAGTGATGCAGTACATAATAAGCCATGCTAAAGACAAATATTATATGTATTTGTATATTTAATTAGTTTATGTAGTTTATTTAGTTTTATGTCTTGATAGCCTACTGCGGAATTTTGGTGTGAGTATCCTAGGTTCGAGTCCTTGGAGTATCACATGTATTCATTACTTTCATTGATTTCATTCGTTAGGTTTATTTACAAAATAATTGGCGAGTTGGTGAAAACAAATATGAATATACATACAGTTGTAAGATAATATTTGAGATTAGAGTTGTAGTTAATCTTGGTATTGTATTTTATTCACAGAACCCAATGCCAGGACTGAAGGTACAGTTATGGCTAGTTAACCCCTTCTGTACCAATGACTTATCTCTAATTTTATTCTACCTATATTTAGACGATTTTGAGGAGCCTATGAAGGATCTGTGGTTGTAAAAATTGTTGAATGAGACAGTTCGAAGCCTGTTAGTTGCTTGAGGCCCTTAGACAGTTCGAAGCCTATTAGTTGCTGGAGGCCCTTTATAAACTGAATAATATCGTCCTATCGTAACCAGAATAAAGTTAAAGAGACGTCCCCGGTAGAGAAGGGGTCAAGGCGGTGTCACACTAGCGTGTTTTCGGCCAATTATTTATCGGCAATTGTGGTCTGTCAACATAAATTTGATATAAAGTTTCACCAGAATTCAGCCTCATAACCTAAGATATTTTCAGTCTAGTTTCCAATAGCAATGCAAAAGAACCTCAAAATGCTATCAGAAGAGCTATCAGAAGAGACTGGATGACTCCATTGTCGACGCCTGCCCGGGATGTAACACAGCACCCCATACCATTAAACACATCATAGAAGACTGCATTTCACACAACCACTTACGCCAACAACACAATCTACACTCAATGAGAGCTCTGTGGGAAAGCCCGATCGTGGCCATGGCCTTCCTCAGGGACTCGGGGCTGTTCGGCCAGGCAGCTTAGGGAACAACAACAACAACAACAACCTCAAAATGATGTGAGAAAACAGTTGATCATCAAAAATTAACAGAAAAAGGGCTCCTATGACATCTCCTTTATCCCTGTAAAGGCAGCATAAAGTCGGTGCCACACGAGCGAATTTTCCGGCAATTTTCGATGAGCACGTTTTTCCTCGTACTATTTTGAAGCTTTTTCGCATTAGAATCGGAAACTAGATCGAAGGTAGATTATGTTATGTAGTTTAATTTATTCCATACTTACATTTTTGAAGCTGCCAGACAAAAATTGACGGAAAAATCGCTCGTGTGACATCGCCTTAAAGCAACAGCATCACATCACCAGTTTTATCGGCGAATTGTATCTAGAGTCTGGATCCGCTCAAACTTTTCACAATTAAAATTATTTTCATAAATTATTCTTGTAGGCCTATTGGATTGTGTTCTTTTATTTCGAAATTTTATTTTATTAAGCGTTATTTCCACATAGCGATTTTGACGAGTTCCTTTGCTTTTATCTTGTATCGTCCCAGTTTTGGTTTGTTTATTTTGCAAGTTTTACATTATAATTATAGAGTCCTTTGCTAGATTATGCATTAAAAGATACAACATTAGTCATAGTAGAGGTAAAAATCATTAAATAAACTATATTTCCGTATAGTTTCACTCTGCTGCTGCGGATTTGATACGATCTGCCGATGAAATGCTTGTTTGATGCCAGCTTAACAGAATTTTCCTAGGGCATGTTTACTAGCCACTAACAATTTTTTATTTACTATGCTCTGTTCAGTTTTGGCCTTTTTATAATTTCAATAGATGTACTGCGAATTGTGAAGTTCCATAGTCTTAACTTTGTGTATTACTGTAGCTCTTGCAATTAATTGGAAAGAAAGTTATTTTACTCTCCTGTAACAAACATAGTCAAGCCTTGGTTTATTTAATCACATGACTAATGCAAATACCAGTACTGTACAGTACACACAATGGGTTTATAATTTTCATCAATTATACCGGTCCGGGGAGCCAGTATATATGAAGGGTCATGCCCGGATGTGAGATTGGCGGGCATTGTGGTGTGCTCCGCTGCGTATCTGCCTGCTGAAACCGGAACCTCTCTGGGAGGTCTGAGGCCGGGGAAATGCTGGAGGCCCCTAGTGATCCTTAGTCTCAGGGTCTCCTGGGCTAACTAGATGTGTGTGAATTTATATTTTGTATTTTGACATAACAAAGAAACTTATCACCACAGTATACAAACAACGTTCAGTGATGGAATATGCTAGCCCTGCTTAGGGCTCTAACCTCTTGTGAAACACATCACAACACCCTACAGACCGTACAGAACAAAGCCATCAAAATAATCACAGGGTGCACAGCTACCATACCTACAGACCACCTACACCATGAAACCAAAGTCCTCAAAATTAAGGATCACCTTGATATGAGAGGTACACAATTTCTCGCCACAGCCTCCACAAACCAACACCACCCACTACACTACATGGCAGAAAAGTTCAAACCTGGACAAGCGAGATAGATTAAATTTAAGATATTCACTGAACACTTGCCAAACTCTAAAATGTGTGTGCCGTATTGATTATATTTGTGTGACTTATTAATTATTTTAAATGATGTAAGACCAAAGTGGATTTTTTCTTATTATTGGTTTTGGAATTTATGATACTCCTGTGTACTGTACTGAACAATGTTAATCAAGTTCTCACTGAATACCGGTACTTCATTAATTACAGCACTATAAATTATCCAAAATATTAACAGATAACTTCTAAACTAAGGTAAAATTGTAGCTATGTCTGTAAAACTTCTTAACCCTCTCACGTCCTTGACGCAATTTTTGAGCCTATTAGGGATACTTTAAAGCCTTTGTTACCATCAGGGGTATTTAGAAACCTTTAGTTTAGTTACTTCAACCTCTGCAGTTGTATTTGAGTTAGCTGTGGGCAGAAAACTAATTTTGGAGAGGTAATTATAAGAGTGAGAGAACTCTATTTATTATTGCTAATCTGGCAACCTCTGCGTCATATGGTAGTGAGAGGGTTAAGTTTAAGATGTGTATGATTTTTTTTTTTTTTTTGCATTTTTTTCCCCTATTCGGGCTCTGTCTCGAGTCGGCCACCCCCAGTAAAGGAATGAAAAAAGGGAAAAAAGGAAGGAAAAAAATATAAATAATGGGGATTGGGCCTGAGTAAATAGATAGATAAAATAGTATAATTGCTGACTGCTGTACAAATTAGCTTGCCTTTAGTTTTTTTTGTTTTTTGTTTTTAATTTTCTTCCAGATGGTGGTGGTGATTCTCCCCTACCTGACCTCTCTGTCTTAGATGAGATACCCAACGATGACTGGGAACAAATTATCAACAGTTCCAACACACCAGAGCAACAGGTTCGTTTGTTTTAGTTCTCTCTCTCGCTCTCTCGCTTCTCTCTTTCTCTCGCTTCTCTCTCACTCTCGATCATGAAAATATCAAATGTATTTTTGGCGTTATTCCATATCTCTTCTTATATTTGTTTATACAGTATATATATTTGATTGTTTATATTTTAGCGTTGCTTCCACATAGCGATTTTGATTAGTTCTTTTGCTTTTATATTGTCTCGTCCTTGTTTTGGTTTGTTTAAACAAATCTTACAAGTTTTACATTAATATTTGTGGTTCATATATGACCCTCTGGCATTTATTTGTGGTTCATATATGACCCTCTGGCATTTATTCGTCTTACTGAAATAATTGAAGGCTCCAGTTGACCTTATGTAACCTTTGACCGTCAGGAGTCTCAGGACCTGGAGAGTGACTCGGAACGAGATGACCTGGGGCAGAGCGACCCGTCTGTCATGGATGAGTGTCTGAGGATATTCGACGAGTTCCAGCCGGAGCCAGAGACTCCAGAACCGCATGTCTCCGCCAGAAAGGTAGGATCAGCAACCATATTCGCAGAGAGCTAGCTTATTTATAACTGTGTTGGTGGTAAAATAGTTTAGATGATTATGTTCTGGGTGTGGTGTCCTGAGTTCGAATCCCGGGAGGGCCATATGCTTTCATTAGTTTATTCAAGTACATTGGGGTTTGTAATTGATGATTAATGATAAGAATGGGGTGTTACTTATATGAATTTTCTTAGTAATTTTCGCTGGGCATAGTTGTTGTTGTTGTTGTTGTTGTTCCCTAAGCTGCCTGGCCGAACAGCCCCGAGTCCCTGAGAAAGGCCATGGCCACGATCGGGCTTTCCCACAGAGCTCTCATTGAGTGTAGATTGTGTTGTTGGCGTAAGTGGTTGTGTGAAATGCAGTCTTCTATGATGTGTTTAATGGTATGGGGTGCTGTGTTACATCCCGGGCAGGCGTCGACAACGGAGTCATCCAGTCTCTTCTGATAGCTCAGGAGAGCTGGATGGTGTCCGCATCTCAGCCTGGCCAGGTGGACTCTGTCCTCGCGAGGAAGGGAGGATTCGGAAGGATGGATTTCGGGAGGTCGTGCATGCAGCTGTGTGTTGTCTGTGAGTGAGTGGATGGATCGGTGAGAGATATGAGTATGGATGTGCTTCTGGAAGTTGGTTCGGGGTGGGCAGGGAGGGAGAGAGGACAATAATTGTGTGTGATACCGTGTGCTGGGTGTTGTTTTGATATTTCTTGGTGTCTGTGGGTGTGTTGCCATGTAGTTTAGTGGGTGGTCTTGGTTCGTGGAGGCTGCTGCCAGGAATTGAGTGCCTCTCATGTCCAGATGGTCTTTGACTTTGAGGACTTTGGTTTCTTAACTATGCTGGGCATAGTTATAATAGATTAGCCCATTATTGAATTACGAATCAAATTATGACTTTTTCAATCTTTGTTTATTTATTGTTGATATACAGTAACTTAAGCTTATTTGCTGTTTGTTGTAATTTTTGAATTATGAGAGGTTGAGGGGCAGGATTTCTAGACTTATGAATAAATTAGTGTTTTATTGAATGTTTATACTGTAGTTTGAACACTGTAACCGCTTTAACCCCTTCTGTACCGGTGACATCTTTTATAATTTATTTCAGCTACATTTAGACGATTTTATGAAGCGTAGGAAGAATAAATGGTAGCTAAAAGGATTAATTTAGATAGTCTGTAGCCTTTTAATGAGTAGACGTCATTCAAAAGCTGTACAAAATCGTCTAATAGTTGCCAGAATATATTGAAAAGTACATCACCGGTACAGAAGGTGTTAAAAATATGATGAGGTTGTATTGAATGGTTATAGTTTGGACACTGTAAAGCCAGTATCACACGAGAGATTTTTTAGTCAACATTCGATAATCAAAAATTTTATGGCAACATTTCTGGAATATTTTGCACTGGTATCGGAAACTAGACTGATGCTAGATGAATTAAGGTAACCGAAATACTGTACTTAAAATGCTGACCTTATAAGCTGCCAGACCAGTGTTGAGTATAAATGTTGAGGGGAAAAGTACTTGTGTGATACTGGCTTTACCTTTTTTACAATATGATAAGGTTGTTGTTGTTGTTGTTGTTGTTGTTGTTGTTGTTGTTGTTGTTGTTGTTCCCCAAGCTGCCTGGCCGAACAGCCCCAAGGCCCCGACCAAGGCCAAGGCCATAACCGAGCGCCCCCACAGAACCCTCCCTGCCGACCACTATAAAGCCTGGGTGACCGAAGCCACTCCATGGCGAGGAGCTGAGGAGGCCGCGGAAACGCCCGGGAAATCAAAGCCCCACCCAGGGCCCTGTGCCCCTCAGCAATTATGAAGAAAAAGTTGAGGGGCAAAGGAAAAATGTGTCGCTTTGGCTTCCAATCTTGGTAGATTGGGAGGTCAATCCACGGAAGAGACGCCGTCACTTGAGATCTAGAAAATATATAAGTACAGGTAAAAGGAACAGTCAGAGTAAGCTATGGGTATGGCAGAGATCGCTCAGTTTGTATTCTGTATCTAATGTTTATTGTTTACAGTCGAGAACCGATGCGCATAAGTCGGACAACAGTGAACATGTGTCGAGTCGTCAGCGTGTGGCTCGCTCCTCTACAGGCAACCTCATACCCAAGAGACCCGGTCAAGCCAAACCCAAGATGACTCCCATTCAGGTAAAGGCACGGGTAGAACAATTGTTTATGTTTTATTTGGTCGACTCACTCAGTCCCTGGTGGCACATATATATATTTGAGTTGAACTCACAAATCATTAGTTATTTGAAGCCCAATCATTTTAACTTGTTATCTTATGTCGTCCCAGTTTTTGTGTGTTATTTTGCAAGTTTTACATTATATTTTGATACTCCAGTTAGTTGTTGTTGTTGTTCCCCAAGCTGCCTGGCCAAACAGCCCCGAGCAAGGCCAAGGCCATAACCGAGCGCTCCCATAGAACCCTCCCTGCCGACCACAATAAAGCCTGGGTGACCGAAGGCACTCCATGGCGGGGAGCTGAGGAGGGTGCGGAAACGCCCGGGAAACGAAAGACCCACCCAGGGCCCGGTGCCCCTCGGCAATTATGAAGAGAAAGTTGAGGAGCAAAGGAAAAATGTGACGCTTTGGCTTCCAATCTTGGTAGATTGGGAGGTCAATCCACGGAAGAGATGCCGTCACTTGAGATCTAGAAAATATATAAGTAAAAGGAACAGTCAGAGTAAGCTATGGGTATGGCAGAGATCGCTCAGTTCTCACTCTGATAGACCAGCCCATCACCAACTCCAGTTAGTTGAAGCCCATCAATTGAACCCCCAGCCAGTTGAATACCATTTGATCCCCCTGTCAGTTGAACCCACCAGTCAGTAGAACACCCAGTAAAATCTCAGTGCAACCTTCAGTTTGACCCCCAAGTCAGCTGAACACCCCAATCAGTTGAACACCCCAGTCAGTTGAACACCCGTCAGTTTAACCCACCAGTCAGTTGAACCCACCAGTCAGTTGACCCCACCAGTCAGTTGAACCCACCAGTTAGTTGAACCTACCAGCCAGTTGAACCCACCAGTTAGTTGAACCTACCAGCCAGTTGAACCCATCAGTCAGTTGACCCCACCAGTCAGTTGAATCCACTAGTCAGTTGAACCTACCAGCCAGTTGAACCCACCAGTTAGTTGAACCTACCAGCCAGTTGAACCCACCAGTTAGTTGAACCCACCAGTCAGTTGACCCCACCAGTCAGTTGAATCCACTAGTCAGTTGAACCTACCAGCCAGTTGAACCCACCAGTTAGTTGAACCTACCAGCCAGTTGAACCCACCAGTTAGTTGAACCCACCAGCCAGTTGAACCCACCAGCCAGTTGAACCCACCAGTCAGTTGACCCCACCAGTCAGTTGAATCCACTAGTCAGTTGAGCCCACCAGCCAGTTGAACCCACCAGTTAGTTGAACCCACCAGTTAGTTGAACCCACCAGTCAGTTGACCCCACCAGTCAGTTGAATCCACTAGTCAGTTGAACCTACCAGCCAGTTGAACCCACCAGTTAGTTGAACCCACCAGTTAGTTGAACCTACCAGCCAGTTGAACCCACCAGTTAGTTGAACCTACCAGCCAGTTGAACCCACCAGTCAGTTGAACCCAACAGTCCATTGAACCCACCAGTCAGTTGAACCCACCAGCCAGTTGAACCCACCAGTCAGTTGAACCCACCAGTTAGTTGAACCTACCAGCCAGTTGAACCCACCAGTCAGTTGAACCCACCAGCCAGTTCAACCCACCAGTTAGTTGAACCCACCAGTCAGTTGAACCCACCAGTCAGTTGAACCTACCAGTCAGTTGAACCTACCAGTCAGTTGAACCCACCAGTTAGTTGAATCCACCAGCCAGTTGAACCCACCAGTTAGTTGAACCCACCAGTCAGTTGAACCCACCAGTCAGTTGAACCCACCAGTCAGTTGAACCCACCAGCCAGTTGAACCCACCAGTCAGTTGAACCCACCAGTCAGTTGAACCTACCAGCCAGTTGAACCCACCAGTCAGTTGAACCCACCAGTCAGTTGAACCCACCAGCCAGTTGAACCCACCAGTCAGTTGAACCTACCAGCCAGCTGAACCCACCAGTCAGTTGAACCCACCAGTCAGTTGAACCCACCAGTTAGTTGAACCTACCAGTCAGTTGAACCCACCAACCAAACTGATAACCTTATCATCCTTAACGACATCCATCAACATACCCATATTCCTCACCAAGCCCTCTATAACCCATCATCTCCAGACATCACCTTTTGCTCCCCAGAACTCGCCCCCACAACATCCTGGAGGGTGGTCAGAACCTTAGGCTCTGACCACCTCCCGATCATTATCCCCACCAAAACCAGACTCACCCCAGCTAGCCACAAACACACACACACCAATTATAAAAGAGCTAACTGGGAAGCATTCACAAATGAGACAGAACAACACTTCACAACTCTAAACAGTACACCCATCACTAACATCAACAATGCTGTACACATACTCAATAAAACTATCCAAAACGCTGACAAGAAACACATTCCAAGAGGTAACAGAAAAAGACACAACCCCAACTTCACACCAGAAATTCAAAACCTCATCAGACAACGCGACATACTGAAACACTTCCCAGCACCCCACACACAAGACATCACACAACAAATTCAAGCACTCAACACCCAAACTAACAACAAAATACAAGAACAACAAAAACTAAATTGGAATAACTTCCTACAAACACTTGATCACAAAACAAACCCCCAAAAAATCTACAAAACACTAAACAGCATCACACTTTCCAACAGCAACACAACACAATCACATGCTGCAATCACAACAACAGACTCTACTCTTTCATGTAAACAACAAGCAAACACTCTCATCAATCACTTCTCACATGTCAGCCACCTAAAACCTCACAAAGACGACCGACGTGTCATCCGACGTAAGAGACAATTCCCCACAGACCCTGACTATACACCCTTCACCAATCACCAGACAAAACATATCATCAACAATCTCAAGCACTCACCCGCCTGTGGCCTAGACAACATAAGCAACATACACCTCAGACACCTGGGACCACAAGGCATACAAGCACTCACTAACATATCAAACTACAGCTATTCACACAACACAATACCAGACATTTGGAAGCATGGTATCATCATCACATTCCCCAAACCCAACAAAGACCCCACGCTACCCTCCTCGCACCGCCCCATCACACTCCTTTGCTCCCGCTCCAAAGTCATGGAACGCCTAGTATTACAACTAATTACACCCGACCTACCCCTAGCTCCAACACAACATGGCTTTAGGCCACTGCACTCCACAAACACTCTTCTCACAGACCTTACACAAAGAGCTTTTGACAGCATCAACTCAGCTAGACCACCACACAGATCACTATTAGCCACACTCGCCTTCGATGCCATCCCCCGCCACAACCTAACAAACAAAATCTACAACACAAACATGCACAACAACACAAAGAGGTGGCTGGCCAACTTCCTAGCAGGCAGATGTGCACACGTATCTTTTGCCGGTCAGTCATCTAAAATCAGAAACTTTCCAAACGGAGTCCCACAAGGATCCGTCCTATCGCCCGCACTCTTCAATCTGTACATGCACGATAAAACTACACCCAATACGCCCCAAATAAACTTAGCCTCCTATGCAGATGACATAACACTCACATGCCCCCGGGCGTTTCCGCACCCTTCTCAGCTCCCCGCCATGGTGTGGCTTCGGTCACCCAGGCTTTATTGTGGTAGGCAGGGAGGGTTCTGTGGGGGCGCTCGGTTATGGCCTTGCTCGGGGTCTTGGGGCTGTTCGGCCAGGCAGTCTGGGGAACAACATCAACAACAACAATCACATGCACACACCATGACCCAAAAAGAGCAACAGATCTCCTTCAACCCTATCTCAACACACTACATGGCTGGTGCACTACAAACAGACTTAATCTAGCCCCAGCCAAATCCACCGCAACCCTGCTCACAAGCTGGACAGGAGAACACGAATACATCCCTCAACTCACCATAAACAACACACCCCTAACACATACACACACACCCAAAATCCTAGGAGTAACATATGATACTCATATGACATTCAAACAGCACACCACAAACATTAAAAAGAAACTGACACCCAAGACTTAACACCCTCAGGTCACTTGCTCACACAAAATTTGGACACAACAAAGAAACTACCACCACAGTATATAAACATTACATAAGATCAGTGATGGAATACGCAAGCCCAGCCTGGGCTTCTAACCTAGCTGAAACACATCATAAGACCTTACAGACTATTAAAAACAAAGCCCTGAAGATCATTACAGGCTGCACAGCTACTGCACCCACAGATCACCTACATCAAGAAACCAAAATCCTCAAAGTCAAAGACCATCTGGACATGAGAGGCACTCAATTCCTGGCAGCAGCCTCCACGAACCAAGACCACCCACTAAACTACATGGCAACACACCCACAGACACCAAGAAATATCAAAACAACACCCAGCACACGGTATCACACACAATTATTGTCCTCTCTCCCTCTCTGCCCACCCCGAACCAACTTCCAGAAGCACATCCATACTCATATCTCTCGCCGATCCATCCACTCACTCACAGACAACACGCAGCTGCATGCACGACCTCCCGAAATCCATCCTTCCTCGCGAGGACAGAGTCCACCTGGCCAGGCTGAGATGCGGACACCATCCAGCTCTCCTGAGCTATCAGAAGAGACTGGATGACTCCATTGTCGACGCCTGCCCGGGATGTAACACAGCACCCCATACCATTAAACACATCATAGAAGACTGCATTTCACACAACCACTTACTCCAACAACACAATCTACACTCAATGAGAGCTCTGTGGGAAAGCCCGATCATGGCCATGGCCTTCCTCAGGGACTCAGGGCTGTTCGGCCAGGCAGCTTAGGGAACAACAACAACAACAACAACAACCCACCAGTCAGTTGAACCCACCAGTTAGTTGAGCCTACCAGCCAGTTGAACCCACCAGTCAGTAGAACATCCCAGTCAGATGAACTGACCAGATAGTTGAACCCCCAAGTATTTGAACCACCAACCAGTTCAATCTCCAGTCAGTGGAACCTTCAGTTTGACCCCCAAGTCAGCTAAACACCCCAAGCAGTTGAACCCACCAGTCAGTTTAACCCCTAGGCAGTTAAACCCCTAGTCAGTTTAACCCTAGTCAGTTACATCCCCCAGTCAGTTGAACCCCACCAGTTAGTTGAACCTATTAGTCAGTTGAATCCCCATTTAGTTGACCCCAGCTAGTTGAACCTACAAGTCTATTTAACCTGCCAGTTAGCTGAACCCCCTAATCAATAGAACACCAGTCAATTAAACCCCTAGTTGCTTACACCCCAGCATTTGATTCCCCAGTTATTTGAAGATCAGTTGAACCCCAATCAATTGAACACTAGTTGAACCCCCAGTTAGTTAAATCTCCCAGCCAGTTGAACCCCATGTGATGCCCCAGTCAGTTGAACCTCCCAGCCAGATTGATCTCAGTCAGTTGAACCCCCAGCCAATTGAACCTATTAGTCAGTTGAGCTCACCTGTCAGTTGAACTCACAAGTCAATTGAACACACTAATTAGTTGAAACATATCAGTTGAACCCATCCTTTAAACCCCAGTCAATTGAACCTGTCAGTTGAATCCATCAGTCAAACCCCCAAGTGACCCCTCCCCTCCACCAGTTGAAACCCATCAGTTGAACCCACCAATTAGTTGAACTTCTTGTCAATTGAACCTCCCAGCCAGTTGAGCCTACCAGTCAGATGAGCTCTCCAGTCAGTTGAACCCACCAGATAGTTGAACCCTCAAGTAATTGAACCACTAGCCAGTTCAATCTCCAGTTAGTGGAACCCTTAGTTCAACCCCCAAGTCAGTTGTATCCCCCAATCAATTTAGCCCATCAGTTGAACCCCTAGGTAGTTAAGCCTCCCAGCCAGTTGAACCTCACAATTTGATTCCCCAGTCAATTGAACCCACCAGTTAGTTGAACCCCCAGCCAGTTGAACCCACAAGTCAATTGAACCTGCCAGTTTGTTGAACCCCCAATAATTTAAAGTCTGACATTTGTTTCCCCAGTGAGTTGAACCCACTAGTTATTTGAAGCCTATCAGTTGAACCCCAATCAACTGAACACTAGTCAGTTGAACCCCTCAGCCAGTTGAAAGCCAGCATGTGATTCTCCAGTCAATTGAACTTCCCAACCAGTTGAACCCCAGCCAGTTGAACCTGTTAGTCAATTGAGCTCACCAGTCAGTTGATCTAAAGTCAATTGAACCCACTAGTTAGTTGAATCCCCAGTCCTTTAAACTGTAATTTGATTCCCCAGTCAATTGAACCCCCCCAGCTAGTTGAACCCCATCATTTGAACCTCATCAGTTGAACCCCCACAAAGAAGAAATATAATAATCAAATACTAAATTCAGGTAAATAATCTGGTTGGAAATTGTCACCATGGAAACAGGTACCATTATAAACTTACAGTACAGTCTACAGGTGACAGGTCTAATACAGGTAGCCTTGTTGCTGGTCCCTCTTGCATTGCACCATTGTTGTGTCAGTTATGTCACATTATTGGTGGTACTGTTACATATTTACATTCATATTGATTTCCTGTATCTCATTAGCTTTGTTTGTTCCAGTTTATTGTGTATACTTCAGGTTTAATACGCGTTTGCTCGTTGGTCCAAGACTACTCCCACTCCCAGACTCCCAGACCCAGTTGTATTGCATCATTGTTGCAGTTGGTGCAAGACTACTCCCACTCCCAGACTCTCAGTTGTATTGCATCATTGTTGTAGTTGGTCCAAGACTACTCCCACTCCCAGTTGTATTGCATCATTGTTGTAGTTGGTCCAAGACTATTCCCACTCCCAGACTCCCAGTTGTATTGCATGATTGTTTTAGTGTGGTCAGACACTGGTAATTGTGTCAGAGAAGTCACATTATTGGTGTTATTGTTACATATTAACATTCATATTGATTTCCTGTATCTCATTAGCTATGTTTATTCCAAATGTGTACACTTCAGGTTTAAAATTATGAGTAGTTGCTGAACTTGTAGGCATCATATAAGGAACACTACTGGTGTTTGCTGCTGATGTTATGCAAGTTCTCAACCACAGGTCCTGGAATCATCGGGACAAAAATTCACGGTGTGCGGGTTTGTTAGTTTTCAGGTATAATATCGCCCAAAATCCTATTGTTAACTTAGATAATAGTGCCAGTACAGGTTACAATGCAACCTTGAAAGGTAAGCAGATGAGCTTGTACTTATTGATCGATGAAGAAATAGATACAAAGAATTTGTGCACTCAAGTTACGATATTTCATTTTGTATTTTTTTTTCTCCACTGCATCAGAGTAAATAACTGATTTCAGTCATTTATATTTGTATTTATGTAGGCCTATATACTCAGACACATACCCGATAGCTGGGGTAGCCTACTCTAGACACATACTGTATATGGACATTGGCAAATAAAATATTTACATTTATACCATCTAATTAGTACTTACTTTCAACGAGTGGGAGGCAATTTATTACAATACTTGCAAAATATGATTGAAACCAGTACTGTACTGGTAACTGAAAATATTGACAGCTTATTGATTTTTTCGCTTCAATTGTGAAAAGTGTATTGGGTCAGTTGACCAGTCAAGCGTTCCAACATCACGTCTTCAAGGTAAATGACCTATAGCCTGGGGTGACAGTAAGAACACTTGCCCCTTTTCCGAAGCTTCTTGTTAGGAACTGTGCATCTTAGGTATGGAGCACTGTCTTTTTAAGTACTGTATGTGTATATGAGGTTGATCACTAATACTGTATCCGGCTGGCTGGAAACTGAGTAATTGCTAGTATCTGGCTAATACCTGTCTTGATAGCGTAATGAATAAATGCGCGGAATTCCGGTGTGAGTATCCTAGGTTTGAGTCCTTGGAGTGCCACATGTATTTGTTGATTTCATTAATTGAGTTTAGAAGTAAAGTTGGTTAGTGAAAAAATATGAATAGAGAGACTGATTGAGACTTCACCCAACTAAATGCAAGTTATCCAAAATCCAAACCTGTTCATGAGAGACTAAAATTATTACAGTGACTACATTTTTTCCTCAGATAATGATGGAGAGATTAAACGAGATGAAGGAGAAGAACGCCAAGTTGATGAAGAAGCTGCATGAGCCCAAGGACGCCAGCAGCAGTACCAGTAGCAGCTTTAGCGGGAGGTCATCATCAGGGGCGGGAGGGGGAGGAGGAGGAGGAGGAGGAGGAGGAGGAGCAGCGGGAGGAGGAGGAGGAGCAGGAGGAGGAGGAGCGGGAGGAGGAGGAGGAGGAGGAGGAGGGAGATCGACCAGTTTTAGCAACACCTCCTCCGCCTCGCCCAATAAATCTGATCCCTACCTCACCATGTCCGAATATCAAGGTAGGTCAAGCTTTTTGTTAGTGTAAATATTACCAGTATTATCTAACCAAAAAAACAACAACAACTAGTGGGTTATTGACCAGCGTTGGTGTTCTGACAAATTTCAAGTACACATGCAAGGTTCTGCTGCACCTGTGACCATCAGGCTCTATTCACACAATATTTAATTACCTTTATCAAAGTATTGTGTACCTGTTTTGTTTCTTTCTGGTATTTTGTTTATTGATTTGTTAAGTTTGATATTTTACCCTAATATGTAGGCCTACATCTAACATTTACCATAGGCTACTGTTCAACAAAAGATATAAATATTAAAACATTAAAACATTTGGTCCTGTATCAGTATTGGTTTGCTGTGTTGATGGTGTAATGGTTAGTGTGTTTAAAAATCTGCGTGCGGTAACCCAGGTTCGAATCACGGCGGATCACGTTTTCATTAATTTTATTGGGAGTGTTTGGTGTAGGAGTTAAATAAATATAAATAAATATATTTTTTTCAACAAGCAAAAAATTCTTATTTGTGTAAAATGGTGGGCAGGCTTGTGGCATCGGCTCCGCTGCATGTCTGCCTGCCGAGATCGGAACCTCTCCGCGTGGTCGGGGGCCAGGGGAATGCTGAAGGGACCTTGGTGACCCTGGCCTCTGGATCTTTTTCTGGATGACCTAGATGTGTGTGAATTTGTATTTTGTTTTTCCGTGTTCATTGTTTTCTGTTCTGTTTTGTGTTGTCCCTATTCTGGCTCTGTCTTGAGTCCCTCCCCACCCCCACCAAAAAAAAAAAGAAGGGAAAAGTGGGGATTGGGCCTGAGTATATAGATAGATAGATATACTGTAGATAGTAAAATCGCATTAATAAAAAATTTCAAACATCTCATCATATGACTTAACCCGCTGAGTACCAGCTAAATATTTATAAATGTACCACCCAGGACCGGCTGATTCTGAAATTTTGTTTTATTCCAGAAACAATAGCGAATGGGTTAGGAATGAAGGAAAAACCACGAAAAACCGATCAAAAAGCTCAAAAAATGGTCCTACAGAGCCCCCGAAAACGGATTTTACAAGAGTAAAAAATTGAAGGCAATTTCTCAAAAAAAACATGTTTTTGCGCGCTCACGTGCACGCGGTTAGACTTTGAGAGTTTTCAACCATCGGCATGGGTGCGTGGGATACTTACACAGTTCCCATACAAATCTGAGCCCTCTAGGTGCCATAGGACCGGAGTAATTGGGACTGGACCGGCCAGGACGCAAACCATGCGTCGCTGGGGTTTAGCGTTACATACATTGTGGACGCAAACCATGCGTCGCTGGGGCTCAGTGGGTTAAATTGCTTCAAACTCCGTGTGTCCAGGCAATTTGGTTCGAACATTCCTTGATTTTGGTCCTGTCAATCTTTCAACTCTGGGAAGGCACTCATCACAGGCAGTTCTGCCTTTTGTCTCCCTCATCCACATAATCCACATAGAAAACAAAATCTGTACACTGAAGAACAAATCTGTACACTGAAGAACAAATCTGTACACTGAAGAACAAAGTCCTTGTCATATACTGTATATACCGGTACCTGTTTATTCCTCTTTTTATTACACTAGGTGTAAGGTTTATCATCCCATTCAGAGCCACTTCCTCATTTTATTTGTTTTCCTTGCTGTTTGTTTGGTAGGTACAGTAGTTACTATCGCTGCTCAATTTGCATATGATTTTACGTCCTTGGACTCCTTCCAAAGAGAGGACTGTATTAATACTGTATATGTTTGTTTTTCATACTGTTTTACTGCTTTTTACTATTGTTCAATTTGTATATACTGTACTCGTTAGTTCTTCCCATTAAAAGGTTATTATACTTCCTGCATGTCATTAAAGATCTACATCTATGTTAGCATGACTCAGTCCGTGTGTCTATCTATCTATCTATATACTCAGGCCCAATCCCCACTTTTCCTGAGTATATAGATAGACTGAGTCATGCTAACATAGATGTAGATCTCTAATGACAGACCGGAACTATAATAACCCTTTAATAGGAAGAATTAACAAGTATATGCAAATTGAACTACTGTACAGTATAGTAAAAAGCAGTAAAACAGTATGAAAAAACAAACAAATACAGTACAGGTATTAATACAGTCCTCTCTTTGGAAGGAGTCCAAGGATGCAAAAGCATATGAAAATTGAGCAGTAATAGAAACTACTGTACCTACCAAACAAACACATTTAACAATATGAGTCAGTCTTTGTGTACTCATGACACCATAACTCAGCCTGTGTATACCTATAACAGTAGAATATGAATCAGCCTGTGTGTACATATCCTAATATTCTTGGGTGTTGAGTCACGATTCTGGCCATATGTAGGTGACACCGACAAAGGCAGTGCCCCCCGTTGTTGGTTTTGATTTGGAATAACAGACTGTTTGAGGGGGCAGTACATTCCCCGCAAAGAAAGGCTGATCTGGCACCTATTGAAGTTCAACAAGGTCCTCTACGTCATAACCATGCCTCTCACAATAAGGAAAAACCTTACATTGTGTTCTTTTATTTAAATATTTTATTTTGCTAAAGATTTATTTCCACAGAGCGATTTTGATTAGTTCTTTTGCCTTTATATTGTCTTTTCCTCATTTCGGTTTGTTTATTTTGCAAGTTTTACATTATTGTGTGTTCATTGTTTTCTGTTGTGTTGTCCCTATTCTGGCTCTGTTTTGAGTCGGGCCCCCCCCCCAAAAAAAAAAAAAAAAAAAAAAAAAAAAAGAAAAATGGGGATTGGGCCTGAGTATATAGAATATAATAGTACATTATAATTGTTAAAAGGGTTACTACAGATACTTGTCACATTCAGCTTCCCAAAACAGTGTGAGTCACAGGTTTTTTTCATATCCTGGAAGTGAGGTCCAGATGCATTTCCTGTTTTGTAGTTGTCGTGTGTGTGTGTGTGTGTGTGTGTGTGTGTGTGTGTGTGTGTGTGTGTGTGTGTGTGTGTGAGTGAGAGTGAGTGAGAGAGAAAGAAAACCGTCAGTCTCTCAAGGTTATTGATCCTTGGCTGTTGGTTTGAGTTTCCTTAGTGATTGAATTATAAATGAATTGATTTGATTTGTAAGTATGTGGGGGAATTACCTTACATAGTAAATACTGTAGGTTATTAATGTTTTTACCTTATTTTTTTATACTTTAACTTTACAATGATTAACCTATGGATAATTAATGTTTACTTTTTGTTTATTATTCATTAAATTTGATGGAAAAAACTATATAGTATTTAACCCAGTCATATGTTTCTCATATAGGAAAGTACAAATAGTTTATGAAGTGAATATAAATCTCTCTATCTACTGTATATATCTATATACTCAGGCTCAACCCCCACTTTTCCTTTTTTTTTTCGGTGGGAGGGGGACTCAAGACAGAGCCAGAATAGGGACAACACAACAGAAAACAATGGACACACAAACACAAAACACTAATTCACACAATATAAATAGTATCATAATGCAGTACTACAAGTGGTGGATTTGGGTGGTGCCTTAGTTGTGACACTTGTGGGTGCACATGTGTTCACTTGGTGTTTGGTGTGTGTATGTGTAGGTTACCACGGGGATAGAACACGTGCTTCACTGAGTGGGGAACAAGGAACACTCACTTTAGTGTTATTGTGTGTTGGCTTAGTTCATCATCATGGCGGCAGTGGCTTTGTTCCGCATTGAAGGTTTGTTAAATGCTTTTATAGTTTATTGATTGATTGATTGATTATGTGTATTGAAAGTGATGTTGCACTAAGTTGCAGAGTATCTGGTATTTATTTATATATTTATTTTGATTGATTGATTGATTATGTGTATTGAAAGTGATGATGCACTAATTGGCAGAGTCTATTTATCTATCTATCTATTGCCGGACGCCTTACTCCCCTTAACCCTTAATTAGCGGCGAGCAACATAAGTCGAGTTAAATAAAGCTGGACTATGTGGCGGTGCTCGACATATATCGTGTGGCAATTTCAGCACGTAATGTTGCTGAGAGAGAGAGACAAGTGGTGGCAGGAGAGTAGCGAGCGTATGACTGCTCCAGACCACCGCGGCGAACCTACTGACACGAATCCCACCTCCTCCCTCCCTCTCTCACTCGCTATATACGGAATTGTATGGGGAAAGTGCCTAATTACATGCTTTTTGCACTCGCGTTGCACGGTTATTGCAAGAAAACTAGCCATCATAAAAGGATCGTTATGGTGTCATTCAAAAGCTCTGTTTATGCCCTTTCAGGGATAGATACTTGTTTTACGTTCTGGGTCTTATTTAGGCATGAAAATGATCACGTATACAGCCCTATTTTGGCTAAAAACACCCCGCTGGGCGGTACATATAAATAAACCGCATAGGCCGCTCGTAAGGTGTTAATGAGGGTGGCCATACACAGAGTAACTGGTATTTATTTATTGATTTTAAAGAAAATTTGTATTTTCTTTTACTTTTTGAAAATGGTGACTTCTTTGGTGATCATGGGTGTTGTAGCTTTTTGTGGTGTAACTCATGGACTGCTAGAACGTAAAATATAAGGTCAAATCACCCTCACTGCGGTGAGAGTGAAAGGTGTACTGAGTGAGGAGTTCACAGTTTGTGTTGGAGTTCATCAGGGTTCAGTGTTGAGCCCCCACCTCTTTATTATGGTCCTGTAGGCACTCTCTAGAGATTTTAGTTCCGGATTCCCGTGGGAACTGTTTTATGCAGACGATTTAGTCCTAATAGCTGACAATGTGCAAGATGCTGAGGCCAAATTCAGAAGATGGAGAGAGGGCATGGCGAGCAAGGGTTTAACACTCCACGAGCGGCTAGGTCGGTAATTTCTACTACCTGCCAAGCGGGTGGTTTTACCCTAAACAAGCTTATTTCCGTGCTCTTTTTCATGCATAAACAAGAGCCAGAGCGTAATACAAGTATGTATCCGTGAAAGGGCGATAATTGAGCTTTCCAATGACACCAGAACCATCCTTCTACGATCACGGGTTGTCTTGCTACGATCGTGCAACACTAAGGAAAAATCCCTAAAATACGGTAATTTCCTGACATATTTCCCTGTCTAGGGAGGCAGTGAGTGTGGATGTGTGTGGAGGTGGGCCCAGTGCCGGCGCGGGAGCCGTGCCGAACGGTCAGAGTCAACCTACGCTCCTCCCACCGCTCAGACTCTCTCAGAGCCAATTATGTGCTCAAAATTGCTACCGACTTAAGGCGGTCCCCGCCACATTGTCCTTTATTCTCTAGACCGCCTTAAGTCGGGCCCCGCCAATAAGGGGTTAAGAGTCAATATTAACAAAACAAGGTTATGCATTGTAGATTGAGACGAGGCAATGTGGAATAGAGCGGTGCATACCCATGTGCAGTGGTGGAAAGGGTGTGGGCACTAACTCGATTCAGTGTAGCATCTGTCGATGTTGGGTGCACCATGGGAGTAAGCGCTGTAGTAGAATAAAAGGACCCCTGCCGAAGGATAAGTCAGAAATTGAGAAATTTGAGTGCGTACTGTGCAAAGGCGAGCTTGTGTTAGGTGATGATCCTGTGGCTGTGAATTTTGAAAATGAGTCATTGGAGCTGGTGGACAAGTTTTGCTACCTAGGAGATACCATCTCTGCCGGTGGTGAGGCGGAAGCTGCCACTGTCGCTAGAATTAGATGTGGCTGGGGGAAGTTCAGAGAACTGCTGCCAATTCTGACCATGAAAAGAATGCCTCTCGCTCTGTAGGGAAAGGTGTATGCCTCATGTGTTAGAAGTGCAATGACGTATGCCTCAGAAACATGGGCCGTTAAAGTAGAGGATGTGAACAGAATGGAATGTAATGAGATGAGAATGGTGAGATGGATGTGTGGGGCCAGGCTGCAGTATAGAATTACAATGTAAAACTTGCAAACAAAGCAAACTAAAACTGGGGCAAATACAATATAAAATCAAAACAACTTATCAAAGTCGCTACTGTATGTGGAAACAACGCTTAGTAAAATATAATTTATGAAATAAAAGAACATAATCCACCACATAGGGTGTACATTACTACATGAGCAAGTTAATCTTTTTCCCAAGCAAACTAATTGCACACATAACAACGCACTATCGTCACGTTCAAGGAATTAGTCAATTTGGGAAGTCCGGGATAAGCTGAGGAGACGTTTAGGTATAAAGAGTATTAACGAGGAGATGCTTAAAAGTAGACTGGGATGGTATGGGCATGTGGAGAGAATGGATGAACAAAATTGGGTGAAAAGATGCAGGTCTGTGATTGTGGAGGGAGCTGCATCAAGGGGTGGACCAAGGAAGACCTGGGATCGGACTATACGTGCCGATCTCAAATCCAAAAACTTGACAAGTGAAGCAAGCACTCAGAGGAGCATTCAATCTTAACATTTTATGTATGTATGTATGTATGTACTTCTACTTCTTGCATTTTTCTTGTAGACTTTTTTGTTACATTATTCTATCTGTTACATTATTAACAGATATTTTTCTTATATTTCAGCAGAAAAGAAACGTCGCATCTCTCACATGGGCAGCGTGCCTCTGCCAGCCAGTGGTCGGGTGAAGACCAGGAGTCGACCCCCCTCGGCTTCCATACCCCCATCATCACGAGCCAGACAGTCTACCTCCTCACAGCAGACCCTAGCACACACCATAGCCAAGGGAGGCAAGAGGGTCGCTCACACACCAAGCTCTGTTAGTATTTATCAACACAGTAGTAGGCTTTTAGATTAGGTCTTTTCTGTGTAGTTGTTGTTGTTCCCCAGGCTGTCTGGCCGAGCAGCCCCAAGGTCCCGAGCAAGGCCAAGGCCACAACCAAGCGCCTTTACAAAACCCTCTCTGCTTACCACTAACAAATCCTAGGTGACGAGCTGAGGAGGGCGCGTAAACGCCCGGGAAACCAAAGCCCCACCCACGGCCCTGTGCCCCTCAACAAAGAAGGGAAATTTGAGGGGCAAAGGAAAAATGTGATACTTTGGCTCCCAATCTGCCAACCTCTAGGTTGGCAGTAGGGAGGTCAATCCACGGAAAAGATGCCGCCACTTAAGATCTAGAAAATATATAAGTACTGTAAAAGGAACAGTCAGAGTAAGCTATGGGTATGGCAGAGAATGCTCAGCTCTCATTCTGATAGACCAGCCCATTGTAAAGTATTATTATAGTGTAGGTAACTATTCTAAGGTCAGATTCATAGTACTGTAATAAAGTTTCTATAATTTTATGTTTTTTATGTTGTATGGTCAAATTCATTAAGTGTTTTCCTTTTGATCCTTACCTTACAGGACGTGTTGACTCGACCAGTTATCCCAGCGGAATTTGGGAGCAAAGTTCCCCAGAATATCCGACAACGTTACCTCAACACTCTGATTGACGAGTGCCTCAAGTTTTGCTCCAATAAAGAGGCCTTCACCATAGTAAGTCACAGATATATTCACTATATTTATTTTTAGAAGTTACATCATAATTGCCAGCTTTCTTGTATCATGTTCTGGGTGTGGTGTCCCGAGTTCGAATCCCGGGAGGACTATATGCTTTCATTAGTTTATTCGAGTACATTGGGTTTTGTAATTGATGATTAATGTTAAGAACGGGGTGTTGCGTATTTGATGCAAGTAAATTGTTACATAAATTTACTCCTTTTAAGGTCAATTATTGTGACTATTCTCAAGTTTGATATCAATAATTATTTTAATCAAGCATTTTTAACTTGAAGTTTCTCATATAACCTCTGCTTCCTATTTGTCTTGTTGTTGTTCCCTAAGCTGTCTGGCCGAACAGCCCTAGTCTCTAAGGAAGGCCATGGCCACGATCGGGTTTTCCCACAGGGCTCTCAAGGAGTGTAGATTATGTTGTTGGCGTAAGTGATTGTGTAGAATGCAGGGCAAGAATGCTAAGTGCGGGCGTATCACCAGCCTTGTTTACACTACGCGTAGTGGTGTTGGACCTTTGCCATCATGTTTCCGTCTATTTTGACTGCCTTTGGATATAATAATATGTTGAGGGGGGGCTCACCCCCCCATGACATATTTTCATCATCATATACTGTATATTGCCAGCAGGGGGCAAATTACTGAAAAAAATCGCCGTCAAAATAGACGCGAACTTAACCACGGCGATCGACAAATGTAAACATGACGGCGGCGGTGGCGGGGGAGACGTTGGACCTTTGCAATCATGTTCCAGTCTATTTTGAATGCCATTGGATACAATAATATGTTAAGGATTGGGGGGGGGGGCTTGGCCCCCCCCCCCCCCCCCCATGACATATTGTCATCATCATATATATTGCCAGCAGGGGGCAAATAACCAAAAAAATCGCCGTCAAAATAGATGCGAAGTTAACCGCGGCGATCGCCCTATGTAAACATGACGACCATACGCCCGAACTCTACATCCATCCCGAATGCAGTCTTCTATGATGTGTTTAGCCCATCAGACCCGACTATGTATTCCATACTGAAACCCGGGGGTTTTGGCTGAAAAACATCTACGCCTAGGCTACCGTATCTTTGTTATTTTGACTGCTTCCGCATTCCTGCGCATCCCCAAGCGTAGATGTGTTTCGTACCTGTAGAACGGCGTTGAGTAGAGCTCTCTAAGTCAACTGGTTCAGTTGTGATGACGATAACTTTGTGGCGATATCAGCCACTTTACATTACTTTTCACTACTTAACAATAACATACAGGCACACACGAACAATGACGCCTCTCTTTCTTGTGGTCGGAGATGCGCGGCGTCGGTCTAACCGGCTGTTGTTTACATGCGTCGGACGGACGCCTCGCACACCAAGCTTACAGGCTTTCAAGCTGCCGGAGCCTCAGAGCCCTTCCGGGTTCCGTGGGAGTGTTTTTTATGGATGCCTCAGAGCCCAACCGGGTCTGAGGGGTTAAGGGGGGTCACCGGCTTTTTTTATCTTTCTCTTCTTTTCTCTCTTTCCCTGGCTGGTATCCATTCGGCCCCATTCAGCCAACTGTTTTAAGAAGTTTATCCCCATCCAGGTGTATCGCTCGCTAGCATTGTATGGAGAAATCCGGCTTCACTGGAGACATTTTTCTGTCGAAAAATGTACAAATTTAGCTTACTGTCAAAAACAAAAATATACTGTATATATCATCATCATCATCATCTCCGACGCCTTGCTTCCCCCTGGGAAACCCCCACTAGAGGATGGCCATGACAGAAACGTCTCCAAGCTACTTTGTCCTTTGCCCGTTCCACAATGCCCCTTCCACTACGTGGAAGTTTTTCTTCAATATATTTTTCCACTTTCTTTTCCCATACCATAGGTGGTCTTCCACTACTAGCGGTTCCACTCACCTGACTCCCATATATCTTTCTTGGCATTCTGTCTTCATCCATTCTCTGAACATGACCATACCACCTCAAAGTACTTCTCTTTATCCACTCAACCACACCACAATCAATGCCCAAAGCCTGCTCTTCCATTCCAAAGGACTCGTACACTTCCCTATTACTTGGCCCATCTAGCCTATTCATGCCAGCTGCCATTCTGAAAAAACTCATCTCCACAGCTCTTAGTTTGAAGAGGTCCTCGTCACTTGCCGTCCATGTCTCGCTTCCATACGAGAGTGTTGGGAGCAGCACACTGTTTCTCAGTGACTTTTTTACTTCCTGGCTAACCATTCTTCCTTTGAGAATACTATCAAGTTCTCCAATCACTTTTCTCCCTTGCATTTTTCTCTCTTTTATCTCACTCTCCATTTTACCATATTTGCATAGTACAGCTCCCAAATACTTGAAACTTTCAACCTCTTCTAGTACTTCATTTTTCAATTTTATTTTACAACTTTTCTTGTGTTCTTTCTTGATTCTATATTTTTCCATAAAATCTATAGTTTCATGCATTCTTCTCTCAAACACCATTACCTTACATTTCCCTACATTGACCTTTAACTTTCTCTTTTCACATACCCTGTCAAAGTCAGTGACCACTCTCTGAAGTTCTTCAGCATTTTCCGCCAACAGGACAGCATCGTCCGCATATAGGCATGTTAAAATCTTCCATGTTCTTCCCTCTGATTCCAGTCTAGCTCCCACACCCATTGATACAGCCCTACATTCCCTAATCACTCCATCCATGTATATATTGAACAACCAAGCTGACATGACACATCCCTGTCTTACACCTACATTGACCTCAAAACTTTCACTTAACTTATCCCCTACCTTCACATTTGCCATTGCATTCCTATAAAAAGATTTTACTGCCATTAGCAACTTTCCTCCCACACCATATACTGTTAACACATCCCACAGGCCCTCCCAGTCTACTTTGTCGTAGGTTTTTTCCAAATCCATGAATGCTGCATAGAGTTTTCTGTTTTTGGCCAGATACTTCTCTACCAACAATCGCATTGAGGCTATCTGGTCAACGCAGCCCCTGCCCTTTCTGAAACCTCCCTGTTCCTCGCCTATTTTGTCATCCGTTATCTTCTGTAGCCTCTGTGTTACTACTCTTGCGTGTACCTTTCCAGGTATGCTAAGCAAGCTAATTCCCCTATAATTCTTACACTCTTCTTTACTACCCTTCCCCTTGTACAAGGGTACTATCACTGCTTTCCTCCAGTCCTCTGGTACACTTTCCTTTTCCCATGCTAATTTACATAACCTATGCATTATGTCAACAGCTTCTTCTCCTCCATATCTCAGCATTTCACCTGGGATGTTATCTACTCCAGCAGCTTTGCCCATTTTAAGTCTATTGATTGCTTCTTTTACTTCTTCTCTGCTTATCTGGCTTTCAACTACCCTGTTTATTCTACCTCTCTCCATTCCTATGGATGAGATCTTTGCCTTCCCCCTACTCTTTACAGCTAAGCTACTAAAATGATCTTTCCATACTTTCACCACACCATCACCCTCTACCACTTCCCCATTCATGTCCCTCATCCTACCACCTGAGACACTCTCAGTCTTCTTCCCTCTGGCTTCTTTCACAGCTCTGTAGTATGCTTTCCTGTCATTCAGAAACTGTTCACTAATCTTTCTCCCATATGCCTCATCTGTCTTCCTTTTAGCGTCTTGTATCGCCCTCTTCACTCTTTGTTTCAAAGAGTGCTGGCTCGCTACCGCTCACCAGGAAAATATTGACCCCTGGTTGTGGGTAAGCATCTTAAAACAGTAGGCTGAATGGGGCCGAATGGATACAAGCCAAAGAGAGAGGGAGAGAAAGATACAAAAAGCGAGGTGGGCCCCCTTAATAATATGGATTGCCGTGTTCTGTACAGGGAGTGGCAGAGGAGCGAGTGTGTTACCAGCGAGCGTCCTCCCGCATGGTCTACCTCAGCTTGGCCGTCAATGCAGTCAAGCGGCTTCGAACCCAGCAGTGTATAGGAGAGGCAGCACAGGAGCTCATTGATACAGATCCTTCATGTAAGAACTTTTTAAATTTTTGTATTTGAAGTCTGTCCTTAGAGATCTGTGCCCCATAAATTGTTTTTTTCCTTTCACTTAAACATTACGCTATTCAGTGTGCAGTTGAGTCTGAGTGCATGATTACATTGATATCAAGTACAATCGACCCTCGATTTAACGGACTAATAGGGGGGAGACGGTGTCCGTAGCTGGAAAAAGTCCGTAGCTGAAAATTGCCTTCGGACTGCGCCGATTTAGCCCTAATATGCCTCGAAAATGAAGATTTTTAACTTTCCGGGTGTTTTTATGTCTTTCCTTACATATTGCACATAAAAATAAAGGTTTTCTAATAAAAAATTTCTTTCATTACCGAGATAAACAAATAAAAACCATAGAAATACAGGGGTTTGCCGGGAAACTGGTGCGCCGCGCCAGCCAATTACCGGACTTTTTTTTCGAGCAACAGACTTTGTCTGTTGCTGGGTCCATTGTCCGGCTACGGATAGAGTCCGTTAAATCCGAAATCCGTTGTATCGGGGTCCGTTAAATCGAGGGTCGACTGTATTCGATAAATGGATATAAAATCGTGGTCATGTACTTAACCTTTAACTGTCTTCATGGTGTGGTGGGTAGAGTGTTTGAGATCTGTATGTGGTGACCCAGTTCGAATCCCGGGAGGATCGCATGCTTTCATTGATTTCGTTGGGAGGTGTTTGGTGTTGGGAGTGAAATTTATTAATTACCGTAGATTCTATAAGATGCTACACTCTAAATTCAATTACAGGTATACATTTTTACTTCCATAAACAAAATCTCATGGAACTGTAAATGATGATTAGATAAACGCATAAAGTAGGCTTGCCTTTAGCATGTTTGGTTGTGAACCATTTATACTTGTACACTTTACTTTTTAATATTATTCTAGCTATATTTAGATGACTTTGTGCAGCTTAAGAAGAATCTGTGGTAGTAAAAAGGGTTAAGAGAGATAGTTCGTAGCCTGTTAGTTGCTGGAGACCCTTTTGAAACTAAATAAAATCGTATAATAGCAGCCAGAATAAAGCTAAAAGAGCGTCGCCGGTACGGAAGGGGTTAGTTGGGGTGGATTATATAACTTCTTATTTACTTTTGCAGTGAACGAAAGCCAATCAAGGGAGGACCGATCACCCTCACCCCAACCATCAACTTCCAGCGGCTCCTCATCCCACAAGACCCCACACTCCTCCTCCAGCAAGTCCAACCACCCCGTCAACCCCAATCACGTTAAACTCTCCCACTTCGCCGTGTTGGCGGGCGGTGGTCAGAAGGGATCCTGGAGTATTGAGAAAACTAAGAAAAATACTGGTGTAAAATTGAAAGGCAAGTTGCTGAAGTTAGATACATTATTTCTTTTTTATATAGACAAAAACTTACTCATCAACAATTGCCGGAAAAAGTGCTCGTGTGTCACAGTGGCTTTACTTATACAGTCTTACATAATGTCCCAATTTGACACCCTACTGTACAAGGAAAGAAACATGAAAAAATATATGATTTGTTTGTATTTAAAATATAAAACTTGCAAACTAAACAAACCAAAACTGGGACGATACAAGATAAAGGTAAAATAACTTATCAAAATTGCTATGTGGAAATAACGCTTACTATTTTTACTATTTAAAAAAAAAAATAATATATTTTCATTTTTCCAGATGAGAGCCTATACAAGCACCTCAAGCAATACATACTAACGGAAGAGCTGCTGGGAGAGAACGGCTACCCATTTCCTGATCCCAATGAGAAAGGAAAAGCAATCGTGAAAGCGGTAGGGAGTGTTTGCTTGTTAACAACTTCAATTAGATGATGTTATTATACGTTTATTCTAGCTACCACCAAATGTTTTTATTTAGCTTTTCTAGGTCCAATCATAATCAAATTTGTTCAAAGAAACTGTCTTTATTAACCTCCACCTACAGAGTGTAATGCCAGCAGTTGTGGCAAGTGCTTAAACAGAACTGGATGTAGAAAATCGCTTGAGCTATCAGCCCAAGGGGAGTACTTCTCTTGGTCTAGTGGCGAGAGTGTTCACCTCGTAAGCATGGGGACCCAGGTTCGAGTCCTGGTCTGGCCTGGTGGTAGCCTCAAAAACATTTCGGGGGGCGATTTCTGCATGTAACGAAGTTTAGGTGTGTTGGTTAAATTGTATATAGTTAAGTAAAGTAATTGTACAGACGGCAAAAATAGTATGGTGCCGTTTCGAGGTTACTTCAAGATAATCCAAGAGTGAGTGAATATTTAGTGCATGAGTCAGTTATAGTGTGGTGAGGTCTTAAGTTTCAACTGGGTTCATAATGCACAAGTTATCTTCTATAGGTGCTAGTTGAAGGCCAATAGTAAGGCAACAACTGTGTGCACGATTCCTCATTTTCCTCGGTTATACATTTCCGACATGACGTATGTAATGTGACATGACACGTGTGTGCATCGCTTACCTCCCATCTATCCTGAACCCCTTAAGGCCGGTTGACGTAATGCATAAATGCGCAGAATTTCGGTGTAAGTATCCTAGGTTCGAGTCCTTGGAGTGCTACATGTATTTGTTGATTTCATTAATTAAGTTTAGAAGTAAAGTTGGTTGGTGAAAAAATATGAATCAATAGGGTTAATGGGTGTCGCCATATGGCATGTTTCACGCCAAGCAATAAATTTTTCCGTGGTGCAATCTCAGCCCTTTTGTCCTTGTGATTAACTAAGCTCCATCCCCAGCCCTTCATTCACTCTCCCAATCCTCTCCCTACTCCCCTTCACTATCTTCCTCAACCATAAACACCCCCAACCATCTTCCCTTCCTCCCCTACCTCAGATGAGGCTGGGGGAAGTTTAGAGAACTCTTGCCACTCCTGACCATGAGAGGACTCCCACTTCATCTTAAAGGGAAGGTGTACCTGTATACCTCGTGTGTTAGGAGGTGCGATGACCTTTGCCTCGGAGACATGGCCAGTTAAAGCGGAGGATATCATTAGAATGGAACGGAATGAGAAGAGAATGGTGAGATGAATATGTGGGGTTAACCTCAGGAACAGTGTATTGAGTGATAAATTAAAAGGCGTCTAGGCATCAGGAGTATCAGTGAACTGATGCGCACAAGTTGGCTTTGTTGGTTGGGACACATGGAGAGAATGGATGATCAGAATTGGGAACGTGGGATATTTGAAGAACCATGTTATAACCTGGTTCTTCAAATAAGAACTATGGTTGCTTCCCTTATATCTGCTCATGGTTGAATAGATACTGTGCCCAACTCTAAGAATGAGAGCTGGAGTGAGTGGGTTTGAATCCTGGTCAGGATATCTCTCTCCCAACCTGTCCAACATTATCACTAGATATGTATGTGTGTTTTAAGTTTTCTCTGTGTATCTTTGTGTTTGGGGTTTAAGTTTCCTCAATTTATAGCGTATGTATCTTTCAATTTTCCTTAGTACTGTCTATCTATATATCTATATACTCTGGCCCAATCCCCACTTTTCCTTTTTTATTATTTTTTTCTCCGCAGTCCTGTACTATAGTAATTTATTTGCTACCCGCAGGTGGACAAACGCAAGAAGATCAGCCCCAGTTCCACTGAGCGTCACTGTGATCGCTGTTCCCTTCTGTACCACGTGGACAAGTGGGGCTTCCCGGTCACCACCACCTCTTGTTGTTACCACTGGGGTCGTGCTTACAAGCGACGCACCTACCAGGGCTTCGAGAGTCGCTATTCCTGCTGTGATGGGGACTTGGAGACGGGCGGCTGCTGTTTGGCCACCACACACGTCTCCCAGAATTACAACCCCAAAAAACTGCGCGGATATGTCAGAACGATGCCTAAGGATGTGCCAAGCTCCAATCCTGGGGTATATGCTTTAGGTAAATAAAGGAAAGAGAAAGAGAGAGAGAGAGAGAGAGAGAGAGAGAGAGAGAGAGAGAGAGAGAGAGAGAGAGAGAGTGAGAGAGATAGAGAGAGAGAGAGAGAGAGAGAGAGAGAGAGAGAGAGAGAGAGAGAGAGAGAGAGAGAGAGAGAGAGAGAGAGAGAGAGAGAGAGAGAGAGAGAGAGAGAGAGAGAGAGAGAGAGAGAGAGAGAGAGAGAGAGAGAGAGAGAGAGAGAGAGAGAGAGAGAGAGAGAGAGAATAAATTGATAAAGTAATAAAAATGTTAATATTCCATATGTGGCAGTTTTTATGTAGCAAAAACCACTGTTCATGGAAAAATTACCCCGACTTGCCCCACATATTTTTATTTTATAACATATTCTCTCCTGATAACAGATTAACTTGCTCATGTAGTAATGTACACCCTATGTGGTCCATTGTGTTCTTTATTTCATAAATTTGATTTTACTTAAGCGTTGTTTCCACATAGTGGTTTTGATGAGTTGTTTTGTCTTTTTACTGTGTTCGTCTAAGTTTTGGTTTGTTTATTTTGCAAGTTTTACAATATAATATTCTCTCCCGATCAGATTGTGAGATGAGTTACACGACGGGCGGTATCGAGTTGACGAGAGTAACAGTGATTAACCCAGCGGGCACCGTAGTGTATGAGCAGCTGGTCCGCCCTGATAATCCCATCATCGACTATAATACTAGGTAAGTCCATTATTGTTCTGTGTAGGCCTATTATTATTATGTTATTATTATTATGTACTTTTTACTGTGTTTGTCTAAGTTTTAGTTTGTTTATTTTGCAAGTTTTACATTATAATTAGGGGGAGGCGATAGCACAGTGGATAGCGTGGTGGGCTGCGGAACCAATAAATCTAAGATGGAGTCAATGCCAAACGTCAGGGATTTTTTCTGAGGTGATTTGATCGTTCCCACTGTTCTGCAATTATCCTGGCTACACCGACATGTCAAGAAATTAACCCTTATATCGTCACAAACTCATTGCTAATAAGATGCCCAACAAAATTTGAAGATGCTCTGAACGACGGTAGGCCTATAGCTGCTCTCTCCAAATCATGTGACATGTAAAAATAAGGTGTCGTCATCTAGTGCAGCAGAAAGGAAGCAACCAACACCTTAAAGCCCCACTATCAACATCTAGTGCGACACATATGAAACACCCAACATCTCAAAGCTTCACTAAATAATAAGCCTACAGTCCTGAGGTTGAGACATGATGTATTTTTTTTTATGCTGCATTATTTTAACGTTGTGCACTCCTTTAATTGACAGGGCTAGGGTGTGGCCTTTTTACAGTGGCTTTACCATTCATTCCCGAACTTCTATACAGGTCTCCCTCGATTTACGATTGGGTTACGTTCCAGAAAACCCCATCTTAAATAGAAAAATCATATAGCAAACCCTAAAATTAATGGGGTAAATCGGGATGCGTTCTTGGACCAGCCAACACCCAAACCCCCTAACCTAAAAACCTATTATAGTATCGTAAATTGAGGCATCGGATAGTGAGGGGGAACCTGTACAGTATTGCCCTGTAACTTTTGTGTAGCTTTACATGAAGTGACAATCAAAAACTATTTCCAGTACAGTATATAAATTGGTAACTGACAACATTGGGTGGTAACCATGTTGGGAAGAGTAAGGGCATGCAGAGGACCACTGTTACCTATCACTGCATTACCTATTACCGTGACATTGGTAGACGGCAAGAGTTTTGGCAGCTCGGTCTAATGATTCGTGGTAAATGTCAGCTACCGGTAAGTCCCTGTAACAAAGGCACACCCCTAGCCCTGTCAATGAAATTAAGGAAATGCACAACGTTAAAAACTGCATCTGCAGTTGACTTCCACACTGCTATCTCCTTATATTTACACACTCTCCTATCCACTTGCAGATTTTCAGGAATTACTGAGGAAGACATGGAGCATGTGAAGACGAATATAATAGACGTTCAAGCTTCTTTATTAGCACGTTTCTCCGAAAAGACCATTCTCATTGGACACAGCCTCGAGTCTGATCTCCATGCACTCAAGGTAAGCCGTATAGATTCACATTTTGTATTAAGGTAAATTAGGTAAGTTGTAAAGATATATGCAGTTTAACCCTTCCCGCCCGGGCAGCATTTTAAAATGACACCGCGGCAGATGGTCAGGAGCCCGGGTGTCATTTTAAAATCTGTAAGCTTGAAAGCCTATTAACCCGTGGAGCCCCGGCTAGTTTTGTATTGTTTGTTCACCAGAACCCGGCCGGTTTTCAAAAAATGGTTTTATTCCAGAAACAATAGCGAATGGGTTAGGAATGAAGGAAAAACCACGAAAAACCGCTCAAAAAGCTTAAAGAATGGTCCTACAGAGCCCCCAAAAACGTATTTTACAAGAGTAAAAAATTGAAGGCTATTACCCCAAAAAACTAGGTTATTGCACGCTCACGCGCACGCACGTGGACTTTGAGAGTTTTCAACCATCGGCACGGTTGCGTGGGATACGTACTGTACACAGTTCCCATACAAATCTGAGCCCTCTCGAGTGGCTACACCTGAGGTTACAGTCGGAGCAATTAGGGTGACTCGTCAGACGCGTCGCTGGGGCTGTGCGTTACATACATCGCCGACGCGTCAGACGCGTCGCTGGGGCTGTACGGGTTAAGCGTGTTTTGAAAGCCGTGCGTCCGATGCATGTAAACAAAGCCTGTCTTTGCGACACCGCACCTCCGAAATCAAGAAGGAGATGTCGAATCAATTTTGTTGTTGTATGGTATGACAAAATTAGTGTCTGCAAAGCTCCGATATTGTCAACATCGTATCGAATCTCTCCACGGAAATCGTCATCACAACTGAACCAGTTGACCTAGAGAGCTCTACTCAACACCAGTTTACAGATTAGAAACCGCACTACGCTTAGAGATGCGTGGGAATTCTCTAGCAGTTAAAAATATCAAAGATACGGGTAGCCTATTAAAGATGTTTTTCGGCCAGATCGCCCGGATCTCAATAATGTCCTTAGGATGGCGAGCCCGGGCGGGAAGGGTTAAGGTATATAAAACCTTTCAATCAGATGACACCAACATATATTTCATTTTGACTACCACCAGATTATTTTATTCAAATTATAAAGGACAGGTATGGAGGAGTATGTGTGGAGTGACCCGTAGAGACAGATTGAGGAATGAAGAGATACGTAGGAGAGTGGGGCAGCAGGAACATTTGTCGGCCAGAGTGGACAGAAGGGTGCTGAGCTGGTATGGTCATTTTAAACAAATGGAAGATGAAAGGCTTACGAAGAGAATATGTGTGTCAGATACGAGGGGAGATAGAGGAGCAGGAAGATCTCTATTGAGATGTAGAGACTGTGTAGGACAAGCTTTGGATGATAGAGGAATGACTATAGATCAGGCAAGGGAAGTGGTAATAAACAGGAATGAATGGAGAATGTTAGTGAATAGAGGAGTGAAAACGCAGTCGTTTGGAAGAGGGGGTCGGGCGCAAGTTGGACTAGATAATAGTCCGTCAGGCGCCTGGCCCGGGGAGTAGATGGCAATGCTGTATAAGTTAGGGAATTACATTTGTAATTTATTTTTTCCTCAGATAATCCACGAGACAGTTGTGGACACCAGTGCTGTCTTTCCTCACAAGATGGGGCCACCTGCTAAACGAGCTCTCCGCAACTTGGCTTCGGAATATCTTAAAAGAATTATACAAAATGATGGTAAGTTGTTGACATATCACACTCTAACCCTTTTAGCCTCTTCAGCATGATGACGCCTTTATAAATTTTATTCTGGCTAAAATAGACAAGATAATAGAATAAAATAGACAAGAATAGAATAGAATAGAAAATAGACAAGATTATGCAGTTTTAGAAGGACCTATGTTATTCAGAGGGTTTACTGAGATCGTATTTAGTCCTATAGGTGCCGGTACTGTATAGTATAAGCCAAAGAAAATCATCTAATGGTAACAAATCCCCCTTACCCTTTTATATGTTTACTATGTGCCTGAGTGTACACATATAGTACTGTACATACATTACACTTTATTGTAATTCTTCTGGGATTCTCTCCTCTCTAATGATGGTGTTTATTAGCTAAGTGAACAAGCTAACTCCTATGTCACCTGAGGCTTTTATCATCTAGCGACAACACCATAGCATATATCCTTTGCCCTCAATTTCACATAGGATTACGACACACTAAAGTTTGGCTGTACCTTTTCATGAAATTTCTAATGTATTGTTTTCCTCTTAGTTTCAGGTCACGACAGTGCAGAAGATGCCATAGCCTCCATGGATCTGATGCATTGGAGAATAAAGGAAGACTTGAAGGGCTATAAAAATTAATAAATAGCGGTTAGTAATGAATTCTTTGAGGCATTATTTTGACATTAAATTCTCCGACTTATTTATTGCATTTTATGCTAAATTAGCTAGTCAAATTAGCTTTTTGGTTTACTAATTTAATTAACATGATTGATTCCAGTTAATGGGCATTGACCAAAGGCAATAAATACTACTACAGTGAAAGTTAATTGTTTTGATCCATATTAGGATGTACAGTCACTCAGAAAATGTTTGTTGACCTTCGATATTATATATTATGCAAGTATATCTTCATAGATGGAAATGTAAATGTCTTGATAGCGTAATGCATAAATGCGCGAAATTTTGTTGTGAGTATCCTAGGTTCGAGTCCTTGGAGTGCCACATGTATTTGTTGATTTCATTAATTGAGTTTAGAAGTAAAGTTGGTTAATTAAAAATATTAATTTACAGTAATTAATAAAGTTTTGCTGGAAATATGAAGGCAATTAAAAATACTTAATTCATTCATTAACAATTTTAAATTCCTATTTAATATGACAAAGTACCAGTATTGGCTGAAATATGCAGGCAATATAAAACAAACATTCAATTAAATATATTTACTATTTAGTTATCCATTCATTTGTCAGACTAGTTGTATTTGCTACAGATTCTGGTTTACTGTACATTTTAGATCAATAGGCTACCACTTTTTTTTCAGTATATCTTGTCTTTCAAAAACTTACTAACAAGAGTTATGCCGTAAATGATATAACTACTAGTATTAAATGAGGAGATATAGCTGTTAGAGAGCTGTTACATAACTACTGGAAGGTTGTACAGTCGCGCTAATAAGTGATGTCTCAGTACCAAGTATGTTTTGATCAATAATTGGTATCAGCAATATCTAAGCTTCATTTCTTCATATCGAGTGAAATATATAAACATGTTCCTACACTTACCCACCCTATTCAACATCTGACAGACATTAATACAGCACAGCAAGCCAAACGTAATGACTTATTAGCGCGACCGTACCTTTACTTAAACTTAAGCCGGTGTCACACGAGCGCTTTTTCAGTCAATTTTCCATGAGCAAGTTTGTTCTCGTATTATTTCGGGAAATTATCGCACAGGTATCGGCAAGCAGACTGAAGGTAGATTATGTTAGGCGGATGAATTCTGATTAAAGTGTAATTATTGAAGCTTCTCGACCATAATTGCCCGGAAAAATTGCTCGAAAATGTGCTTGTGTGACACCAGCTTTATACACTATAATGTACAGTAGTAGTACCATGGAGTTGGGTAATCCGGATTATCTTAGATAATGGGTTTGTCTCTGAAAAAAATGTATCATGTACTGTATATCCTTGAATTGTATTAACCAATATACAATGCAGTATATATACATTTATTTTTAATATAAAGGTAACAAGTCAACTATCATCCTGTGCAATTATCTCAGGGGGAACTGTAGGGTTGTTGATCTAGGCCAAGATTATTGAAAGGGTGTTGGCTGGACACATACCTTCTCTAGCGTAATGCATAAATGCGCAGAATGTCGGTGTGAGTATCCTAGGTTCGAGTCCTTGGAGTGCCACATGTATTTGTTGATTTCATTAATTGAGTTTAGAAGTAAATATGGTTGGTGAAAACATATGAATATAATAAAAGCATTACTGTATATTGTCTCATTGGGTTCTATACAGAAGCCAATGTGTGTGCAAATATTATGGCTCATGGTTGTACAGTCGGTGGCAGAAGTCCTTTCACCTCTCCTGCCTCACCGTGACCCGCGATATTCATATACAGTCCTCGAAAATGTTATGTATAAAACGTGCATAATTCTACCAGTAGATGGCACAGTGTGAGGTGTGTGGTTGTGAGGGCGTTGGGTGATAGGGAAGAGAAGGGGTTAGAGCTATTAGGCAGGGAAGATAACAGGACTTTTGCCGCCGATAGTACAGTCCATCCTCCTATAACACGAGCTCCTACAACGCGATCCTCCTTCAACACGAGGGGGTGGGGGGTCCCGAATTACCTGAACCTCTTATAACCCGAGCCGAAAACATATAACGCGAAATGGCCTTGCCGAGTGCTTCAAATCCGGCGCCTCCTCTTACTGCGCGACGGCAAGAGAGCTTCGGAGCTGGCCCAGCTGGGTTGACGGCAAGCTGAAACATCTCAGTCAACTTACTGTTTCTTCATTCTAAATTAATTCGGTATATTTGTTTATCCAAACATGATCTTATAATTTACTTGCCTATTATTAGGAAGTAGAGTAATAAGAGCCCACAGTAACGAATATCCAATTGTTGATAATAAATTAATGTCGGACAGTACGTTTGGTTAGATTTTGTCCACGAAACAACAACAAACCCCAGCTGTGACTATGCTTGGCGGTGAATGTTATTCCGATGAAATGGAAGTTGTATAGCCTAGCCTATATATTTATTAAGCTAAAAAAATACGGAAAAGTGGCAAAATTGGGGGGCTCAGTCCCATATAGAATTATCTCCATCTAACCCTTTCAGACTCATATGATGCAGAGGTTGCCAGATTAGCAATAAGAAATAGAGTTCTCTCACTCTTATAATTACCTCTCCAAAATTGGTTTTCTGCCCACAGCTAACTCAAAGACAACTGCAGAGGTTGAAGTAACTAAACTAAAGGTTTGTAAATACCCCTGATGGTAACAAGGGCTTTAAAGTATCCCTAATAGGCTCAAAATTGCATCATATGTCGGAGAGGGTTAAAGTGTTATTCCTACAACGCGAAATACCTACAACACGAGGCCCAGTGCCGCCCCTAAACTCGCATTATAGGAGGATGGACTGTACAGCATTATACAATACTGGGATATACTAAAGTACAGGTATTGTAATTTCTCATTTTGGTTCAGTACAGATTGGAATAGGTGTTCAGCCATGGCATGATCTCCATGCCATGGGCCGTAATGCATCTGGCTGCTGATCGAAGAGTCGGCAGTTCGATCCCAGGCTGTACCATTGGTAGATGTCAAGAGTTTGGATACTCGGTCTAGCATTTCATGGCAAATGTTCACTTAAGCCCCTGTAACAAGGGCAATTTATAGCGAGACCTTCCCTAGGGTTAAGTGCCCCATTAATTACTCCTTCCATTCGTCTATACATTAGGCTGCCATAGCACAGTTAGAATGTATTTACATGCTCAGATTAATATGCAGGATTCGAAACTGCATAATAAATCGTAGCCTTGTGCATAATTCTTTAACTGTCTTGATAGCGTAATGCATAAATGCGCGGAATTTCGGTGTGAGTATCCTAGGTTCGAGTCCTTTGAGTGCCACATGTATTTGTTGATTTCATTAATTGAGTTTAGAAGTGAAGTTGGTTGGTGAAAAAATATTAATTCAAGGGAGTACATGGCGTTAAAAACTGCATCTGCATCAGTTTACCCAGACTACATGAGCTCCATACTAGAACTCTCACAAATTGTACAGTATGATTTAAGACTTTCAGGCAGCTCTCAATTACAATGAGATACCATTACCCCTTGCTATGGTACATTGTTATTGCTGTTATAAAACTGAGTATGTCAGTTTGGTTGTAAGTGTTAATCATTGTTGACAAGCAAATGTTTATATTTTCTCTGATTGGCAATATACCAGATGTGGAAAATTGATTTGTATATTTTTGGAAGATGTACAATATTCACGTTACTATTGTCGTGTTGTGAAAGTTTATTAGTGTGACCAAGTTGACCATTGCCACTTTTTAAGCTCCTACACTGTTGATCATAAATAGGCCAATAAGAACCGATGGAAGTTTTAACTCTTCTTCTGTCAATATAATTTGTTAACCCGTTTAATCAGATGACACCAATTCTAGCTTCCTCCAGAAGAGTTTATTCAGCTTCGGGAGGACTTCTTGGAATGAAAAGGGTTAAGGACTATCTTAATTAACCCGCTGAGTCCCAGCTAGTTTATAATAAATCTACCACCCAGGACTGGCAGGTTTTGAATTTTTCTTTTTTTTCCAGAAAACACCAGGAATGGGTTAGAAATGAAGGAAACCCCCCCCCCCCAAAAAAAAAAAAAAAAAATATCCCCTAAGTCATTAAGGGGTCCTACGGGGCGCCCGAAAGTTGGATTTACAAGAGGAGAAATTTGTAGGCAAAAACAGCGAAAAACAGGTTTTTGCACGCTTACGCGCACGCGATTGGACTTTGAGAGTTTTCAACCATCGGCATTGTTATGTGGGATACTTACACAGTTCCCATACAAATCTGAGCCCTCTAGGTGCGATAGGACCGGAGTAATTAACACTGACGCATACGTATGCTTCGCTGGGGTTTAGCGTTACAAACATTGCCGACGCACTGTTTGCGTCGCTGGGGTTCTGTGGGTTAACCTATAACTTGTCAAATCCTTCTTAAGTTGAATGATAGTGTCTGAAAGTACTTGGAATAAAACTAAAATGGGTGTAATCTGATTGAAGGGTCAATAAGTAGACTCATATTTTGATACTTATCTGTTGTTGCAGCTAGGCATTCAAACTGGGAGAAAGTAAATTCTTCACTTAGTTCTAGTGAACCGTAATGCCTAAATACGCGGAATTTCGGTGTGAGTATCCTAGGTTCGAGTCCTTGGAGTGCCACATGTATTTGTTGATTTCATTAACCCTTCTGGCACGGGCTCGCCCTCCTAAAGACGTTGTCGAGATCCGGGCGATTTGGCCGAAAAACGTCTACGCCTAGGCTATCGTATCTTTGTTATTTTAACTGCTAGAAAATTCCCACGCATCTCTAAACGTACTGCGGTTTCCAATCTGTAGACTGGGAACCCTTCTGGCACGGGCTCACCCTCCTAAAGACGTTGTCGAGATCCGGGCTATTTGGCCGAAAAACGTCTACGCCTAGGCTATCGTATCTGTTATTTTAACTGCTAGAAAATTCCCACGCATCTCTAAACGTACTGCGGTTTCCAATCTGTAGACTGGCATTGAGTAGAGCTCTCTAAGTCAACTGGTTCAGTTGTGATGACGATTTCCGTGGAGAGTTTCGAGGCGATGTTAGCAATATGACACACTTTTCATCACTAAATCTGTCTTGGCAGACCACACAACATCAAAGCTTCGACGTCTGCTTGCTTTCGGAGGTGCGCGCGTCACCTCCGACCAGCTGTGTTTACATACGTCGGATGCGCGGCTTTCAAAACAAAGCTTAATAGGCTTTCTTACGGATTTTAAAATGACACCCGGGCTCCTGCCCATCTGCCGCGGTGTCATTTTAAAATGCTGCCTGGGCGGGAAGGGTTAATTAAGTTTAGAAGTAAAGTTGGTTGGTGAAAAAATATGAATTATTTCATTCTCATTACCTCCAGATTATTTAATTTAGTTTGAAACTACCACCAACAGAGGTTATAATTTCTTTAGTAAGACAACACAATATTTATTTTATTTTGTCCATGTATTCACAGGGTTCAAGCTAAAGAGAGGTTGAGTAACTGAGTCTGGTTACACCCAGTGTTGCCAATTTACCCACTAGATCTAGAGAAAAATATATATATCTAGCGACGTTAATTAGAGCAATATTCTATAGATTTGAGCCATTTTTGAGCAATATTGTAGAGATTTTGCCATCATTGTAGCAATTTTCAGCATATATTTACTATCTAGCAGACTTGAGTTGGTAACCCTGGTCACACCTGGTCTTCACAAACAATGACATGTTGCAAATTGACCACTTGCGAGTTTCAGGCTATAAGGAAGTTGGAGCTGTAGATATCGATATCGATATTTAGTAGAATTACCAGCTAAAATACGGTTGTAGTACATTTATACTCATACAAATATATTAATCATACTTTCCATCCATCAGAAACCTACATCATTATTGCATTTCTGTTTTATATCAATGTTTATAGCTCCAACTTCCTTACATATAGGCTTTCATTAATTTCATAGGTGTTTGGTGTTGTGGTGAAATTAATAAAAAATATATTATAGCCTGAAACTCGCAAGTGGTCAATTGTATGGATGCTACTTTACTAATTTCTTGTGATAGATGACCGCATGAGAGTTCCGAATATTGTACAAGAATGAATGAGTTTTGCTTCAGATGTCCATTGTAAATAGTGTATCATAGTGTGGAAGCAAAACAACTGGGTTAATGCTAAGTATACTATATTTATTATTCTTACTCAGCATTTTTTCAAAATAAATATTTAAATAAATCTTTATTTTTATATTCACATTAAAATGTATTAATCTGCATTGAACATAAGTAATGAAACCATTGTATTTCCTTTGCATTAGTTAATAGATTGTGTCCTCAAAAAATTGTTTGGTTCTTCCTTTCAGATCAATATTTACACGTTTTCCACAACCTAATGCGTTCTTTATATTTTTAAGGAGGTAGTGCTTGGTTTTTGGGCTATATATTTATACAGTACATATTTATTTTTGAATTTCCTCGCTAGATTTCGTTAATTTCCTCGCAGCCTGGCCCCACACATCCATCTCACCATTCTCATTTCATTAAACAGTATATATATCAATATTTATTACTTTTTCCCACATTTCATATTCATTACCATTTTCTAATTATACAAAAAATCAGGTTAATATATAGGACAGTTTAATTTACAACACCATATATTTGAACTTAACTACCTGTACATATAATACACTGAGTAGCATAGCGAAGGTAACAAAGATCACAACAGGAAACTGGAATGTTTTCAAAATGTTTGTACAGTGCACCCTCTCTATTTCGCGAAAATGAGACCATGAAATCGCGCACTAATAAGAATCGCACTAAATGGAATTACAGGTATTAATTTTCTATATAGAGATAAATAGGGGTAATTTCTTATCACACGCTATCAAGACCGCGACATGGTCGGTAGCAAGTCTGACTGCTGCTCAAAGGGTCGGCAGTTCAATCCCACCGCCGTCGCATTGGTAGACGTTAAGAATCCGGACACTAAGGTATAGTGATTCGTGGTAAATATCCAGTAAAGTCCCTGTAAGAAGGGCACACCCTAGCCCTGTCAATCAAGGGAGTGTACAGCATTAAAAACTGCATCTGCATCTTATTGAGAAAACTTTGTTCAGAATCGCGAAATAGAGAGGGAGCACTGTAAAGTACCTGTAAATTATATACACAGAAATCCCTAAAAGCACAAATAATTTTTAACAAATAAATATTCAAATAATACTATATACTGATACTTTGTGCAGTGTCCTTGTAGTTACATACTGTAGACAGTTATCAAATATTTAATGGCACAGAACTGAAAATGGATTCTGTCACACACAAAAACCTTGCAACCTATATATGGGAAGTATACATCTCTAATGAACATCACATCATACACTAAACAGCATGAAACCTCTATAATTTGTAATATACTACATCTAATAATATTACCAACAGTCATTCATTCTTGTAACACACTGGGCCAACAGCAGGGAAGTATAATATAATAATACAGATTACAATGGTAGGACGGGGAACCATCGTCCACCAATTTTAAACCATTGCAGCTCTCCATAGTGACAATAAGAAACTGTTCCCATTACCATTATACCCCGGGCCAACAAGCTTGACAGTTGAATACCACACCCTCAGAGCAGTGACCAGGACAAAACCACGGTAACGGATAGCGGATGTCATGTTTTTTACGCGGGGTATAGTAACTATATATAATGTTAAGATAACAGCCCAGGTAGTAGAGGCACTAGCTAAATTAACAGCTCACCAATTTCCTTGCATGCAGATGTTTACATACAGGAAAGACATTGGATTGAGCCTTGTCCTCCAGAGCAATGTCCCTTGGAGAATTGTCAAGAGGTACACTTGCAGAAAAAACAATCTTTACATTGGTGAGCTGTATATAATATTGTGTGAACGGAATGAACTGGGTGAAACATACGTCTGTGAGGTATTATCACAAGATTTCGACCAACTTCCAGAATTTTTAGAGCGTTAGTGTAAAATTTGTTGTTTCCTCGAGTGTACACACTGGCTGATACATACTCATATGAATATACTGTAGACCTTTAAACGGAAATCATTACCTTTAAGTATTTCTTCAAAGGCTACAACAATTATTTCTATTACTGATGGTAGTATTCATTTGAAGGAATTATTATTGAGTCAATATGCATTTTGGAGAAATTGGATAATAAATATCAGAAGACATAACATCCCATTAACACAAATACTGTACAATACTATGATTTTATCTGTACACTATATGGTACTAGAATTATATAATGGTTATTATTGAATCTTGACACTGAGATATGAATCTTTAAAATTGTTCATAATGCACATACCAGTACCCTTTGATCTAATTATGCACCATTCCATAAAATAAGTACTATTATTACAATATCATAATATACATCAGAGATCAAACTTACTTATTCCAAATTCATTCTAAATCAAGTAGTGGAGAAAAGATACTCCGATAATGTTTTTTCTTTTACAGTACAAATGGGGATAACAAAGTGTTAAGTTAAATCTCAAACTTTAATTATATCTTGATGAAAAGATCAGGAAAAAATGCACCTCGCAAATTAAATTTCTGTAATCAATTAGACACAGCTTATGTGAGTTTAACCACTTCTCATGTCATTAGTTGAATCCTACACAAGTCAAGTACTGTGCTCCAGCTAGTTATCTATTTTAAATCTCAATCCTATTTTAAGAAGATAATTTAATTCCAGGTCTTATTTGATAAGTTAATTTGACTTTATATTGTCTTTGTCCCAGTTTTGGTTTGTTTAGTTTGCAAGTTTTACATTTTAAATTGTATATAGGACGAAACAAATATTTACAATTAATTGTATTTAATCAAAGTTCAAAACTACCTAGTTTGCAAGTTTTACATTTTAATTTAGTTAAATTTTGAAATAATAACTTGATGAAACATTGACCACCCATCTAAAAATGATTGAGAAGTTTAAGCTAGTTTTTAAGAAGTCACAGTTAATCAAAGGTTTAATATATACATTTTAGTAATGATAACAAACTGGATAAAATTTATTTGATAATCATAATTTAAGGGAGCTCTCTCGTTATGTGGGGGGATTTAAGGGAGTAGTACTCGCTTTTAATAGACCCCCTTCTTCCTCGTGTTTAGCATATTAGTTTTGAGGTTTTAAGACGTTCGTTCTGTTAGTTTGGCGATTGTGAGACCTTTCGACTCATTTTGTTTTCAATATTAAGACCTTTCGTGCCCTTTAGGTGTCAATTTTTTCCTGGCGAGCGATAGCGAGCCTCTAATTTTACAAGGAACCGGCCTTTGGGCGCAACATTTTTCTACCAAAAAATGTACATATTTATCTTGAAAGGGGGTCTAGGTTTTTTTTTTTCTAAGCTTGATGGAGGTCTAGCGAGGAAACTAAAAAATATATGAATAACTAAATAAATATATAGACCAAAAAACAAACACTACCCCCTTAACTCCTCAAATGATAGGCTGGTGGCCGTCGTGCCGTTTTACTCAGCGGATGCAGGGATCATGATGCTTTGTCCCTTGGGGTCGTCAAAGCGGTCCATGGTCTTGATGTCGCTAAGCATGAACATCCCGGTGGAGAGGATGATGACCAGCAGCAGTGTCACCAGCAGACCGGCCCAAATGGAGACAGTGAAGAAACCAACGCAGTCCCACGCGTCGTCAAATTTCCCCTTGTAGTTGAAGGGCTGAACCTGCAATTATACATACGGGGTTCAATAAAAATACACTGGACAATAGAAAATATGTACAGTAGTCCCTTGTGGTTAACAAATTTATTATCATTATTATTACTTTTTTTTTAATGATTAGTTTAACCCTTCTTGCCCGGGCTCGCTATCCTAAGGACATTATTGAGATCCGGGCGATCTGGCCGAAAAACGTCTTTAATAGGCTACCCATATCTTTGTTATTTTGACTGCTAGAGAATTCCCACGCATCTCTAAACGTTGTGCTGTTTCTTATCTGTAAACTGGCATTGAGTAGAGCTCTCTAGGTCAACTGGTTCAGTTGTGATGACGATTTCTGTGGAGAGATTCGATGCAATGTTGGCAATATCGGACCTTTGCAGACACTAATTTCGTCATACCATACAACAACAACATTGATCCAACGTCTCCTTGATTTCGGAGGTGCGGGTGTCGCAAAGACAGGCTTTGTTTACATGCGTCGGACGCACGGCTTTCAAAACACGCTTAATAGGCTTTCAAGCTTACGGATTTTAAAATGACACCCGGGCTCCTGCCCATCTGCCGCGGTGTCATTTTAAAATGACAACCAGGCAGGAAGGGTTAACCAGACCAACGAGTCACTGCAAGAGACTCTTATAGGGCTGGCCATAGCTAACGCTAAGTTAACGAACTTATGACTTCTGCTTTTTCGAGTAGCGGTAAAATACAAACTTTCGCGTGTTCTCCCAGTAGCGGGCTACACCACACTGTTAGCGATCGATTTTGCGCAGAAAACACCAAGTTTCGAGCAAAAAGTACCAGTAATTGGGACAAACCCTCCTACAAATGGCATTGTTGCTGTGTCTCACGCAGTACAAAACTTCCTGATTCAGAAAGGTTAGTCTATCTGATATATTTTTGTATATTCAAATTATTGATAATTCTTTAATGTTTATTTCTCACATTGATCATACTGTATTGGGATCTCCCTTCTTATCCTGTTTCTTAACTGATTCTCATCTATCAACCTTTCCTCTTCATCCCTATCTGTCTATATATCTCCTTATTAATAAACAGAAGTAACTGTTGTTTGGTCTATATTTAATCTGTGATTAATTTCTAATGCGATGGAATTTAATAAAATATTATCCGGATAATAGCCGGAGTCCTGGGGATGGTAATTTCCTTTGCCAGCTAACTTACCGAATATGACCCACACAACATCTGCTAAACAACGCAAGTTTGATGACCCATAATCGCACGGGAGACAGGCTGCAGCCTCCTGCACATTGTAAAACTTGCAAAATAAACAAACCAAACCTTGGACGAACACAGTAAAGAGACAAAACAACTTATCAAAATAGCTATGTGGAAACAACACTTAAGCAAAATAATAATATATAAATAAAAGAACACAATCCACCACATAGGGTGTACTGTACATTACTACATGCAGGTCTGTGATTGTGGAGGGAGCTGCACCAAGGGGTGGACCGAGGAAAACCTGGGATCGGACTATACGTGCCGATTTCAAATCCAAAAACTTGACAAGAGAAGCAGCCCTTAACCGGGTTGCCTGGAACGTCGCCAATAGGATAAGAGACTGAAACTGCACGTATGTGTGGAGCACTCAGTCTTAAAATTTGATGTATGTATGTAGGGTGAATGTTGGGAGTATGAATGGCAGAGCAAATGAAGTTGTAGAAGTACTTGAAAGAAGAAGAGTGGATATGTGCTGCACCCAGGAAATTCGATGGAAGGGGTGTGGTGTGCAGTGGGTAGTTGGAAAAAGCAAGAGATACCAGATCCATTGGAAGGAGGATGAATCAGGAGAAGTGGGTGTCCTGGCATCCGAGGAGTAGGAGAAGAGTGTGATTGAAATAGAGTAAATGGAAGATCGATTGTATTGAAATCAAAAGTTGGTGAAAGAATTATGAATGTGATATCGGCATATGACCCACAGGTTGGTTTGAACAGAGTGCGGGAAGAGATCTTCTGGATGGACCTAATCAGTGTCATTTTGGGCCTCTTGGAGTATGACATTACAAGATATGCCTTGCATAGCATATCTTTTTTGCAATTTACTTAGCTGCCAGATATTTCTCCCTGTTGCTTCCTTTCTTCCATACTTTGAATCATCTTATTTTCTCCTTTATTGCATTTTCAACCTTGTATTCATTCCACCACCAGGAAGTCTTATGCCTGTGGGGACCCTTTGTTTTTCCACAGACTATGTCAGTGTCAACAAGAAGGCTACCATTCAAGGAAGCTCCATTGGCTATTTATATCATATTTCCTACTCACCTTATTCCTATCCATTTCCTCCGGTTCGCTGCAAAACCTATCCCTGTACAGTATTCTGATATATTCAACAACCATACTTTCCTTTTTGGCATATATATCTTCTTGTGCACATTGCTTTGCAAGATCACACCATGGTATGAGGATGAGCGACTTAACAGTTCAGCGAAATACCAGTACTTAAATTCATGAGACATAAGAACTATAAAAGTTATAAAGCATAAATAAATCTATCCTAGCTTTCACTGATAGCTAGTGCAACTCAAATAAATATGGAGTAGTGGAGGTCTTGGTAGAAGACAAAATGAAAAGGTTAGCTAGAACATCAGGTAAGGTAAAACAACTAATCTATACTAGAGAATGTTCAAAGTTAGCTACAAGTCATTTGGGGATTAACTGATATAACCAATGAGGAAGAAAAATAAAATAACTAAAATGTAAAACTTGCAAACAAAACTGGGACGATACAATATAAAGGTAAAATAACTAATTAAAATCGCTATGTGGAAATACAAGAGGAAAACTATATAACTTTTTACCTGAACCCCTGTGACGATCATTTCTGCAACAGTCTCTCCTGTGACGTTGCTCCGGAACACGAGCGGCTGGGAGCACGAGTAAGACATGTTCAGCGGAATCCCACTCACCTTGGGGCTAACCAGCTGAAATATAAAAGATAAGTTATAATGTAAAACTTGCAAAATAAACAAACCAAAACTTGGACGAACACAGTAAAAAGACAAAACAACTTTATCAAAATCGCTATGTGGAAACAACGCTTAAGCAAAATAATAATTCTTTATAAATAAAAGAACACACTCCACCACATAGGGTGTACATTACTACATGAGAAAGTTAATCTGTTTCCCAAGCAAACTAATCGTACATAACAATGTACTAGCGTCACATTCAAGGAATTAGTCAACATAAAATAATTAACAGCTGATTGGAACATGAGGTGATGAGATTGATGAGATGGATGTGAGGGGCTAAACTGAATGATACGATACTTTAGCCGGTATTACACAAGCGCTTTTTCCCTTAAAATTTATCCTCAACACTGGTCTGGCAGCTTCTGAGGTAAACATTTAAAATATTTTGGTTACCTAAATTAATTTCCAGCAGTCTAGTTTCCTATACAAGTGCAAAATAATCCCTAAATGTTGGCAGAAAAAGGATGATCATCGAATGTTGACTATAAAAACTTGTGTGATACCGGCTTTAGCGAGGAGACGTTTAGGTATGACGAGTATCGGTGATGAAATGTGTAACAGCAGGCGTTGATATGTTATGAAATAAACAAAAATATATAAAAAAAATATATATTAGTAATTCCTTCTGTACTGGCAACGTATTTTCTATTTGATTTCAGATACTATTAGACGATTATATTCAGTTTAAAAAGGGCCTCTAGCAATTAACAGACTTCAAACTATCTCACTTAACCATTTTTACTACCACAGATCCTTCTTAGACTGCACAATATTGCCTAAATATAGCTAGAATAAACTTAAAAAGACATCTCCGGCGGAGGCACTTGTTACAGGCAGCTTTGCCTTGTTTTTTTCATGCACATAGAGGAAAACAAGTAGAGAAAACAAAATGGTTACATAGACAGAGTTACACAAGAAAATTATTCTAGATTAGATATACAAATTAATTCAAACTAGACAAGATTTTAGTTTAACTATAAGATAAGGTTTCTTCCTCATATTCTAGCATTACTGTAGACAATTATATTAAGCTTAGGAAGGGACACTAGGAATATAAGGAGCAAAATTTATCTTAACCTTATGACTCTCATATGACCATCTTAAACATAATAATTATCTAATGATAACCAAAATGAATGTAAGAATGGGTTAAGTTACACATATCACTAGAAGATATAATCTCCCTAACAAAAGTAAAGTTACCAATAACTGCGCTACACCCAGCACTCCCTATCACCCACCGTAAATTGAATGAAGTCGTCAAAGTGGCTATTTGCACCAGTCAGGGTCCACTGGTAATTCTTCTTCTGGAAATCAAAGCTGTAAAATATAAATATATATTACCAATGAATCAACATAAACAAATTGGTAGCTCTATTTTATCAATATACAGTGCTTATACAGAATATGAAGTGCTCTATTTTATCAATATACAGTGCTTATACAGAATATGAAGTGCTCTATTTTATCAATATACAGTGCTTATACAGAATATGAAGTGCTCTATTTTATCAATATACAGTGCTTATACAGAATATGAAGTGCTCTATTTTATCAATATACAGTGCTTATACAGAATATGAAGTGCTCTATTTTATCAATATACAGTGCTTATACAGAATATGAAGTGCTCTATTTTATCAATATACAGTGCTTATACAGAATATGAAGTGCTCTATTTTATCAATATACAGTGCTTATACAGAATATGAAGTGCTCTATTTTATCAATATACAGTGCTTATACAGAATATGAAGTGCTCTATTTCTCAATAAGCAACAGATTCTTAAAACCTTTATAATAATACTGAATGTAAGATCGAAAACTAAAAACAAAATTAAAAATAAAATTTTGTGAATCCTATCTTCATGTTTCAACTCCCAGGTTACGGGGGTTTAAATCATGTTGTATCTCTGTACATTTAGTACAATATTAAATCAAATATGATCATATACTGTATATTCATTCAGCTTGTGAATGTTGAAAACTGCATCCTTCATGTTGCTAGTTTGCTGTTCATCACTGCAAGAGCATCAAGCAACAATTCCACCCCTTGAGTGTGTATGTGTATACACGTGTGCATGTCGATCACCTCAGACCAAGGCCACACATACTTGGACTCAATCCCTGACCACTCACATGAGAGATAGTAGGAAGGAAGGGGAGATGGTTGGGGGTGCCTGTGGGTGGGGGAGAGGATGAGGGGTTATAGGGAAAGAGAGGGAAAGAACTATTTCAATCGACCTACTGGGCCAGGAACCTAATAAGGCTGGTTACATAAATGTGAGTAAAGATTGACTACAAATTATGAAGCAAAACGTCAGTGGACAGAACGGCAACTAGATAAGGGGTGTAGGGAGAGGCTTGGGGGTGTGGGGTGGGGGGTGGAGCTAGTTCATCACTAGGCCGATGGGGCCGTAATTACTATCTATCTATTTATTGCCAGACGCCCTGATCCCTGAAGGGATGATCAAGAATGAATCGCCCCCATGCACCTCTGTCCCCTGTCAGCCGATGCCCCTCCTCCCAACCAGTACCGCTTTCACTCATATACCTCTCAACTCCATCCTTGTACACTCTCTTAGTCATTCTCTCGCTTCCCATACATTCCACATGGCCGAACCATCTCAAGGTGTTCCTTTTCACTTTCCAGCACATCCACATCGCACCGCTCTTTTACTTCCTCATTCGTCTGTCTATCCCATCCCTCCATGTAACTCCAAAAGCACTTTTAAAGTATTTAATTTCTACCTTTCTCACTCTTGTTTTGTGCCTCTCCAACACCATCCATGCTTCACTCCTGTATGTCAATGTCGGGAATACCCCATTGTCATGTAATGATTTCTTTACTTTCATGCTGACCACCCTATTCCTAGTCACTGCTTTCAGCATTTCTACAACCCTTTTCCCCTGTTGCACCCTCTCCCGCACTTCATCTTCCATCCCCCAATCTTTACTCATCACAATACCCAAATACTGTACTTGAATGAGCTGACATTTTCCATAACCTGACCATTCAACCTCACCTCACACTCTGTAACTGCACCCCTTTGAAAAACCATAACCTTATCCTTCCCCGCATTTACCTTCAGGTTCCAAAAATATTTACCAGATCCTGTAACTCCCACTCATTATCACTTATCAGAACTGTATAATCAGCAAACAGCAGTACAGGCAACTTCCACTAACTGCCTTCCCTTACCCCATGATTACACCATAGAAAATTTGATTACTTGGTGAAAATCTTGGGGTTTTTAAGGGTTAACCCTCTCACGTCCTTGACGCACTTTTGAGCCTATTAGGGATACTTTAAAGCCTTTGTTACCATCAGGGGTATTTAGAAACCTTTAGTTTAGTTACTTCAACCTCTGCAGTTTTCTTTGAGTTAGCTGTGGGCAGAAAACTAATTTTGTAGAGGTAATTATAAGAGCGAGAGAACTCAATTAATTATTGCTAATCTGGCAACCTCTGCGTCACATGGTAGTGAGAGGGTTAATCAAATATAAAACGTTCAATCATAGTCAATTTATAGAAGCCTTGTCTATCCGTTAAAGGTGATTTAGGTGTACTTGATGAGCATGGAGGCACAATTAACAGAGAGTTATTGAAATATCAAGATACTTTAAGAGAGAGAGAAAAGAAAAAATAATATCTATTGCCAAATGCCTCTGATCCCTAAGGGGATAGCTATGAATGAAACGCCTTCATACACTTCCATATACTGATGCAACTAATTTGATTAATTATCTAGCTTGTTCCTGTTCACGGGGGAGGGTCATTTAAGGGGGTAGTACTCGCTTTTTATGGACCCCCTTCTCCCTCATGTTTAGCATATTAGTTTTGAGGTTTTTAGATGTTTGTTTCGTTAGTTTGGCGATTTTGAGACATTTCACCTTATTTTATATTAAATATTAAGACCTTACGTGCCCTTTAGGTGTCAATTTTTTCCTGGCGAGCGTTAGCCAGCCTTTGATTTTAAAAGGAATCAGCCTTCGGCCAGGACATTTTTCAAACGATAAATATACAAAAATATCTTGAAAGGGGATATAGAGTTTTTTTTTCTAAGCTTGATGGAGGTCTAGCGAGGAAACTAAAAAATAATTAAATATACAAATACATAGCCCAAAAACCAAGTACAGTACAGTACTACCCCGTTAAGCCAAACCACCAGAATAAAAATACCTGAAATAAACTTGTTACTCACTCAATGTAAGCTTTGGGGTAGGTCTGTCCGTTAAAGACGACGTTAGTGTACTTGATGCGGATGGAAGCGTGACTGTCGGAGCAGTCACCGGTGCCGTCAGTGGCCGCCTTAGAGTCATCCAGCGTGTTGTTCTTAGACCTGGAAAAACAACCATCGGAAAAATAAGCTCGTTTTTCAGGTCTGCAAACAACTATCAGCAAAATAAGCTTGTTTTTCAGGTTGACAAATAAGTCTTAAAAATTTAGTTCATTGATTTTAGCCATTATTATTAAATTTTGATATCCAGAACCAAGTCCCTCGTCTTAGTCATAAATATTTAACATACTGTACATAGTTTAACCCTCAAACCGCGGTGCCCGTTTTATGACGGGAGAGAGAATATTGGCCATCTCTAATTGCCGACTTGCGAGTTTCGTTCTATAAGGAAGGTTGATCTGTAGACATCGATATTTAACAGAATCTACAGCTAAAATACGGTCGTAGTACATATATAAATACATAAAACCCAATTCAACATACCATTTATCCATCAGAAACGTACATAATTACAGTATTGCATTTCTGTTTAATATCGGTGTCAACAGCTCAAACTTCCTCATAGCTTGAAACTCGCAAATGGTCAATTCTATGGCTAGTACTAACGTTGTGGAGTTCAAGTTGATGGAGATATCCTTGCGGTAATACATGAGGGTGCAGCCATCACCAGCAGTATGGAAGCCAGGAGGACCATCGCTGACAGCCTTCAGGGACCGAGCCACACGGATTCTCTGCTCATACTGCTCGCTGTTGTCCTCCTTTAAAATAATGTAAAGATAAAAAACCATAATAATTAAGTAACACCCCGTTCTTAACATTAATCATCAATTACAAACCCCCCGAGGGGGGTTGAAATAGGGGAGCTATCCCCCTGCCAAAGGCGGCTTTCTAGGGCCTTTCCTAGCTGATGCTGAGAGGATTGGGTTCTAGTCATGTGGTGATGGGCTGGTTTATCAGAGTGAGAACTGAGCGATCTCTGCCATACCCATAGCTTACTCTGATTGTTCCTTTTAATTATATATTTTCTAGATCTCAAGTGACGGCGTCTCTTCCGTGGATTGACCTCCCAATCTACCAAGATTGGAAGCCAAAGCGTCACATTTTTCCTTTACCCCCCAACTTTCTCTTCATAATTGCTGAGGGGCACAGGGCTTTGGTTTCCCGGGCATTTCCGCACCCTCCTCAGCTCCCCGCCATGGAGTGGCTTCGGTGACCCAGGCTTTATTGTGGTCGGCAGGGAGGGTTCTGTGGGGGCGCTCGGTTATGGCCTTGGCCTTGCTCGGGGCCTTGGGGCTGTTCGGCCAGGCAGTTTGAGGAACAACAACAACAAACCCCAATGCACTTGGATAAACTAATGAAAGCATACGGTCCTCCCAGGATTCGAACTAGGGACACCACACCCAGAACATAAGCATCTAAACCATTACACCAAACACAGTTAAAATGTATTGGAGCCTACATTCTAAAGAGTTGGTGGCTAAGTCACAGTAAATAGACAAATTTGAGTTTGTACCAAGCTCAAGGCTTGAAAGTTTTGTCCATATTATTGTAAGTTGTTACTGTCTTCCTTGAGCAAGGGAAGGGAGGGGGGGTTTGCCCCTATACTTTTTTCTACTGACTCAGTCATAGACCAAGGCCTTAACCTGGAAGTGTGTGAAGTGGTTTAAATTCACCTAAGGTTTTAAATGAACAATAACCTGACAATAATATTGAAGTTAGAGTAGACTGTATATCCTGCACAGACAACTCACCACAGATGGCTTTAGGCCAGTAAAGATGACGGTAAACTCTCTCTTTTCACCAACTTTCGAGATGACGTTCTGCATAACCTCATCTGAAAATAGAAGATTGGAAAAATAATTATCTGGAAGGATTCTTTTTTTATTCCCATTTAAACATTTGGTATTATAATCACAAATATCACAAAAAAGAACAGTATGATGATGATGATGATGATGCAGTTTGTACTACCATGCACTCCCTGCTGTATAGCAGGGCTAAGGTGGGGTGAAAGTTTCAAGTATTTGGGAGCTGTACCATGCAAATATGGTAAAATGGAGAGTGAGATAAAAGAGAGAAAAATGCAAGGGAGAAAGGTGATTGGAGAACTTGATAGTATTCACAAAGGAAGAATGGTTAGCCAGGAAGTCAAAAAGTCACTGAGAAACAGTGTGCTGCTCCCAACACTCTCGTATGGAAGCGAGACATGGACGGCAAGTGACGAGGACCTCTTCAAACTGAGAGCTGTGGAGATGAGCTTTTTCAGAATGGCAGCTGGCATGAATAGGCTAGATGGACCAAGTAATAGGGAAGTGTATGAGTCCTTTGGAATGGAAGAGCAGGCTTTGGGCATTGATTGTGGTGTGGTTGAGTGGATAAAGAGAAGTACTTTGAGTACTCCTGGGTGACCTGGATGTGTGTGAGTTTGTGTTTTTTATCTGTGTTTATTTTTTGTTTTATGTTGTTTTTGTGTTTTCCCTGTTCTTGCTCTGTCTTGAGTCGGCTACCCCCAAAATGGGGATTGGGCCTGAGCATATAGATAGATAGATAGACTTTGAGGTGGTATGGTCATGTTCAGAGAATGGATGAAGACAGAATGCCAAGAAAGATATATGGGAGTCAGGTGAGTGGAACCGCTAGTAGTGGAAGACCACCTATGGTATGGGAAAAGAAAGTGGAAAAATATATTGAAGAAAAACTTCCACGTAGTGGAAGGAGCATTGTGGCACGGGCATGGGAGGCATGTCTTGACAAAGTAGCTTAGACACATTTCTGTCATGGCCATCCTCTAGTGGGGGTTTCCCAGGGGGAAACAAGGCGTCGGAGATGATGATGATGATGAGGTGGGTGCCCTTGATGATCAGTAACTTCAGTGAATAGTTGCCACAGATTGCTAGACCGCGCTGTCCACCACAGCACTGATTTTGAGAAGTTTTTTTGTCTTCATATTGTGTCGTCTGCTTTGATTTGTTTATTTTGCAAGTTTTACATTATAATTACTCACTGCATCATGTGTCATTGGGTATTATTACACAAATGTGTGAAAAGAGTTGTACAGAAACAGTAATTTCCATTAATCATCTAAATCTATTATTACAGTAAATATACGATACCTATAACAATAAAAAAGAAAGTGCAACATCATAAATGTTATTGTATGTTCATCCAGGACTGGTCCAAGGTCTAGGATTCAACTCTTGGTTTACACCCTCTAATAAAGGTAGTGAAAGATAAGGACTGAGGAGCTTTGCCTAGACGTTGCACTTTTCAGGGGCTGCCATCGAAACACTTCAATTACTGACAGGTGCTCCTCATCTACTACTGATGAAAAGCATAAGGAGGAAACGGTTAAACTTTGTTGGCCATATCCTGACAGTGGATACACTCAAGAGAAACTGCTTACTGGGAAGAGTAAAAGAGCAAGAGGAAGGCAGAAGTATATGGATGCATTGTTGGCTCAGCTCAGAAATGGATGGAGGGTTGTTAACCTGGTCAGGCTGGCTGATGAGAGAGAAGGATTGAGATCCAGAACATCACTTGACTGGCACTGATAAACGGTACAGTAAACGCTCCTCATCACCATTGATGATTAAATAGATTGACAAAGAGACATACCACCGACAAATGGTTATAGTGTACTGATGAAAAATAAATATAAAAGCAGAACACACTGTACAGATTAAATGAAAGATGGCAAGACCGGTACCTCCAGGAAACAAATCATGACCTTAAATTTGTTTAACTACTGTATATCGAACAGAATTGAACCTTTCTGTTAATTTGTTACTTAGTACAGTATATGCATTTTGTGAGTTGATTTAACCCTAACTAATGGGGGGGGGGGTTCAATTTGGACCCTCCATTAGTTTGGAGATTTTAAGAAGCTTCATCCCATTCGCGTGTCAAAAATCTTTCTGGGCGAGCATAACTGTAATCTAAAATGAAACAAACTTTTGGCCAGGACATTTTTCTACCAAATATTTTACAACCTTAGCTTGAAGGGGTGTCTGGGAGGGCATTATTTAAGTTTGAAGGGGATATGGAGAGGCATTTTATTTTATTCTAAGGAGCAAAATAAGAATATAGCCTAGTGTAGAAATGTCAAAAGCAATCAAAACCAACAATAGGCCTAATAATTAAATATAGTATCATCATAGCCCCCAAGATGTTGTATGAGATACTGTTAAGCAGCTCAAGGAGTTGGAAAGGGCTATATTTGTGTAGTAGAGTGTGTTATGGGAGGCCAATTGCCAACTTGCGAGTTTTGTTCTATAAGAAATTTGGAACTGTAGACAACAATATTTAACAAAATTTACAGCTAAAATATGGTCGTAGTACATTTATACATATATAAAACCCCAATTAAATATAACATTTATCTATCAGAAACGTAAATTATTATTGCATTTCTGTTTAATATTGATGTTCACGGCTCGAACTTCCTTATACGGGTCTCCCTCGATATTAGATTGGGTTATGTTCCTGAAAACCATGTCTTAAATAGCCTAGAAAAATCATATAGCGAACCCTAAAATTAATGGGGTAAATAGGGATGCGTTCTCGGACGAGCCAAAGCCAAACGCCTAAAAATCTATAATAATATCGTAAATCGGGGCATCGGATAGTGAGGGTGACCTGTAGCTTGAACTCGTAAGTGGTCAATTCCCTACCAGCTTTCTGTAACGCCCTGCTACGGCTGGGGTTGGTGAGTGTGGAAGGCAGCTTAACCACCACCAGGTTGTTGTCTTGTTGTTTGAGGTCCAGGCCAGCCGCTGGTACACCTGGCTCCAGTACCACCACCTGCGATACAAACAAGGTTTACTTATGGGCCCTCGGAAAAGGATGCCAAATAAGAGGCTATTCAAAACCAGTACTAAAATCAAATAACTTTCTTTTTGAAGCGTTGTATAGCGTTGTTTCCACATAGCGATTTTGATAAGTTCTTTTGTCTTTTTACTGTGTTCGTCTAAGTTTTGGTTTGTATATTTTGCAAGTTTTACATATAATTTTGTCATTATTATTAACTAAACTATACAAAGTTAAAACCAAGCTTTACAGTTAATACTACTGTATACTAAATTCTACAATAGATATTAAACAATGCAGTATATATACAGTAAACTTCCGTTAATCCGAAGGGCAGAGGACCGGCCCTCGTTCGGATTAGTGGATTTTTCGGATTATCGGACTTTACCCCTATGAACCTGTGTATGACGAAAACATTGAGGCATTAGGCCACCCAAATGACACAATGGTGCACACACACATATCATATGTTCATGAAATCACTTCAAAAGTTTACCATTGTCATTGTAGCCTATTACCTACTTCAAAACATTCAGATTAATGGTCAAAGGAATCTGCTGATATAAACGTAAACACCATATGTCCGCATCGTCGTCTTCTTCTTCTTCCGTCTACTAGCGAGTTTGTCTTGCTCTTGAAGATCAGATCAGATGTGGTTCGGGAAGTAATGCCTTAACAACGGCACTTCCCTGAGAGGTTCTTGTAATTTTCCTTTTGTGACGTGCTCTGTTATATTATATTGTATTGAAAGCACCCTTGTCTTGTGTCTTGAAAGCACCCTTGGGACGCTCCGATCACTGAACTATTAATAGTAGCGTATCGGAACCTCCAAAGGTGCGTTTTCAAGCTCAAGACTGAATGCGCTTGCAGAAAATGCGGTGCAAGCCAGTAGCGCATCGGAGCGTCCCAAGGATGCGTTCAAGAGCAAAACAAACTCTCTAGCAGACGATGTGGAAGAAGAAGAAGGTGTTTACGTTTATATCAGTAGCTTCCTTTGACCATTAATCTGAATGTTTTGAAGTAGGTAATAGGCTACAATGACAATGGTAAACTTTTAAAGTGAATTCATGAACATATGATATGTGTGTGCTCCATTATGTGTCATTTGAGTGGACTAATGCCTCAAAAAGGGGACTTTGGGACTTCTTGAAATTCGGACCATCGGGTGAATTCGGATTTGGCCTCAAAAATTCGGACTATTGAAAAATTCGGACTATTGGGAGATTCGAATCATCGGTCGTCGGATTAACAGACTTTTACTGTATTTATAATTTGATACTGTACGGTATATAAAATCATTCTAAGGAAACACCACTCTGCCACTAAAACTAACATTGTATCCATGAGAGGGCAGGTCGTGTGCAAGGTGAGCAGCGGCCTCAACGTTGGGCAGGTAGAGGGCGTGGCTGCCGTCCATCCATTTCTTCACGTGCTTGAACTCCGATGTATGGCTCGACAGGTCCTCCACACTCAGCTGCAGGGGTGTTTATGGCAATCAATAGAAGAAGACCAAGAAGAAGAAGAATTAGAAGAAGATGGGGGGGGAGAGGATTGATGGAAGGGGGGGGTGGGGGGGGGGAAGCAGGGAGGAGGAGGGAAGGGAATCATGAAGGGTAAAGGATTGAATAAGACAGTTAGGATGAAGAGTGAATGACAGCTAGGGAAAAGGGTGTGTAACAGTTTGAGTGAAAGGTGTGTTAATAAGCATATTGACATAGAACAAAATAAACATATTACTACATCTAATATATTGCAGTTTAATACATTTAACAACATTTAGGATGTGAGACTGTAACTACACTCTCGGTATTTAAATTTACCATATGTAGGCCTATGTAAGTATAGAGTTTATAAATAATATAATCAAGCTATATTCTCACAGCATCTTGGAGGAAGAGGAGGATGTTCTTTGGCTTGAATGCCTGGAGGTACTTGGCCTGGAAGGTGCCATAGTTGATGTATTGAAGTGCAGACACTGCTGGCACTCCACCCTGGGCCCTGAAATAGAATAGAAAATTAAGTACCGGTAAGCTCTTGGTATTTGCGGTGGACTGGATCTGTTAGAGAGAGGGTTGGTGTCCTCGATAAATGTTTACCTATGGTCCCGTTAAAATATCCTCAAGTAACCTATCAAAAACTGTTCAGGGGACTGGTTAGAACTTGTAGGATGTTTAATTGAATGTCGGAAATCAGTATTTACTGAGAAATAAAGTCTTAAAATGCGCTATGGGTCACCCAGGGTCCCTGCCTTCTCTTTCCCAGGTAGCCTAATGTTATGTTATGTTATGTTATGTTATGTTGTTATGTTGTTATGTTGTATTATATTATATTAGGGTTAGGTTAGGTTAGGTTAGGTTAATCGATAAATCTACAGTTATACTACCCCTATTTTGTCGCTATTCTGTTGGTACTAATGGGTTAATATTATTAGTAGTAGACTTCGTATGGTTTGATGATGCGCGGAAATGTATATTTGACTTGAAATAGATACATTGAAGTATTACAAACCTTCGCAAACCCATAAACAGGGAACGTGAGCAGGGTTTAGACCGTCGCGCACCCATAAACAGGGAACGTGAGGTATATGAGGTAGTATAACTGTAGATTTACCGGTTAATCTAATAGAATATAATATTTGTAAATTTTGGGCAGTGGGCGGGGCCGCGCGTATGTGGCGGCGTACAGACCCTCCCGTAAAACATAGCGCATTTTAAGACTTTTATTTCTCAGTAAATACTGATTTCTGACATTCAATTAAACATCCTACAAGTTCTAACCAGTCCCCTGAACAGTTTTTAATAGGTTAGGCTACTTGAGGATATTTTAACGGGACCATAGGTAAATTTTTACCGTGTCCTCTACTTCCCATAGCCGGTTATGACTATCTTTTTCATATTTCTAACTTTTTTCCCGAGAGTGGTGAAGGCAGTGGGGCCATAATGGGAAGGATGTAGTCTCCGGGACGGCTAGTTTTTCTGTTATTTGCCCCCTGCTGGCAATAGCCCTTATGAGTTTTACAGCCTATTGTGTACTGCAAAGCTTTTATAATAGGCTAGCCTAGAATAGATTGACAGCTGAGTTTGTTTGACATTTCCTGGGGAACCCTGAACTTCTGAAGCTCACTAGACTTTCATTTTAGAAATAAATTATGTAATTGAATAGATGATTTAGGGAACATATAATGATGAAATTACGAATTAAAAACAATATAATGCATTATTATAAGATAAAATACATTATAAATATTTTGCCAAACAACTTAACAGTTAGTGGTCACTTAAATTAAGGATTATTTATCAAATTTATATCATGTATACTTACTGCTTGGTGTTCCATATTAGTACAGGCACATGTTCCTTGCCATATATTTGACAGAAGAGCGAGACGAAGAAAAACAGGGCAAACTTCACACCTGTCATTTTGCTCAAGTAGCAGCCGATCATATGATTGTCAATAAAACAGCAAACCACAAGATCCACATTCCACTCTTTACAGAAACAATTCAAATGTATACCCAAACCATCTTAGTAAAATATTTATACGCTTAAAAATATGAATAAACCTTTAAAAATATGGTAAAAATATATTGTTAAAATTGGTGTGGATTTGGTGAGGATTTCTCGGGAGTTGGCTGACGCTATCTTTCCGAGGAAAACACAGACGAGGCAGAATGGGTAAGGGATGCGTTCTCTCTTTTCTCATACTATTTACCTAGATTTACCCTAGTTATTGTGTTTTATATTATGTGTACAGCTTCGTGATTCATGGTGCTAGTGTGGAATACCGTTTAGTTTGATAATTGTGGTTGTATTTCTGTACAAATAGCCTAGGCTAGTGAATTTTGTAAACCTGTGTTCCCACGTGAGATCGCCAACTGACGGGAAGGTGGCATAAGTTCTAGACTAATGTGCTTATTTTTATATGTAGCCTAACAGGATTATGCAATGTATCAAATAATGTTTGTGCGGATTATGTATTTTGTGTCCGCATTTCTTTATGGTAGGCCTAGGCCTAAACCTAATGCTTAAAATGTTCTTAGGCTAGCCCGGGCCTAATATTTGCAACGAGTTTGAAATGCCGCATAGCCTAGCCTAGATTTGTTAACTTGTGGAATGCACTGCTAAGGCTAATTAGGCTAGCTCAGAAACAGTTGAAAGCTTTAAGCATAAGTTGGATTCCCATATGGCATGGATGATAGCCTATGGGCTGGGCCTGGGTGTGAATGGGACCTGCCTCATGTGGGCCGCATGGCCATATGCAGTTTCCCCGCGATCTTATAAGAACATAAGAAAATGGGAGTCTGCAGAAAGCTGATTGGCCCAAACAAGGCAGATCCCTCTCACACTTAACCCTACTTATGACCTTATATTCTTTTGTAGCCTAATTGGGATTGGGTGTGCCAGGGATTTGCCTTGTGTGGGCCGATCGGCTTTTTGCAGACTCCCATTTTCTTATGTTCTAATGTCTGCCGCCAGTCGGCTAGGCTGCACACGAGGCGGACGTGTCACATGACACCGGCACTTCCAACGACATCATTGTAATTACCTAACCTAGGGGCTGCCGTCCCCAGACCACCACTGATCTTAAATATGTAGGCCTAGGCTAGATGTCAAAATACTAAAACAAATAGGCCTAGGCCTACTGCAGGAGAATGAAAAACTCACCCGGAATCGCAGTGCATCGTTAGGAAATTTGTCAACAGAAAACGGAGGTCCGAAGGTAAATTCTTCGGTGATACAGCCGCAGCGTCGATGGACGCCATGAAATAGGCTAGTTTAACCCTCATGGCCCGGGCAGGTCCTCCTAAGGACGGAGGTCGTATCCGGGCGATCTGGCCGAAAAACGTCTAGGCCTAGGCTACCGTATTTTTGTTTATTTTAACTGCTAGAAATTTCCCACGCATCTATAAACGTAGTGCGGTTTCCAATCTGTAGACTGGCGTTGAGTAGAGCTCTTAAGTCAACTGGTTCAGTTGTGATGACTTTCCGTGGAGCGAATTTTTCCGCGATGTTGACAATATCGGAGATTTTCAGACACTAATTTCGTCTGACGTCACAACAATAACATTGATCCGACGTCTCCTTATTGTTTTCGGAGGTGCGGTGACGCAACGATCGGCTTTGTTTACATGCGTCGGACTCACGGCGTTCAGACCAAGCTGAATAGGCTTTCAAGTTTACAGATTTCAACAGGACACCCGGGTTCCTGCCCATCTGCCGCGGTGTCCTTATGAAATAAGGACAGGAAGGGTTAAAAAGAGTAAATCTTGTTAAAACTAAAAACTTCAAAACGCACCCACATATTTACCATACTTTAACCCGTACAGCCCCAGCGACGCGCCTGACGCGTCGGCAATGTATGTAACGCACAGCCCCAGAGACGCGCCTGGCGCGTCACCCTAATTGCGCCGACCGTAACCTCAGGTGTAGCCACTCAAGAGGGCTCAGATTTGTATGGGAACTGTGTACGTATCCCACGCAACCGTGCCGATGGTTGAAAACTCTCAAAGTCCACGTGCGCGCGCGCGAGCGTGCAATAACCTGTTTTTTTTGGGTAATTGCCTTCAATTTTTTACTCTTGTAAAATACGTTTAAGCTTTTTGAGCGGTTTTTCGTGGTTTTTCCTTCATTCCTAACCCATTCGCTATTGTTTCTGGAATAAAACAATTTTTTGAAAACCGGCCGGGTTCTGGTGAACAAACATTACAAAACTAGCCGGGGCTGGACGGGTTAAGTAGAATGGGTCACTATTTTGGTATTGTGTAAGTACTTTTTATAGGAGGCGCGGAGTGTTAGTGCTACTAGGCCTATTCCCAATTATTTAGTTACCGGCCGTGGGATGCAATTATAGCCCTATTGTAAAACTTTCAAAATAAACAAACCAAAACTTGGACGAACACAGTAAAGACAAAGCAACTTATCTAATAATAGGTTCGCCCCACGGGGGTAGGGCTAACTCGGCCCACCCGCAAACAACTCTACCCACCAACTTGGCCCACACAGTTTAGAAAGAACCGTAATTGTTTAATCGAAGTCCTCTTTTTCTAGTTATTAAAAATGTATTCTATGGTGTATTATATGATATATAGAAGCAATAGAACTGTTCAAATTACCTGGGAAGTGTATATTAAACCAAATACAAAACTTTGAATAGGCCTAATGAGGTAAGGGATATGTGTTTTTTATCACTTTTCAACCCAAGACCAATGGGGGCCCCCAGGTTACCTTAGTTTAGGTTAATTTAATTTAATGTACCGAAATAACATCTACCCATTAAAAATTAAGTTATAAAACTGAGCTATCATATACTGTAATTATATTGCAATGATGATGAAAGTTTCGGAAGTACTGTATCACCTTTTCATCGGTACCATCATTTAACCCTCAGGCTGTGGTTATATTTGCACTATTTAGGGCATATTCAGGCACTCCTGAATGATTAATCAAGTATCTGCATTAACTGAACTGGGTAAATATTTACCTATGTAAAATATATTAAAATATCCTCAAGTAACCTATTAAGAACTGGTCAGGGGACTGGTTAGAACTTGTAGGATGTATAATTGAAGTGCGGAAATCAGTATTTACTGAGAAATAAAAGTCTTAAAATGCGCTATGTTTTACGGGAGGGTCTGTACGCTGCCAGATATGCGCGGCCCCGCCCACTGCCCAAAATGTACAAATATTAGATTAGATTAACCTAACTTAACTTAGGCTAACCCTAATATAATATAACATAACATAAGAACATAAGAAAATGGGAGTCTGCAGAAAGCCAATTGGCCTAAGCAAGGCAGATCCCTGTCCCACACAACCCCAATTACAAAGCCCAATTATAGGCTCAACACTCTAATACCCTGAGGATCATCTTACCAAACCGGTTAGAGATTAACGCAGGATTACATAACATTACCTTACCTTACCTGGGAAAGAGAGGGCAGGACCCTGGGTGACCCATAGCGCATTTTAAGGCTGTTATTTCTCAGTAAATACTGATTTCTGCACTTCAATTAAACATCCTACAAGTTCTAACCAGTCCCCTGAACAGTTTTTAATAGGTTACTTTAGGATATTATATATTTATCATGAACTGTATTCTGCTGATAAATAGGCGAAAATAGCTTCAAAATGACACCAGAACGAGCTTCGTAGGTGGCGGGGTTCACCCGCAGCGTTTCCATAGACATTCGGGAAAACTCGCTAATTACTGTATTAGCTCTCGCTCGCTCGGCAACACTGTCGAGACAGCCGCGAGAGACCACAGTCTCCCTCAGTGAGCGGCTGGCTGCACTGAGGGTCGGACGGAGGTCCCTCACGCTCCCGCCCGCTGACACTCTATTTCTACGGCTTTTACAGGCTTTTAAAGCCTGGAAATTGCTGTAAATTGCCTGTGCGTTCCAAAACGTCTCCCGCAGGGAAAGGGTTAATCACGCTTGAGGATTGGCGGGAAGATATATATATATATATATATATTTTTTTTCTCTCGTCTTGTAAGTTTAACCCATTTAAATACAACATATCTTTCTGAATCGAAAGAGATTGAATATTAATTTAACCACTATTTGAAACTTTCGCATTAGAGAGTTATAAACAACTTAATAAAGATATGTGGGAATTAAAAGAATAAGAACTATCAATTACCTTAGTTTCTGGTGAACTGTCGGTGAAGCAGATTGTTGTAGATTTTGAAGCATCTCAAACACTTCGTGTCCGAGGAATCCCTCAATATCGTCACCTTCGCCCTTAGACATCAACAAGAACAAGATCTCGAACACTTTTGATTTGTTCGCCACTCTTCTAGCGGCACCAAGGAGCGCGGCGCCCCTCGTTATGGGTGGTGATTTTGGTGTAGTAGACTGTTTGAAGCGACCGCTCGCTCCCTCGTGAGGATGGGCTCGTCTGGCACTTGATAGACAAAAGGTTCTATATGGTGGGCCGATTTGGTATTACTGATTGGACAATCACGTGGGCCGAGCTGGCTGTTAACCGCCCCACTCACCCCCCGTGACTTATTGCCATCATCCGTAGAATATTTCAATATAACAAGTGTGGGCCGGTCGGCCTTATGCAGATTTCCAGTTTCTTATGTTCTTATAATATACCCAGTATATAACAAGGAGGCAAATATCAGCTGGTCGTGGGATAATTCCGTAAATACAGTACAGTAAAGTCAAATTAGACGCGAACGTAGCTGTGAGCGTGCAAGTAATCAAAGGGTAGGAATTAATTACTGTTTGTTTTAATAAATTCTTGTTCCCCAGGTAAGCCCCGAGGACTCCGTACTGCTCGCAAGCACGTGAACCACCGCCGTGACCAGCGGTGGCACGACTTACACTACAAGAAGGCTCATCTGGGGACCCGCTGGAAGGCTAACCCCTTCGGAGGAGCTTCTCACGCTAAGGGCATTGTCCTCGAGAAGATGTAAGTTGGGCCGGAGCTAAGCTTGTTTGTTGGAGGCTTAAGCCAGCATCACACAAGCACTTTAGTGGCAGATGTATCGGAGCCATAATATCAGTTAAATATAGTTTTGTCAAACAATTTTCACTTCAACTGTATTTTGTATCTTAAGCTCTTAGCCGAATACAGTCCAATTTACTATACGAATGACATGCAAAATCAATCGATAAGATCACCTTGTAGCAGATTCAAGGCTCCGATTCATGTAGCCGATGTACTTGCTCGCGTGACACTGGCTTTAATTTGTGCTCAGCAATTAGATAGGTTTGGGGTGTTTGGTTTACCTGTGCATAGGTTCTAAATTCATTGGGGACTCAGATAGTTTGTCTCAATGGGGGACAATAAAAAATTAATCTGCTATTTTTCCCGCCTTTGGTTCGCACCAACCTAAATTTGTTGCCATCGAGTGAATTGAATTTTTTAAATCGCAGTCATCAAAATATCACTGGATTTCTATAGTCATGAATGTTACAGACATATTACTCTAACATTCTATTCAGTACATTGTCCAATATACAAAGTATTTATGATTAATAAAACATATTTGATTAGGCCCACAAAAACACATGGCAGTCATTCGAAAAATAGTCCTGTTAATATTTTAATAGATAGGTATCCATGTCCTAAAATTAAAATTATATGTATAAAAACTCGAGATGAACTTATAAAATAATCGTCATTAGCCACTTTACTGAATATTAGATTATACAATTATAAACTAGTTTCAGATCTGGCAAGCGCATAATAAATTGATGCCAGTGTTCGCTACCCATAATAGTCATTATACGAAACTTCTCGGACAGTAAACATCTCTTCCCCACTTAACTTACTTTGTTAAATTTGACATTAGTTGTGCATCTATGTGCACATTAGCAGTAATGGTAGTAGATATTTGTTTCTCACAGATGGAAATCTTAATATAATGTAGATTATAGTCTTAATAAAGGTAAAATGTTCAGTTATAGATTGTGTCGTGTGTGTGTGTGTGTGTGTATTCGTATTCCAAGGTTGCCAGCGCACATCACATCTCCAAACTCGCCCAAAAGTAGCCCAATCACTTAATACCGCACAACAGACAATTTCAGCTATATTAATCCTATCACACACATTTTCCGATGTTTATCTTTAACAGCCATGCATGCATGATACTATGAGTTCCCCAAATATAACTAGGCCTAGTCCTATATAGCCTACTGTATGAGTAGTGGCCTACGTGTCACATCATTTAAATATTAATGAAATACCACATACATTATTATCACAATCATGCACTCATCAAATCTGCATCAATGTCCCAATCCCCCCTCACAAACAATCACTTAATTAGGCTATTCAGTCACCACCACATAGGCTACCATACATGTATAGTACAACCAACAGAAAGCCATGATGAACGTTTGTATGAAATGTAGCCTAGCTATAGGCTACTCAACACTCGACACCTCTACAACTTTTAACACCTTAAGAGCGGCCTAGGTGGTATATAATATGTAGCCACCAGCGGGGTGTTTTTACCCAAAATAGGGCTGTTTACGTGATCATTTTCATGCCTAAATAAGACCCAGAACGTAAAACAAGTATCTATCCCTGAAAGGGCATAAACAGAGCTTTCCAATGACACCACAACGATCCTTTTATGACCGCTAGTTTTCTTGCAACAACCGTGCAACACGAGTGCAAAAAGCATGTAATTCGGTACTTTCCCCATACAATTCAGTATGTAGCGAATGAGAGAGGGAGGGAGGAGGTGGGATTCGTGTCAGTAGGTTCGCCGCGGTGGTCTGGAGCAGTCATACGCTCGCTACTCTCCTGCCACCACTTTGTCTCTCTCTCTCAGCAACATTACGTGCTGAAATTGCCACACGACCTATGTCGCGCGCCGCCAGATAGTCCAGATTTATTATACTCGACTTATGTTGCGCGCCGATAGTTAGGGGTTAATAGTATATATATACAGTAAACCCTCGCTCTTTCGTACTTCACTCTTTCGGAATTCCAAGGCTTTCGGACAAGCATTTCAATTCAAACTCATGGTTCAGCCTTTCGGATTTGTCCGAAAGGCTGAGAAAAATTATTTCGCATTCGGACCAAGAGCCGAGTTTCGGCCTTATATTTATTATATATTATATTTTTCAATTCCATTGCATTAGAAATTATTCAAAGATTACAAAAAGTCCAAATAAGACATAGTTATGTTAATGTATAAGGGAGTTACGTAGATGCATTAGAGAGATAGATAGATAGAAAGAGCGAGTTACAGAGGGGGAGTGAGCGATAAACACTAACTATTATGAGACTGACTTATTGGTTCTGAAAAGACAAGATAGATAGAAAGAGAGTTGCAGAAGGGGAAGTAAGCGATAAACACTAACTATTATGAGACGGACTTAATTGGTTTTGAAAAGACAAGATAGATAGAAAGAGAGTTGCAGAAGGGGAAGTGAGCGATGAACACGAACTATTATGAGACGGACTTAATTGGTTCTGAAAAGACAAAGGAGACTTTTATATTGACTCTGTTTCATGTTATTATTTGTGTGCTAGAAGGATAATATTGTTTTCAATTCCATCGCATTAGAAATTATTTATAGATTACAAAAAGTCCAAATAAGACATGGTTATGTTAATGTATAAGGGAGTTAGTTAGATGCATTAGAGATAAATAGATAGAGAGAGAGTGGCTAGGGGCGAGCGAGCGATAAAATACTAACATATACGAGATGGACTTATGTTTCTGAAAGACAAAGGAGACATTTTTATTTACTCTCTTTTTCATTTTATTATTTGTGTATTAGAAGGGTAATATTGTTTTCAATTCCATTGTATTAGAATTGATTCATAGATTAAAAAAAGACCAAATAAGACATAGTTATATATATGTATAAGGGAGATAGATGCATTATTTCAGACATTCGGACAAGTCCGAATGGCTGAAGTGTGAGTTCGGACTCGGCCCTTTCGGACAGGGGTCTCCCCCAATTAGTCCGAAAGAGCGAGGGTTTACTGTATATAGAACCAGCCCAATTCCGCTTTCCTCAATGTTAGTTAGTTAGGATAATACTTCAGAGGCTATCCACCCCATCACACTGTAAATCAAGAATATAATATCGTTTGAAATGGAAACTCGCAAATCTACGCTTCTGAACGAATCCTAACTAGCCCAATGGTGCGAACAAAAGAAGACCTTGGCAACACTGTGTACGTATATCCCGCCGCGGTCAGCTGACGACCTAAACAGTCGCCCGTGGAAAAGGCAGTGTTGTAAAAAAAATTGTCATCATCTTTTTTTAATTTCCTGCATCTCCACGTATGTAATTTGCTGCCTCTGTGTTCTATGACATTCTACATAAGAATTCTGATTCACATTGATTGATTTCCTATCACTGGTCTAATAAGAAATATAGCCGGTAACATATTTAGCTGCCCGATTTGATAGTGGATTATAAATTGGTAACTTAAAAGCGCACGATAGCTTGTTTTGTAGGAAAGAAACTATAGTTCGCAGGTGCCGACATTCAACCTGCCAAATTCTACAGCTACAGAATATAATACCGTATGTTCAGCCAATTTCTACTGAAACACGTATTTGTTAGTAACTAAAAAGGAAGTAAATACAACACTTCAATGAGTATTAAAATTTTGCCCAGCCTATCACACCACATTAGATGAAACTAAATTTCTTGTTCAATAAGCTGATATTTATGTATCAAATTATGTTAATTATTATATATTCACTGCATTAACGAGTATATAACCATCATATTATGAATCTAGTAAAAAATATACTACACAACTACAGTAGGGTCCCGCATAAAACGTGTTCGCATAAAACGAGTCTCGATTAAAACGACCGACCTAAAATATTAATATTTAATTTTCGATCAGAACGAATGTGATCACATAAAACGAGTCCGCCGCCAAAGTGGGGCAAATACAAGGAGTTTTCATATAGAGCGCCGAAATATCGTACAAAACGTACAAAATATCGTACGCTTTCATATAAAACGCCGAAATATCGTACAAAACGTACGAAATATCGTTCGCTTTGTACGAAAATTTTCGCTTACAGTGAACATTGACGATATTGCGCCACCAAAATGCTGTGTTCACATAAAACGAATTCACATAAAACGCCCTCGTTTATCGACCATAAACTCGTTTTATGTGAGACCCTACTGTATGTGTCATAGATAGTTGAGAACTGTATTAAACCTCTTAAATCACGAAAACCATCAAAACACCTCAATGGTGTATCACACACGATAGTCATTTGAATAAGACCCCCAGCGCCATCTGGATTTTTAGTACGGTTTTCCCTCATTGATTGATAGATTGACAGGTAGATTACCAAAGAAAGTCTGTTTGGGGCTATCCTTCAGACATTGACGAGTGTCTTGGGGAGTTCTTTCTACCACTCCCTGCTTAACCCTGCCTACCCGGCCAGTCTTACCTAAGGACGGTCGCCCGTACCCGGGCGAAATGGCTGAAAAACGTCTAGGCCTAGGCTACCGTATTTGTTTATTTTCACTGCTAGAACTTTCCCACTCATCTATAATCGTAGTGCGGTTTTCAATCTGTATTTTGGCGTTGAGTAGAGCTCTGTAAGTCAACTGGTTCAGTTGTGATGACGATTTCAGTGGAGCAAATATTGCAGAGATGTTGCCAATATGAGGGCTTTTCAGACACTAATTATGTCTGACGTCAGAACAATAACATTGAAGAGTCTTCTCCTTCTTGTTTTCGGAGGTGCGGTGACGCAACGCTTGGGATTGTTGACATACGTCGTACGCACGGCGTTCAGACCAAGCTTAATTAGGCTGTTAAGCTGCTGTCTTATGTAAGGACGGCCGGGTAGCTGCCCTTCTGCCGAGCTGTCCTTACCTAAGGCAGCCCGGGTAGGAAGGGTTAATTAGAAACTACGCACTTGTAGCTTCTTGTGGTGACCACCAGTCGGAAAATTGTCGCATTGTCGTAGGACCCTAGGACAAGTGGTAATTTACTTGGCAACTCAACAATATAACCAGCTTCATTTAAGACACCCCATTCACAAATGGTATTTATTTGGTGGTAACATATCTATTTGTGCACACAATTAATACATGTAACAACTTTAAACCTATAATCATTACACATGGCGAATTTTTTTTTTATGAGAATCCAGAAATTGCTTGTAAAGTAGGAATGTTAGTTGCTAAGCACCAATTCCTTATAGAAATAGTATACAGTAATCACTCCCATATCCGAACCTCGCCAATAACCGAACAGACCATGAGATATATAAATAATTAAAGTAAAGTTGTTGTACATGACTAAACAAAAAATAAAAAATACTGAAATCGCTGATATACAATAATTTACTTATCATTACTTATTATATCTTATAAACATAATAGTAGATAGCCAACTTACCATAATACTAAATTATAATTCATAATAAACTTATATAAACCGAGTAATCTTTGCCAAACCGATACGAATGCGGTATTGTTTACCACCGGTTTACTAAAGTGCCACCATTATCGATTTTCTTCCAGCCGACTCGAGCGGGAGGGTTACCAATTGAAGTTAAATCCGCTAGCATATATTGTTAGATGTAAGACATGATAAATACCACTAGAAATATGAATTGGCAAAATCCATATAATATCACTTCGAAATTGTTCTGAAATTTCAAAACAAAAGTTTAAATACAAACAGCTTGTGTAAATCATTGCTGCTAGATAGAAGTAAAGGTTTCTAGATCTAGCAGAAGTCGCTATATATATTGGCAGTACTGTTGTTGTTGTTGTTGTTGTTGTTGTTGTTGTTCCTCAGGCTGTCTGGCCGAGCAGCCCCAAGGTCCCGAGCAAGGCCAAGGCCATAACCGAGCGCCCCCACAGAACCCTCCCAGCTTACCACCAATAATGCCCAGGTGACCGAAGCCACTCAAAGGCGGGGAGCTGAGGAGGGTGCGGAAATGCCCGGGAAACAAAAGCCCCACCCAAGGCCCTGTGCCCCTCAGCAATTATAAAGGGAAAGTTGAGGGGCAAAGGAAAAATGTGACGCTTTGGCTCCCAATCTGCCAGGGTTGGCAGTAGGGAGGTCAATCCACGGAAAAGACGCCGTCACTTGAGATCTAGAAAATATATAAGTAAAAGGAACAGTCAGAGTAAGCTATGGGTATGGCAGAGAATGCTCAACTCTCATTCTGATAGACCAGCCCATCACCATCACTGTTAGATGTAAGACATGATAAATACCACTAGAAATATGAATTGACAAAATCCATATAATATCACTTCGAAATTGTTCTGAAATTTCTAAACAAAAGTTTAAATACAAACCGCTAGTGTAAATAATTGCTGCTAGATCGAAGTAAAGGTAGCTAGATCTAGCGGAAGTCGCTATACGTATTGGCAGTACTGCTGACGGCGACACGATTGTATGGTCATTGTTGTTGATATTCCAGTAGAGGGATGAACAGATTATTTTTCTTGTCCAATAATAGCTATTTCATAGTCCCACAGGAATTATTTGGATATATTTATGACCCCTGGTATGAAGGTATGTAGGTATGTTGCCAATATAATAATAGAGACAAATAAATAGTTAAAGGACTAATAACCTAATAATAATGACAAATAAATAATTAACTCTTTGTATCCGAATACTCCCTGTGACCGAACTGGCCATGGCCCATATAGTTCGATTATGGGAGTGATCACTGTATATAATAATCACGTGTTATAGTAGAATTATTTACAGTGGAATAAACTACTGTCAATAAGTTTAACTATTGTTAAAATCACTGAAAATAGATGCGGAAATATACGATCGAGGATATGACAATACCTCTTCACTCATAACTGCCTGACGAGTGACGTATGATACACTCTCCTCCCTCTCCCTGTAAACAACTCACACATGTTTACGGGCGGAAGTTTTTGTACCGTAAAGATAAAAGCCGAGACCTTGTCTTGGTAAAGCCTATCTTATTTTATGGACTATTATAATTTTCTACTGTACGTGAGGATTAAACGTTATACTGTACAGTATATGCCAAACGCTTGTAAGACACTTACATTGGATGAATTATTTACTTCATAACCTCTGAATAAATGAACTGAAATGATAAAATGTACAAAGGTTTGAGACATTTAGATAAATCTAGTTTTATATTTACAAAGGGCGAATATGCTACGAATTAAACAAACTAAAACTGCTTCAAAAATCATACTCATGGCTGCTAATAGTATATAACACTTAATTAATCTTGGGATATTTCTTTTTGTCCAATAAAATATTCTGGTTAGGCTACCAAATGACCATTCTACATCTGGTGGTCACCCCAAGAAGCTTCTGTGTGGCGCTTCTAATTAACTTGGTCTTGGAGTAAGAGTCACGCTTGATTGTTCAAGGTGTGGCCTTAGAATCGGCTCTCTCTCCTAGGGTAAAATTATAAACTACAATATAATGGGAAGGGACAGGTTGTTCCCCATCACCCCATGGGCATTATCATCCCATTTCCTACAGTGAAACTGATCTTTTTCTCCACACTCCCTCTAGGAAGTCCTTAACACTCCGTGCAGTGATCTCGTTCCACATGTTGAGGTCGCTCAGGCCAAGCAGGTAGATCACTATTTTGTCGATCACCCATTCCTACCTTCCTACCACTTCATTTAATTCGTCCTCACCAATTTCCTGCACTATGGATCCTAGCAATACCTGCCTTTCTCATACCTTTCGCACTTTAGGAGGATATGCTCCACAGTCTCATCCTCACCGCTCTCACACATCTTGCATACCTTGTTTCCTTCATTTGACCACCTATGGGTTCTGCTTATCAGCTCAAGTGATTTAGTCCGGGCCTTGAAGAGTTCACTTCCGATGCTCTCATCGTAAATGGGTTCTCTTCTTGGCTGCTGCTTACACATGTACCATTCTAGCGAACTCTTATTCCTCATATTCCCTACCCATTCATCCCTTGCTACACTTTGTACTCAATATGCTACTACAGAAATATGCGAAGAGGTGTGATGTCAAACGATAGCAAAGTCTAGTCTTTTTAGTCTTTATTATTGTATAGTAATTGGTAGTTTGGCTGGCAATGCCAAACCTCTCTCTGGATAGGACCAGTCCTCACCCAACCCGTGAACATACAGTAATGAAATATTTTTAGTCTCGGAATCTGTGACATGTTAGAGGTTGGAAACCTCATTAACCCCTCTTTGGCGGCGCCCGGCTATAGTCGGACAAGAGAACCCCAACCTAAAGAGCGGGGCCCGGCTATAGTCACATGCAATTTTGAGCACGTAATGTGCTCCGAGAGAGAGCCGAGCGGTGGGAGGAGCATAGGTTCCCTCTGACCGGTTGGCACAGCTCCCGCGCGACAACTGAGGCCCCCTCCACACTCATCCTTACTCACTACCTCGCTACACAGGGAATTATGTCAGGAAATTACCTTATTTTAGGGTTTTTGCACTTGTGTTGCAAGAGAACGCGTGGTCGTAGAAGGATGGTTCTGGTGTCATTGGACAGCTCAATTAATGCCCTTTCAGGGATACATAATTTTATTACGCTCTGGCTCTTGTTTATGCATGAAAAAGAGCACGGAAACAAGGTCGTTTTAGAGTAAAAAAAAACCTGCTTGGCAGGTAGTAGAAGTTACCGCCTAGGCCGCTCGGAATGTGTTAACGCCTTACGAGCGGGCCCGTAAGGAATTTCTACTACCCGCCAAGCGGGTGGTTTTTACCCTAAATGGCCTTGTTTCCGTGCTCCTTTTCATGCATAAACAAGAGCCAGAGCATAATACAATTATGTATCCCTGAAAGGGCGTTAATTCAGCTTTCCAATGACGCCAGAACCATCCTTCTACGACCACGCGTTCTCTTGCAACGATCGTGCAAGACGAAGGAAAAATCCCTAAAATACGTTAATTTCTTGACATAATACCCTGTGTAGTGAGGAAGGGAGGGTGGATGTGTGTGGACTAAACGTCATTAGGCCTGCGGGAACCGTGGCGAACGGTCAGAGCCCGACCTACGCTCCGCCCACCGCTCGTCTCTCTCAGAGGCAATATTGCTCCAAAATTGCACACGGACGAAAGTCGGGCCCCGCTCTTTGGGCAGGTGTTCTCTATACGGACTTAAGTCGGGCCCCGCTAATAAGGGGTTAAACATACATACAATAAGTCATACAATAATACATACAATTTGGCGTAATTTTTCCATTACATGCATTGTAAATACAATTAAGTCCCGCCACAGCACTGCCCCCTGTGGCACCTATCCACACCCCACCAGCCTCGGCAGTGCTAAGATAGACTTTATTGCATAGTAATGGCTGTTGGTCCACAAGTCTATCGCCATCCCCCCCCTATTACAGTAGCACCTCCATTATCTGGCACTCATGGGGATTTGAAACCTCCGGTGAATTGAAAACTCCGGTTGATTGAAAATTACTCTTATAAATGCCCGTAAACCCCAAGAAAATACCCCCTAATGGCTATCTGTATTATCAGCCTTAATATAATAAACAAACTCACATTACTATACCATTTTAACCCTTAAAGAGCGGCGCTCTACTTAAGTCGTGCACCAATTTGCAGCAAGTTAGGAGCATTATTAAGGTTTTTAAAGGGTTAAAATAGAGTGCAAATGGCCGGGAGCGCACCAGGCCACACGTCCGACACCCAGGGCTTACCGCCACCCACTGACTCACGCTCCCTGTGTTCTCGAGAGGCCGGCAGTATAGCCAGTAGTGAGCATAGCTGGGAAAAATATACCGCTATACACTAAACTCCCATGTTGGTGGCACCACTGCATGAGAACCACGAGTGCTACGTAGCTCGTTCTGGTCTCATTTTGAAGCTTTTAGCGCCTAGTTTTTTGCTGAATACATTTCTTTTCATGCAGATACTTGATTGATCATTCAGGAGGGCCTGAATATGCCCAAAATAGCCCAAAACACCCCGCTAGACAAGGGTTAATAGTAATTTTCTCAACTCGCCAATTTATATGTACAGTAGAAGTTGGAAAAGGCGTCCAGCTGTTGCTGTGGTCGGCGGCGTAATACGTATCATCATATGCAAAGGCTAGGCCTTATCGGGAGGGCGAGTTCTGCAGCGCATTCAAAGTTTTGACAGTAGCAAAACAAAACATAGAAAATAACCTCTAATGACTATCTGTATTATCAGCCTTAATATAATAAACAAACACACATTACTATACCATTTAATAGTAATTTTATCAATTCGCGTAATTCGGCGTAATGCGTATCCTCGTATGCGGGAGGGAGAGTTATGCAACGCATTCAAAGTTTTGACAGTAGCAAAACGAAACACTAATATCAAACTGTTTTTGTTCTTTTTAGTTTGTCTTAGGTTTCTCACTTAATATCTAAAACATATTTATGAAGTGGATACTTTGGGAGCGGCAGCAAGGGGTGGATGCTTGCCACTCATCCACAGTTGTAGAGGTCGATGCTCTTGCATAATCCACCTCTCTCCATTCGTTTGGATATTTGTGTTTTTTGGTTCCAAGCTCAGAACCACTCTTGCATTTCTTCTGGTCACTATTGGCTTTCACTTTGTCCGACTTTGCCTTCATCTTCGGCATGATAGTGATGAATCGAGTATAATATGTCCGATATGAGAATAATTGTATATACGGATCGATTGGGCGAGACTGAGTAGGCCTATTCTCGCGCTTTTGTTGTTCTTGTTGCTTGTTTACCGACGTCGCCGCTACCCGCATAGAACCACGAACTATTTTATATATACTATCTATCTATCTATCTATTGCCTGACGCCGTGATCCCCGAAGGGGTGGCCACGAACGAACCGCCCCCATGCACCTGTCCCCAGTCAGTCGACGCCCCTCCCCCCAACCAGCACCACCTTCGTTCATGTACTTCCTCACTCCATCCTTCCACCTCATATTCGGTCTACCTCTCCCCCTCTGTCCCTCCACCTCGCTCTCATACACCCTCTTAGTCATTCTCTCGCTTTCCATACGTTCCATATGGCCGAACCATCTCAAGTTGTTCCTTTTCACACTTTCCAGCACATCTACCTCCACACCACACCTCCTTCTTACTTCCTCATTAGTCTGTCTATCCCTCCATGTAACTCCGCACGCACTCCTTAAGTAATTCATTTCCACTGCTCTCACTCTTGGTCTGAGTCTCTCAACCAACGTCCATGCTTCGCTTCCGTAAGTCAGTGTCGGGATTACCACACTGTCATGCAAGGACTTCTTCACTTCCATACTGACCACCCTATTTCTTGTTACTGCTTTTAGCGTTCCTACAACCCTCTTCCCCTGTTGTACCCTCTCCCGCACCTCTTCATCCATAGTCCCATCTTTACTCAACACACTGCCCAGATACTTAAAAGAGTTGACGATCTCCATAGCCTGACCGTTCAGCTTCACCTCACACTCTGTGACTTCACCCCTTTCGAAGACCATAACCTTGCTCTTCCCCGTATTTACCTTCAAATTCCGTTTTTCGCACACTGTTCCAAACTCATTTACCAGACTGTATATATACTGTATATATAATTATTATATATATATATATTTCTTATTGGTGCTTTTTAAGTAGTTTTTTCCTAATAGTATATGTATTTATTGTTTGTTATGATGCAATTATGCTAAAATCTAAAACCTCTGGTTGTTTGAAGCTACCGGATGCCTGAATGCCGGAAAATCAAGGTGTTACTGTAGTCGCCTTGTACGACACGCATTGGATGCATGAGGCATATTCTTTTTTTTCCTCCACCATTAGATGAAGACCCCCTTACCCCCTGGGGTTAGTGTTTCGCTGTTTCATTAAGTGGCCAATTAAAGCTTGATAGCCAAAATAACTCTAAACTTTTAATAACTAAACTATCTTTGCACACTGGTTGAGTCCGCCGATCACGAGCGTCCTTGCTGTATCTCAAACGTCTGGCTTAAGTTAATAGGGTAGGCCTATAGGTATGATGTTTTCAGTTTATTCACACTATATGTTTTAAACCTTTTTTTATGTACTTAATTTATTTTATTGCCATTTTCAGCGGTATTGAAGCTAAGCAGCCTAATTCTGCCATCCGTAAGTGTGTTCGAGTCCAGTTGATCAAGAACGGTAAGAAGATCTCTGCCTTTGTGCCCCGTGATGGTTGCCTAAACTACATTGAAGAGAACGATGAAGTGTTGGTCGCAGGATTCGGTCGTAAGGGTCATGCCGTCGGAGATATCCCAGGTCAGATAATAGGAATGATATTCTCTTCAATGTTTGCATAAAGTAAAACAAAAAATGTAACAAAGATTTTTTTTCCTAGCAGTCAATTTCCTTTCAATTTTGTATTCTTGCTTTTGATATGATTTTTATTTAAAATCCAGGTGAGAACATTTGTATCTTTGCTGCCAATTTTCTGTCACTGTACAATACTAAATTAGTTCAATATCAAGATATATTATGTATCCATATAAGCATTACAAATGTAGATCTTAGTTTGCTTAGAATGTAAGATTATCTATACTGTATAATCTAATTCTATTTTCCTTTTCTTTTATTCCAGGTATCAGATTTAAGGTGGTGAAGGTGGCCAATGTATCCCTACTTGCCCTGTACAAGGAGAAGAAGGAAAGGCCTCGGTCTTAAATGACTCGATAAATAAAAAAAACTCCAAATATATCGTCTGAATATACCCTGGTTAGTTAAGTATAACTCTTGATGTCATGCAAGCACCTTAGTAACAATTATTCTAAGTGACAGTATGAGTAAAAACTATATTTAAATTTATTGAATCTGCCATGTCAACTGTTTATAATCTTGAATACTGGTACTGTACTTGCATTTAGCACAAGGATAGATATTGGTATATTTTAAGTGCACTGTTCATTAACAATATGTATATTTATATAAAGAACATTTTCAACTTCATTTACGGTACCTTGTGTGAGGGGGATGGAATTTGGATAAATTATTTTAGCGACAATTAAAATTAAACATATTGCAAACAAGAATATCGTCGATATATCTATTATTACTTAGCAATTTAGCAAGTGCTAAAATTGCGGGGATTTTGTTTTTCTTGATTCTATCAATAAGTCTTTCATAAATTTAAATTCTAAAGCAAGCAAGAATAAATCTGCAATTATCTACTTTTTGTAGACCTAGAGAAGGCCTTTGACCGGGTGCCAAGGGAAGTTATGTAGTGGGCTATTAGAAAACTTAAGAGTGGTTGATATATGTAATAATGAGAATGTATGAAGGGTCATGGAAGCAGTTACGGTCCATTCACATCACCGTTTTCCGTTTCCACACCCAGGGGAAATCGGGGAATATTTGGCGCAAATTTTTCGACGAGCATGAAAAAGTGTTCATAGGGGGGAGGCGAATTAAAGGTGGGAACTGTGGACAGAGAATCGCCGAGCAGAATGTACATATATCATGACAGGAATTCACCGGAGACCTCTGGTGGACGCTTCCGAAGTAGCGCCAGAGCTAAGTCTGTTGACATAAACAATACTTAACACCTAGGCTATGCAAAGTTTAAGTTTGATCACGATTTCCTACGATTCTGCATGTTTTTACTATATACTAGATGGCTACACTAAGTGCTTATATACTGTAGTATGGTAATTGTGGGAATGTCCATATGTAGCAAGAAATGACTAAAAGCAAAATTATAAAGGATGATTACGGTAACTATCATAAAAAAAAACGCGAAAATACCCTCTTTCTTATACCTGTATATAGAAATATAAGTTATTTAATATTATGGGTGACTAAAATATAATGAGCATCAATATGCAATGACTGTAATGTGTTTCAGCTATAGAAAGTATGACATATACCTTATAATTAAGAATTATTGATGGAGAGGGAGGGTGAAGAACTGCGGGATATCGCCAATTAAAGGTCCTAGGTCGCTTACTGCACAAAACGTGTCGGGCGCAGCGACTCCAAGAATTTCTGGTAGGGAGAATTCTCATAGATAACGAGGTCGATATATATAACAATTATATTCTCTGTCTTCACATGCGAAAGTTAAGTTTGGTGAGCCTAAATACCTGGCTGAACTTTTGCTCACCCAACTGGATCGACCTTGTATGTCTCTCTGCAGTGGGTATGATCTTTTAAGATTGGATGAGCCTACCGTTGCTTATCAATCTTTTGTATCTCGTGCTTTCTCCCACACGGCTCCAAGGTTGTATAATCGGTTGCTGAACTGTATTAAGCAGTCTATATCTGTTGAGTCCTTCAAGAAGCATTAACAGACCTTTATGTTTCAAAAGTGTTAAGACCTGGGGAATAGTGTAGTGACGGATGAATAATAGAGTTTAGTAGAGTTATAATTATTATATTAACCCTCCCGCCCCGGCTACGCATTACATAAATATTCCCCAAAATCCGGGTGTTTTGGCCGAAAAACGTCTAGGCTAGGCTACCGTATCATTGTTATGCTGACTGCTTCCCGCATTCCCGCGCATCCCCAAGCGTAGCTGTGTTATTTACCTGTAGAATGGCGTTAAGTAGAGCTCTCTAAGTCAAGTGCTTGATTTGTGATGATGATTTCATTGGAAATAACTTTATGGCCAAAACAGCCACTTTACACTACTTTTCGATACTTAACAACAACATACAGGCACACACGAACAAGCGACGCTCTCCTTCTTGTGGCCGGAGATGCGGGGCGTCGGTCCAGCCGGCTGTTGTTTACATGCGTCGGACCGACGCCTCGCACACGTAGCTCACAGGCTTTCAAGCAATGGTACAATGTTGTACCACCCGGGTTCCTGGGGGCAAAACATAATGGTACACACGTGTACCACCCGGGGTTGAAGGGTTAATAACTGTAAATTGTGTTGTAAATATGTTAATGTGGTTTTATTGAATTTTTTGTTTGTTCGAGCGCTTGCGAATTCAGGTGTGAGCCAATCGGCGCTCTGTAGACCCCCGTTTTCTGACCTTTAACCGTTTCGGTGAGGTCAGTCCTAATGGTGTTAGTGAGCTGGACTTTATAAGGCCTTATAATTAGGGTTAGGTGTGAGATGGATCTGCTTTGCTTGGGCCAATCGGCTTTCTGCAGACTCCCATTTTTTTATGTTCATATTGAGCGCTCTTTTAATTAAATAAGTAAAATTATTATTATTATTACGACCTAGCGCAGATACTGGAGATCCGTCCAACCTTCTAGGAAAAAAAGGAATATATAGAAAAATTAAGAAAGGCTTAATTCACCTACTGTACTTGCTTACTATCAGAATCTATCAAGACAGGTTAAAAAAGGTATTAGGACAGAAAACAAAATTATGAAATCAAGGTACTATACAAATTCAAGGTTAGATATGTAATTGGTCCCCTTTAAAACTTCGATAAGAGAAATGACAGAAAATTATTTATAAATGTGCAGTACATTAGTCAATTTCTTTCCGTTTTCACTGATGAAAATTTGGCACAGTTTCCAGAAGTTCGTAAGGTATATAGCGATAGTATAGAAAATAGGTTAAGTACGGTTACTATAAGTAAAAATTATGTGCTAACCCTTTCGCTGCGGGTGACGTTCTGGAACGTCCTGGCAAGTTACAGCAATTTCCAGGCTCTAAAAGCCTGTACAAACCGTAAAAATTTGAGTGTCAGTGGGCGTGAGGGGCCCACCTCCGACCCTCAGAGCACCGAGCGGTTCACTGAGGTTGACTGTGTCTCGCGTGGGTCTCTCTCTGTGTCTCCCAGCAGTGTAGCCAACCGAGCGAGTGTTACATAATAGCGGGTTTCCCGTGTTTCACTGGCACCACTGCGGGTGAACCAGACCACGTACGGGTCCCGTTATGGTGTAATTTTGAAGCTATTCTCGCCTAGTTTTCGGCAGAATACACTTCATTTAATGCAGATGCTTGATCTATCTTTCAGGAGTGCCTGAATATGCCCTAAATAGCCCAAAAATGTCTGCAGCCAAAGGGTTAAGGAAATTGACAGACTGAAACCTCAAAAATTGCCTGGACCTGATGAGGTATATGCTAGAGTATTAAAAGAATGCAGAGATGACTTAAGTTACCCATTACATTTCTATTTAACAAGTTATTAGAAACAGGCTTGGTTCCAGAAGCTTGCAAATGTAGTTCCGATCTTCAAAAAAGGTGATAAATCAATAGCATCCAATTACAGTCCCATTAGTCTCGCATCAATTATAGGAAAGCTACTAGTCAATTATTGCTAGGAAAATTAAAAACCACTTGGAAACATTTAATTTTATCAATTCTTCTCAGCATGGATTCACTCAGGGACATTCTTGCCTTACTAATTTGCTTAGTTTTTTCTCAGGTATATGAAGCAGTAGATAATGACAAGTCGTATGATATATAATTATTTAGATTTCAGTAAAGCTTTCGACAGTCCCTCATGAAAGATTGATGAGAAAAGTTGAGGCGCATGGAATAGGTGGGGCGTTGTTGGGATGGATTAGGTCATGGCTAATTGGTAGGAAGCAGAGAGTCAGCATAAATGGTACTAAGTTAGAATGGGGAGCAGTCAAAAGTGGTGTCTCCCAGGGATCTGTATTGGGTCCTCTGTTGTTTGTTATATACATAAATTACCTTGATTTAGGTATACAGTAACTAGTAGGATAAGTAAATTCGCAGACTATACCAAAATGAGGAGAACAATAGATCCAGATAGTGACATAGAGAGCCTCCAAAGGGATCTAGATACCTTACACGAATGGTCAGTAAATTGGCAGATGAATTTTAACATTGACAAATGCAAGGTATTAAAGATAGGGAAGACGAATACTAATGGAAATATAAACTAGCTAATACGGAATTAGAAAACTGACTGCAAAAAAGATTTGGGTGTGTTTGTTAGCAACGATTTAAAGCCTAGAAAACTGTATAAGCGTTCGTAACAAGGCAAACAGGATTCTCGAGTTCATCTCAAGGAGTGTGAGTAACAGAACTGCTGCTGTTATCTTAAAACTTTACTTATAAGAGAGACCTCATATGGATTATGCTGTCCAATTTTGGTGTCCTTAATACCGAATGGACATAGATTCGTTGGAGAGTACAGGGAAGAATGACAAAAATGATTCATATTAGAAATCTACTATATGAAGAAAGGTTGAAAAAATTAGGCTTACATTAGTTAGAAAGACGCAGAGTTAGAGGAGATATGATAGAAGTCTTCAAGTGGGTTAGTGGGATTAATAAAGGGGACATGAAAAATGTACTGCAGCTCAGTGATAGCGAAAGAACTATTAACACATGGTTTCAAATTAGGCAAATATTGGTTTGGTAACAAGTTGTAGATGGGTGGAATAGGCTACTGAGTGTTATGATAGGATCGAGAACGATAGGGAGCTTTAAAATAAAACTAGATAGGCATATGGATGAGATGTGTTGGGTATGAGGGGATCTGCCGGGTGTGGGCCGGTCGGCCCTCTGCAGACCCTCGAATTTTGTGTTGACCTCTGACCATTTTGGTGGGGTCGGTCCTCATGGCGTTAGTGAGCAGGGCTTATAATTGGGTTGGGTGAGAGGGATCTGCCTTGTGTGGTCCAATCGGCTTTTTTGCAGATTCCTATTTTCTTATGTTGTTGTTGTTGTTGTTTATTCTATGTTGGCTGCGGTTATCAATGACTTACATTTATAGTATGGAACTGCATTCAATGGTTGGAATGTATGGTAGGCATAGAAATGTCAACATACAGCCTATTAGTTATGTTTGGAAGGCAACACAGCGGTAGAAAAAGCCAGTGTCGACATTTAAAGGTTTATCTATCTATCTATTGCCAGATGCCTTACTCCCCTTAATGGGGGTAGCCATACACAAAATGCCCCCAAGCGAACCTATCCCCTGTAAGAAGGACAACCCATGCCAGTTTACTGAAGGACTTACAGGATTAACCACTCAATTTAGGGTCCGTCTGACTCCGAGGCATTTTATGTATTTGTTAGCACTATTTTTCTACAGCGGTGTGCGGCTTACTTTAAAGGTTTCGAGGGCGGGAAAACCGCGGAAGTCTGCTGTAGCGGCCACTTGTCATTATACTGGTAAGGAGAATTGGCTAACTGGGTGTGGCTGTGTATATTACTAACTACTGTATGTGACTAACTGCAAATGCTATTAATTTTGTGTGTAACAATGTTTCAGACTGACCGACTGCGTGTGGCACTTGTCAACGGGTGGATGAGACTTGTCAACCCATCTAGGGGAGACCTTATAAGAATCTTTGGTGGATGTGACTAGTCGGCAACCCATTTAAGGAAGACTATATATCTACAGTATATACTCAGGCACATACCCTTTATTTTTTAGCCGGGGGTGGCCGAACCGAGACAGAGCCCGAACAGGCACAACACAATACAATTTCACACACATCTAGATCGACCAGAAGACCCAGAGACCCAGGCCCATTTGGGGTCCTCAGCAGGATTCCCAGGTCACTGACCTCCCGTAGAGGTTCCGGTCTCAGCAGGCAAACATGCAGTGAAGCTTTACCACCACAAGGCCAGGAGTTGTCGGCAACCCATCTAGGAAAGACAACCTTATAAAAATCCGCAACCTGTCAGGGTTGCAAAGCTTATACAAAATACCAAAGGGTGGCGTGCTCATCGGTGCCAAACTACAATAGATAGGTACAGAGTTTGTGACTGACTGAATGTTATATTATATACAATGCTGTAATGTATGTATGTAGTATATACACCACACATGTATTTACCTAGGACATACCCCATAGCTAGGGGTGGCCGACTCGAGACAGAGCCCGAACAGAGACAACAGAACTTTAAACACACACACATATATCAAGGTCGCCCAGGAGAAGACACAGAGACCCAAGGCCCATTTGAGGTCTCCAGCAAAGACACCCAAGTTCCAGACCTCCCGGAGAGGATCCGGTCTCAAAAGGCTGACAAGCATCGAGGCCGACCACCACAATGCCCGTTCACCTTTCTTTCAGGCATGACCCTTCACAACATATACCGGTTCCCGGGCCAGGTGCCTGACGGACTAATATTTAGTCCAACTGGCGTTCGACCCCCTCTTCCTACGAACGCGTTAACTCCTCTATTCACAAGCTTTCTCCATTCATTACCACTTCTCTTGCCTGTTCTTCAGTCATCTCTTCATTTCAACAGAGGTCTTCCTCTCCATTTGTTTCTGACTCATATATTCTCTTTGTAAGCCTTTCATCCATGTCCATACCAGCATATCCATAGGAGGTGCTATTACAAATATTCATCGGGTTAATGCTTGCATCTATCTATCTACTGTATATACTCTGGCACATACCTAATTTTTTTGTTTTGAGGGTGGCCGACTCGAGACAGAGCCCGAACAGGGACAACACAACAATAAACAAAATAAAATAAAAATTCACACACATCTAGGTCGCCCAGGAGAAAAACCCAGAGACCCAGGCCCATTTGTGGTCCCCAGGTCCCAGATCTCCCGAGAGGCTCCGGTTTCTTCGGGCAGACATACAACGGAGCACACCATAATGCCCACCCATCATGCATCCAGGTTTATCCTTCATATATACCGGCTCCCCGGACCAGGCACCTGACGGACTATTATCTAGTCCAACTGGCGCCTGACCCTCTCTCCCAAATGACTGCGTTTACACTAGTCTAATCACTAGCATTCTCCAGTCATTCCTATTTATTACCACTTCTCGTCTGATCTAGTCATTCCTTTATCTTCCAACGCTTGTCTTACACAATTTCTCCATCTCAATGGAGGTCTTCCTACCCTTGTATCTGACTCTCATATTCTCTCTGTAAGCCTTTCATCTTTCATTTGCTTAACATGTCCGTACCAGCACAGCACCCTTCTGTCCACTCTGGCCGACAAATGTTCCTGCTGCCCCACTCTCCTACGCATCTCTTCATTCCTCAATCTGTCTCTACAAGTCCTCAAGCAGCTCATTTCCATCACGACCAGCTTTCTTCAGAGCCCATGTCTCAGCCCCATACATCTTTGTTGGTACAACTATCCCTCGATACATTGCATTTTTAACTTTCATTCTGAGATTTCTCACCTTCCACATACAGTACTTTCCCCTTGCTCCAAAAACTTATCTTCCTTCACATACTCCATTCCTGCTTATCATTTCTCCTAGATATAATAAACACTACACTTGTTCCAGTATTTCCCCATCCAGCCTCACCCTACGAACACCTCCATTTTACTTTTATCGACGTTCACCCTCAGCTTCCTCGTCCCACAAACCACACCAAACACTTTGATTACTCGCTGCAGTTTCTCCACAGAATCCGCCACCAACGCAATCAACTCCCAATCTCTACCATTCTTTCCTACTAAACCCAATCCTCTACCCAGTTCTCATTTTCACCTCCCTCATCACACCATCCATATATACATTAAACAGCCATGGTGACATTATGCAACCCTGTCACAGACCTACATTTACCTAAACCATTCACTCACCTCACTATTTCCTACTCTAACAAATGCTATGCTCTTCATAAAAACTAATGTTTGTAACAAATTTCCTCCAATTTCATAACTCCTTAGCATCTTCCACATTGCTTCTCGATCCACACGGTTTCCAAATCCATAAAAACCCAAAATATCTCTTTATGCTTCTCTAAATTCCTCTCGCATAGCTATCTTACTGCAAAAATATGATCCACACCCTCCTCAAACTGCAGCTATTGTACCTTCCATACCTATATTATTCTGTTTATCAACACCATGCTTGCAGAACATTGAAAATATCAATAGACATGCGTCTTTTTTCAGCCTTGTAGCACAAATAATGCAAGTTTATGGCCATTAGAAATTTCCATAGCAAAGTGTGATTACAAACAATTATTAGCTGAACCCAACAAAATTTGAGGATAAAATATATATTCATACAAAAAGGTGAGGTGAATAGTTTGCAATAAGGTAGAATGTTAGTTATGTAGTTTAATTAAAATGTAAAACTTGCAAAAGCAAACCAAAACTGGGACAAAGAACAGATTAACCAGACCACTGAGCTCCATACGAAACTCTCGTAGGTCTGGCCCGAAGGTAGAATGTAATAGCTGCAATAATCTAGGGTGTGATTTGGGTGGCCAGGGGCGAGTCGGCTCTAGGTTTCTTACCTACCATCATTCCAGACTATTTTATTTTCTTAAATATATAGTTACTTTATAAATTCCTTTATTATACATACCTGCAGTTGATGCATATTTACATTCTATGTAAACAAAAAGCTTCAGGATATATATATAAATACACACACAGTATATACATGTATAAGCAGCAAATTATTTGGTTTATGGCTAAAATAGACTCGCTGAATGCTACTGATTTGTGATGTTTTGCAATCTGGCCCACGGACACTATTGGTGCCAATGTGTCACTAGTCTTAATTCTAGTAAGGAACATGAAAAATGGTAAACTGTCAATCAAGTTTATTGTAAAGGACAGGATATAGAAACGAGGCTTATCGGTAGGACTTCTGGTAACGAGCTCTGGCTCCGGGACCACCGAACTTCTTGGGCTCGCACCGCCTGGGATCCGCAACCAAAAGTGAACGGTCATAGTTGATCAGGATGTTCTTAATCTCCTTCTTGGACGCTTCATCAACAACTGCAAAAGAATGATTGGTAAAAATCAAGAGACAACTAAATAGTCTTCATTTGCTATTTTGTTAATTTTAATGAGCAACAAAATATTATATACCTACTCAAAGGCTACGGTGATTCTCTGCTAATGTACAGACTTATGGATACTAAAGGAATGATAGTCTAGTGATGTGTGCAGAGTTTGATAATTTCCCACCAAAATCTATTGATAACAATGGTTGATCAAACACATACGCACTATCGTCACGTTCAAGGAATTAGTCAATTTGGGAAGTCTGGGATTTTTTTTACTAAACTCTGCATGAATGTCAAAATGTTCATTTAAAATCAAATTTGCAACATGACAAGACATTAACAATAGTACAAAATACAAATATTGATAAGATATTGATAAGATATCTATAATATTACTATAATATAACTAAAGTCAAGATAGATAGGGAAGGGCAGGAGCAGAACAAATCGAGGAAGGTGAAGACACGCAGACATTTCTCACCATTTCAGCCGGACCACATGAGCTCCACATCAGAGCTCTCATACAGGCCGAAGGATGAGGCAAGAACTGCTACACCGCAACACCAACCAAGAATAAGTGATCAGGGCGAAGAATGAAAGATCAGGTCCAAGGTAGAAAAAATCACATCGAGAAGCAAAAAAAGCATTACCGAAGGGAATCAAGTCAGTCCGGCCACATCAGCAACCGAAGAGACAAATCAGGCCAGGAGTCTGCTACCTAGCCAGGCCTGGGAGACATGAGATATAGGCTGCCCGAGGACAGCCAAATGGGACAGAATAAAAATAGAAAGGGGAAAATCATAGAATGAGGAATGAAAAACTACTCAAAAATTAGTCAAGCTGAGGACGAAAGCTCGAGGGGAGATAGGAAGGGTAAGTACCACAATCAAGCTCCAGTCGCCGGCCCCGAAGCCCCCCAACCGCGTCAAGGAGAGTAGTATCAGGGGGGAATTTCTTTATGTATATACACAGGCACATACCCCATAGCTGGGGTATGGCCGACTTGAGACAGAGCCCAAACAGGGACAACACAACATACAACAAAATATATATTCACACACATCTATGTCGCCCAGGAGAAAACATAGAGGCCCAGGATCACTAGGGGCCTCCAGCATTTCCCCGACCCCAGACCACCTGGAGAGGTTCCGCTCTCAGCAGGCAGACACGCAGTGGAGCACACCACAATGCCCGCCCACCTCGCATCCAGGTATGACCCTTCATATTTCATATTTTTTCACCAACCAACTTTACTTCTAAACTCAATGAAATTAACAAATACATGTGGCATTCCACTACCAGCTCCCCGGGCCAGGCGCCTGACGGATGATTATTTAGTCCAACTGGCGCCCGGCCCCCTCTCCCAAACATTCTCCATTCATTTCTATTTATTTCAACTTATCTTGCCTGTTCTACAATCATCTCTCTATCTTCCAATGCAATCTCTCCATCTTAACGGATGTCTTCCTTTCCCTCTACCTACCCTTGTATCTGACTCCTATACTCTCTTTGTAAGCCTTTCATCTCCCATTCGCTCAACATGTCCATACCAGCACAGCACCCTTCTGTCCACTCTGGCCAACAAAGGTTCCGGCTGTCCTACGCACCTCTTCCTTCCTCAATCTGTCTCTACGAGTTACGAGTCGCAGTCCGTGTTGGAGTCCATCAGGGTTCAGTGTTAAGCCCCCTCCTCTTTATTATGGTCTTGGAGGCGCTGTCTAGAGTTTTTAGAGGCGGACTCCCGTTGGAACTGTTTTATGCAGACGATTTAGTCCTAATAGCTGACAGTATGCAGGATGCTGAGGCCAAATTCAGAAAGTGGAGAGAGGGCATGGCGAGCAAGGGTTTAAGAGTCAATATTAACAAAACCAAGGTTATGCATTGTAGTTTGAGACGAGGCAATGTGGAAAAGAGCGGTGCATACCCATGTGCAGTGTGTGGAAAGGGAGTGGGCGTTAACTCAATTCAATGTAGCATCTGTCGATGTTGGGTACACCATGGGAGTAAGCGCTGTAGTAGAATAAAGGGGCCCCTGCCGAAGGATAAGTCAGAAATAGAGAAATTTGAGTGCGTAGTGTGCAAAGGCGAGCTTGTGTTAAGTGATGATCCTGTGGCTGTGAATTTTGGAAATGAGTCTTTGGAGCTGGTGAACAAGTTTTGTTACCTAGGAGATACCATCTCTGCCGGTGGTGGGGCCGAGGCTGCCACTGTTGCTAGAATTAGGTGTGGCTGGGGGAAGTTCAGAGAATTGATGCCAATCCTGACCATGAAAAGAATGCCTCTCCCCCTGAAGGGAAAGGTGTATGCCTCATGTGTTAGAAGTGCAATGACGTATGCCTCAGAAACATGGGCCGTTAAAGTAGAGGATGTCAACAGAATGGAGCGTAATGAGATGAGAATGGTGAGATGGATGTGTGGGGCCAGGCTACAGGATAGAATAACAAATGTTGAGCTGAGGAGACGTTTAGGTATAAAGAGTATTAGCGAGGTGATGCGTACAAGTAGACTGGGATGGTATGGACATGTGGAGAGAATGGATGAACAAAATTGGGTGACAAAATGCAGGTCTGTGATTGTGGAGGGAGCTGCACCAAGGGGTGGACCGAGGAAGACCTGGGATCGGACTATACGCGCCGATCTCAAATCCAAGAACTTGACAAGTGAAGCAGCCCTTAACAGGGTTGCCTGGAACGCCGCCATTAGGACAAGAGACTGAAACTGCACTTATGTGTGGAACACTCAGTCTTAAAATGTTATGTATGTATGTATGTACTTCACACGTATTTAAGCAGCTTATCTCCATCACATCCAGCTTTCTTCTCTTGTGCCTTCAGAGCCTCAGCCCATGTCTCCGCCCTATACATCAGTGTTGGTATAACTATCCCTTGATCCACTGCATTTATAGCTTTCATTCCGAGATTTTGTTTACCTTCCACATACTTCCCAAAACTTTCTTTCCTTAACATACATGTTTCACCTCTTATTTCCACACCTGTGTCCTTGCTTATCACTCCTCCTAGATATTTAACCCTCCTCAAAGAGCGGGGGGTCTGTGGCCGTTTTGGGCCTTTTCAGGCCATTCTGACTGCTATATCAACCATCAGCATGAAAGGAACTGTATTGTGCCAAAAACTAGGCGGAAATCGCTACACAATGACACCACATACAGCTACGTAGCACTCGTGGAGCCCTGACAGTGTTACCTCAAAGATGGAAGTTTAGCTGATTTTGCTACATTGTTCACTTTTTGCTAACTATTGGTCACACTGTCATCCACCCGTGCGGTGGGGGAACTGGAGTTAGTGTGGGCCGGGAGGCCACAGATGTCGGACGTATGGTTCATTACTGTTCCACCCATTTTCACTCGATCTTCACCCGTTTTCTCCCAGTTTCTTTCACTCGACTAAAGTCGAGCGCCGCTAGTAAAGGGTTAAAACACTACTTGTTCCAGTATTTCCCCATCCAGCCACACATCTAGATTTCTGTAGCGCAGTTTTATCGACCTGTAATAGCTCCAGGATCTCAGACGGCCATCCAATGTGCACGGTAGACTATTTGCCTGCCAGGATCATACAGGTGGGATGGGTTACTTATTGAAGAAAAAAAACAAAAAAAATGCTGAACCCCCCCCCCCCCCAAAACTCCAACACCCTCTCTGGAATTCCCTTCATTAGTAGCATTCCACTACATTTTAATCTAAAGCAGTTCAATACTAATTGTTACAAGCTTCTTACCCATACATGATGCCACTAACTTGTTTTTATTAGCTTTGTTCATTTACTCTATATATTCTTTTGCTAAAAATATAATAGTGATATGCAAGGCAAGTAGAGATACTTGTGTTATCGACATAGAATTAAAATGTAAAACTTGCAAACTAAACTTACATTTCTGGTAATAGGCAACTAGGGACTTGGAGATGGCCTGACGGATAGCATAGACTTGGGAAGTGTGGCCACCACCCTTTACACGCACGCGGATGGTCACATTGGAAAACCTTTCCTGAAAAAGAAAAATAATATAAATACGACATGGCCACCAACTTTACATACCCACATTGCACTACTTAGAAAACCTCTGCTAACATACATTATATATATATATATATATATATACACATTTAAAAACCAAGTGCTCCACACAAAGTGCAGTTCCGGTCTCACATTCTCATGAAGCATTCCGGGCAGCACTGTTCAGAGCTGCCTCACCAGTGGCGTAGCCAAAACAAAAAAGGGGGGGGGGGGGCCTGCACCCCCCCCCCCCCCCCCATCAGACACCACAGCCCTACATGTATACCTAATTTGTATTTAATAGGAAGTTAGGAACTCCTGGATAGAAGGCACGACCACCTAAAACAACAATTACAATTATTAAAGATCATAAGTATCTCCATTTAAAATTATCACTTATCCAACAGCAGTAACAATGAACATTTGTAGACATGAGAGGCACACAATTCCTGGCAGCAGCCTCCACGAATCAACATCACCCACTACACTACATGGCAACACACCCAGACACCAAGAAATATCAAAACACCCAGCATCACTATCACACACAAATACTGTCTTCTCTCCCTCCCTGCCCACCCCAAACCAATTTCCGGAAGCACATCCATACTCATATCACTCGCCGTTCTATCCACTCACTCATAGACAACACGCAGCTGTAAGCACGACCTCCCGAAATCCATCCTTCTGAATCCTCGCGAGGACAGAGTCCACCTGGCCAGGCTGAGATGCGGACACCATCCAGCTCTTCTGAGCTATCAGAAGAGACTGGATGACTCCATCGTCGACACCTGCCCGGGTTGTAACACAGCACCCCATACCATTAAACACATCATAGAAGACTGCATTTCACACAACCACTTACGCCAACAATACAATTTACACTCTTTGAGAGCTCTGTGGGAAAGCCCGACCGTGGCCATGGCCTTCCTTAAGGACTCGGGGCTGTTCGGCCAGGCAGATTAGGGTACAACAACAACATTTGTAAAGGAGTATAAACTTATGATAGTTACCGCCTTAATCATCGGTTAGAGGCTTGTTTTCTTTAGTTTTCATACCTGTTGGAGCTTTGATTTTTCATCCATCCTAGATTGGAAAATTTAATAGTAATGTTATATCTGAACTATTTCTTATTCTTAATATATAAAGCTGATTGCTGCGTGGTGAAGAGAGAGACGAGGGAGGAAACTAGGTAAGAAATGTTTCTGGTTTGAGGCATTTCTTGTACGATTATCATGATGTCTTATTATCCATTAAACTCTAAAATAAATTGCAGGCATTGTGTAAACACAATAATGTCACTAAATATTAATTATAGATATTATACAGTACACCATAATAATACAATATATAGCCTAATCCTGCAAGTACAGTCCATCCTCCTATAACACTAGTTCCTACAACACGAGGGGGGGGGTCCCGAATTACCTAAACCTCTTATAACCCGAGCCGAAAACATATAACGCGAAATGGCCTTGCCGAGTGCTTCAAATCCGGCGCGACACCCCCCCCCCCACCTACAGCGCGATGACGTCGATGCGCACTGGATTTTAAGATGATTTTGCTAATGGATAATGCCCCCTGCCATCCTGCAAAATCTCCACCCTCAATGCAATGTTATCTTCTTGCCTCCAAAAACTCTCCATTATCTCCATTTAAAGTGTTATTCCTACAACACGAGGCGCAGTGCCGCCCCTAAACTCGCGTTGTAGGAGGATGGACTGTACTGTACACTCGGATGCCAGTGTCTAGCCCACTCATAAGAATTTGTGGACCCCCTATGTTTTTCTTTATGCAATTACAACTATCAGGATTTATTTTTGGTTAGAACTTGCTTATCAATAAATAGTATATATAGTTTTGTAGTTGATGTATAGAAAATAGTATTCATAAATTAGTTTCCATAGATATACAGTACTTCCATAATTAGAAATAGGTGTAGTTCACAAATATCTATGAGTGGGCTAGAGACTATGGTATCCGACTGTACATTACTATTTTCATAACTTAGGTTAATCAATAAAGCTCTCCCTTCAACCCTCCCTTCGATTATGCAGTAGTAATTTTTGATGTAAAGGATATTCCTCTGATTATGTCTCACAAGATTTCTTTGGTTCAGTTTCAATTATGTGAATTAGCTTCTAATTTCCAAAATTTATGTCCACAAATATACTGTACAAGTATTTAATAAAGCTCTTGAGAGTTTTGTGTTTACAGTATTTATATAGCAAATTGGCTATGTAAACTGAGTTAGTGTTAGTTGAGTTTAATACAATATAGGTTAATAATGAACCATATAGACAAAGCTAAAGATAAAATCAAAGAAGAGTTCCTTAAAATCATTAGTCTATTAAGTAGTGAAATTCAAAAAAAATCTTGGGGGTCCTCACAGCGCCCTCCCTGAACCCCCCAGCTGGATTGGCTCGCTTCGCTCGCCTATCAATTTATAGGGGCCCAATGAAGTCTCTACCTGGCCCTGCGCATCAGGTGCCCCCCTGCTGAGAAAACCCTGGCTACGCCACTGTGCCTCGCTTGTCATGTTTTTCAATTGAAGATCAGAACATAAGGTCTGTTATAAAGCAAAATATATTTTATGCAAGTGTTACTTATTTAGATACAATTCTAATATAAAAGGCTGTCATGCTTTGCAAGATCACCCCCTACAGGTGATAAGGAATGGATATTTTTTTATAAGGGTTCCTTCTCTAATTTCTATTAACAGACTACCTTTCAACCTTGAGCATCACTGACCAATTTAGTTCACCAATACCAAAGAATGAACATTCTTTTTATCCATCTGTTGCCAGATGCCTTAATCCTCGAAGGGATGGCCACAAATGAACTGCCTTCATATGCTTCCATATGCCGAGGCAACTACAGTAATTTGATATTCTAGCTTGTTCCTGTTCACAGGAAAGTCGCTAAGCCCAACTGCCTGTAGAATGAAATTAAAGAATGATACTGTACCTTGCCAAGAAGCAGTACTGGCTCCATCAGCTTGTACTGGAGGGTCCTGGGCTCAATGTGTTCCAAGGGGCGGCCGTTAACCTTGATCAAGCCATGCCCGCGCTTGCAGTGGGCAACAGCAGTGGCAGTTTTCTGAGGAATAAATGTTGGTCAATTAGTAAATCCAATGAACAAGAAGTGCAATATTCTAGCCAATGCATGTCCACAACAAGTTATTATTCTGACTCATACCTCTGTTACTTAACTCATAAACTGTGGCAAGCCTCACATGATGCTCTATTGATGGACTGTGGGAAACCTCACGGAAAGCACACTATTCAAACCCACACAAAACACGCCACCACTTCACCATCGTAAGGAGAGACTCGGGAAGCCTACAGTTTTTGTAAGGCATATAAAACTACAAAATAGTCTGCCTTTCATTAATAAACATTATAAATAGTCCTAGAGCAAAAAATAATGGTTTTTGGTAAATAATACACATTTAGGTAAATTTTGCCAACTTATTTGTGCACTGGAATGAAGTACGGTATATATAATATTTGACAAATAAGAAATGCTGTATATTAATAAAAACAACTTAAAAAACACACAAAAACATTGGTTAAATGACACAGCATTCCTATTGTACAACAGTCAACACTCATGATTACAATGGCACCACAATCGACGCAACACGGTTTTGGGATTATACAGTACTACATAATACTGTTCTGGTTTGCTTGTGCGGCGTTTCATTATTTGCACAGAGTTACCAATGTTTTCATAAAGCCTGCCAGTTGCTTCTTGTACTTCGTGGTGGGTCATTATCACTCCTATATACGTGGATTACCCTTCTATATTTGGCGTGTCATCATCGTAAGTACCGACGCGGCACTCACTAAACGTCACTCCTTCATATCTTATCACCTGTTGTTGTTGTTGCTATTCCCTAAGCTGCCTAGCCGAACAGCCCCGAGTCCCTGAGGAAGGCCATGGCCACGATCGGGCTTTCCCGCAGAGCTCTCATTGAGTGTAGATTGTGTTGTTGGTGTAAGTGGTTGTGTGAAATGCAGTCTTCTATGATGTGTTTGATGGTATGGGGTGCTGTGTTACATCCCGGACAGGTGTCGACGACGGAGTCATCCAGTCTCTTCTGATAGCTCAGAAGAGCTGGATGGTGTCTGCATCTCAGCCTGGCCAGGTGGACTCTGTCCTCACGAGGAAGGATGGATTTCGGGAGGTCGTGCTTGCAGCTGCGTGTTGTCTATGAGTGAGTGGATGGATCGGCGAGAGATACGAGTATGGATGTGCTTCTGGAAGCTGGTTTGGGGTGGGCAGGGAGGGAGAGAAGACAGTATTTGTGTGATACTGTGTGCTGGGTGTTGTTTTGATATTTCTTGGTGTCTGTGGGTGTGTTGCCATGTAGTGTAGTGGGTGGTTTTGGTTCGTGGAGGCTGCTGCCAGGAATTGAGTGCCTCTCATGTCCAGATGGTCTTTGACTTTGAGGATTTTGGTTTCTTGATGTAGGTGATCTGTGGGTGTAGTAACTGTGCAGCCTGTAATGATTTTTAAGGCTTTGTTTTGAATAGTCTGTAAGGTCTTATGATGTGTTTCAGCTAGGTTAGAAGCCCAGGCTGGGCTTGCATATTCCATCACTGATCTTATGTATTGTTTATAAACTGTGGTGGTGGTTTCTTTGTTGTGTCCAAATTTTGTGTGAGCAAATGACTTGAAGGCGTTAAGTCTGGGTGTCAGTTTCTTTTTCGTGTTTGTGGTGTGCTGTTTTAATGTCATATGAGTATTATATGTTACTCCTAGGATTTTGGGTGAGTGTCTAATGTCATATGAGTATCATATGTTACTCCTAGGATTTTGGGTGAGTGTCTATGTGTTAGGGGTGTGTTGTTTATGGTGAGTTGAGGGATGTATTCGTGTTCTCCTGTCCAGCTTGTGAGCAGGGTTAACCCTTCCTACCCGGTCTGCCTTAGGTAAGGACAGCACGAAAGAAGGGCCGCTACCCGGTATGCCTTATCTAAGGCATGAGCTTAATAGCCTAATTAAGCTTGGTCCGAACGCCGTGCGTACGACGTATGTCAACAAACCCAAGCGTTCGTCACCGCACCTCCGAAAACAAGAAGGCGAAGACTCCTCAATGTTATTGTTCTGATGTCATGACGAAATTAGTGTCTGAAAAGCCCCCATATTGGCAACATCTCTGCAATATCTCTTTATAATTTATATTAGCAGTTTGTCTCTTCTGCTTCGTGCACATAATGTCACCTTTCACTTTTATGCAGATGACACCCAGATTTATGTGAGAATCACAAATATAGTTGATATACGGAGTAAGATGGAATTGTTGATGTCTGATATCAAGAAGTGGATGAGAGCGAGAAAACTTAAACTAAATGATGGTAAAACTGATATTCTCATCATCCGAGGAAATAGAAGAGCTGATGATATGGTAGGTGCCCTCTCCATCAATGTGGGTGGATCTCAGCTGCGACCGGCCAACTCTGTTCGAAATCTGGGTGTATATGTGAACTCCCGATTAGATTTCAAAGAGCATGTAAACCAGATAGTTAAAAGTTGTTACTTGCACATCAGAAATCTCTATTTGGTGAAGCCGTTTATAACCAGACGTTGCCTCCTGACGTTGGTTCACTCATTGGTCTTCTCTCGTGTTGATTATTGCAATGCCCTGTTGGTGGGTCTTCCAAATTATATTTTGAAGAAAGTTCAATCTGTTCTTAACAGGGCCGCAAGACTAATTTTTGATGTTCCACCTAGAACTCCTACTACATCTCTTCACATAGAACTGCACTGGCTGCCAGTAAGAGCAAGAATAGAATTTAAGTTGTGTTTGGTGACTTTTAAGGTTCTCAAATTTGGTGAGCCTAGGTACCTTGCGGAGCTGCTCAGGTGCCCACCGGCACACCATGGTGTAGTTGTGCGTCATGACAATGACCCTTTTCGTCTTGATGAACCAAGGGCTTTCCAGCAGTCTTCTTTCTTTGAGAGGTCATTCTCCTACATGGCTCCGAGGTTGTATAACAGGTTGCCGCTGTCCATGAGACAACTGAGTTCTGTTGAATGCTTCAAGAGACAACTTAAGACTTTTCTCTTTGAGAGAAGCTATGATCTTGAGAGAGGTGTCATGACAGATGGCTATAGAGTTTAGGCTATTTTGCCACTGCTAGTGATTGTTAAATGTGTGTTGTATATGAGCCTTCTTTTGATGCATTGATTTTTGTTCTTTTTTCTTTCTCTTTTCGAGCGCTAGTGAATTCTTCGGAAAAATTGGCGCTTATGAGAAATAAGTAACATGCTTATTATTATTATTATTAATATTGGCTCCACTGAAATCGTCATCACAACTGAACCAGTTGACTTACAGAGCTCTACTCAATGCCAAAATACAGATTGAAAACTGCACTACGATTATAGATGAGTGGGAAAGTTCTAGCAGTGAAAATAAACATAAATACGGTAGCCTAGGCCTAGACGTTTTTCGGCCATATCGCCCGGGTAGGGGCGACCGTCATTGGCTGAGACAGCCCGGGTAGGAAGGGTTAATTAGGAATTAAATCCGAATTGATTTCGAACAAGTAGAATTAGCCTCCTTCTAAAATTAGAGGTTCGCTATTGCTCGCCAGGAAAAAATCGACACCTAAAAGGCACGAAAGGTCTTATAGGCTAATATTGATAACAGAATGAGGCGAAAGGTCTCAAAATAGCCAAACTAACGGAACGAACGTCTTAAACCTCAAAACGAATATGCTAAACATGTGGGAGAAGGGGGGTCCAGAAAAAGCGAGCATGTTATAGATACCGGTACCGTACCTCTGTTCTGCCTCTGGGTTCGAACACTACGATTATTTATGGGTATATCGTTATTCTGGCCTTCATTAGTTGATTTTATTGAGATTAGGAAGGACAATAATTAGGTTAGGCTACGTTAGTCTTACGTTAGGTGGTACATTATAATACAGTAAACTCGATTACAATACTTTGTTATTATAGCCTACATTTTGTCTAGGTGTACAGTATTTGAAAACGAATGAGAGGTGGAAGGATGGAGTGAGGAAGTACTGTACATGAACAAAGGCAGTGCTGGTTGGGGGGAGGGGCGTCGACTGACTGGGGACAGAGGTGCTACAGTCGTAAAACAGTCTGATGTTGTTCTCATAATGTTCTTCTCTATCGGTTGTTTGTCGACATCTCATCGGTTAAGTTCGGGTAATTATCCTAAAGCATTCCAATGTCATTCGGATCTGTGTCTGATGATTCGGGTATGGTCGAAAATCATTCTTTGCATAACGAGTGTAAGTTCGATTCATGTTCGGTAGTTGTTCGAGATTTTGTCGTAGGTCGTTCATGACTATCGGATATTATTCTGATCTCGTTCGGGCCATGTTCGTAATCTTCAAATTTCGGGAGAGTCTCGGCTGTATTCGGTAAAAATGTGCAAGTCATCCTATTCGGGAACTTGTCCTCCAACGTTCGGGCTCTGTATGACGCGGCCTTTACGGTGGATTTGGCTGGGGCTAGATTAAGTCTGTTTGTAGTGCACCAGCCATGTAGTGTGTTGAGATAGGGTTGAAGGAGATCTGTTGCTGTGTTTGGGTCATGGTGTGTGAATGTGAGTGTTATGTCATCTACATAGGAAGCTAAGTTTATTTGGGGTGTATTGGGTATAGTTATGTCTTGCATGTACAGATTGAAGAGTGCGGGCGATAGGACGGATCCTTGTGGGACTCCGTTTGGAAAGTTTCTGATGCTAGATGACTGACCGGCAAAAGATACGTGTGCACATCTGCCTGCTAGGAAGTTGGCCAGCCACCTTTTTGTGTTGTTGTGCATGTTTGTGTTGTAGATTTTGTTTGTTAGGTTGTGGCGGGGGATGGCATCGAAGGCTTTACTAATGTCGAGTGTGGCTAGTAGTGATCTGTGTGGTGGTCTAGCTGAGTTGATGCCATCAAAAGCTCTCTGTGTAAGGTCTGTGAGAAGAGTGTTTGTGGAGTGCAGTGGCCTGAAGCCATGTTATGTTGGAGCTAGGGGTAGGTCGGGTGTAATTAGTTGTAGTACAAGGCGTTCCATGACTTTGGAGGGGGTGCAAAGGAGTGTGATAGGGCGGTGTGAGGAGGGTAGCGTGGGGTCTTTGTTGGGTTTGGGGAATGTAATGATGATACCATGCTTCCAGATGTCTGGTATTGTGTTGTGTGAATAACTGTAGTTTGATATGTTAGTGAGTGCTTGTATGCCTTGTGGTCCCAGGTGTCTGAGGTGTATGTTGCTTATGTTGTCTAGGCCACAGGCGGGTAAGTGCTTGAGATTGTTGATGATGTGCTTTGTCTGGTGATTGGTGAATTGTCTCTTACGTCGGATGACACGTCGGTCACACGTTATCACCTGTAGACCACGATAGCGAGTAAAATTACCTTAAATAAGGAGCATATAGCCAAACTTATCGTGCATGATGCCCAGGGATGGTACGAAGGGACCGCAGGTACAATGTTTTCCTTGGCGGAGTTGTGACGTCACTTTCGACCAAAATAACCAAAGTTGCCACTTTCAGATATTTACCCTATACCAATGCATTATATATGTGATAGGACAATTCCATAGGTCATACAAAAAATTGATGTGTGATATGACAATTCCATAGACCATACAAAAATTGATGGGTCTTGCGGCTGTCACACAGTAAAACCTTACCGAAGATTTTAATAAGTCATGGCGGGGTGAGGGGCACGAACCCCCCTCAATTCCCATCCTGTATTCCCAAGGCAAAAAATGCTTGTTGTTGTTTTTTTACTCTGAAAATTACACACATCTGAGTGATTTAAGATCGTTGGATAATGGTGATAAACATTGGGATGGATGTAGTTACCGGGTGTACCACTACCGACATACAACATAAATCATCTATAAATACTTATAATAAATCTATAATACTGGTTAGGTTGTTTGGTTAGGGTAATGTATTTTTGTATCCAAAGGCAGTCAAAATAGACGGGAACATGATGGTGAGCGTCCTCGTAGTGTAAACAAGACGAGCGGTACACCCGGTAACTACATTCTTGCCTAAACATTTTCTGGGGTTTTTAACTAATTTCGATACCGTTCAACAAGACTATATCGGCCTTATTTACAATTTTTTTCTTTAAGGAATATAGTGTTTTCTTGTTGTCAAATCGCACCATTTATTAGGTGAATCGCGCTTTTACAGTAGGTGAGGGAATTATGGGGTTCCCCCCCTCAACTTATTGTCATCCTCAAATATGTTCATCTGTAATTATTTCATAAATGTTTATACATATTTTAATAATGCATCACTTAGCTCTACTCCCACTAGTTCTGTATATTTTGATAGAACTAAACTTAAAGATGCCCTTAAATTCCTCCTTTTCAATACTTATGTTAGATTCGGGCCTTATATTTTCAAACAAATATTAGGAATTCCTATGGGTGGAAATGCTAGCCCTTTAATTGCAGACTTATTCTTGCTTGCTTTAGAATTTAAATATAAAAGACTTAGTTGACAGTAGCAAGAAAAATAAAATCCGAGAAAAATTAGCACTTGCTAAATTGTTAAGTAATAATAGTAGATATATTGATGATATTCTCGTTTGCAATTTGTTAAATTTTAATCAAGTTGCTAAACTTATTTACCCTAATTCTATTCCCCTCACACAATGTAAAGTAAATTATAAAATTGAAAAGTTTCTTGATATAAATATAGAGATTGTTAATGAACAGTGCATACTTAACCCTCCAGCCCCGGCTATGTATTATATATATATTCCCCGAAACCCGGGTGTTTTGGCCGAAAAACTTCTAGGCTAGGCTGCCGTATATTTGTTAATCTGACTGCTTCCCGCATTCCCACGCATCCCCAAGCGTAGCTGCGTTATTTACCTGTAGAATGGCGTTAAGCAGAGCTCTCTAAGTCAACTGGTTGATTTGTGATGATGATTTCATTGGAGATAACTTTATGGCAAAAACAGCCCCTTTACACTACTTTTCGATACTTAACAACATACAGGCACACACGAACAAGCGACGCTCTCCTTCTTGTGGCCGGAGATGCAGGGCGTCGGTCCAGCCGGCTGTTGTTTACATGCGTCGGACCGACGCCTCGCACAAGAAGCTCACAGGCTTTCAACCACTGGGCGTTCAAGAGCCCTTCCGGGTACCTGTTATATGCTTTTTTATGGGCGTTCAAGAGCCCTTCCGTGGTGAGAGGGTTAAAGTATATCACAAAGTTGATGATTTTAATTTTAACGTAATAAACTTTCCTTTCCCTAGTAGTAATATCGATAGTAAAATAACTTATAATTGTTTTTATTCCCAGTTAATAAGACTTTGTAAAATCTGCACTAAAGTAGATGACTTTTGGGCTAGAGCTAGGTTACTATACAGACTCTTAGTAGACAGGTTTTGAGGTAAGTAAATTGTTCCATAAATTTAATCTGTTTAGGGTCAATTATTGTGACTGTATTCTAAAATTTGACATCAATAATTTTAATCAAGCATTTTTAACTTTAAGTTTCTTGTATAACCTCTGCTTACTTTTTGTCTGTATTTATTGTTTATCTTTTTCTATCATTAATATTAATATTGATCTATCTATCTATCTATTGCCTGACGCCGTGATCCCCGAAGGGGTGGCCACGAACGAACCGCCCCCATGCACCTCTGTCCCCAGTCAGTCGACGCCCCTCCCCCCAACCAGCACCACCTTCGTTCATGTACTTCCTCACTCCATCCTTCCACCTCATATTCGGTCTACCTCTCCCCCTCTGTCCCTCCACCTCGCTCTCATACACCCTCTTAGTCATTCTCTCGCTTTCCATACGTTCCATATGGCCGAACCATCTCAAGTTGTTCCTTTTCACACTTTCCAGCACATCTACCTCCACACCACACCTCCTTCTTACTTCCTCATTAGTCTGTCTATCCCTCCATGTAACTCCGCACGCACTCCTTAAGTAATTCATTTCCACTGCTCTCACTCTTGGTCTGAGTCTCTCAACCAACGTCCATGCTTCGCTTCCGTAAGTCAGTGTCGGGATTACCACACTGTCATGCAAGGACTTCTTCACTTCCATACTGACCACCCTATTTCTTGTTACTGCTTTTAGCGTTCCTACAACCCTCTTCCCCTGTTGTACCCTCTCCCGCACCTCTTCATCCATAGTCCCATCTTTACTCGACACACTGCCCAGATACTTAAAAGAGTTGACGATCTCCATAGCCTGACCGTTCAGCTTCACCTCACACTCTGTGACTTCACCCTTTCGAAGACCATAACCTTGCTCTTCCCCGTATTTACCTTCAAATTCCGTTTTTCGCACACTGTTCCAAACTCATTTACCAGACCCTGCAACTCCCATTCATTATCACTCATCAGAACTGTATCATCCGCAAACAGCAGTATAGGTAGCTTCCACTCAATTCCCTCCCTTTTCAGCGATACACCAACATCCACTGCTCTTGATAGTATTTCTTTCATAACTCCATCCATATATACAGTAAACAACCACGGGGACATCACACACCCCTGTTTCAAACCAACATTCAGGTCAAAGAACTCGCTCTGCTCACTCTCCACACGTACTGCCGCCTTTGCACCCTCATACATGCTCTTCACTGCTTTCAGCAACTTGCCCTCTACTCCGTATATTCTAAGTACTTTCCACAAACCTTCTCTATCCACTCTGTCATAGGCCTTCTCCAAGTCCATAAAGGCAACATACACCTTTTGTTTCTTCTCCAGATACTTCTCCACAACACAATTCAGGGTAAAAATCTGATCTACACATCCTCTTCCCTTCCTAAAACCTCCCTGCTCGTCGCCTATCCATTTCTCCGTTCTCACTCTCACTCTCTCAATCACTACCCTACTGTATACCTTCCCTACTACGCTTAGAAGACATATTCCTCGGTGGTTACCACACACTCCTCTTTCCCCTTTGCCCTTATATAGGGGGACTATTATGCCAGTCTTCCAGTCATCGGGTGCACTCCCCTTCTCCCATGCTAGTTTGCACATTTTCCATACCCATTCTATCACTATCTCACCACCATACCTCAACATTTCCCCACACACTCCATCTGTTCCTGGTGCTTTCCCCAACTTCACTCTTTTCATGGCTTCCCACACTTCTGACCTCCTGATCCCCACCTCCTCCTCCACTACTTCTCTTCTTCTTGATATTGATGATTTTTTAAATTGATTGTTCTTGTTAAAAGAGTACTCTTGTTTAAATCTGTTGTTACTTCATATTTTGCAATTATTTGTCTTTATATTACAGTATATGTATTCATTGTCGATAGTATCAATTGCTTGCTTTTGCGATTTCCTTAGTTTATTTGTGCGATAAATGTAGGTTATTTGTAGGGTAGTTATTGATAGGGGTCACTTGAGGCATGCTATGCTTACAGGTACCTACCCGATAGCACTATCGTTAGCGAGTGCTGTACTGTATTTTATATATTATTTTGTAATAGCATAGTTATCTTATCAATATTTGTATTTTGTACTATTGTTAATGTCTTGTCATGTTGCAAATTTTATTTTAAATAATATTTTGACATTTAACATGTAGTTTCTTTATTCATGCAGAGTTTAGTAAAATTTACCAGAACGTCCCGGACTTACCAAACTTGACTAATTCCTTTAACGTGACGATTGTGCGTTGTTATATGTGCGATTAGTTTGCTTGGGAAACAGATTAACTTGCTCATGTAGTAATGTACACCCTATGTGGTGGATTGTGTTCTTTTATTTAATAATTTTCATTTTAGTAAGCGTTGTTTCCACATAGCGATTTTGATAATTTAATTTGACTTTATATTGTCCTTGTCCCAATTTTGGTTTGTTTAGTTTGCAAGTTTTACATTTTAATATGTTCATCTGTAAGGGGGAAAAAAATTATTATGTTATATTGTCCTTGTCCCAATTTTGGTTTGTTTAGTTTGCAAGTTTTACATTTTAATATGTTCATCTGTAAGGGGAAAAAAACAGGTTGCCAGTTCTTTGTGGGGGCGATTCACGCTTGCGCCATTTATTGGATGAATCGCGCTTTTGCCGCATCATACAAAACAAGGAGAAGGAGGTCAAGTCAACGAAATACTTTGTTTATGATCGGGACTGATTACACAGTATTCCGTGTTATTTTTCGGTGAAATCAGGTTTTTTTTCAAGTTGTCGATAAAAAAAATCCTCCATGCGGACTACTGTACAATGAAAAAATATGGTGAGTCTATTGGTCCCTATTTTCACTGATAAATAGTTTCTAATGGTTAACGGCCAGCTCGGCCCTTTGCCGACTCGGCTCATCTGATTGTCAACTCGGTAAAAATATTATAATACAATAAAAAAGCATGAGTACCATAAAATGGGATAACTAAGGACATTTTTATTATGGAAAATAATTGCCAAGAAAGCTGGGATAACTCCGGACAAACGGAGGAGAACTTCGGACGTACGTTCGTGGCCTTATTTCATTAATTTTTCGGCTCCTACTATTTTATATGCATATTTTATTATTGCTGCTTATTCCTGTCCAATGTTTTAGTGGAAAATGCACAGTCAATACTTTTAGGCCTGTATAATCAGTATAGGAGGGGGATATATACGATGTTTAACATATACTGTATTCTGTTTGGATCTGTTCTCGTTAGGCATTGAGCTCACTCTTAGAAAATATTGAGCAGGAAAAATAACCAATGCTGTCTAATCAATAACTCGAAAATTAACAGTGAAAATATATAGGTATGTATACAGTACTATATCACTGCATATACACTTTTATGAATTTGAGCATTTTTATAGGTATAACGTATTTGTTGGAGTTTCTTTCGGCAGATACAATTTTTTTTTAACAAGATATATGCCTCTCCTAATTTATATATATTATATATCCAGAATTATCCGAAATACAAAAATCGGTTAGCATATTATCATATTTTATGGGTTTTTGGACTCAGAGAATTATTATTTTAGCTTTTACCACCATGTTAATGATGGACAAGTATTATGAATGATTTTCATAGGAAAAATAATAACAAACTATTGTTTTTTCCATGTCCAAAGTTAGCATTTTTTTTTGTTTTTAAACACAATCCGTTAAATGATATACAGTAGTGTTCTAGCTAGAGCGTTATACAAGTGTAACAAATTTCCTTTGGTGGATGTTGTCTCTGGTAATGTTACTACAAAATTATATCAGTCACATCATTCATACAAACAAATTTCTTCAGGGTGATAGAAGTTTGGCAGGGTAACGAAAAATGTACATATTGTCGTCATATACTGTATATAATATTTTTGTTAGTGTACATATAGGCTACTCATGTCAGTTTCCTAGGACTTTTACATGCTCTTCCTTTGCCATTTCTCTAGACGGACCCCACAAAAAAAATAAAAATAAAAAGCTTTTCCATTATATAATGACAATGTCTAATTACTTATTATCGCCGATGTCCGAAGTTATCACTGCAGTACGAAGTTACCCCACTTTACGGTAATTAAAATAGAATCTTGTCTTGTCAGGGGGACCCGCCAACAGCTGCTCTCAGGCAGCATGATATGCGGGGGTTGTGCAGGGGAATTAGGAGCAAGGGATATGATCGGGCCAAGGATTAGGGAGATAATGATTAGTGATACTATTTCTAAACAAATCAAGATTGAGGCTATTAACTATATGAGATGGGAGGTGATTCCACTCTTGGATGCTGCGGGAAAAAAATTAATGTCTGAATATGTCAGTGCTTGCCTGATATGTGTGGTATTTTAAGTTGTGGCTGCGTCTCGTAAATCGTATGTTTGTAGGGTGTAAATATGCATTTTTGTCTATGTCCACTAGAGTGTTTGTGACTTTGTATAACAATTGTTGTCTGTGTATTTGTCTTCTTGTTACAAGGAGGTCTAGTTTAATGTCTTGTTTGAGCAAAGTGACTGATGTAGTATGTCTGTAATCACGGCTGATCCATCTTACAGTTTTGTTTTGTATGGCCTCTAATTTATTGATATTATTGTGAGTGTGGATCCCAGACGGTATCGTAGTATTCGAAGTGTGGCCAAACTAATGATTTGAAAGCTTGAATTTTTATGTTTGTGTTACACTTTGTGAGATTTTCCTGCAAAGGAATCCCAGGGTCCTATTAGCCTTTGCTTAACCCACGAAATCCGGGGGGCCTCATATGATCCTGATCGCTGTGTCTGGGCCCCAGGGCCATTTGGGCAAAGGCAAATGAAGGCCATTTGGGTAAAGGCAAACTTCATCATTCAGTAGCTACTGATTGAGACCACCTAGAGCAGTCAACTTTTTTGCAAATTGTAAAACTTATTGTTGTCTGTAGACTGCTGTTGAGATGACATCGCTACGACACGTGGTTGCCATGTTATGATTATTTTAGCGGCAATTTTTAGCCGCATATTATGCCTCCCGGATTCCTGCAATTTTTTGTTTTGCCTCATATGAGGCCTCCCAGATTCCATGGATTAATGATTAATAGCTTCGATTATTCGGGAAGTCGGGACATTAAAGCACAACCAGTTTGCTTTGTAAGTTTAAACGTATGTTGACAGCTCATTCATTACGGAAAGACCATTACTGGATTGACGGGATTTTTTTTTCTTGTCTCGTATGTTTAACCCCTTGAGAATCTATATGTATTTATGATAGTTTTTACCCTTATAATTACCAAATATTTTTCTTAAGCTGTTTATAACGTACGTGTAACACGTGGTGGAGGTGGATGGCAACATAAAATGCGAGAACACAAGTACCGGTAAGGCCTACGTGTAATAGAAGTGCTTTCGTTCTATATATTTTTATATTTTATTCTGTTGCGTTATGTTGTCCCTGTTCGGGCTCTGTCTCGAGTCGGCCAACCCCAAATTTAAAAAAAAATAAGATTGTGCCTGAAAAATATAGATATCGATAGATAAGATATATTCTTCAAAACTCACTGTTGAAATGCATTATTAGAATCAATCGATGTGAATATTACTTTCGTTAACTGATTTTGGCCGACCACGGTGCAGTAGCTGCGGTCCAAAATTTAAGTGTCTGAAAGCAGAAACTAGCATTAGATGTTATAAACAGCTTAATAAAGATCTGTGGGAATTGAATGGGTGAAGACTATCATATATCTGCAGCTAGCGACAGAGACAACAAGAGTCTCCTATCCTTTTGTTTAACAGGGCTCTGATTAGCAATTACCGGCACCGCATTTAGATCAACAGAGCTCTAATAGGCATGTCAACTCTCTTGTTATTTCAAGTTGATTATGTTATAAAGTTCAGTTTAGTCAGTGACAGAAGGTTGGGTTAATCTGAGCTGCTGCCCAGACCACTTACCAGTGACCTTTAGTGACCATTACACCTACCTGTGTTTGGGGGCAGTGCACTCGTGTTATATAATAGCGTATAGCTCAGTTTTTAGCTGTTAGTTTACTTGTTTTTGTTTTTCTGTACTTAGTTTCTTGCTCCTCGCTAAGCTTACTGGGATCATGGCAGGTATGGAGTGCGAGTCTCTAACTGATCTGCATAATCTTATTCTCCAGGTAAGGGAAGAGATGGTTGTGGTGAAGGAAGAGGTCTTGGCTCTAAGGGAGGTTAATGTTAAACTTCAGGGGGAAGTGGATTTGATTAAAGACGAAAATCTATCTTTCAAGCTTAGCCAAGAGGAAATAAAGTCAAGTAAGGGGAAAAGGGAGGAAGTTGATGAAAAATTGTATTCATGGCAGGTTGTTAAAAATACGGGTGGGAGAGTCACACTCAAGAAGCAGGATAGTGGAATAGATATGAGTGTGACAAATACATTCTCTCCTTTGCGAGACGAATGTGAAGGAAAAGATAGTCAGGATAAGGGAGGGATAGCCGAAGTGCCTGCCGCCGACTCTGCTCCAGCCGCTGACGCTGTGCTACCTACTACCAGCACCACCACCAAGGGAGCTTCTGCCACTACCAGGGGTTCTCCAACTGCAGCTGCTGGATCCTCCCGAGGGAAAGGTAAGTCTGTGTCCCAAGAAGGTAAGTCTGTGTCGATTGTGGGCGACTCCATGGCAAGACATTTAGTTAGGGCTACCCGCACTAAACTTAGGAAGGTTGTGTGTCTGCCTGGCCATGGAGTTGGGAGGGTTTTAGAGAAGATGGACCACATCTTGGAAGATAGTGGAGATAACCCCATTATCTGTCTCAGTGCCGGGAGTAACGATGTTGGTAAGGGTAGAAGTGAGGAACTGCTGCAGCAGTATCGGGATGTGTTAGATAAGTTAGGATGAAGGGAGGGATCCCTGTAGTACATTGTATCCTACCCAGAAGAGGAGTTCCCAAGGAATGGACATCCAGGGCGATTGGTGTCAATTGCCGGTTGGAGAAATATTGCAAAGAAAAAGCAATACCATTCATTGATAACTGGGATAGTTTCTATGGGAGAGATGGGATGTACGCAAGGGATGGGGTTCATCTTTCACGGTTAGGGGTTTCCACATTAGCTAGTTCTTTAGATAGGGTGGTTGTGGGGTTTTGAACAGAAATATTGAGTGTAAATGAGAGGTTAAATCAGTGGTCTACATTAGGCGGCTCGCAAGAGAGGAGAGAGAGAGAGAGAATGTCATCAGTAATCAGAGAAAAGTCCAAAGTATTAGATATAAATTGCATCATTATGCCGTATCACTTAATAAAATTGCTAATGGGAATAGGCCTACTGGCCCTGGAAATTCTTTACTTTTCATAACTATTCAACACAATGAGAAAAGAGAGAGCACCCATTATACAAGATTACATAAGAACATAAGAAAATGGGAGTCTGCAGAAAGCCGATTGGCCTAAGCAAGGCAGATCCCTGTCCCACAGAACCCCAATTACAGGCTCAACACTCTAATACCCTGAGGATCATCTTACCAAAACAGTTAGAGATTAACGCAGGATTACGGGGGTCTGCAGAGCGCTGATTGGCCCAACCCGGCTGATCCCCCTTCACACCCAACCCTTCTCGTCCATATGCTTATCCAATTTTATCTTAAAGCTCCCTACTGTTTTTAATCCCACTATAGCACTTGGTAGTCCATTCCACCCATCTACAACTCTGTTACCAAACCAATATTTGCCTATATCTTTTCTGAAACTAAATTTATCTAATTTGAAACCATTGGTACGAATTCTTTCGCTATCATTGATGAGAGAGAGAGAGAGTAGAACGAGCCTTCTGTACAGGAACTGTACGTGTGGGTTACGTAAGTCCAGTGCACGGCGGCCCATACTCAGCCAGTATTGTCCATTCACTCGTTTTATTAACACCACATCAGAAAAGTGGGTAATGGTGCATTGTAAATTAGTGTTATTTTATGAGAAAAAGACTTTCGGTATATGCATGAAATTTATGGACCTAAACTCGTATTCTTACAAATTCAAACACTGTATTTTCCACATTTGGTTATTTTTTCACCAATTTGTCGTATTCCAGGCAGTGAATTATCCAAGCTATAATCAAAATGGACAAATGTATTATAAAACGTAAGCACACTAAAGAAGATGAACCACCAGAAATACAACATTCTACAAGTGAATCATGTGTGAATCCTAATAAGAATAGCAGTGACAAATTACAAGTACAGCATGGAGAAAGTAAAATAACAGCTGGCTCATTTCCGGTCATCACAACATTAAATGAAAGTATTTATTTGTTTAATTTATATTAGTAAAGTCAAGAATTTCAAAATAATTTATGTTTTACTAAAAAAAAATCAATATAATAATAGTTACTAGTCATTTTCTATAAATCTGTGGCTATGGAAACCCACAAACATGTGTAATTTAGTTCCTATATATATTTTGTTCTGCTTATCCTTGTGGCTTATTTGCCTTATGGCTTATGCGGCTCTCACTCTGAATATGTCCTGAACTTTTGGCTCTCTTGAAAAAAATAGTGAATAACACTGGGTTAAATGGAACAATTTTGGCATAAGGCGAAAGCGATAAGGATATTCAGTCTCTTGCTAAAAATTATGACTATATTGCTAATGATAGTAGTGATGGTGCAACGGAAGATGGAAATGTCGTTAGACAATGCTATTATGATAGCATTGACTGCAGTGAAATCGAAGAAAATAATAAGTTAGTTAACCCTCTCACGACCATAGGATGCAGAGGTTGCCAGATTAGCAATAAGAAATAGATTACTCTCACTGTTATAATTACCTCTCCAAAATTAGTTTTCTGCCCACAGCTAACTCAAAGACAACTGCAGAGGTTGAAGTAAACAAACTAAAGGTTTATAGATACCCCTGACGGTAACAAAGGATTTAAAGTATCCCTAATAGGCTCAAAAATTGCGTCAGGATGTGAGGGTTAAAAACGATAGACAATTAGTTACAAAAAATAGTCATAAGTTGAGGGTATATTATACAAATTATTATGTTCCTTCCAACAACCAACTATACTCATAAAATCAATTAATGAAATTTACAAACACATGTGGCAGTCCGTGGATTCGAACCCAGGATGCTCACACCGAAAATCAACACCTGATGCATCGCACCACGAAGACAGTTAAAGGTTGGTGGACACTGCCTACGATTTATTATGCAACTTCGAATCTTGCATATCAATCTAAGCATGTACACACATCCCAACTGCAACTCACGTAGGCTATGCATATGTGAATGGAAAGAGCAATTAATGGTTGTAGAAGTTTATGTAACAAAATGGATCAGCTTAGGGCAATTGTTAGCAAGGAAAATAGACATTGTAGCGATTACAGAAACCTGGATAAATACTGACTCTAGACATCTATTAGCAGAATTTCATATGCCAGGATACAATTTATTTAAATATGACAGAACAGACAGAAGGGGAGGTGGAGTTGCAATTTAAGTCTGGGATACTTTAAAATGTTGCCTTAGATCAGATATTAAAACAAATAGCGAAAATGAATGTGTGGGTAGAGATTAGCGGGGAAGGTGAGACAATTATTTTGGGAACCATATATAGGGCACCCTGTCTGTGTCGAAATTTAGGCAAATTATTATGGGAAGAATTCAGTAAGGCATCTCAGAATAATAATGTTTGCATTTTAGGCGACTTTAATCTTCCAGGTATAGACTGGGTTAATCAAACTAACGAATCCGAAGATTTTCTTGAAGTAGTACTAGACAACTTTCTCTTTCAATTTGTAAATTCGCCAACTAGAGGATATAATATTCTTGACCTAGTTCTTAGCAACAGAGAAAATTGGATAACAAATTTAGAAGTGGGCGACCAGCTAGGGAACAGTGACCATAAATCAATATATTTATCTATAGAATTAAATCATAAACCAAAGGAAAATAAGGTTCATATCCCTGACTTTAGAAAAGCCAATTTTAGGGGATTAAAACGATCACTCAGAATTAAAGGGGAGGCAGGAGATTTAGGTCAAGTAAGCCGATTAGTTCCAGCAGAACCGAGAGGTCAGGGCCAGGTGGGTCACAGAGCTGAGATAGTTAGACAACCAACTGAAAATTTAAATAGTGTGTATAATCAGTTCATCTCTGCCTTACAGAGTGAACAAGATAAATATATACCAAAAAGAAAATTTAGATCACATACAATCCAACCAAAATGGATGACAAATAAATTAGTAGATGTAGGATGTAGTCATAATCATGGGGTAATGTTATTGTTTACTTTGATGAACGTCACTAGTTCAGTTGGCGGAGGCGCGGAAAAGGCGTCAGACGTCTTCTGGGTTACTCAACTTACTCAAGTCCTATCCCAGTCAATACATGGATATAAACATTACCTGTGCCTCTCATTCACCTCAAGACCTCTTACATGGCGCAGTGTGTAGGATAGCACACAGGAACAATGAGGCCATCATTTAAAATGGGACAGAAAACACCTGAGGGGAGGAACAAATCTGGTAGCAGTGTCAAGCAACATCAACAACACCCGGATCAGCTGTTAGAGGCGTTCAAACAACAACAGGAGACAATCAAAGGACTTGTAGAAGTTATCTCATCACCACAGGACAATGGAAGAACCCCAAGAAGGCCGCCAGATATCGAGGGTACACGAAGAGTGCAGGTATCGTCCGTACCAGATAAATGCAGGTATGACATGTCCCGAGCCGAGTATCGCACTTGGAAGCGTTCAGTCAACGGTTGGGTACGGTTAAACAGATGGTCAAGACTAGACGCGGTCACCAATATTCGCCTTCATTGTGAGAATGAATTACAAAGGGGTATTGATGCAAACTATTCGGCTGAGCATTGGGAGGATTTGGGTGTTGACAAAGCATTAGATGTCATTGGTAATGTAGTAAAAAAGTCCAGCAACACTGCCATACATTGGGAGGAATTTTTCACAATGTCTCAGAAAAGTGAAGAAAAGGTCAAGTCATATATTCGTAAATGCCAACAAAATGCATTGGACTGTGATTTCATGTGCCCAATATGTGATTCTGACATCTCCGAGTATATGCTGATACACAAACTCTTAACAGGCATAAAAAATACCCGACTGAAGCAGATCCTCCTAGAAGATTATGACTGGTATAAAGACTCTCTGGAAAGTTATATAAAAAAAAAAAAAAAAAATTATCAGTTGCCATGTGCATTAGTTTTAGTCATTGCATGGCAACTTAAGGGGGGCATGTAGGATGTAGTCATAATCATGGGGTAATGTTATTGTTTACTTTGATGAACGTCACTAGTTAAGTTGGCGGAGGCGCGGCAAAGGCGTCAGACGTCTTCTGGGTTACTCAACTTACTCAAGTCCTATCCCAGTCAATACATGGATATAAACATTACCTGTGCCTCTCATTCACCTCAAGACCTCTTACAGTAGATCTTATAGGTAGAAAGAGAGGTGTATATCGAAAAATACAGAAAGGCGAAATCCACCTTATAGGATATCACCATAACTTGTCGAGGCAGGTAAAGAAGGAAATTAGGAAGGAAAAAAGAAACTACGACATCAAGGTAGCAAATGAATCCAAAAACAACCCTAAAGCATTTTATCAATTGTATAAATCTAAGGTAAAGGATACAGTAGGGCCTCTTAAGAATGTGATAGGTGAGATTACAGATAATGAGTAAGAAATGTGCAATACTCTAAATAGTCATTTCCGTTCTGTTTTTACAAACGAAAATTTAGATCAAGTTCCAGTAGTCAACCAAGTTTTTAATGGTAGTATAGACGAAATATTAAGCACAGTTCAGGTCACTAGTGACTAAGTAATCAAGGAAATAGATAAGACTAAAACCCCAGAAATCTCCAGGTCCAGATGAGGTGTATGCTAGGGTATCAAAAGAATGCAAGGACGAATTAAGTTACCCATTAACTCACCTATTTAATAATTCACTAGCTTTAGGCTTATTTCCTGATTCATGGAAGCTCGCAAATATAATTCCGATATTTAAAAAAGGTTTTAAGTCCATAGCATCAAATTACCGTCCTATTAGTCTCACATCAATTATAGGGAAATTGCTAGAATCAATTATTGCCAGGAAAATTAGAAATCACTTAGATATGTTCAAGTTAACCCGGTGAGACCCAGCGTCGCACGTGTTGCGTCGGCAGTGTTTGATCACCAACTCCCAGCGACGCATCACGTGCGTCCGACATATAAAAAACACTTACGTGGCTCGTAAGGTAGGAAATGGCGGGAGAATAGGAGGGGGAGGTACCGTAGTGTGTGTGTGGGAGCCGGGCCAGTAGGTGTGAGCGGGCCGAGACAGCCGCGCGGCTGGTGGTGGTGGGCTTAGTGGGGATACTTTACACCCTTAGTTCACCGCCACTTTGAACCTTCATTACTCCGGTCGTATGGGAGCTAGAGGCTTGAGATTTATGTGAGACACTCCTTAGGATGTATGCCGTACAATGCCATACTCAGTTTTCACCCTAGTGCTCCCGGGCGGGTGGTCATGCGGGGGAGACGAACTTCCACCCCCCCCCCCCCCCCCAAATGACCGAGGCGAGTTTTTTTTTTTTCATTTCTCACCATTCTCTTCCATTTTGGCTCAACACATTTTTTTGAGGCTCCCCCCCCCCCCCCCCCAAAAAAAATATCCGAGGTGATTTTTTTTTTTTTTTTTTTTTTTTTTTCATTTCTCATCCTTGTCTTCCATTTTAGCAAACAAAAAAAATAAGTGAAAATGGCTTGGGACTGGGGTGAACAAAATATTATAACTAGCCGGGGCTCAACGGGTTAATAAAACCCTCTCGACATGGTTTCACTCCAGGACGATCCTGCCTAACAAATTTACTCAGTTTTTTCTCCGAGGTTTATGAAGGGGTAGATAACGACAAGTCATATGATATAGTTTACTTAGGCTTCAGTAATGTTAGTCTTAGTAATTAAAAACTTGGGTATTAAAGTGAATATGTTATGACAAAATACATAAGTGGAAAAAGTACAATAAGAATAATTAGATAAATGGGTATTAAGTATTTACCTAATTGTAGTTTACAGGAGTTGAGCTAAGCTCGTGTTGTCCCGTCTCTCAGTCTACTTTTTATCCAATTTTTTCTTGAAAATATGGATGTTCCTTGCCCCTACCACCTCCTCCTCCAGCCCATTCCATTTATCAATACATCTATAGGGGAAGATAAACTTCCTGATATCGTTCTTGCAGGTAGGTCTTTTTACTTTGTAGCTGTGGCCTCTAAGTTATTCCTGTATCCATAATTAATATATCCTCCCTATCCAGCCCCCGGGTACATTTGTACATCATTATCATGTCTCCCCTCTCTTTTAGACTCGGTAGATTTAATTTGTCTAGCCTCCCTTCATATGGCAGTTCTCTAGGAGACTTGGAACCAATCTAGTGACTGCTCTCTGGATTCTTTCTAACTTGTGAATATGCTTCTTTAGATGCCGGGACCACACCACTGCTGCATACTCCAATCTTGGTCTAATCATACTCTTCATAATTTTCGCTACCATGGTCTCATCCAAGTAGTTCAGAGCAACTTTCATATTCCCGGCCATTGCATACATTCCGCTAAAGAGCTTGTTAATATGTTTCTCTGGCGACAAATTATCTTGTATATTCAACCCTAATCTTTTTCTTTTTCGGCCTTGCTAATTATATTATCTCCCATCCTGTACTCCCAATTTGGTCTATTCACACTTCTTCCCATATTTAACACATGGCATTTACTTATATTAAATTTCATTTTCCACTTGGTGCTCCATTCGTATATTTTATCTAAATCCCCTTGCAGCTCCTCACAACTACTTTTATTTGTTATTTGTCTCATAATTTTTACGTCATCTGCAAACATTGACATGTAAGAGTTTATGCCTATCGGCAGGTCATTCACGTACATAAGGAACATGAGGTGCCAACACAGATCCCTGCGGCACACCACTCTCAACTTTCCGCCACGATGAGTAAGTTCCTCTAATGTTGGTCCTCATTTCCCTATCTGTTAAATAGCTCTCCATCCATTTCAGCAAACTCCCCCTGACACATCCTAGCGTCTCAAGCTTAGATAACAATCTCTTATGTGGTACCTTATCGAATGCTTTGGAAAGGTCTAAGTAGACGCAGTCCACCCATCCGCCTCTTTCTTGGAGTACATCTATCACCCTACTGTAATAACATAGCAAACTGGTAACACAAGATGTCCCTTCTCTGAATCCAAATTGCTTTGAGGTTATTATCTTCTTTCTCTCCAACATTTTCATCCATCTCTTCCTAATTAGCTTTTCACAAATCTTGCATACAATACTAGTAAGTGAAACTAGTCTATAGTTTAGAGGGTCCTCAGGCTTTCCATTCTTGTATATCGGAATGATATTAGCTCTTTTCCATTCAACAGGAACCTGTCCTTTATCTAAGGAAGCTTGAATTATGTCCCTCACTGGCTCCACTAATTGCTCTGCACACTCCTTTAAAACCCAGGCAGACACTTCATCCGGTCCCATAGCTTTCCTTACTTCAAGTCCTCTCATCGCAGATAACAGCTCATCTCTAGTTATTTCAATCTTACTAAGTAATTATGTTATGAGAAAATACACAACATAAGTGGGAAAGTATAATAAGAATAATGTGGAATAAATACAATATATATTGCCTAAAAGGTACGTAATCGGAAAAGGAAAGAAAGATAAAAAACAAATGAATTCAAATGGGGCACGGAAACTAGTGCGTATATGGAGCGTCGATATTGTGACGTTATGAGCAGGGCGATGAGTAACTGAGTCATGGCGTCGGAAGACAGTTGACTGTGAGTAATGATAGCGGATGGAAGTGCTGACAGTGGAGTCAAGTCCTGGCCAGGCAGTAAGAAATGAGTCGGCACTCAAAGCTTATTAGCGCACTGGAATATAATCTGCTCACCCCGCCCTGGATAATGAATCAAAGTATTATCCGCCAACTCTGCCTGCAATACTCAGCATATGGAACTCTGCCAGTGCTACAGCGAGGTAAGGCGAATTCAAAGTGAGTTCAACAAGTAAGGCCTTTGATAAAGTTCCACATGAAAGGCTGTTAACCCTCTCACGACCATAGGACACAGAGGTTGCCAGATTAGCAATAAGAAATAGATTACTCTCACTGTTATAATTACCTCTCCAAAATTAGTTTTCTGCCCACAGCTAACTCAAAGACAACTGCAGAGGTTGAAGTAAACAAACTAAAGGTTTATAGATACCCCTGACGGTAACAAAGGTTTTAAAGTATCCCTAATAGGCTCAAAAATCGCGTCCGGATGTGAGAGGGTTAAGGAAGATAGAAGGACATGGTATTGGGGGGATGCTACTCAAGTGGATTAAGTCATGGCTGATTGGTAGGAAACAGAGTTAGTATAGATGGTGTAAAATCGGACTGGGGATTAGTTAAAAGTGGGGTCCCCCAAGGGTCGGTTTTGGGGCTCCTTCTGTTCATTATCTGCATAAATTATCTTGACTCAGGCATAAAGAATAGGATCAGTAAATTTACTGATGATACTAAAATATGTAGGATAATAGAGTCAGCTAGTGACAGGGAATGTCTTCAAAATGGTCTCGATCACTTGCACGAGTGGTCCATAAATTGGCAGACGAGTTTCAATGTAGACAAATGTCTCCTTCGCAGACGATACTAAAATGGGGAGATCAATTGATTCAGATAGCGATATAGAGTGCCTCCAAAGGGATCTAGATACCTTACATGAATGGTCAGTAAATTGGCAGATGAAGTTTAACATTGACAAATGCAAGGTATTAAAGATAGGGAAGATGCAAACAAATGTTAAATATAAACTAGCTAATTTAGAATTAGAAAATTCAGACTGCGAGAAAGATCTAGGTGTGTTTGTTAGCAATGATTTGAAGCCTAGAAAACAGTGTATAAGCGTTCGTAATAAGGCAAACAGGATTCTCGGGTTCATCTCTAGGAGTGTGAGTAACAGAACTGCTGATGTTATCTTAAAACTTTACTTGTCATTAGTGAGACCCCATATGGATTATGCTGTCCAATGTTGGTGTCCTTATTACAGAATGGACATAGATTCATTGGAGAGAATTCAGCGTAGAATGACAAAAATGATCCATAATATTGGAAATTTTCCGTATGAAGAAAGGTTGAAGAAATTAGGTTTACATTCGTTAGAGAGACGCAGAGTTAGAGGGATATGATAGAGGTGTTCAAGTGGGTTAGTGGGATTAACAGGGGACATGACAAATGTACTAAAGCTCAGTGATAGCGAAAGAACTCGTACCAATGGTTTCAAATTAGATAAATTTCGTTACAGAAAAGATATAGGCAAATAGTGGTTTGGTAACAGAGTTGTAGATGGGTGGAATAGGCTACCAAGTGATATAGTGGGATCAAGAACGATAGGAGCTTTAAGAAAAAATTGGATAAGCATATGGACGAGAAGGGTTGGGTGTGAAGGGGGATCAGCCGGGTTGGGCCAATCAGCGCTCTGCAGACCCCCGTAATCCTGCGTTAATCTCTAACTGGTTTGGTAAGATGATCCTCAGGGTATTAGAGTGTTGAGCCTATAATTGGGCTTTGTAATTGGGGTTGTGTGGGACAGGGATCTGCCTTGCTTAGGCCAATCGGCTTTCTGCAGACTCCCATTTTCTTATGTTCTTATGTTCTTAAGGTATTAAGGATTGGAAATCGTAATTTAGTTGCTAAATACAAACTAGACAATGTAGAATTGGATAACTCAGAGTGTCAGAAGGATCTGGGGGTGCTCGTTAGTAATGATCTGAAACCCAGAAAACAGTGTATAAGTGTTAGGAATAGGGCAAATAGAATTCTAGGATTCATATCTAGGAGTGTTAGCAACAGGACTGCTGAAGTTGTCTTAAAACTATAATTATCTCTAGTAAGACCCCATTTAGACTATGCTGTTCAATTTTGGTGCCCTTATTATAGAATGGATATCGACCCTTTAGAGGCAGTCCAAAGAAGAATGACCAAAAGGTACATATTAGAAATTTATCGTATGAGGAGAGGTTGAAAGTCTTAGGCCTGCACTCATTTACATCACCATCGCCGATTCAGATTGATAATTCAGATGTTCTAAGCAATATCACCATTACAGAGAGAAGTATTGAATTGTTTAGATAAACTCAAGGTAAATAAAACGCCTGGACCTGATAAAATCTCACCTAGAGTCCTAAAGGAAGCGAAGGATGAGCTCTCCAAACCACTGACATTGCTATTTAATAAATCCTTGCAGTCTGGAACTATGCCTGATCAGTGGAAGCTAGCCAACGTAACACCGATATTCAAAAAAGGCAGCAAATCCTTACCCAGTAACTATCGTCCAATTAGCTTAACCTCAGTTGTATGTAAAATGTTAGAAACAATCATAAGAGACAGACTCGTAAATCACTTAGAGGAAAATACCATACTTAAAGATACTCAACACGGCTTTCGTAAAAAAAGTTCCTGTTTAACAAACCTCTTAGACTTCTTCCACGATATCCTCAACCTCTACGATGAGAGTAAAGCTGTAGATATTATATACATTGATTTTCAAAAGGCCTTTGACAAAGTTCCCCACAAACGTTTACTGCTAAAACTAGAAGCGCATGAAATACAAGATGGTGTGTTGAAATGGATAGAAAATTGGCTCAGCGACAGAAAGCAAAGAGTAGTCATAAACGGTAAGGCATCTAAATGGACCAATGTAAGTAGCGGGGTACCCCAGGGATCGGTACTAGGACCAATTCTCTTTCTAATTTACATCAACGACATAGATGAGGATCTCACCTGTATAATCTCAAAATTTGCTGACGATACAAAAATTGCAAATAGCGTACTCTCAAAAGAACAAGTTGAAGATAATATGCAACACAATCTAGATAAGTTGTCATGTTGGGCCCAAATTTGGCAAATGAGTTTCAATGCGGATAAATGTAAAGTACTACATATCGGATACCAAAATGAGAAAGCAAACTATTTGATGAATGGCACTCAGCTTAAGAATGTAAACAGAGAAACCGATCTGGGAGTAACAATATCGAGTAACCTAAAACCGAGCCAACAATGTTCAGAAGTTGTTAAGAAGGCAAACAAAATAATTGGCTTTATAGGCAGGTCATTTGAGCATAAATCCAAAGACGTTATCCTAACCCTTTACAATTCCTTAGTCCGCCCTCTTCTTGAATACTGCGTTTAATCCTGGTGCTCTTATTACCAAAAAGATATAGACAAGCTAGAACGAGTTCAACGTAGAGTTACCAAAATTATACCTAGCCTAAAGAACAAACCATACGAGGAGCGTCTTAGAGAATTAAATCTATTTCCTTTAACCGAGCGGAGATTAAGAGGCGACTTAATTCAAGTGTTCAAAATCATCAAAGGCATCGACAATATGAACTGTAGTAAGTACCGTACTTCACTATCGACCAATCTAATTACACGCGGGGAAACGGTTGCAAAATTATTGGTAAATCTTTTAACTCACACGAAGCTAAGAATTTCTTCTTCAATCGAGTTGTCAGATTATGGAATGGGCTTGCCCGAGATGTCATAGACTGCAGCACTGCTAATTCATTTAAACTTCGCCTAGACAAATATCTCGCATCAAACCCGCGACTGACTGCGTTTGTAAATGAATAACTTTATTTTATCCTCCCATCAGTTACTAACCCATCTGTCCCCTACTAACTTCCTAATCCTGCCACGGACATTAGTTCCAGGGCAGTAGTTCCCTTTCCAATGTTCCCTTACCCACTCTAAACCACTGTTTGGACACTAACTTGATCCTCAGTGTTTTGGAGGACAAGCAGCCTAGAAGAGTCACTAGATCTGTTGTTGCTTGATTTCCTTTGTACTTTGTACTAGAGAGACGAAGATGTAGGGGAGACATGATAGAGGTATTTAAATGGATAAAAGGTTTAACCCTTCAAACTTGGATGGTACACGTGTGTACCATTATGTTTTGCCCCGAGGAACCCGGGTGGTACAACATTGTACCAGTGGTTGAAAGCCTGTGAGCTTGGTGTGCGAGGCGTCGGTCCGACGCATGTAAAACAACAGCCGGCTGGACCGAGGCCCCGCATCTCCGGCCACAAGAAGGAGAGCGTCGCTTGTTCGTGTGTGCCTGTATGTTGTTGTTAAGTATCGAAAAGTATTGTAAAGTGGCTGTTGTTGCCGTAAGTTATCTCCACTGAAATCATCATCACAACTCAACCAGTTGACTTAGAGAGCTCTACTTAACGCCATTCTACAGGTAAATAACACAGCTACGCTTGGGGATGCGCGGGAATGCGGGAAGCAGTCAGCATAACAATGATACGGTAGCCTAGCCTAGACGTTTTTCGGCCAAAACACCCGGGTTTGGGCAATATTTATGTAATGCGTAGCCGGGGCTGGAGGGTTAAATAAGGGCGATATAGATGAGGTACTAAAGCTAAAGAACGGCGACATAACCCGCTCAAATGGTTTCAAGTTAGATAAGTTTAGATTTAGGAAAGCACTGGTTTGGAAATAGAGTTGTTAACATGTGGAATGCACTACCCAGAACAGTAATTAGCTCAGAAACAGTTGAAAGCTTTAACCCTTGTCTAGCGGGGTGTTTTGGGCTCATTTGGGCATATTCAGGCCCTCCTGCATGATAAATCAAGTATCTGCATGAAAAAAAAAATATTTAGCAAAAAACTAGGCGCTAAAAGCTTCAAAATGAGACCAGAACGAGCTACGTAGCACTCGTGGTTCTCTTGCAGTGATGCCACGAACATGGGAGTTTAGCGTATTTCGGTATATTTTTCCCAGCTATGCTCACTACTGGCTAAACTGCCGGCCTCTCGAGAACACAGGGAACATGAGTTAATGGGCGGCGGTAAGCCCTGGGAGTCGGCTGTCTGGCCCGCTGCGCTCCCGGCCATTTGCACTAGATTTTAACCCTTTAACCCGTACAGCCCCAGCGACGCGTCTGACGCGTCGGCGATGAATGTAACGCACAGCCCCAGCGACGCGTCTGACGAGTCACCCTAATTGCTCCGACCGTAACCTCAGGTGTAGCCACTCGAGAGGGCTCAGATTTGTATGGGAACTGTGTACGTATCCCACGCAACCGTGCCGATGGTTGAAAACTCTCAAAGTCCACGTGCGTGCGCGTGAGCGCGCAATAACCTGGTTTTTTGGGGTAATTGCCTTAAATTTTTTACTCTTGTAAAATACGTATTCGGGGGCTCTGTAGGACCATTCTTTAAGCTTTTTGAGCGGTTTTTCGTGGTTTTTCCTTCATTCCTAACCCATTCGCTATTGTTTCTGGAATAAAACAAATTTTTGAAAACCGGCCGGGTTCTGGTGAACAAACATTACAAAACTAGCCGGGGCTCCACGGGTTAAAGCATTAATAATGCTCCTAACTTGCTGCAAATTCGTGCACGACTTAAGTCGAGCGCCGCCAATAAGGGGTTAAGCAGAAGTTGGATTCCCATATGGGTGATATGGGCTGGGTGTGAATGGGAGCTGCTTCATGTGGGCCGCATGGCCATATGCAGTTTCCCGCGATCTTATGACCTTATGTTATGATGTAATTGGGGTTGGGTGTGACAGGGGTCTGCCTTGTGTGGGCCGATCGGCTTTATGCAGACTCCCATTTTCTTATTTTCTTATAATTATCACAAATACATCTCAATTCTCAAGGGGTTAAACTTACGAGACAAGAAAAAATATAATAAATAAATGTTCCCGCCAATCCTCAAGCGTGATGAAATTATGGGTTTAATTCTAGTTTCGCTTTCACAGCATACTCATAAATTTCTATGGCTACTTTAGAGTTGTCATATACCATACTTAAGAACATAAGAAAATGGGAGTCTGCAGAAAGCCGATTGGCCTAAGCAAGGCAGATCCCTGTCCCACACAACCCCAAATCAATTACAAAGCCCAATTATAGGCTCAACACTCTAATACCCTGAGGATCATCCTACCAAAACGGTTAGAGATTAACGCAGGATTATGGGGGTCTGCAGAGCGCTGATTGGCCCAACCCGGCTGATCCCCCTTCACACCCAACCCTTCTCGTCCATATGCTTATCCAATTTTATCTTAAAGCTCCCTACAGTTTTTAGATCCCACTATAGCACTTGGTAGTCCATTCCACCCATCTACAACTCTGTTACCAAACCAATATTTGCCTATATCTTTTCTGAAACGAAATTTATCTAATTTGAAACCATTGGTACGAGTTCTTTCGCTATCACTGAGCTTTAGTACATTTGTCATGTCCCTTTTGTTATCCCACTAACCCACTTGAACACCTCTATCATATCCCCTCTAACTCTGCGTCTCTCTAACGAATGTAAACCTAATTTCTTCAACCTTTCTTCATACGGAAGATTTCTAATATTATGGATCATTTTTGTCATTCTACGCTGTACTCTCTCCAATGAATCTATGTCCATTCTGTAATAAGGACACCAAAATTGGACAGCATAATCCATATGGGGTCTCACTAATGACAAGTAAAGTTTTAAGATAACATCAGCAGTTCTGTTACTCACACTCCTAGAGATGAACCCGAGAATCCTGTTTGCCTTATTACGAACGCCTATACACTGTTTTCTAGGCTTCAAATCATTGCTAACAAACACACCTAGATCTTTCTCGCAGTCTGAATTTTCTAATTCTAAATTAGCTAGTTTATATTTAACATTTGTTTGCATCTTCCCTATCTTTAATACTTTGCATTTGTCAATGTTAAACTTCATCTGCCAATTTACTGACCATTCATGTAAGGTATCTAGATCCCTTTGGAGGCACTCTATATCGCTATCTGAATCAATTGATCTCCCCATTTTAGTATCGTCTGCGAATTTACTTATCCTACTAGTTATACCTAAATCTAGGTCATTTATGTATATAAGAAACAACAGGGGACCTAATACCGATCCCTGGGGGACACCACTTTTGACTGCTCCCCACTCTGACTTGGTACCATTTATGCTGACTCTCTGTTTCCTACCAATTAGCCATGACCTAATCCATCCCAACAACGCCCCACCTATTCCATGTGCCTCAACCTTTCTCATCAATCTCTCATGAGGGACTCTGTCGAAAGCTTTACTGAAATCTAAATATATAATATCGTATGCCTTGTCATTATCTACTGCTTCATTGCATCTACTTAAATGCATTATAAGGAATTATACCTACTGTAAAAAAAAAAAAAAATCTCCCCATATGCGGCACCATAGCTATTACTTAACACTAGATTAGCGGGCTAGCGGTTTATTTATATGTACCGCCCAGCGGGGTGTTTTTAGCCAAAATAGGGCCGTTTACGTGATCATTTTCATGCCTAAATAAGACCCAGAGCGTAAAACCAGTATCTATCCCTGAAAGGGCATAAACAGAGCTTTCCAATGACACCATAACGATCCTTTTATGATGGCTAGTTTTCTTGCAACAACCGTGCAACGCGAGTGCAAAAAGCATGTAATTCGGCACTTTCCCCATACAATTCTGTATATAGCGAGTGAGAGAGGGAGGGAGGAGGTGGGATTCGTGTCAGTAGGTTCGCCGCGGTGGTCTGGAGCAGTCATACGCTCGCTACTCTCCTGCCACCACTTGTCTCTCTCTCTCAGCAACATTACGTGCTGAAATTGCCACACGACCTATGTCGAGCGCCGCCAGATAGTCCAGATTTATTATACTCGACTTATGTTGCGCCCCGACAGTTAGGGGTTAATACTAGGTTAGGTTAGGTAAGGTTGTTAGGTTAGGCTAATGTCATTAATGTAGTTTATTATCATTATATTACGTCTTTTACCCAGCAATTTCCCTGATCTTCATAGTTGGTCGGGAAGCTATGCCTTTACAATGGCGCCTCCCTTTTGTCGCTGTGTACGTGAAACTAGAATTTTACCAAATTATGTAACCGATGAAAAGGTGCGGTAATTGTTTAGTAGAAGGCCTTTTTTTCTAGTTATTAAAAACGTATTCTATGGTGTACAGTATTATATTATATGATATATAGGCTAGAAGCAATAGAACTGTTAAAATTACCTGGGAAGTGTAGGCCTATATTAAACCAAATACAAAACTAAGAGCAGTGGGAGGGTGGCGCCTTGGAGGGAGAGAGAATCCTAAAGAAAATTGATTTTTGAGCACAGACTAAACCAAAAATACATTAGGCCTACTGTATTTACATAGCTGGTCATTAACCTAACCTAACCTGGGGGCTGCCGCCCCCAGACCCCCGCTGGTCTTGGGTTGAAAAGTGATAAAAAAACACATCTATTACCTCATTATAATTATTCAAAGTTTTGTATTTGGTTTAATATACACTTCCCAATTCATTTTAAGTTCTATTGCTTCTATATATCATATAATAAACCATAGGCCTAGAATACATTTTTAATAACTAGAAAAAAGGCCTTCTACTAAAGAATTACACTAGGTTATACTGTAGGCTACTCCTGTATAATCCACTGTGGGAGAATAATTTTGATCACATTTATAAAAACCTGATAGGCCTAGCCTATTAATAGAAAAAACACCACTCAGAGCTCCTTCGGGCATCCTCACAGTTTACAAACGCCTTCTTTAGGCCTAGGCCTATGTAGTATAATCGATATTTACCACCTACTGACAACATGGATGATAGAACATAAGAAAATGGGAGTCTGCAAAAAGCCGATCGGCCCATACAAGGCAGATCCCTGTCACACCCAACCCCAATTATAGGCCCAACTCACTAATGCCTTGAGTACTGCCCCCACCAAAATGGTCAGGGATTAACACAAGATTACGGGGGTCTGCTGAACGCCGATTGGCCGACACCTGGTAGATCCCAGGTGTTAGTGGGTTAGTGGGATTAACAAAGGGGACATGACAAATGTACTAAAGCTCAGTGATAGCGAAAGAACTCGTACCAATGGTTTCAAATTAGATCAATTTTGTTTCAGAAAAGATATAGGCAAATATTGGTTTGGTAACAGAGTTGTAGATGGGTGGAATGGACTACCAAGTGCTATAGTGGGATCTAAAACTGTAGGGAGCTTTAAGATAAAATTGGATAAGCATATGGACGAGAAGGGTTGGGTGTGAAGGGGGATCAGCCGGGTTGGGCCAATCAGCGCTCTGCAGACCCCCATAATCCTGCGTTAATCTCTAACCGTTTTGGTAGGATGATCCTCAGGGCATTAGAGTGTTGAGCCTATAATTGGGCTTTGTAATTGATTTGGGGTTGTGTGGGACAGGGATCTGCCTTGCTTAGGCCAATCGGCTTTCTGCAGACTCCCATTTTCTTATGTTCTTATCCCCCTCACACCCAACCCATCTCGTCCATATGCCTATCTAATTTTATCTTAAAGCTCCCTATCGTTCTTGATCCCACTATATCACTTGGTAGCCTATTCCACCCATCTACAACTCTGTTACCAAACCAATATTTGCCTATATCTATTCTGAAACTAAATTTATCTAATTTGAAACCATTTGTACGAGTTATTTCGCTATCACTGAGCTTTAGTACATTTTTCATGTTCCCTTTATTAATTCCACTAACCCACTTGAACACCTCTATCATGTCACCTCTAACTCTGCGTCTCTCTAACGAATGTAAGCCTAATTTCTTCAACCTTTCTTCATACGGAAAATTTCTAATATTATGGATAATTTTTGTCATTCTACGTTGTACTCTCTCCAATGAATCTATGTCCATTCTGTAATAAGGACACCAAAATTGAACAGCATAATCCATATGGGGTCTCACTAATGACAAGTAAAGTTTTAAGATAACATCAGCAGTTTTGTTACTCATACTCCTAGAGATGAACCCGAGAATCCTGTTTGCCTTGTTACGAACGCTTATACATTGTTTTCTAGGCTTCAAATCATTGCTAACAAACACACCTAGATCTTTCTCACAGTCTGCGTTTTCTAATTCCATATTAGTGGTAATGGTATAATATGTGTGGTAGTTGTGGTAGCGGTAATAGTATTTGGTATTGGTATGGTAGTTGTGGTAGTTGTCGTAATAGTAGTTGGTATAGGTGTGGTAGTTGTGGTAGTGATAATAGCAGTTGGTGTAGGTATGGTGGTTATGGTAGTGGTAGTGATAGGTGTGGTAGTGATAATAGTAGTTGGTAGAGGTGTGGTAGTTATGGTAGTGATAATAGTAGTTAAGAACATAAGAAAATGGGAGTCTGCAGAAAGCCGATTGGCCTAAGCAAGGCAGATCCCTGTCCCACACAACCCCAATTCAATTACAAAGCCCAATTATAGGCTTCACACTCTAATACCCTGAGGATCATCTTACCAAAACGGTTAGAGATTAACGCAGGATTATGGGGGTCTGCAGAGCGCTGATTGGCCCAACCCGGCTGATCCCCCTTCACGCCCAACCCTTCTCGTCCATATGCTTATCCAATTTTATCTTAAAGCTCCCTACAGTTTTAGATCCCACTATAGCACTTGGTAGTCCATTCCACCCATCTACAACTCTGTTACCAAACCAATATTTGCCTATATCTTTTCTGAAACGAAATTTATCTAATTTGAAACCATTGGTACGAGTTCTTTCGCTATCACTGAGCTTTAGTACATTTGTCATGTCCCCTTTGTTAATCCCACTAACCCACTTGAACACCTCTATCATATCCCCTCTAACTCTGCGTCTCTCTAACGAATGTAAACCTAATTTCTTCAACCTTTTTTCATACGGAAGATTTCTAATATTATGGATCATTTTTGTCATTCTACGCTGTACTCTCTCCAATGAATCTATGTCCATTCTGTAATAAGGCCACCAAAATTGGACAGCATAATCCATATGGGGTCTCACTAATGACAAGTAAAGTTTTAAGATAACATCAGCAGTTCTGTTACTCACACTCCTAGAGATGAACCCGAGAATCCTGTTTGCCTTATTACGAACGCCTATACACTGTTTTCTAGGCTTCAAATCATTGCTAACAAACACACCTAGATCTTTCTCGCAGTCTGAATTTTCTAATTCTAAATTAGGCTAGCTAGTTTATATTTAACATTGTTTGCATCTTCCCTATCTTTAATACCTTGCATTTGTCAATGTTAACAATAGGCCTAATTTCATAAATTCAGTGTCATGACAGAGGGTGAGCCACCCCTCAACCCATCTGGTATCCCACATTGGAATTATAGCTAAAACCATGAAAACTCTAATTTCTCAAAATCTGGAGGAAAAATTAAAACAAAAGTGAAAAATAAGAACATAAGGGTGCGAGCCTTGGCCTATTCCCTATAGGCTAGGCCTAGCCTAGTTAGCTTACCACAATTTTTTTTTGTCATAGGCCCATGTGGCCTTGCCTCAGGGATCATCGGGGGAGCAACACTCCCGTGAGGCAGAAGCGCTTCAAGGTAAATTCATAGGGGGTGAAGGGGCAAAGCCCCCTCCCCTCAACCTATTAGGCAGTCAAAATATACAGGAACATGATCGCGAGCATGGGAATAGTGTAGCCTACACAAGGCAGGCAGTCCACCCGAATGCTAGGCTACATCCTTACCATAGGCTAATTTTAATAGGCCTACACAAATCGAACTGGAGCCACCGCTAGAATCATAGGCTACCAAACTTTATACTCACAGATGTTTTTCTGGAAAAGGCCTAGGCTAGGCCTGTGGCTCCAGTTCCGTAGCCTAGGCTAGTATAACCTAGCCTAAGTCCGTGTAGCCTAGGCCCAGCCTATTTCGAGAAAAAAATCCGATCAATTAAGTATTCTACATATAGGCTATGTACAAATAAATTAAAACTATAAATGAAAATGGTGTGATGAACCACGACCATAAACACATGTCAACAACGTGGGGAAACACTCACCTTCCTGCCATACACCTGCACCGAGGGGATAACTTCTTTGTTGGTCATCTGGAATAAAGCAGAGGCATAACATTAATCATATGAATGTGGAAAATCTTTGGCAAGATTATTAAAAACATGCATTTTTATTATATATATTGAGGGACTACGGAACGACTCCTCACCCTGGCGGCGGCTGAGAGTTGAAGGACTGACACACACCGGACGAAATCCACATTTGTAGGGATTTATTATTATGGAAAAATATTATAGAAGTTAGCATTATTTTATTACCATGTACAATGTATAATAATCATGCATGATTTTTATGCAGTATTAGCTGAATATATATTTATAATAATTCATCGGTACATATGTAATATTAAAATTACAAAATTATAAAAAAAAAAAAATGTGTCATGTGTTGATGATACAAATAATTTATATATAGACTATATGTTAACTATGCAATAATGTAATATATCTGTTTTAGATCAGATGAAGTATTGAGGGATAAGCCTTTGCAATGGCACCTTCAAGGACTAGATGAATTTCAAAACACTGTTGCCAACTTGCCACTATAATTTTGGTTTGTTAACAAAATTTTGGATATTTACCCTGGGGGTAAAGGCCCCCATACACTATCAGTCATGAGTGCGCATACTAGGTGGTTGTGCAGGCATAACCATCGTGTAAGGTGTGATGAAAGCTTGTACAATTGATTGAAATCGGTTTAATAGTGTCTCGTCAATCAGGTTTGCGCACTCATGATTGATCGTGTAGGCTATGGGGGCCTTAGGGAATATTACCCTGGGGGTAAGGGAATAGAATATGCCCCACGTGCCTCCTGCGTGTCATAAGAGGCGACTAAAGAGGTTGGGTTAGTGGGCTTGCGACCTTCCACCCGTGAAAAATACTTACTGCAGCGTAGAACGAACGAACAGCCTCGGATGTTGACAGACCTAATGTTGACGAACCCCGACCGACTATGGACAATCTCAGAATAACGACTTGGAATGTGAGAGGCGTAAATGATGACACAAAAGAGAGAGAGGTCCTGGAAGTATTAGTGAATGCCAGACTGGATGTATGTGGAATGACTGAGACCAAATGGAGGGGTACAGATGTGAAAGAGAGGGAGAGTGGAATGGGTGTGTGTGCTGGAGTGAGTGAGGGAGTAGCGAGAGAAAGTGCGTGTTTGTTTGTAAGTAACAAATGGAAGGAGCGTGTAAGAGACATGGGTCTGTGGGTTCAAGGATTGTGTGGGTGAGAATGAAAGTAGGAATACAAACGTGGGTGATTGTGTGTGTCTATGCTCCGACAGAGGATAAATCTGTAAGAGAGAAAGAGCTGGAGTTCTGGGTGAATGTGGAGGTGTGCCTGGATAAGTTTGGCAAGAACAAAAGAGTATTTTTGATTGGGGATATGAATGGGAAGGTGGGTGATAAGAAAGTTGATGGAGTGGTGGGAGGGCATGGGGGGTACCATCAGAGGTGAATGGGAATGGTAGTGCACTTGTGGACGTATGTATGGGGAGGAGGCTGTGGATAGCCAGCACCTTCTTCCGACACAGAATGATACACAGGTAGGCTACACATGGAAAGTGGTGTGGAGGAAGAAGGATAAGGATTAAGACAGTGGTGGAACGAAAGGCACTGATTGATTATATATGTGTGATGAACGAATGAAGAATTCTATGCTGGATGCTAGGGTGTATAGGGGTATTGGAGGGGGTCTGTCTGACCATTATGTAGTAGTAGCTAAAATTAGGATCCAAAAGAAGTGGGTGAGGAGAGCTGGAGGGAGGCGAGAGGAAGGCCCATGGAATGGCGAGGAGTGTGGAGAGGCCACAGGAGGAGGAAATCAGGGAAGAGTAAGCTACAGGAGAGCAGTAGAAAGACGACTAGGTAGGTTTGACGTGGAAGGTATGGAGGAAGTGGAGAAGATGAGCAAAGTGTTTAAGGAAGCGATCTATGCAGCATGTGAGGAGGTGTGTGGAGTAAGGAGAAGAGGGAGGGGAGTGAAGGGTACAGCATGGTGGACAGAAGAGGTACAAATAGCTGTGGAACAAGAAGAATGCGTATTGAGAGTAGAGGGAATGAAGATTTGGAGAGACAGAAACGAGCGAGGTAGCCTACGTGGAGAAAAAGAAAAGGCATGGTGAAGAGAGTAGTGAAGGAAAGTAAGAGAAGAGTAGATGAGGAATTTGGAAGGAATCTGAGTGTAAAATGGAGCGAGTGTAAGAAACTTCTGGAAAGAAGTCAAGAAAGTTAGGAAAGGTAGCAAGGGAAATGGTAAGGGTGTTAAAGATAAGAATGGGCGAGTGCTAGCCGAGAAGCAAGAGAGAGTTGAAAGATGGAGGGAGCTCAAATTGCTAAATGTAAGGAATGAAGCGCCAGCAAACATAGTTGGATGGGGTATGGGAGGGAGAAGAAGAGAAGTAGTGGATGAGGAGGTGGGGATCAGGAGGTAAGAATTAAGTGTGTGAAGCCATGAAAAGAGTGAAGTTGGGGAAAGCAACAGGAATAGATGGAGTGTGTGGGGAAATGCTGAGGTATGGTGGTGAGATAGTGATCGAATGGGTAAGGAAAATGTGCAAACTATCATGGGAGAAGGGGATCGAGTGCACCTGATGACTGGAAGACAGGCATAATAGTCCCCCTATATAAGGGGAAAGAGGAGTGTGTGGTAACCACCGAGGAATATGTCTTCTAAGTGTAGTAGGGAAGGTGTACAGTAGCTAGGGTATAGGCTACTGATTGAGAGAGTGAGAGTGAGAACGGAGAAATGGATAGGTGACGAGCAAGGCGGTTTTAGGAAGGGAAGAGGATGTGTAGATCAGAATTTTACCCTGAAATGTGTTGTGGAGAAATATCTGGAGAAGCAAAAAAAGCTGTATGTTGCCTTTATGGACTTGGAGAAGGCCTATGACAGAGTGGATAGAGAAGGTATGTGGATAGTACTTAGAATATACGGAGTAGATGACAAGTTGCTGAAAGCAGTGAAGAGCATGTATGAGGGTGCAAAGGCGGCAGTAGCCTACGTGTGGAGAATGAGCAGAGCGAGTTCTTTAATCTGAATGATGGGTTGAAACAGGGGTGTGTGATGTTCCCGCGGTTGTTTACTGTATGGATAGTGTCATGAAAGAAATACAAGGAAGAGCAGCTAGTGGATGTTGGTGTATCGCTGATAAGGGAGGGATATGAGTGGAAGCAATCTGTAGCCTACTGCTGTTTGCTGATGATACGTGTTCTGATGAGCGATAATGAATGGGAGTTGCAGGGTCTGGTAAATATATATTTGGAACAGTGAGAAACAAACGGAATCTGAAGGCAAATGCGGGGAAGAGCAATGTTATGTCTTCGAAAGGGGTGAAGCCACAGAGTAGCCTACGTACGTGTGAGGTGAAGTTGAATGGTCAGGCTATGGAGATTGTCAGCTCATTTAAACTAGTCTCTGGGCAGTGTGTTGAGTAAAGATGGGACTATGGATGAATAATTGCGGGAGAGGATGCAACAGGGGAAGAGGGTTGTAGGAACGCTGAAAGCAGCAACAAGCAATAGGGTGGTCAGTATATGGAAGTGAAGATCGAAGTCCTTGCATGACAGTGTAGTAATCCCGACACTGACTTACGGAAGCGAAGCATGGACATTGGTGGAGAGACTCAGATGGAAATTAGTTACTTGAGAAGTGCGTGCGGAGTTACATGGAGGTAGATAGATTTTATTTATTCAGTCTTGGAGTTTTTTGTGTGTAATCTTGGGTTTTCATTTTCGTAAGTGGTAACACTGATAACTTATCGCGCCATTTTTGCTTTAGTTAAATTAGTTCATACTGTCACCACATCTGATCTGATCTGTCAAGTATCAGTTGAGAACTTGAGTGACAGCACTGCAAGATAAAAGGTTTGTCAAGAGCCAAATAATTAAGATAATGAGCTTATCTGTTGACGGTTGCTAATAATAGGCTACTAGGTTTCTTGTTTTGTAAATTGGGTAAGGGTTGTGTTAGCGGGCGTACCGTCGTTTAATCGTTTTGTTTACATAGGCCCTAGTCGCAGACTCGCAGGTGTCTAGGCCTAGGCCTAATTTGACTTTTTTTTTACGAAATTATCCCAGCTGCTGGTATTATATATGCTGATGACAGTAGCTTAAGTCAAGGGGTGCAAAGTTACTAAGTTAGGGGTGCAAAGCCCCCCTAAACCCATTATTGTATCCCACGGCCAGCTGTAGGTTAATTGTTTTGTTAACGGCCCTAGGATACAATAATGAGTTGAGAGGCGCTTTGCTCCCCTCACCGTCACCGGCCATGACTTATTGTCAACGTCATATAGGCTATTACCACCAAAGGCAAATTATTAGGGGTGGCCGACTCGAAACAGTTTCTTAAACTGATATATTGTGTAGGCCTAGTCATAGCCAAAATAGGTAGGCCTAATAGTAGCAGTAACACTCGCCGCCTCCTAATACCAAAAGGGGGAAGGTGGAAAGATATAGTATCCGGGCGTAGCCTACGGTTGTCATGTTTACATAGGTCGATTGCTCGTAATTAGCCTAGCCTAAGTTCCCATCTATTTTTACGGCTATTTTGGGATGGATGTAGGCCTAGTTACCGGGTGTACCACCACTACCGACATAGGCTACAATATAAATCATCTATTAATACTTATAATAAAATAAATGCTTAGGCCTGTAGGCCTAAATCTAGGTTAGGTTAGGTTAGGTTAGGTTGTGTTGTATGGTTAGGGTAATGTATTTTTGTATCGAAAGGCAGTCAAAATAGACGGGAACTAGATGGTGAGCGTCCGCGTAGTGTAAACAAGACCGGCGGTACACCCGGTAACTACATTCTTGCGGGCGGGTGCCCAACCCCGAAAAGGGTTGAAATAGGGGTCAGGGGAGCTATCCCCCCGCCAAAGGCGGCTTTCTAGGGCCTTTCCTAGCTGATGCTGAGAGGATTGGGTTCTAGTCATGTGGTGATGGGCTGGTCTATCAGAGTGAGAACTGAGCGATCTCTGCCATACCCATAGCTTACTCTGACTGTTCCTTTTACTTATATATTTTCTAGATCTCAAGTGACGGCATCTCTTGCGTGGATTGACCTCCTAATCTACCAAGATTGGAAGCCAAAGCGTCACATTTTTCCTTTGCCCCTCAACATTCTCTTCATAATTGCTGAGGGGCACAGGGCCCTGGGTGGGGCTTTGGTTTCCCGGGCGTTTCCGCACCCTCCTCAGCTCCCCGCCATGGAGTGGCTTCGGTCACCCAGGCTTTATTGTGGTCGGCAGGGAGGGTTCTGTGGGGGCGCTCGGTTATGGCCTTGGCCTTGCTCGGGGCCTTGGGGCTGTTCGGCCAGGCAGCTTGGGGAAAAACAACAACTACATTCTTGCCGCTATTTTTCTGTTAGTTGCCTCTTGCTGGCAATATAGGGCCTAGGCCTATATGATTATGACAATAGGTCATCTGGGGGAGGGGGGGGGGGGGTCCTCCCTTCAACCTATTATTGTATCCCATGGTAGTCAAAATACATGGGAACATTATCGCGAGCTTCCGCATAGGCTAGTGTAAACAAGGCGGGCGGTACGCCTGAATACTTGCCCTGGAAGGGTTACCCATCCTACTCATAGTATGGTATAGGCTATTTGTGGGGATGGATGTAGTTTCCGGGCGTACGGTTGTCATGTTTACATAGGGCGATCGCTACGGTTAACTTCGCGTCTATTTTGACGGCAATTTTGTTTGTTTTGTTATTTTTCCCCTGCTGGCAATATATATGATGATGACAATATGTCATGAGGGGGGTGAGGGGGGGGCTTTGCCCCTCCCCCCGTTAACATATTATTGTATCCAATGGCATTCAAAATAAACGGGAACACGATTACAAGCGTCCGACGCCGCCACCGCCATGTTTACATTTGTCGATCGCCGTGGTTAAGTTTGCGTCTATTTTGATATTGTATCCAAAGGCAGTCAAAATAGGCGGGAACATGATGGCAAGCGTCCGACGCCACTCCGCGTAGTGTAAACAAGGCTGGCGGTACGCCTGAATTCTACATACTGTACTACCCTATTTTTGGTTGCATTTCAAAGTTTTAGGAGTCTTTAGCCATATTAAGGTTACTATTTATATAAAAAAAAATCATGACGTCCATCGACGCTATCGCCGACAAATTGACTTTCGGACCTCTGTTTTCGGAAAATATCAAGGAAACTGGCCAACTTTTATTTAGTGATTTTTTTTTTTTTGGTTTTAGACTAGCTAGTTTTCATCATTATACAGTGGTTGTCATTAATTATCTATCTATCTATCTATCTATCTATATGCTCAGGCCCAATCCCCATTTTGGGGGTAGCCGACTCAAGACAGAGCAAGAACAGGGAAAACACAAAAACAACATAAAACAAAAAATAAACACAGATAAAAAACACAAACTCACACACATCCAGGTCACCCAGGAGAAGACCCAGAGACCAGGGTTACCAAGGTCGCTCCAGCACTCCCCCGGCCCCTGACCACCCGGAGAGGTTCCGATCTCGGCAGGCAGACATGCAGCGGAGCCAAAGCCACAAGCCCTCCCACCACACTTCCAGGCACACCCTTCATATTAATCGTCCCCCCGGGCCAGGCGCCTGATGGACTATTATCTAGTCGAACTTGCGCCCGACCCCTTACTCCAAATGACCACGTGTTCACTCAACTATTCACAAGCATTCTCCATTCACTCCTGTCCACCACCACTTCCCATGCCTGATCTATATAATTATAATCTCCGGAAAAAACGTTTTCCCCATTATCCAACAATCTTAAGATACGGCCTCCGATAGTGGAGAGGGCTATGAAGTACAGGGAAATTGAGGGGTAAAAGGCGAAAATAAGGGGTAAATATTGGAAGAACTCTGAATTTAAATATTGAAAATTTAAAAAATATTAAAATGGAAAAACCCGAGCCAAGTTTTGGCGAAAGTTGGCTCGGGTTTTTGCATTTTGCAAACGAAAAAAAGGCAGTAATTGAATTTCGAAAGTTGGCTCGGGGTTTCATGTTTTTTAAACCCATAAAACCCGAAATGTGCAAAACCCGAGCCAATATTTGGCGAAAGTAAAGTTAACCTAACCTAACTTAACCTAACCTAACTTAACTTAACCTAACCTAACCTAACTAAACAACAAACTAATAAAAAAACGTAACCTAATTAAGCTATCGTATAGCTGAAAAATATCCGCGCCGTCTATAGGAGGGTCTTGACAACATTTTAAAGGTAGGAAGACATGTTGTTACCGCTTTTTAAATAGGTTTTACCGACGGTTGAAACATATATTAATATGAAGTATAGGTTATGTTCATTCGATGGGTGACTTCCAAGTTTCCATGAAAATTTGTGGCCGGTTTCCTTGATAAATACCCTGTTTTCTGTAGATCATTTCCTTATGATGCACGGTGGTTTCGTGTGCGCTTTTCCTTCAGTATTTTTTTAGTATTTTAACATTACAGATTTACAGTACTGTACATAATTTTTAAGAACAGTGGGTTGCCATCCCAGGTTAGGTAATGTTGTCTGGTTATGTTAATGACAATATTTTCGTCGGAAGTGCCGGTGTCATGTGACGCGTTCGCCACGAGTGCAGCCTCGCCGACTGGCGGCAGACGTGTCGCATGGCGCCGACACTTCCGACGACAATATTGTCATTACCTAACTGGGGGGCTGCCGCCCCCGACCCACGCTACCTGCACGTCAGTAGTAGGGCTTCCTGAATAAGGCAATTTAAATATAAAAAGCCGCAATAGCGTTTCTTAAAGGAAAATAATGAAGGCACGCGTACGTAAACAAATCTCGCCAGGTAGCGTCGTTATCGGACATCTGGGATTTATTCTTAAAATAGTTTAATACAGTATTAGAAAATATCGGTGAAAACTAATAAAACTTCAAAATCTCACCCACAAATTTACTATACTTCAAGTACGGTAGGATGGGTCACTCTTTCGGTTATGTGTAAGTGCTCTATTTAGTAGGCGGTGATTGTTAGTGCTACTATTACCCCAAAATAATGTGATATAATGACTGTATGAGAATATAGTGGTTGTTAAAATTTTAAATGTATTTGATTAATTTTATATATAACTTTCAGATTGCTTATTCATCCAGCCATGGCAGCGACTGTAGAAATAACAAAACCAGCGGAAATTAAAGGCGAGGAGAATGTAGGAGGAGTCACCAAGAATGTTGTTAATGGCCATAATAAACCTTTGGTAAGATATGCTGGGTATTATTGCACTGGTTTGTACAATTTTGGTTAGGAATTTCGGGATGGATGTACTGTAGTTTCCGGGCGTACGGTCGTCATGTTTACATAGGGCGATCGCCGCGGTTAACTTCACGTCTATTTTGACGGCGATTTTTTTCGGTTATTTGCCCCCTGCTGGCAATATATATGATGATGACAATATGTCATGGGGGGGTGAGGGGGGACAAAGCCCCCCTCAACATATTATATCCAATGTCATTCAAAATAGATGGGAACACGATTGCAAGCGTCCGCCGCCGCTGTCATGTTTACATTTGTCGATTGCCGTGGTTAAGTTCGCGTCTATTTTGACGGCAATTTTTTCAGTAATTTGCCCCCTGCTGGCAATATATATGATGATGACAATATGTCATGGGGTGGGGAGGGGGGGCAAAGCTCCCCTCAACATATTATTGTATCCAAAGGCAGTCAAAATAGACGGGAACATGATGGCAAGCGTCTGACGCCACTCCGCGTAGTGTAAGCAAGGCTGGCGGTACGCCCGAATTCTACATTCTACCCCAACAATATTATAAGCTGGTTACTAATGATAACACCATTTTTCCAATTTGTTTGGGCCATCGGACAATTTTGTTTAGTTTAAGAGCTTGTGGGTGTTGAATGGAATATTATTTATCCCTTTGATTCATAAAGATCTTTCTTAAGCTAAATATAATTCTTATGCCCACCTGGAAAGTATGAAAAATTGGCCTCGTATTGAAAGGATATGTGCTTATTTTTGTTATTTTTAAAGCGTTGTTTCCACATAGCAATTTTGTTAATTTGTTTTGTCTTTTTACTGTATTCGTCCAAGTTTTGGTTTATTTAATGTGAGTTTTACATTATACTGTAATTGCAGATGGAGGAGAGGCACGAAGAGTACCAGTACCTAGATCTGATCAGGAGAATACTGAAGCAAGGCAACCGGAAGGGGGACCGGACGGGTACCGGCACCATCTCTCTCTTTGGGGCCCAGATGAGATATTCGCTTAGAGATGGTTAGTTTGGCCTGTTTGTACAGTGGACCCTCACGTAACGCGGTTTGGCTCTAACGTGGGGACCCCAAATGGGACAATTCGGCTGTAACATGGTACAGTATTTTCCTTGCTCTAACACAGTTTGCCACGGCTCCGGGAATGCCACTGACGTCACGCTCGGGTGCACTCGATCCCCCTTGGCTTCCCGAGACAGTGTCTTTTCCTACCCGTGGTGAGGGGGGGAGGGGGAGGGGGGGCCGACTCAAGACAGAGCAAGAACAGGGATAACACAAAACACAATAGAAAGCAACGAACACAAAAACAAAACACAAATTCACACACATCTAGGTCATCCATGAGAAGACCCAGATACCAGGGTCACCATATGGTGTGCGTAGTATGGTTGAGCGTTGTTTGGTCGGTATTTTGAGTGATATGTGTCGGGTTTTAGGGCGGAGAAGGCTCAAAAGGGGGACTTTGGGGATGTTGCTGGGACGAAATGCCTTATTTCCTATATAACCTACGTAACAGTTTTGCGTAACAGTGTCGTGCCAGGATGAATTAAACGTGTTACCTGAGGTTCCACTGTACAGTATTTGTAATCTACTGTTTAATAGTATCAAGCATTTCATTAGTTGTTTTACTGCCGTAATTTCTTCCCATTTGACTTTCAAGTATCTTTGACATTTCTCCATCAACTCTCCATGCAATCTTACGAGTAAAATAAGATCTCTTGTAGTAAAAGTTTAGTGGAGGCAGTTATATAACTACAGTACAGGCTATTTAACTTCAGATTCTCGGAGCTGTTTGGCCAAGCAGCCTAGAGGCTAAGGAAGTGGATCTGGAACGTAGACAAATAAACAATAAAATAAGGTGGGAAACAAGGAGGGGGGTGAAGGAGAGGGAGAGAGAGATAGCTAGAAATGTGAAGGATAATCCAAAAATATTCTGGAAGTACATTCAGGAAGAATTAACAAGAAGAGTAGGGATCCCAGAGCTGGTGGGGGGGTTGAATGATGGGAGTAGAGCGGAGACTGATAAGGAGAAAGCAGAGGTGCTGGGGAAATACTTTGGGGGGGTACTAACAGTGGAGTCGGAGGATGCAGTGCCTACTATTCCCATCAAACAGGCACCGGCACTAGAACTAGTAGAGTTTTCCCATGCTAGAATAAGAAGGGCTATAGAAAAAATGAACAGAAGTAAGTCACCGGGACCGGATGGGATACACCCAAGAATCATAAAGGAAGGAGGGGAGATGTTAGTAGAGCCATTGAAAATGTTATTTGAGGTATCGTTTAATACAGGACAAATCCCGATGGACTGGAGAGAGGCGAACATAACAGCTATATTTAAGAAGGGAAAGAGAAATGACCCAGGGAATTATAGACCAGTCAGTTTGACAAGTGTTGTGTGTAAACTAATGGAAACGGTAATTAGAGAAGGAATAATGGATCATATGAAGTCAAACCAACTTTTCAGTGGGAGACAGTTCGGATTCTTGCCGGGGAGGTCGACGGTACTACAGCTAATTAAGGTGGTAGATGATTGGATGCAAATTCTAGAAGATGGTGATGTAATAGACGTGGTATATTGCGATTTTATGAAGGCCTTCGATAAGGTCCCACATAAAAGGTTAATAGAGAAAGTTAGAAGCTATAATATAGGGGAGAAATGTGTGAAATGGATAGAAGCCTTCCTGAAAGATCGGAGACAGAGGGTATTGGTGAATGGAATAGGCTCGGGGTGGAGGGAAATTACAAGTGGGGTACCTCAGGGATCTGTGTTGGGACCACTGCTGTTCGTTATATTTATCAACGACTTGCCTGAAGTTATAACTAATGGAAGTGAGGTATACCTGTATGCGGATGACACTAAACTGTATAGAAGAGTGAGGAGTAAGGAAGATATGGGTTTGCTTCAAGGAGATGTGGAGGGCATGAAGGGATGGTCTGAGCATTGGTTAATGCCTTTTCATCCAAAAAAATGCAAGTACATGCGGATTGGGACCAGCAAGATAGACAAGGTAGGATACAGTATGTATGAAGCGATGGAGGAAGTGAGTGCAGAAAAGGATATAGGAGTAGTGATAGACAATAAGTTAAATTTCTCAGAACATTTAGCGGAAAAGATAAACAAAGCCAATAGAATTGTAGGGCTGATAAGGAGGACATTTGTGTCACTTGACGAAGAAATCTTCAGGAATCTATATACAGCGCTGGTTAGGCCGCACCTGGAATATGCAAACCAGGTGTGGGCTCCATATATGGTAAAGGATATAGAAGCAGTGGAGAAAGTGCAGAGGAGAGCTAGCAAGCTGGTACCAACGTTGAAGAACGCGGGCTATGAGCAGAGGTTGAGGACACTGGGACTTCCGACACTGGCATATAGGAGAAAGAGAGGGGATATGATAGAGACTTTTAAGATAGTGTCAGGAAAGTACGATGAGGATGTGTGTGAAGGTATCTTCTTGATGCGGGAGGGAACAAGAACGAGAGGACACTCTAAGAAAATTTACAAAGAAAGAAATAGGCTTGAGAAGGCGAAGAACTCATTTTGTGATAGAGTGGTAAATGAGTGGAACGCACTGCCCCAGTATGTAGTCGATTCCGAATCAATAAGGGAGTTTGAAAGTAATCTTGATAAAGCATGGGGAAGACAAGATTTGAAGTTTGATTATAAAACAAAAATACAGAATAGTAAAAATGTTGCGTCTGCTACCGCCGCCGCCAACACCGTGAACGACCGCAGCAGTGCAAGTACTGGTACTGAGCTGGATACACAGGCATAGTTTGCCTTTTTCCAGAGGATCTACTGTAAGAAACTGTAAGAAACTACTTCAGATTCTTTCCTAGTTTGTAAAATTGACAGTACAGGTCTCCCTCACTCTCCGATGCCCCCAGATTTACGATATTATTATAGGTTTTTAGGTGTTTGGGTTTTGGCTGGTCCAAGAACGCATCCCCATTTACCCCAATCATTTTAGGGTTTGCTATATGATTTTTCTATTTAAGATCGTGTTTTCAGCAACATAACCCAATAGTAAATAGAGAGAGACCTGTACCGTATAGAACCGGTAAATCTAATGAAGGAACTCTTCTGATTGAATAAGTAACACCCCGTTCTTAACATTAATCATCAATTACAAACCCCAATGTACTTGAATACACTAATGAAAGCATATGGTCCTCCCGGGATTCAAACTCGGGACACCACACTCAGAACATAAGCACCTAAACCATTACACCACCAACACAGTTAAAGGTTGAGTACACGATCATGATTACCTGTAGTATCCATTTTCAAATTTTGGATATCTATCTAATCATGTACTCAGACTCAACTGCATTATGTAAAGTGTAATGTTTTAGTGAGAGGAAAGAACATTGAATAATTTTAAGATTTTAATAATTTGCATAATATGAATGATATTGTATTGTTTTTGTTCCCAGGTGTGTTCCCTCTGCTGACGACCAAGCGAGTGTTCTGGCGGGGTGTTGCCGAGGAACTGCTGTGGTTCATCCGGGGCTCCACCAACGCCAAGGAGCTACAGGAGAAGGACGTACATATCTGGGACGGCAATTCCTCCAAGGAGTTTCTGGACAAAATGGGTTTGACTGATCGGGAGGAGGGGGACCTGGGACCCGTGTACGGATTCCAGTGGCGGCATTTTGGTGCGCCCTACACAAACATGCATGCTGATTATAATGGTCAGGGGGTTGATCAGCTGCAGCAGGTGTGTATAATGGTCTTTACTTTTGGAATAGTTGATTTGGTTCAATGTGTTAAAGTTCTTAATTAACTATTTAAATTACTGAATCTTTGTATTTTTCACATGTTCCCGTATCAAAACTTAAAGGACTTGTGTGTCTCAGTTCTCATGAAAAGTGAATTAAGTAATGTTTTTCTATCCTGGTAATAAACACTTGCCAAGACCAATCCTAAGGATCGTTGCATCACTGTGTGTACCTGGAATGCTGCGGATTCAAGTTCTACATGGGGAAACTCTTCCTTTTTGTATTTTTTTTGTCATCCTTTTTAGTTGATATTATGGTTCTATTATTCTTGTTTTATTTTCTGTCTGATTTCGCTAGCTAGTAGCTACTGTGAATTGTTTTGAAACCATACCGGTACTCTTCCACAACTCTAAGTAGTAATTTTTCTTCCAGGTAATTGACACAATCAAGAACAATCCAAATGATCGTCGCATCATCATGTGTGCCTGGAACGCTGCGGACATCCCCAAGATGGCCCTGCCTCCCTGCCATTGTCTCTGTCAGTTCTATGTGGCCAACGGTGAATTGTCTTGCCAGCTTTACCAGAGATCAGCTGACATGGGTCTTGGGGTACCCTTCAATATTGCCAGTTATGCCCTTCTTACTTATATGATTGCCAAGGTCACGGATCTAAAGGTACTGTATTTAGTGCTGAATTGAGTTTGTAAATATCACCAATATATTTTATCTTTTGTAACTACTGTTGTAGTTTATCTAGACCATTGCTATATGCTATTTTGTAACAGTTTTCCTTGTAATGATATAAGATTTGTTGTACCATATGCAGGCTCGCCTTTATTATATCCACTGCAATTTTTTATGAATTTATCTCACACATACATATTATTTTGAATACAGTAGTTTAACCAGACCACTGAGTTCTCACACATACAGTACATACATACATGCATACATATAATTATACTTACATACATACATACATACATACATACATACATACATACATACATACATACATACATACATTCATACATACATATGCAGGCTTGTCTTTGTTGTATCCACTGCAATTATTTATGAATTTATCTTTGTTTATGTGTATGAACTAATTTCTTCTGTAGTAGCTAGTTGAATTACCTCTTCATTGAGCGGTGACACTTCATATCTTATTTTGTAATATGTCTGACTAATTACATATAGTTTTCATTACAGGTGCTCTGTACTTTAGATTTTTTAGATATTTATGGATACACCATATGTGGTAGATTGTGTTCTTTTATTTATAAATTATTATTTTGCTTTAGCGTTGTTTCCACATAGCGATTTTGATAAGTTGTTTTGTCTTTTTACTGTGTTTATCCAAGTTTTGGTTTGTTTATTTTGCAAGTTTTACATTATAATTTATGGATATTATAATGTAAAACTTGCAAAATAAACAAACCAAAACTGGGACGACACAAGATAAACGCAAAGTATACCAGTACTGTATATGCTTATTTGTTGGTACAGTAGTAGCTTATTTTTGTATGGTGATGATGATGATGTATTTTATACTTATCGTAGTTAATTTTATTATATGAGTATTGTATTATAATTTTTAATATGTATATTATTTTGTGATTTCTCTTTATTACAACAGGATGATTTTTCAAGTTGCACCTGCTTGATTATGCTTTTTTGTTTTTCTTACAACTAACCACACACGCTCTACCCCTAGCTCCAACACAACAAGGCTTCAGGCCACTACACTCCACAAACACTCTTCTTACAGACCTTACACAAAGAGCTTTTGGCGGAAACTCAGTCAGACCACCACACAGATCATAGTGGCTCAGAATATTTAATCCAGAAATGTCCAAAGTATACCTTCCCGTGCCAGCCCTGTGAGAGTCTCTTTGGGCTCTGTGATCTGGCTAAGCTATTTTCTTACAGATTAACTTGCTCATGTAGTAATGTACACCCTATGTGGTGGATTGTGTTCTTTTATTTCATAACAACATTTTTATATTAGTAAGCGTTATTTCCACTTAGCGATTTTGATGTTATTTTACCTTTATCTTTTATCGTCCCAGTTTTAGTTTGTTTATTTTACAAGTTTAACATTTTAACTTGTATCCCTGTTTGATGTTAGAATATTTTCTAGTACCATCCTCAACGCCCTAATATCATCCACGGACATCTTTCAGCCGGGTGAGTTTGTGCACACACTGGGTGATGCACATGTGTACGCCAACCACTGTGAGGCTCTGGAGGAACAGCTGGAGAGAGAGCCCCGCCCCTTCCCCCGCCTGGAGATCAAGAGAGAAGTGAAGGACATAGCGGACTTCACCCTCCAGGACTTTGAGCTGCTGGACTACAAACCTCACCCCAAGATCAAGATGGAGATGGCTGTTTGAGGCTCACAGTATAGCGCAACATAGCACAATTGACCACTAGCAAGTTTTGGGGTATAAAGTATAAAGTATGGAGAATAGTTTTGTACCAGTATTATAAGTCATGAGTGTAGAGAATATTTTGTATCTTATTCCAAGTCTTCTGCGTAGAGACTATAGGTAGCGCCAACGAACTTGACAATAACCTTGATACCTGACCTCTCTGTAACTCAAAAGGGCCTAGAGCAAACTGGCTGTAAATATCTACATCTATTTACTGGTGGACTCTTCCCAAATGATAGAAACGTCTGCCCGATTGCTTTCATTCTTTTTGAGTTATAAGAAGTTAAGGGGTCAAGATTATTGTCAAGTTCGTTGGTGCTACTTATAGTATCGTATCTCATTCTAAGTCTCCTGTTTAACTCCATTGAGACATCATCATACTGAAAGGGTTAACCCTTTGAGCACCAGCGACGTGTGTTACATTTTCTAGCAATATTTAGACGATATTATGCCGTTTAGGAAGGATCTGTGGTAGTTAAGAGGGTTGATTGAGATAGGTTAAAGCCTTATTATTGCTAGAGGTCCTTTATTAGCTGAATAAAATCGTCTAATAGTTCCCAGAATATAATAAAAAGGACGTCCCTGGTACTGAAGGGGTTAAAGACTGGTTATATCTCATTCCAAGTGTTCAGTATAAAGTAAGTTTTACTTTGTATTCAAAGTATTCTGTGTAAAAAGCACCATAGTTTTATATCTTTTGTGTTATACTTTATATTGTCCTTGTCCCAATTTTGGTTTGCAAGTTTTACATTTTAAATTATGTATCTAATTCTGGGTGATAATCTCATAATTTTTATACAAAAGATGTTGCTGATCTGTTTATACAAGTACCAGTATTAAAGGCCAGACCTATGAGAGTTCCGTATGGAGCTCAGTGGTCTGGTTAATCTGCTCTACATAACTAACTAACCAGTATTAAAAGTATCACATTGTTATTTACAGTATATTTATCTTATTTATACATACATACATACAATAGTTTAGCGTAATTTTTCCATTACATGCATTGTAACGGCTTAGACGGGATTGCCTTTCAGTAGTTGGAGTGTACTGTAGTACAATAAAGTCCCGCCACAGCACTGCCCCACCAAGTCATCACTGTGGCTGATGTTGGTATAGTGTTAACCATGCCTCAGCAAGACTCAACAGTCCCCCCCCCCTGCAGCACTTGCACCTGCAGTATCTGCAACCACACCAGCCTTTACAATGTTACAAAAAGACAGCACCATAATAAGACTACTGTATATTAGGCAATTTGGACTATAGAACAATAAAGTACTTCCGCAACACTGCTCCAACATGCAAACACTGTTGCCGACACAGGTGTGGTGCCAAACAGCGCCCAGGTAAGACTCAGTCCCCTGTGGCACCTATCCGCACACCACCAGCCTCGGCAGTGCCATACCAAGACAGTGCTAAGATAAAGACTTTATTGCATAGTAATGGCTGTTGGTCCACAAGTCTATCGCCATCCCCCATATTAGTCGCCTTGTACGACACGCAGTAGGATGCGTGAGGCATATTCTTTTTTTCCTCCACCATTAGATGAAGGCCCCCTTACCCCCTGGGGGGTTAGATTTCCCTCCCTACAGGAGTGCCATGCCTGTTTTGGCTGCAGGAGTTCCCAAAATCGGGAACTCTTTGGTCTCGAGGATCTCGGATTTGAGGTTGAGCACCTGTACTATATGGTACAGTATATGGTATATGATCATGCAGTGGAGCTTATTTCCAAAATAGTTAACAAATATTTCTCCGAAGTTAACTTCCCAGTGTCTGAAAAACATACCTTGCTCCGGCCTATCCTTAAGAAACCTGGACTTAATGTAGAGAACATGTGTAACTACCGTCCTGTCTCCAACTTGTCTTTTTTATCAAAGATATTAGAGCGTGCCATACTTGATCAACTGCTGCCGCTACTTCAGCAGAATGAAACTACAGTAAACTTCCGTTAATCCGAAGGGCAGCGGACCGGCTCTCGTTCGGATTAGTGGATTTTTCGGATTATCGGACTTTACCCCTATGAACCTGTGTATGACGAAAACATTGAGGCATTAGGCCACTCAAATGACACATAATGGAGCACACACATATCATATGTTCATGAATTCACTTTAAAAGTTTACCATTGTCATTGTAGCCTATTATCTACTTCAAAACATTCAGATTAATGGTCAAAGGAATCTGCTGATATAAACGTCTTCTTCTTCTTCCGTCTACTAGCGAGTTTGTCTTGCTCTTGAAGATCAGATGTGGTTCGGGAAGTAATGCCTTAACAACGGCACTTCCCTGAGAGGTTCTTGTAATTTTCCTTTTGTGATTTTCCTTTTGTGACGTGCTCTGTTATATTATATTGTATTGAAAGCACCCTTGTCTTGTTGTCTTGAAAGCACCCTTGGGATGCTCCGATCACTGAACTATAAATAGTAGCGTATCGGAACATCCAAAGGTGCGTTTTCAAGCTCAAGACTAATACGTCCAAAGGTGCGTTTTCAAGCTCAAGACTGAATGCGCTTGCAGAAAATGCGGTGCAAGCCAGTAGCGCATCGGAGCGTCCCAAGGATGCGTTCAAGAGCAAAACAAACTCTCTAGCAGACGATGTGGAAGAAGAAGAAGACGAAGGTGTTTACGATTATATCAGTAGCTTCCTTTGACCATTAATCTGAATGTTTTGAAGTAGATAATAGGCTACAATGACAATGGTAAACTTTTAAAGTGAATTCATGAACATATGATATGTGTGTGCTCCATTATGTGTCATTTGAGTGGCCTAATGCCTCAAAAAGGGGACTTTGGGACTTCTTGAAAGGTGCGTTTTCAAGCTCAAGACTGAATGCGCTTGCAGAAAATGCGGTGCAAGCCAGTAGCGCATCGGAGCGTCCCAAGGATGCGTTCAAGAGCAAAACAAACTCTCTAGCAGACAATGTGGAAGAAGAAGAAGACGAAGGTGTTTACGATTATATCAGTAGCTTCCTTTGACCATTAATCTGAATGTTTTGAAGTAGATAATAGGCTACAATGACAATGGTAAACTTTTAAAGTGAATTCATGAACATATGATATGTGTGTGCTCCATTATGTGTCATTTGAGTGGCCTAATGCCTCAAAAAGGGGACTTTGGGACTTCTTGAAATTCGGACCATCGGGTGAATTCGGATTTGGCCTCAAATTGAAAAATTCGGACTATTGGGAGATTCGAATCATCGGTCGTCGGATTAACGGACTTTTACTGTATTTGCATTTTTCAGTCTGCTTATCGGCAGCATCATTCGACTGAGATAGCATTGATCAGAATACATAATGATTTAGTCAAGAACACTTGCAACAGCGAGATCTCTTTGTTGGTTTTACTTGATCTCTGCAGCCTTCGACACAGTGGATCATGAGCTGCTATTGAGTACTCTGCTCTCTTGCTTGTCAGGTAGATCCCAGAGTGTGATGATGAATCGGATAGTCTCTGACTCGGCACCCCTGCTCTGTGGCATTCCACAGGGATCAGTGTTGGGTCCTGTCCTGTTCACGATATACACTAGTGGCTTGTTTCTTCTGCTTCGTGCACACGGTGTCACCTATCATTTCTATGCTGATGACACCCAGATTTACGTGAAGATCACAGGTATAGCTGATACACAGAGGAAGGTGGAAGTGCTGATGACCGATATCAAAAAGTGGATGAAGACAAGAAAACTTAAACTAAATGATAACAAAACTGAAATTCTCATCATCTGAGGAAACAGAAGGGCTATTGACGCAGTAAATGCCCTCTCCATCGATACGGTTGACTCACAGCTACAACCAGTAAATTCTGTTCGAAATCTGGGAGTGTATCTGAACTCAAGACTGGATTTTAAGGAGCACGTAAATCAGATTGTCAAAAGTTGCTACCTACACATCAGAAATCTCTAATCGGTGAAGCAGTTTATACCTAGACGTTGCCTTTCGACACTGGTCCACTCATTGATATTCTCTCGTGTTGATTATTGCAATGCCTTATTTGTGGGTCTTCCAAATTACATATTAAAGAAAGTACAATCTGTTCTGAACAGAGCTGCAAGACTCATTTTTGGAATTCCACCAGGAACCCCTACCACTTATCACATCGAACTGCACTGGTTACCAATAAAAGCTAGAATAGAATTTAAGTTGTGTCTGGTAACTTTCAAAGTCCTCAAATTTGGTGAGCCCGGGTATCTTGCAGAGCTGCTCAGGCGTCCACTGGCACCGGTGTAGTCGTGCGCCAAGATGATGACCCCCGGCGTCTTGATGAGTAGTGGGCTTTCCGGCAGTAATCTTTCTTTGAGAGATCATTCTCTTACATGGCTCCAAGGTTATATAACAGACTGCCACTGACCATGAGACAACTAAGTTCTGTTGAGTGCTTCAAGAGACAACTTAAGAAGCTATGATCTCGAGAGGGGTGTCATCATGGAGGGATATAGGGTGTAGGCTATTTGCCACTGCTAGTAGCTGGGTGATGCATATAGGTTTTGTGTTGCATTAATTTAAGCAATTTTTTTTTTTTTTTTTTTTTTTTTTTTTTTTTTCCCCCCCCCCCCCGAGCCCCAGTGAATTCTGTGGAAAAATTGGCGCTTGTGAGAAATAAGTAACATGCTTAATATTATTATTATTATTATTATGTCTTCTATGTGTTTTTGCAACTGAAAGATAATACCTAAACACATTACAGTACCATCAGTCAATCGGCTCGGAATACAGATCTTGAGTGCAAATACACCCGATTAAATTAAAGGACTATATTTGTTGCTTGCAGTGTGTGTGAATTTGTATTTTGTTTTTTTGTGTTCATTGTTTTCTGTTGTTAAAAAAAAAAGGAAAAGTGGGGATTAGGCCGGAGTATATAGATAAGTAGATAGATAGTGTCTGAGCTTGATGATGGAGAGATTGGTGGTGGTAGCTGGAAATATGAATGGCCTTGTGGATGAACTTGTACAAAGTTATGGGGGACATCGTATGGTGTGAGGAATGGTGAAGGTGAGACATTTTAGTAATTTTGTGTGGCTATGAATATGGTGATATGCAACTGTATGTATTATGCTGTGGGTTTTAACTCTAAGGAAGGTACTTGGGCTAGAACAGGCAACACATAGTACAGGTCTCCCTCGCTAACCGAATTACGATATTTCGCGTATACGATCGTTCTATATTACTACCCATTTTTCGGTATACAATAGGTATGACTTACTAATACGATAGTCAGCAGTGCAAGTCACCAGGCACTTGTTTGTACAACCATCCACGTCTGCTGACAATCGTCCATTGACCAACCCAACCATATCAATCTACCCACCTGACCTATTCACAGCTTAGGTGTAAGTTTCGACTGAAATTTCTGATTCAAAACACGATAACAGTACCTAGTGACCCAATGACTATAACTAATCAATACACTTACTTACAAATACTCAATACTTTTATAATTATATAATGCTGATTAGCAAAGCATTATAATGGGTTACAATGCTTAGACATAAGGTTAACGTAAGGTTATAAGGTTAAACTGTGCCACCGCCATTTGCATTGTTTTGGGTTCAAGCGGTGCCAGCAGCCATCTAGTGGCCATAACTGAAACTGATGTCTTGGTCCAAATCATAGGCGCATTTTTGCTTGAGTTTTGGCTTAAGCCAAAATGCGCCTCATAGTATCATATCTGGTTGGTGCGTCAGTATCGTACCGTAACGCTAACTGAACTCTATCAAAACATTGCAAATGGCGGTGGTTCAGTTTCTGTATAAGCACTGTAATTCATTATTATGCCTTGCTTATCAGCAATATAGACTCATTAAAGTATTGAGTACCTGTAAGTAAGTGTACCCATTCCAGTTTTAGTTTTCTGGGTCATTGGGTGACTAGGTGGGTGTATGGGTGGGGTTGGGCGGTCTAGGAACATAAACCAATTAACTCTAGGTTATTTCACTGTTTTTAGTTCAGTGGGCCCCCCTTTGCCATGACACGTTGCCGTCGTGGGGGGGCACAATGATCGGCAGGGGATGTCCGGGATGGGGGGGTGGGGCTCTGAGGAGTCTCCCCTCGCTTTCCGGGCGTCGCACGCTGATCTTGCTAATTGTGCATGGCCTATCCCTCTCCTACTGTCCTTTTTTCCCTTCTTTTTGCTGGTCTTCGGCTTTGTGGACTCGGCCTGTCTCAGTAGTTTAGTCTAGTGTGGTCCCCCCCCCCCCTTGTCGTGTTTTCTAGTTTAGTTCACTCCTCCCTCTGTGATGGCATTCATGGATGTCCCTAATATAGGATACTGGCTTGCTATTCTATGTAGGGTTTCTGTGTCTTGCCAGCACCCTTCTTTTCCTCTGTCCTCATTTTTCTCACCACCAGGCGTATTGTCCCAGCTGCCTTCTTGGGGCACTGTGTGTTGGCGGTTGCTGGCTAGTACGTGCGGCCCGTGAGACTATCACTGATAGCTTGTGCCTTATCGGATGTAGAAGTACAGTAGTTTAATTTCGGTCGAGTTAATGGGGCGGGCCACTCCCAGGTACCGAAACCGTAACCCGGCGCTCCCCGCCGATCGCTCTGTTGTGCATGTTGTGGGTCCGGGACTGTCGACCGATGGAGTTAGTGTTTGGCTTTGTCCCCTATCTTCCCTTCTTGCACATGGAGTTGCTTGGTGCTGGAATTTCGAACTAGCTTCACCCTCATATTTAGCCTGTCGTGCTGTTCTTGTTCTCCTCTGTTGCTCTGTTTCTCATCTATCTATTGCTGTATGGAATGTACTGTGATACTTAGGTGGGTTCTGTTGATATAGGTTAAGTGCACACACAACATATATACAGAGTGTACACATGCCTTAATCATATTGCAACATACACACATGTACTTTCAGGGCAATACTATCATTGTTTCATATCCCATGATAATATACCGTACTCTGTAGTATCGGCAGCGTTGCACCAAATATATCCGGCACCGCTGCACATGTTTTCATCAGTAACATCCGGTCGGCACTCAGCATAGCAGTGCCACCCCAGCTCTGTATATCTTTGGCTAATAAGAACCTATAAACTTATCTCTGGACTTTTATTCTACATCCTTGTGCAAGAAAGGATTATCAAGGTTGTTGTAGCTTCACATGACAACCATACAGGTTCGGCGATCTGAATGCTAACAGTTGCAGTCAGTGTGGGCTGTTCACTCGTGTATCGTACCGTGATCCCACTACTTCTCGACAGCAACCACTACCTTCATGTGGTGTCTGCTGGACCTTTTTATGGCTGGTTGATGTCTCAGCGTGGAGAGCTTTGGTGTGTGGGCACTAACTTTCCCTGCGAGGTGTCCTTGCCTTCTCAGGGACAGGTGTCCCTGCCTTCTCAGGGACGACTCACTTATCTTTTCTGACCATGGCAACAACTCCGCTAGAACACGATGTTTCCGCTGCCTTTGATGTTCCTTCGCCCTCCCCCTCCCCCTCCCCCTCCCCCCTTGGTCTTGCCACTTTATCGCCAAAGGTTCCAGCCGGTTCTGTGGACTCCCCTCCCGGGCACACTCCTCCTCTGAACCCATATGGCCCACTTTCTGCTGAACAATGCGAGTCCATGACCACTGTTACTGACGATTCTCCTCTACGTGTAGACGCAGTGGGACATACCAATCTCCTCCTGCTCTACCTGCAAGTTTGATATCCCCTTCGCACATTCAGGGCACAGCTGTGACACAAGCTGTCTCGATCTCCGACCAATTTACTCTCACTACCGTACCATCATCTATTACGACGTCCATTACCTCCATCCCGACCACTACTACTGCCTCTGGCTCTCTCATCACGACGTTGACGCCTTACATGCGCCCTACCACCACTCCTCGTCGCAAACGTACTACGTTTGTGGCTCCGTCAACCCAGGTTCTTGCCAATATGTTTGGCCCTGCACGTTGGCCTAAGTTTTTCAAGATTACAGCTGACCCCATGGATGACTTCATGCTCTACGCACTCCTCCAAGATGAGGTGGGAGCGGTATCCATGCATGCGACATCCGCCACTACTCGCGTGATTGAGGTCGCTAATGAAACTCAGTCCACCTTACTGCAGTCTGTCCTCCGTTACCCGAATGATACTATGTCGGGTCATGCCGACGACACTCTTAATCAGTGCATTGGCACAATTGCGCTCCCGTCTGACATCTGTGTTGCTGATCAGGATTTTACTCTAGCTGCTCCACGTATCTGCGCCTCGCTCTGCAAGCATGACCCCACCATCAAATCGGTTGACACGTACTCCATCATTGCGAGAGGAGTTAGGGCCGAAGGTCGGCCCCCTCTCCGCATAGTCAAGATATACTTTGATTGCCACGAACTCCCGGCAACTGTCAATGTTGCGGGTCGTAGACTCCAGGTGCGACCATTCACTCGACGACCACGACAATGCAGGAATTGCTGGAAGTTTGGACACCCTGAAAAGTATTGCAGGGCCCTTCTTCCCGTATGCTCTAAATGTGGCTCAGGTCAACATCTTTACAGTGCCTGTTCGTCCCCTGTGGCGAATTGTGTGAATTGCGGTGAGAACCACGTTTCCACGAGTCGATCTTGCTCTTATTATACGTTTCATCAGGAGGTAGTTCATTTACAGTCCACCAAGGGTCTCCCATATCGTGATGCAGTACGGTTTCTCCAGGGAGAGGGTCTTGCCCCCCGGCGCCGCATGGCGTCAGTGGTTCAGTCCCATACCTCGGAGCCCCCTCGATCTGCTGTGCCGACGTCCTCCTCTACTTCCCAGCGCCGACCCCTCTCCTTTACTGCTAGGGGTCCTTCGCCTGCTATCGCTGTGCCCACTTCGAATCGATTTGAGGTGCTTGGAGATCATGAATGTAACCCTGTTAAACCTGTTGCCTTTCCTCCTAACATTACTGTACCATCAGGTGGTAGTATTTCTGCACCTACTAAAGCTACGCCTCCATCTACGTCGAGTAAGGACCAAGGTTTTAGTGCCACGACCACGATGATGCGCCCCACTTCAGGGTTCTCTCCTCATTCCAAGAATAGATCAGCCGCTTTTCCTGCCGACGATCATCTTGCTGAGATCGAGGCCAGAGTTGCTGCGTTTGACGATCCTGTCTCGCCTCCTCCCAACTGGTCACTACCCCATTCAGGCGAGTCCTGTGGTTGTCATGCCTGTGGGAAAGTCCTCCTGCTCACACATAAAGATTCGACGCTTACTATCTTGAATGCGGCTCTCTCTCAATTCCTTTGCCACTCCGTTCCTTCTGCTTCCCACCATGACTGTCTTCCGGATTGTTTCTGCGCCGATCATGTCCGTCAGTGTAATCTTAACCCATTGGATTTGCTGACTCACTTTAATAAGACCCAGAACGTAAAACAAGTACCTATCCAGGAGGGAGCTGAGATTTGTGTCAGTAGGTTCGCCGCGGTGGTCTGGAGCAGTCATACGCTCGCTAGTCTCCTGCCACCACTTGTCTCTCTCTCTCAGCCACATTACGTGCTTAGTCCAGCTTTATTTAACTCGACTTATGTTGCTCGCCGCTAAATAAGGGTTAAAACTACCTTTAATCTCCATGATGCCGACATGGTTACTTATGACCTCTCTCCTTCTCAATATTCTGTCCACCCCACCCCTAACTTTCCCGTCGGCTCGCATTCCCCCCCGCTTCACCGTAAGAGGGGTCGTGATCTTGGTTCCTCCCCACCTGATGACCGCATAAAACGTGTACAATCCACTCTTGCCCCCCCTTTGCCATTGTTTGTGCCTTCCCCTCCGGTTCCTGGCCCCTCCTCCATCGTCCAGACACAGCCTGATGATGGTCTAGGCTCTCAAGAGGCCCGAAGCGATCACACCCATCTTGATCCTCAACCTCAGGTCATCCCGTCCCCTCAGCCACCCCATCCTGATTCTTGCGGCTGCCACTCGTGCTTTAATAGTGCCTACACTAGTGCGCTTACCATAGGTCTTCCGGCATTTTTGAAGGTCACTCGGGATTTCCTAAGTCGTGAACTACCGTCCTCTGATCATATTGAGTCCCACACCCGTGGCTGCCTTTGCTGCCACCATTTGCGTTGTCGTCGTGATGCCACCTCTATAACTCGAGAGGCTTTTATCACCAACATCGCCAACTCCTTCCTTAATTCATCTGCTTCATCGACACGCTCCCGTACTGGTTCTACCACCCCTAATGTTCGTCCACAATCGTACGGACCTTTACGACGATTTAACAGCTCTGTCAATTTCAGTAATCTAACATCTCTCACGTAATACATTTTGACGGTCTCTCCCGCCTTTTCCGTATATCGTATCATTCGTTTTCTTAACTCTTGTTTGCTTCTTGGTGAAATCTGATTATTAGGCTCGTAGACGTTCTCTGAACTGTTGTCGGGCTCTCCCACCTTTTCCGTCTACCGTTTTTTTATATTTCTTACCTCCTGTTCACTTCTCAGTGAAGTCTGATTAATCCCGTCCCGACCAGCTTTGCTCCCCCCTGATCATCTTAATTTTCTTTCATCCATGACCCCATTCCTTTTATTGCCGACCCCTTGGCTTTTGCTAGGGCCAGCCCTATAAAAGTTACGTACTGTAACTCAGTGGTCTGGTTAAACTATTCATTAAAAAAAAAAAAAAAGTTCAGTGGGTTATTTAACCCTCGCTATACAATATTTCGCTAACCGATCGGGTTTCCAGGAACGTATCCCAATCGGATATAGAGGTATACCTGTACAGTTTATGTAAGTTTATTTATAAGACAAGTGACATGAAAGTAACAAGAGATACAATGAGTAAACAAGGTGACTAATGTTGTTATGAGATAGCAAATGGAATCTAAAAGGCAAAGACTGTGTGTAGTAGTTTTGTTCTTTGCATTAAGTTGGGACCCCTATAGAGGAAACAACTGATAATTCTTGGCTTAGAACCCCAATGATTTCTGGGAGAGGCAGGTAATGGGCAGTATCTCTTTGTTTCTCAGGTAGACAGCTGCATCTCTTCTTCGGTTCCGGTCTCGTGTCCTAATGGCAGCGCCCCAGGCAGCCCTATTCAGAGCTGCCTCACTTGTCAGTTTTTTGTATTCAAGATTAGATTGTAACGTCTGATCCCACGTCTTTCTTGGTCTACCCCTTGGTGCAGCTCCCCCCACGTTCATGGACTTGCATCTTTTCACCCAACTTAGTTCATCCATCCTCTCCACATGCCCGAACTATCCAAGCCTACTAGTACGCATCTCATCACTGAAACTCTTGATGCGTAACCGTCTCCTCAACTCTTCACTAGATATCCTATCTTGCAGTTTGGCACCACACATCCATCTCACCATTCTCATCTCGTTGCGTTCCATTCTGTTGATATCATCCACTTTGACAGGCCACGTTTCTGAAGCATATGTCATTGCGCTTTAACACATGAAGCGTACACCTTTCCCTTCAAGGGGAGAGGGAGTCTTCTCATAGTAATTAGTGGCACCAGTTCGCTGAACTTTCTCCAGCCGCGTCTAATAGTGGTGGCCTCGGCCCCACCACCGGCAGAGATATTTTCTCCCAAGTACACATACATAACATTTTAAGATTATGTGCTCCACACATACGTGCAGTTTGTCTCTTGTCCTAATGGCGACGTTCCAGGCAACCCTGTTAATGGCAGCTTCACTTGTCAAGTTTTTGGATTTGCGATCGGCACGTATAGACCGATCCCAGGTCTTCCTCGGTCCACCCCTTGGTGCAGCTCCCTCCACAATCACAGACCTGCATCTTTTCACCCAATTTTGTTCATCCATTCTCTCCACATGCCCATACCATCCCAGTCTACTTCTACGCATCTCCTCGCTAATACTCTATACCTAAACATCTCCTCAGCTCAACATTTGTTGTTGTTGTTCCCTAAGCTGCCTGGCCGAACAGCCCCGAGTCCTTAAGGAAGGCCATGGCCACGCTTTCCCACAGAGCTCTCAAAGAGTGTACTGTAAATTGTATTGTTGGCGTAAGTGGTTGTGTGAAATGCAGTCTTCTATGATGTGTTTAATGGTATGGGGTGCTGTGTTACAACCCGGGCAGGTGTCGACGACGGAGTCATCCAGTCTCTTCTGATAGCTCAGAAGAGCTGGATGGTGCCCGCATCTCAGCCTGGCCAGGTGGACTCTGTCCTCGCGAGGAAGGGAGGATTCAGAAGGATGGATTTCGGGAGGTCGTGCTTGCAGCTGCGTGTTGTCTATGAGTGAGTGGATGGAACGGCGAGTGATATGAGTATGGATGTGCTTCCGGAAGTTGGTTTGGGGTGGGCAGGGAGGGAGACAAGACAGTATTTGTGTGTGATAGCGTGTGCTGGGTGTTGTTTTGATATTTCTTGGTGTCTGTGGGTGTGTTGCCATGTAGTGTAGTGGGTGGTGTGGATTCGTGGAGGCTGCTGCCAGGAATTGAGTGCCTCTCATGTCTAGATGATCTTTGACTTTGAGGACTTTGGTTTCTTGATGTAGGTGATCTGTGGGTGTAGTAGCTGTGCATCCTGTGATGATTTTCAGGGCTTTATTTTGAATAGTCTGTAAGGTCTTATGATGTGTTTCAGCTAGGTTAGAAGCCCAGGCCGGGCTTGCGTATTCCATAACTGATCTTATGTATTGTTTGTAGACTGTGGTGGTGGTTTCTTTGTTGTGTCCTAATTTCGTGTGGGCAAGTGATCTGAGGGCGTTAAGTCTGGGTGTCAGTTTCTTTTTCGTGTTTGTGGTGTGCTGTTTGAATGTCATTTGGGTGTCGTATGTTAGTCCTAGGATTTTGTGTGTGTGTGTGTGTGTTAGGGGTGTGTTGTTTATGTTGAGTCCCGGGATGTAATCGTGCTCTCCTGTCCAGCTTGTGAGGAGGGTTGCAGTGGATTTAGCTGGGGCTAGATTGAGTCTGTTTGTAGTGCACCATTCATGTAATGTGTCAAGATAGTCTTGAAGGAGTCTTGTTGCTGAGTCTGGATTTTGGTGCGTGCTTGTGAGTGTTATGTCGTCTGCATAGGAGGCTATGGTTATTTGGGATGAATTTGGTGTATTTATATCATTACATTGAGCGTATTTATCAATACCAAATCAATATCAATATCAATATCAAAGGCCTTAAACCTGACAGATCCCAAGGTTAAGGCCTTTGATATTGAAATATTTGATATGTAATGAAAAAAAAAAAAAAAAAAAAAAAAAAACATGCGGGTGACAGGACGGATCCTTGCGGGACTCCGTTTGGGAAATTTCTAGTGCTAGATGACTGACCGGCAAAAGATACGTGTGCACATCTGCCTGCTAAGAAGTTGGCCAGCCATCTTTTTGTGTTGTTGTGCATGTTTGTGTTGTAGATTTTGTTTGTTAGGTTGTGGCGGGGGATGGCATCGAAGGCTTTACTAATGTCGAGTGTGGCAAGTACTGTACATTTGTTATTCTATCCTGCAGCCTGGCCCCACACATCCATCTCGCCATTCTCATCTCATTACGTTCCATTCTGTTGACATCCTCTACTTTAACGGCCCATGTTTCTGAGGCATACGTCATTGCACTTCTAACACATGAGGCATACACATTTCCCTTCAGGGGGAGAGGCATTCTTTTCATGGTCAGAATTGGCAGCAGTTCTCTGAACTTCCCCCAGCCACATCTAATTCTAGCGACAGTGGCAGCCTCGGCCCCACCACCGGCAGAGATGGTATCTCTTAGGTAACAAAACTTGTCCACCAGCTCCAATGACTCTTTTCCAAAATTCACAGCCACAGGATCATCATTTAACCCAAGCTCGCCTTTGCACAGTACGCACTCAAATTCCTCGATTTCTGAGTTATCCTTCGGCAGGGGTCCTTTTATCATGTAGTGATGTACAGTACACCCTATGTGGTGGATTGTTCTTTTATTTCTATTTTATTAAGTGTTATTTCCACATAGCGATTTTGATAAGTTCTTTTGCATTTATCTTGTTTCGTCCCAGTTTTGGTTTGTTTATTTTACAAGTTTTACATTATAATTCTACTGTACTACAGCGCTTGCTCCCATGGTGGACCCAACATCGACAGATAGGCCTACTACACCGAATCGAGTTAGCGCCCACATCCTTTCCACACACTGCACATGGGTATGCACCGTTCTTTTCCACATTGCCTCGACTCAATCTACAATGCATAGCCTTGGTTTTTTTAATATTGACTCTTAAACCCTTGCTAGCCATGCCCTCTCTCCATCTTCTGAATTTGGTCTCAGCATCTAGCTCATTGTCAGCTTTAGGACTAAATTGTCTGCATAAAACAGTTCCCACAGGAGTCCGGATAAAAAATCTCTAGACAGTGCCTCCAGGACCATAATATAGAGGAGGAGGCTTAACACTGAACCCTGATGAACTCCAACACGGACTATGAACTCCTCACTCAGTACACCTTTCACCCTCACCGCAGTTCGCGAATCCTCGTACATCTTCATTTATCACACGCACCAGCCACTCTTCCACACCAAGTTTCCTCATAGCCCACTGCACAACATCTCTAGGCACCCTGTCAAAGGCCTTCTCCAGGTCTACAAATACAAAGTAAAGATCCCTGCCTTTTAGTAAGTATCTTTCCTGTATCTGCCTGACTATGAAGATAGCATCGGTTGTACCACGTTCTGGCATAAACCCAAACTGCATATCATCAATGGAGATGCTTTGCCTGATCAAACCCTCAAAGACTCTCACAGACCTTCATGATTTGGTCAAGCATTTTCAGGCCCCTATAATTACCTCTATCTAGCGCATCCCCTTTTCCTTTGTATATTTTTACTATTACACTTTTGTGCCAATCCTCGGGGATTTTCTCATCTTTAATGATGGTGTTTATCATCTCTGTGACTAAGCTGACACCAGTCTCCCCTGAGGCTTTTATCATCTCAGCAATAATGTCCGAGCACCCTGGAGCTTTACCGTCCTTCATTTTATTGATTGCGTCCCTCACTACAGCTGGTGCTATCAAATAAGGGGGTCCAGATATTGGTTTTTCGATACTAAGCTGTTCCTTATCCAATTCAAACTCTACATTTAGCAATTGTTCATAGTGTGCCTTCCATGCTTCTCTGATTTCATCTTCTGCATACACCATCGTCCCATTATCGTTTCTAACACACTGTTTACCTATAATATCTCTACTGTGATTTTTAACTCGCCTAGCTAGGTTGAAGATCCCATTGGGATTGTCAGTGTTACACACTTGTTCGAGGACCAGGTCCTTAATGCCTTTTTTAGCATTGTAAATAACTCTTCTGGCAGTTCGTTTAGCTGCCTAGTATTCCTCCTTACTGCCTCCCTTCTTCCATGCTTTGAAGCATATCCTTTTCTCTTTCACAGCATGTTCTACCTCATTGTTCCACCACCAAGTGGTCTTATTCCTGGGGCGACCCTTTGTTTTCCCACAGACTTTGTCAGTGGCAGTGAGAAGGTTATGCCTAAGGAAATGCCATTGACTATTTACATCGCTAGGCCTAGCTTCCTAATTTCTATTAATTTCCTCCAGTTCACTATGAAACCTATCCCTAACTTCCTTGTTCTTCTGCAGCCACACTCTCCTTTTGGGCATGTATACCTTCTTGCACTCAGGATTTCTGTATAAGCTCATGTCGCACACAAGTAGCTTATGCTGAGGGATACATTCTTTGCTCGGGATGCCCTTTACATCCCGAACCAGTTTCCAGTTTTTCCTGTTAACCAAGAAGTAATCTATCTGGCTACTGGAGACCTCAGAGTTATATATTTATTATTATTATTATTATTATTATTATTATTATTATTATTATTATATGTGACTAGATGGCTGTCTTTTCTTGAACTTCGTGTTACTCACAACCATGTTGAGTGCAACGCAGGACTCCAGTATATATTTGCCTTCCAGATTCCTCCTTCCGTAACCATTTCTTCCATGTACTCCCTCGTATCCATCTGCAGATGCTCCCATGTGACCATTCAGGTCCCCTCTACAGGATTGTTATTTAATTCTCCGAGAAGCCTGAAATGACACTGACGGTGTCATTCCAGAAGTCTCTTTCTGTAGGCCAGCCTGTGGGGCATATGCAGATATCACATTCAGAATACTTTCACCAACTTTCAGCTTTAAAACAATCAGCCTTTCACTAATTCTCGTAATCTGAAGCACACTTTCCGCCCACTCTTCAACTACCAGAACAACCAGTCTCAGCCACCTTCCAGTAGATCCTATATCTTTTCTTTCTTCCAACAATCCACTACCCCATACCCTTTCCAGAGTGTTTCCTGGGCACAGCAAACGTCCACTCACCTCCTCTCACATCTCAGCCACCTCATTTGCATGCAGATTCAAACTACCAACATTCACACTAGCAAGTCTGAGACGGGGGGGGGGGCATTTGTCCGTATCATGTGCGGTTTTGGATCATCGGACTTTCGTTGTTTCTCTTTAGGTTTAGTCATAATTGGTGATTAGGCTGGCAAATGGGCATCAACCCCCCCCCCCCCCCCCCCCCCCAGAACTCCGGCTCCAGTCTACCCCGGGGACCATTCCCAGCACTTTCCCCCAAGAGATTACAAAGGGGTAGGATCCAGTGGCCTCGATGCGCCCCACCAGAATCAGCCGCAGGGACGCACCCCGTGCGCATACACGGCACTACGACTGGTCTGGCTTATTGCCTGACGACGTGATCCCCGAAGGGGTGGCCACGGACGAAACGCCCCCATGCACCTCTGTCCCCAGTCAGTCGATGCCCCTCCTCCCAACCAGCACTGCCTTCATCCATAATCTTCACTCCATCCTTCCACCTCTCTTTCGGTTTACCTCTCCCTCTCTGTCCTTCCACCTCGCTCTCGTACACCCTCTTAGTCATTCTCTCGCTTCCCATACCTTCCATATGGCCGAACCATCTCAAGGTGTTCCTTTTCATACTTTCCAGCACATCTACCTCCACATCACACCTCCTTAATTCCTCATCCGTCTGTCTACCCCTCCATGTAACTCCGCACGCACTTCTCAAGTAACTCATTTCCACCCCTCTCACTCTTGGTCTGAGTCTCTCCACCAACGTCCATGCTTTGCTTCCGTAAGTCAGTGTCGGGATTACCACTTTGTCATGCAAGGCCTTTCTTGTTACTGTTTTCAGCGTTCCTACAACCCTCTTCCCCTGTTGCACCCTCTCCCGCTCTTCTTTATCCATAGTCCCATCTTTACCTTCCCTTAAAATCAAGTTAAAGAAATACAGCAACCCTAATATTTTTATTTGCAAACTTGGACGAGAATTCTGTACAACATTTATACGAACCAGTAAAGTGTTTGCCTGAACTTTATACTGGTCGGAACAAAGGTCAAGGACAGTCATCTCATCTACATAAACCAACATGCTCACCTCTCCCGGCTGACTGCAACAATTTTCATGGGCCTGCTGCTGTTTAAGTACTAGTCACTCGAGTGTATTTTTTTGTCTGTCAATTTTCGATTGGCAATTATTTTTACAATAATTCGTGACAATTTTGGATTGCACTTAGCTGAATATAATCTTTTCCAGAATGAGATAATTTGCCATAGTTTACTGAAGGTGTTAACTCAATCTTTCCTTCATCTTATGACTACTGCTTTAAACTTCGTGTTTCCAGGCATTTTGACCCCAAAATCCCTTGAATTTGGCTCTCTGTCACCCTTTTGGCTTTGGGGGAAGACACTCGTTACAGGCAGCCCGCCTTTTATCTCCTTCATGCACATAGAACAAAAAAATAAAGTACATGCAAGTTGAATGATAATTTTCTTAACTTTTAATTAATTAAACAATACAACATACAAATGAACCCTTCATCTTCTCTTTATACTCTTGGTGTTTCTATCTTCCAATCTCGCTTGGAAAGATCATATTACCATTCTTGCTAAAACAACTTCCCAGAAAGAAGCTGGGTGTGCTCAACCGCCTTCGGGGGTTCTTTACCCCTGCGCAGCTTCTTGCTCTGTACAGGGGCACAGTGCGTTCATGTATTGAGTATTGCTCACCCGTGTGGGGAGGATCCTCTCACACAGCACTTCTAGACAAAGTAGAAAGCAAAGCATTCCGTCTCATAAACTCACATTCTCTCACCAATTCTCTGCATTCTCGCTCTTCCCCGCAATGTTGCATCGCTCTCACTATTCTACCGCTATTACAATATACAGTGTTGTTGTTGTTCCCCAAGCTGCCTGGCCGAACAGCCCCAAGGCCCTGAGCAAGGCCAAGGCCATAACCGAGAGCCCCCACAGAACCCTCCCTGCCGACCACAATAAAGCCTGGGTGACCGAAGCCACTCCATGGCAGGGAGCTGAGGAGGGTGCGGAAATGCCCGGGAAACCAAAGCTCCACCCAGGGCCCTGTGCCCCTCAGCAATTATGAAGAGAAAGTTGAGGAGCACATTACACCCGTCTTGCAACACAACACAATCCCACCCCTACTCTGCAACTCTCCAACCCAAGAGTGAAACGCTATTCTCAATCTTCTATTCAACAGCTGAGCTCTGGAACTCTCTCCCAGAATCAGTCTTTCCCTCTTCTTATGACTTACATTGCTTCAAACTCTGTGTGTCCAGGCATTTAGGCTCGAACGTTCCTTGATTTCGGCTGTCACTTTCAACTCTGGGGGAGGCACTCGCTACAGGCAGTTCTGCCTTTTGTCTCCCTCACTTACAGAAATCTATCTATCTATCTATATATAGCCTACTTATATACAGTATATAGGCCTATATACAATATATATATATATATGAGAGAGAGAGAGCGAAAGTGAGAGTGAGAAGAAAAGAATGGCTGGTGAGGACAAACTTGATTTATAAACTTTTATTTACCACTTAATATATTGGGCGAGGTCATCATATTGTAAGTGTATTTCTTACTTTCTTAGTCTATTATCTCTGGGTGTTTTTAGTTGATATATAATTTAATAAACACCATGTGAGGAGGAGCACTTTATTGACAACGTTTCACAAATAGCTTCAGGTTTGTGAAATGAATTAAGAAGCTATCTGCGAAATGTCAATAAAGTGCTCCTCCACAAATGGAGTTTTTATCCATTCTGTCAAGTTTCCCCAACCAACTTTACTTCTAAACTCATTTAATGAAATCAACAAATACATGTGGCACTCCAAGGACTTGAACCTAGGATACGCACACCGAAATTCCGCGCATTTATGCATTATGCTATCAAGACAGTTAGACTGAGAGCGGTAGACTGACAATACACCCTTCACAATGGCGGCCATCACTACGTTTACAGTGAAGGTATAATTTACTACACACTACGGACTGGCACTTCTCCCAGACTGGTTTCACGGGAGGAGTGATAAAGTAAAAAAAGAGGCCGGTCAGCGTTCGGACAGTGGCTTCGTCGGGCACTGGCAGTCTGGCCATGTCATAGGAAATACTGGTTAGCGGGGAGAGAGACTTGACTTGGGCGTATTTATTTGCTCATTTACAGTATTTATAGTGTTATTAATGTCTTAATTTCCTCCCTAGACCTCCATCAAGCTAGCCCCCAGACTCTCCTTCAAGATAATTTTGTAAATTTTTCAATAGAAAAATGTTTCGGCTGAAGGCCAATAGTGGTAGTGGTAAGTAATGGTAAAGAGTTATAGGTGAAGCAGGTGAGGGATGGTGGAGGTAATGAACTACGTGATGGTGGTGGTGGTGGTAGTGGTAAGTGATGGTAAAGAGTTATACGTGAGTCAGGTGAGGGATGGTGGAGGTAGTGGTAGTTCAATTCAATTCAATTCCTTTATTTCGAAATACATATGTACAGTACACGGTACAAAACACACACATTACATAATCCAATACAAATTATAGTAAAGTTAAATCCAAATGTATTAAACATTCAAAATTATTTCATATATACAAACTATTTACAATATTAGCTTCTCTGATAGTCAGGATAAAATCATCAAATAAAATATTATATAAAATATATGCATTCAAAACTCAATTTTGAGGATGGAAGTCATGCGATAATGAAATTATCGAATACAATTAAAATGCAATTTCTAAAACGTATTTGTTGCATATAACCGCTGTTAAAGAATAATAGTCACGCCCTTCTAGAGCTAAAACCCATAATAGAAATATGGACCTCGCCTGTCCTCATGCCCTTGTACCCACTCAATCCTGGCTCTCAAAACATCTAGATTATAAGTTTTTCGAAACATTTACCACATTTTGAACCATAGTGGTGGTGGTAGTAGTGGTAGTGGTAAGTGATGGTAAAGAGTTATACGTGAGTCAGGTGAGGGATGGTGGAGGTAATGAACTACGTGATGGTGGTTAAGGAGTAGTAGTGGTGGTGGTAGTGGTAGTGGCAAGTGGTGGTAAAGAGTTATAGCCTACTCTAGTGGTGGTAATGAACTACGTGATACAGGTGATTTTAGTGATGATAAAATAAGTGAGTCAAGTAATGTTTCGTGATGACAGTAAATAGTGATGATAAAATAGGTGTGTGTGCCAATTGATGATATGGTATTAGTGGTGACAGTAAATAGTGATGATAAGATACGTGACCCAAGTGATGAGAGTGATGATAAAATACGTGAGCCAAGTGATGTTAGTGATAGCAGTAAATAGGGGGGGGGGGGGTTGCCAGGACCTTATAACTGGGATCGACGCGGCGGGACGGGATAAAAACTGGTCGAGGTCTCCCGTCTGACCTTTACCGCGGAGGGGCGGGGCACTGGTAGTCCCTCCCTAGGTCACTCAACCCCTTCTCTCACACGGCCTTCTCTTGGGACGGTCATACTTACGCCGTTGTATAGGCTTAAGGAATGCTGTATAAAGTTTGTTCATATGTAACGAATATGATCTATATCTATCTATTGCCTGACGCCGTTATCCCCGAAGGGGTGGCCACGAACGAAACGCTCTCATGCACCTCTGTCCCCTGTCAGTTGATGCCCCTCCTCCCAACCAGCACCGCCTTCATCCATATACTTCTTCACTCCATCCTTCAACCTCTCTCTCGGTTTACCTCTCGGCCCTCTCTGTCCTTCCACCTCGCTCTCGTATACCCTCTTAGTCATTCTCTCGCTTCCCATACGTTCCATATGGCCGAATCATCCCAAAGTGTTCCTTTTCACACTTTCCAGCACATCTACCTCCACACCACACCTTCTTACTTCCTCATTCGTCTGTCTATCCCTCCATGTAACTCCGCACGCACTTCAAAAGTAACTCATTTCCACCCCTCTCACTCTTACGAATTTGATACACATACTAAATATTTATATAGTTTGTGTTCAAATTAGCAAACATAAACCGATACAAAAACTTTGTTATGTATATTTTTTTGTTACACGAACACATCATTTGTACAGTGTAGCCTACTCATGGGTTCTGTTTTTATTTATTATTATTTAGTTTCAATGTTATGCTCATGACAAATTATGGAATTCCACAAGTCTCAATGTTATGCTCATGACAAATTATGGAATTCCACAAGACACAAATGACTACAAGGCCCTCTATGGAAGTCAGGGTTTTATGCCATCATCACTCATGTGCACCTCATGAAAACGATTCTCTGTGTGTAGACAAGCAAACAGAAAACACCCCGTTCTTAACATTAATCATCAATTACAAACCCCAATGTACTTGAATACACTAGTGAGAGCACCAAACTCCATTGCTAAAGCAGTCATTTGACCATTATTGACGTATTCACGTTTCCAGCTTGGTGGCTACTGTTAACGCAGTTTTCGGAATTCTCCTTACAAGTGACTCAGCCCTCCCCTAGGCTCCCAAACGAAATATGGAGAGGAAAGTTAGTTTAGTTGAGTTACTGTATGTAGGCGTAGCTGAAATGTTAAGGGGGTAGTGCGTGGTTTTTGGTTGCTAGAGAAAATTCGACACCCGGCACGTAAGGTCTTTAGCTTGAAAAAAAAAAAGGGGCGAAAGGTCTTAAATTCGTCAAACTAATGGGGCGAACTTCTTAAAAGTTCAAAACTAATGGGGTTAAGCCAAGGCCTTCTTGATACTATCAGGCCTGGGTCTCCCGCCAGTATCAAGCTGTGACGTCACAATCAGTGGCCGTGTAATTTCCCGCCAAGGGCTCCGCCACCTTGTAAACAGCTACGATCTATCTTAGTTTAATTCTAATTTTTCAACTCTTCCATCAGGATTTCGTAAAAGGTATGTCATACATATGGAAATGTATATGTATATCCACTGTAAAATGTATTAAAAAGCATCACTGCTATGAAAGAAAGCAGTTTAAAGTGAGATACGGAATGGCAAGATTGAAACTAAAGGCTGTCTGCAATGGATATCAACTAGCCTACCAGAGTTTTTAACAATTCTTTAGGCTACGAAATTGCAGCACACATACGAAGTATGTAGCAAGGTTTCTCGAGGTTCTTTATTAACTGTGCATAATTCCTAATCTTGGTGGGCACAATTAAATCGAGTCTGAGAGATTGCTCGAGTCATGGATATCTTATTTCACTGCACTTAAGGTAAGAATAGGCCTATGCAGATATTGGTTATAGGCTAAGGACCTCATAAATATCTACTGTTAGGTTAGATATAATAAGTTAGGCTACAGTTATAGCCTGTAAGAATATGCAGATATTGGTTATAGGATATAGGCTAAGGACCTCATAAATATCTACTGTTAGGTTAGGTTAGATATAATAAGTTAGTTAGGCTACAATTAGTTATAGCCTAACTGGTTATTAGTTAGTTAGTTAGGGGTACCGTTAATGTGAAGCGATGGTCATATTTTTATATTTTATTCATAGCCTATTTTGTTGATTTATTAGTGTGTTTACCCATTATTTAGCAATGTTAATACATAGCCTACCCCCTAATGTTTTGCCATTAACCTAACCTTAACCTAAACCTAAGATGGTGCACTTACTCAAATTTACCTTTTACGTATTGAATGAACAATATACAATATATTAAAATGTAGATTTTACTTATTTAACCCACTGAGCCCCAGCTAGTTATAAATAAATGTACCACCAGGGACCGGCAGGATTTGATTTTTTTTTTATTCCAGAAACAATAGCGAATGGGTTAGGAATGAAGGAAAAACCACAAAAAAACTATCAAAAAGGTCAAAAATTGATCCTACGGAGCCCCCGAAAACGGATTTTAGAAGAGTAAAAAATTGAAGGCAAAAACACCCAAAAAACATGTTTTTGCGTGCTCACGCGCATGCGGTTGGACTTTGAGAGTTTTCAACCATCGCCAAGGTTGCGTGGGATACTTACACAGTTCCCATATAAATCTGAGCCCTCTAGGTGCCATAGGACCGGAGTAATTGGGACCGGAGTACCAGTGACGACACGTTGTCGTCGCTGGGGTTTAGCGTTACATACATTGCCGACGACACGTCGTCGCTGGGGTTCAGTGGGTTAAATTTAATTTTCAAATGTAGATTATACTTTTTAACCCATTGACTGTGGGAGACGTTTCGGAACGCCATGGCAATTTACAGCCATTTACAGGCTTTTAAAGCCTATAGAATCGAGTGCGAGTGCGACAGGGCACCCGTCTTTCCTCCTGCCAGCCGGCCGGTGCACTGAGGAGAATGAGTCATACTCTCGCGACTTCTCGAGATATACAGCGCTGCCAAAGGCAATAGTAGTGTGACATTAGCGATAATTGCTAATTTTAGCGAATGTCTATGGTATCGCTGCGGGTGAAGCCCGCGAGCTACGAAGTTCGTTTTGGTGTAATTTTGAAGCTATTTTCTTCTAGTTTTTGGCTGAATACATTTAATTTCATTCAGACACTTGCTTAATCAATCATGAGTGCCTTAATATGGCGGAAATATGCCTGCACTGTAAGTGTTAAAATGCAAATTTTACTTTACTATTGTAATTTTACTTATTCAAATGTATAATATAAGTATTTGAAATAGATTTTACTTATTTAAAATATTTTTTATTTGAATAAGGAAAATCTACATTTGAACAAGTACTTCTTTCAATTTGGAATAAGTAAAATCTACATCTAAATATGTAAAATCTGTATTTGCTGTAATATGATATGCAAACTAAAGAAAAACTTTTCTATAGATAGTGCTGCAATCTCTTCTTTGATTTATTAGTGTGTTTTATACCCATTATTTTTTAATGTTAAGACATACCCCCCCCCCCATGTTTTGCCATTAACCTAACCTGGTAGGTAAGGTTAGTTAGTTTAGGCCCTATTTATCATCTTTTTACATTTTTAATGGTGAATTACACAAAGATGATAACAAAATGAGATAAGTTATCTATCTATCTATCTATTGCCAGACGCCTTACTCCCCTTAATGGGGGTGGCCATACACAAAATGCCCCCAAGCAAACCTATCCCCTGTAAGAGGGACAACCCATGCCAGTTTACTGAAGGATTTACAGGATTGACCACTCAATTTAGGGTCCGTCTGACTCAGAGGCCTTTTATGTATTTTTTTAGCACTATTTTTCTATAGTGGTGTGCGGCTAATCCATCCACTAACCTGCTTCACCCTAAGATAGCAGTACTGATTTGTATAAGGTTTACTCCCCTAGACAGGTTGCCGACCAAGGCTGACGAGTCCCATCCACTCGGATTTTTATAAGGTTATCTCCCCTAGATGGGTTGCCGACCAAGGCTAACGAGTCTCATCCACCCGAGATAAGTTATCTAGCAGAACGTTAATTTCTCTAGTAATACACCATTATCGGGAATATCCTTAAATTTGCCCCTAACATACCGGTATATAATAAAGTGAGTTAAGTTAAAGGTAAATTTCTGTTGCCTGACAACTATCGGATTCTGTGACGTCATCACAATGCTGGAATGCGCAAACTTTGCAAGACAGTCAACTATCGGACGCCGCCAGATATAAATTTTTTGAATACAATACAGTATTTATTTTCTTTACTGACGTAAATTTACTTTATTATACACAAACCTGAGCATCCTTAATATGTTTTGATGCATACAAAATATACATCTTACTAGGTATGTAGCTTATGTAATTCACCCTTTAACCCCACATTATCCCTCATCTTCATAGTCCTCCCCACTAGTGGAGGCCGTGTTTTTAGATTGTTGGATAATGGGTAAATACTTCTTTCCGCATGTCCTCGGCATACAAAGCCGCTGTTTATAAAGGAAAAATCACAAAAATTATATTTTTTTTGGTAAAACTCTTGATGGTGCATTTACTCAAATTTACCTTTTACTTATTGAATGAACAGTATACATTATATTCAAATATAGATTTTACCTATTCAAATGTAATTTTATTTTCAAATGTAGATTATACTTTTTTTAAATTCAGATTTTACTTTTTCTAATGTAATTTTACTTATTCTGTTATTCAGATGTATAATAAAGAGTATTTTGAAATATATTTTACTTAATTAAAATAGGTTTAACTTGCATAAGGAAAATATACATTTGAACAAGTAAATTTTTTCTATTTGGATTAAGTAAAATCTGTATCCTTTATTTTTTACTTATTCATATAAATAAGTTGAATCTTCATTTGAATATGTAAAATCTGTATTTGGTGCAATATGATATGCAAACTAAAGATTTTTTTTTTTTTACAGATAATGCTACAGTCTCTACCCTCCTGTTGCCCTAAAGACAGTCATTTGCTACAACTGACCAATCCACCAGCTTGTAGGTGCCAATGTGGACCTGATGCTTAGGCCAAGTACCAGTAGGACTTCTGTGGTGGTGTGGAGTGGCAGAGAAGCCCAAGGCCTTCTTTCAGTTTTGAAAAGGTAGGATATGTTATAATAGTGACCAGCAGTACTTCAGCCAAGGCTTGAGGAATAACTCAAATATATGGTGCAATATATTAATTCTACATTATGTAGTTCCTTATTTTTGGTGATTAGAATGGAAACAAGAGAATTGGTGGAATTACTTTATTGCCTAATTTTTATACTTTTGTTAAATCCAAGTTTTTCTTTTGTGTGTTTTTTTGTTTGTGATATGGGCCTAGGTTACATAAGTTTAATTATATAACTATCGCTTTTAGCCTACAGTAGTTTAACACTATCATTCGGGTATGTGCACAAATTGAACCAATGGATTATTTGATACTGGAATATATAAAGGAGGAGTCATAATCAAGTGTTATTCTAGGATTAAAGTATTGATAATGGAGGTAGTATTAAACTGAGTCACCCACTTGGGTGCAAACCCAGATTTGTGTGTGAGAGTGAGTTAGTGAGTGAGTGAGTGTCTGTCCGCCCGTCACGCGCGGCCGGCCCCTACTTGTGACGTCATCAATCTTACCCCCAGGCCTGATACAGTATCAAGAAGATACAGTATCAAGAAGGCCTTGGTTAAGCACGCTGGAGAAGGGGGTAAAAAACAAAGAAACATCCTATGATTTTTTTGTTTAATGTTCCAGTCATGTAGCCAGAAGACAGAACTTATTTGTTGACATTCCGCGGGAGGTGAGCGGGAAACACCATCGGACCAGCTGATCCTACTAGTTTTGTTCGCATGGCCGCGCCAAATCTTACTTGTTTTGTTCGCGCCAAATCTTACTAGTTTTGTTCGCGCCAAATTATACTTGTTTTTCTTTTACCCAGACCGATTTATAAAACTTTGTCTTCTATCTCTTTGGATCCATTTATATTAATTATTATGATAATTATGTCGATGAATTAACTGCTTGTGAGTTTAAGGCATTGGGGGGATATAGGCACAAATCTGTACTAAGACTGCATTGCATGATTGACATAAAATAAGGGTTACCAGCGACTTAACGACATAAAATACATTCAAAAGTTAAATGGACAATTGCACAATCATCGTTATAATGTCATCTCTTATCGATTTGACATATATATCTACTGTAAATATTAATGCATAGTTATTGTATTGTCGAAGTTGATAATTATTGGCTTAGCAATTAATATGTCTTGAAAACATATTATTAGGCATACCGGTATATATCTGCTGTAAATATAAACACATAATTAAAGTATTCGCGAAGTTTATTATTATTGACTTAGCAAAAAATATATCTTGAAAACTTATTGTTTGAGAGACTGAATATGAAGGAAATTATTAACTATATACTGTATGTACAATCGGCCTAATAAGTGATGTCTCGGCACCAATTATGTTTTGATAAATAATTGGTATCAGCAATATTTACACTTGATTTCTTCTTTTTGAGTGAGATATACCAACATGTTCCTACACTTACCCACAATATTCAACATCTGACAGACATCAATACAGCACAGAAGCCAAACGTAATAGCAGCTGGGACATGACTTATTAGCGCGACCGTACACTGAAGATACTCTCACCTATATGCCTGTTCGGAGGGTAACACTATTTGATCTGACGTCTTGGGGGTTATTAGTATATTTAAAGTATCTATCTATTGCCTGACGCTGTGATCCCCGAAGGGATGGCCACGAACGAACCGCCCCCATGCACCTCTGTCCCCAGTCAGTCGACGCCCCTCCCCCCAACCAGCACCGCCTTCGTTCATATACTTCCTCACTCCATCCTTCCACCTCTCTTTCGGTCTAATCTCCCTCTCTGTCCCTCCACCTCGCTCTGACTAGACTATATATTTGACTCTATATCAATGGCCAGAAAATAAAGTATATGTCCCATTAAAGACACAATATTATGTCTAATTAGTATAGCTAGCCAGGTATTTAATCGTCCATTTAATATAACGCCATCGTCATCAAAATAATCAACCTTTATTGGGCACATTAGAACCGGTCTGTCCAGGTGGGGATGTGGTGATAGCTTCTGTAATGCACTATACTGTTTCTTTTCAACTGACGGTAAATTGCAAAGTTCCCATCAAGATTTCTGTTATTCTGAAGATGTAGTGAAATCTGGTGCTAATTATAGAAAGTTAAGTTATTTTGAAGATTTTGTAGTGAAATCTGGTGCTAATTATAGAAAGTTAAGTTATTTTGAAGATTTTGTGGTGAAATCTGGTGCTAATTATAGAAAGTTAAGTTATTTTGAAGATTTTGTAGTGAAATCTGGTGCTAATTATAGAAAGTTAAGTTATTTTGAAGATTCTGTAGTGAAATCTGGTGCTAATTATAGAAAGTTGGTTTTAGAATAGATGAACTGCTTTGATGACGCGCGAATCTCTCCTTGTAAATAATGTGAGGGTCGGTCGGCTTGGTCATTGATGATAGAGTGTTGAATGATCTGTGGGGGAGGTATAACAGCTTGATTAAAGGCAGATTTACACTACCCATTTATCGCCAATTTTCTATTGATATCTCTATTTTGCCATGGTAGTGACTTTGAGTTATAAGCATAACTATGTCAATTAAGTGTTCCTTATTATTTCTATTCTATAAGTATCATTATTTATTTACCTGATTACATTAAAAAAGGTGAAATTAAATACACACATATGTACAAAATAATGAGTTTTGATTTGAAAAAGTCGATACATGAGCCTTAGAGGAAATATTCATTTCGTTTATATGTATAAAGAATTACGACCATACGTCACATAATTAGTTCAACACATACACTGACAGACACACCAACCCACGCACACCGACCTACACAAACCGACACACTTACACACAAACCATAAGACACCCACACACACACATACATACACACGCACACTTACGCACACATATCGCCCCCCCCCCCCCCCCCCCCCACACACACACACACACACCGACACACACACACAAACACACACTGACATACACACACACACAGGACCTGCCAGAGAAGAGAATGTAAGAGAGGTGAACGTCCCTGCTAAAAATAGGCACCTCCTCTACTTGGCCATTAACACACACACACACACACACACACACACACACACACACACACACGCACAAATCAATCCCGTCACTTGCGGTCAGATAGGCTACTCTCGCACACACACGCATTCGTAAACGCGTGTCTGTGTGTGATTGTGTGTGAGCTAGAGTGTTTGTGTGTTGTGAGCGAAGTCAAAACACTCACCCCCCCCAAAACAAAAAAATAGAAAAATAAAATAAAATAAAACGCATAATAAAATCCAGTATATAATTATAATATGGCACTCACACACTCGTTAATGCGGCGTGTGTGGTCAAAGGGCTTATATACTCATTATATCTCTCTCTCTCTCTCTCTCTCTCTTATATACTCTCTCTCTCTCTCTCTCTCTCTCTCTCTCTCTCTCTCTCTCTCTCTCTCTCTCTCTCTCTCTCTCTCTCTCTCTCTCTCTCTCTCTCTCTCTCTCTCTCCTCTCTCTCTTCTCTCTCTCTCTCTCTCTCTCTCTCCTCTCTCTCTCGCTCTTCTCTCTCTCTCGCTCTTCTCTCTCTCTCTCGCTCTCTCTCTCTCTCTCTCTCTCTCTCTCTCTCTCTCTCTCTCTCTCTCTCTCGCAAGCGCTCGTAAATGTCGTTTGTATATTTATGACGGTAACAAAAAGACTGGGCATCACACGAGTAATTAAAGTGTCCATCAATATCTTGCCATTTATCCCGTACAGTACCAGGGACGTCCTTTTCATCATATTCTGGCAACTATTATAGATGATATTATACAGCTTAGGAAGGACCTAGGGCAATATTATGGCTTCCAACTACCTCAGCCAACCCTTTTAACTACCACACATCCTTCCTAAGCTGCATAATATCGTCTAAACATAGCTAGCATATAATATAACACACGTCGCTGGTACTCAAAGGGTTAAAGGTATATTGATGGTAATATGCCGATCTTATACGAGGATAGAAAGGTAATTCGATAAATCACCATTAATATACCCAATGATTATATATACCCAATTCATACCTTTTGTGTATTTAAATGTGTGTGTATGTCTGAGTGAGTGAGTATGTGTAAGAGAATGCGTGTATGTGTTTTTTTATCCCATGTGTGTGTGTGAGTGCGTATGTGTGTGTATTTGACCGCGCGCGCGTGTGTGTGTGCGTCTTTGAGTGCGTGTGTATGTGTGAGCAGTAACACACAAACACACACACACACTCGTAAAACAGCACACAGCACTTGGCTTAATACATGCTGACTGGTTGTAATTCTTGGTTTGTGTCAGTGGCGGCGTATGTGGGTAAATACATACACACACACACACACACACATATATATATAAAGATATGTACATAGATTTACATAGATACACTGGATACATAAACCTTACGATCCAAACGAGGTGGTCAGGACTTAATTCTAGTAGAGATGGCTATCCAAGAGAAAAGGAAAGGATAGAAAAGAAGAGAAGAGAAGAGAGAGAGAGAGAGAGAGAGAGAGAGAGAGAGAGAGAGAGAGAGAGAGAGAGAGAGAGCGAGCGAGCGAGCGAGAGAGAGCGAGCGAGCGAGCGAGAGAGTATATATTATAATAGGCACCCCACACGCCACACAGTTAAGCAACAACCCTTTACCCTATCAGGCTTCTCAAATTAACCTGTCTGAGGAAATAATAAGCCGGGTAAGTTGATATCTATTAAGGGATCATGATAATCCCCTCCTTGGAGATTACTTATGTCGGAATGGCTGGCGTTAACTGACGGATCCTCATCATATTGGCCTAATAGCTTATTAAGTACATAATTGTGTTTAGTAGATGTCTTAAGCCGGTATCACACGAGAGCTTTTATAGTCAACAGTCGATGATCAAAACATTTCTGGCAACATTCCTAGAATATTTTGCACTGGTAAAGGAAACTAGACTGATGATAGATGAAATTGGGTAACCGAAATACTTTAAATGTTGACCTCATAAGCTGCCAGACCAGTGTTGAGGGAAAAAGCGCTCGTGTGATACCGGCTTTATGGGTTATGTTTGGCTGTTCTCGTTTGTCTGTATATAAGTAAGCGTTGTTTCCACATAGCGATTTTGATAATTTAATTTGACTTTATATTGTCCTTGTCCCAATTTTGGTTTGTTTAGTTTGCAAGTTTTACATTTTAAATTATTAGTCTCTCTTAAGGGGAGATTTCCACTTGAGGGATTTTTTTTCTTTACCTCTTTCTCCCTCATGTTTAGCCCCATTGCTTTTGAGATTTTAAGACGTTCGCCCCATTAGTTTGGCGATTTTAAGAACTTTCACCCCATTTATGTCACTTTAAGACCTTTAGTGCCATTTAGGTGTCGATTTTTTCCTGGCGAGCGAAAGCGAGCCTGTAATTTAAGAGGGAAATTTTTCTACCGAAAAATGTACAAATTTATCTTGAAAGGGGGTCATGGGGGTGTAATTTCAAGCTTGATGGAAGTCTAGGAAACACACCCCTTGAGCCGGTATCACACGAGCGCTTTTTCCCCCAACATTTATCCTTAACACTGGTCTGGCAGCTTATGAGGTCAACATTCCATATACTGCTATCACCTAATAGACGGGTCAATGCATGATTGACCCCAACAAAATTGCAAATTCATCTACCATCAGTCTAGTCTCCGATACCAGTGCAAAATATTCCAGAAATGTTGCCCGAAAAATGTTGATCATCGAATGTTGACTATAAAAGCTCTCGTGTGATACCGGCTTTATTGTGTCTCGATGTCTGTAAGTATGTATGGATATATGCACTGTATATATTGCTTGATGTATGTATATAGGTATGTATGTTTGTATGTATGAATGTACTGCATGTATGTATGTAGGGATATACTGTATGTACGCTTCATATATCTCTTGTCTGTCTGCCTCCTCTCTCTCTAGCAATCTAAAATATCTATCTATCTATCCATCTATCTATCTATCTATCTATCTATCTACAGTATCTATTTAACTGTATGTATCTATCTATCTATCTATATATATATCTACATTATCTCTATCTATCTATCCATCTCCCTCTCTCACTCTGACCGCCCCGTACTTAGTGGGGTGAAAGCGGGAAAGCACCATAGGCAATAAGCTAAATGTCAGGAGGTGGGAAGATGAAGAAGAAGAAGAAGAGGAGGAGAAGGAGAAAGAGTAGGAGGAGGTGGATGGAGAGAAGAAGAAGAGGGGGGAGAAGAGGAAGAAGAAGAAGAGGAGGAGGAGGATGAAGAGAAGGAGAATGAAGTAGAGAAGAAGAAGGGAGAAGAAGAAGAAGAAGAAGGGTAATAAGATGAAGAGGAGGAAGAGATATAACAATAACAAAATACAGAAGGAACAATAGGAAAGTAAGGAGAGACAGAAATCGGGAAAAGCACCGTAGGTAGCAAGCTAAATGTCAGGAGGTGAGGAGAAGAAGAAGAAGAAGAAGAGGAAGAAAATAATAAGAAAATCAGAAGACGAAGAAGAAAACGAGGAAAGAATATTATGCAGTTAAAGAGGGGATATATTTGCTCATTAAATTTTATGTATATTTTTATTATTGTTTTAGTATCTTCCCTAGACTTCCACTAAACTTAAAAAAGCACCCCCAAAATAAATGTGTACATTTTTCAATAGAACAAATTTCCGGTCGAAGACCGGTTCCTTCTAAAATTAGAGGCTTGCTATCGCTCGCCAGGAAAAAAATCGAAACTTAAAGGGTACGAGAGGTCTTAATATTGGTACAAGAATGAGGCGAATAGTCTCAATATCGCCAAACTAACGGAACGAACGTCTTAAAACCTCAGAGCTAATATGCTAAACATGAGGGAGAAGGGGGTCCAGAAAAAAGCGAGGCCAACCCTTTAAGCGCCCGTCACGCACCGCAAGTCACTCGTTATATTATTATCACCCGTTGTAATGCGCCCGGTACACTTCACCCACCACACTTCACCCGCCACATTTCACCCACCACACTTCACCTACCACACTTCACCCACCACACTTCACCCACCACATTTCACCCACCACACTTCACCCACCACATTTCACCCACCACATTTCACCCACCACACTTCACCCACCACATTTCACCCACCACACTTCACCCACCACACTTCACCCACCACATTTCACTCACCACATTTCACCCACCACATTTCACCCACCACACTTCACCCATCACATTTCACCCACCACACTTCACCCACCACAATTCACCCACCACATTTCACCCACCACACTTCACCTGGAAAACGTTGTCAATGAAGCCTTCCTCCTCATATGGTGTTTATTTTATACGCAGTCTCAAACTCTTGCTTATTATTATTATTATTATTATAGTAGTGTATTTATTTTAAGGCCATGAATTTGCCATCCATTACCAATGTTGAAAATGACGTCACACTGATTGGCGTTATACCTCTGGGGCATTAAGAAGTATTGTTGAGAGTGAGATGGCACAGTGGAGAGTCGTGTGTGTGTGTGTGTGTGTGTGTGTGTGTGAGCGGTATACAGTACACCTTCACCATAAATTAACACTCAAGATTCATTCGCTTACACACGTACAAACACTAGCACATACACACGATTACACCCTCTCTCTCTCTCTCTCACACACACACACACACACACACACACACACACACACACACACACACACACACACACACACACACACACACACACACACACACACACACACACACACACACACACACACACACACACACACACACACACACACACACACTGGAGAGTCGTGTGTGTATCTGTTTATGTTGTGTGTCATGGCTGTCCCCGTGGCACATTCTCCAAGTATGGGCCAAACCAACTCCATTCGGCCCCATTCAGCCTACTGTTTTTAGATGTTTACCCCCATCCAGGTGTCAATATTTTCCTGGCGAGCGGTAGCGAGCCAGCATATATATATTTTTGTTTTGACAGCAAGCTAAATTTGTAAATTTTTCGATACAATTTTTTTTCCGGCGAAGCCGGATTTCTCCAAACAATGCTGGCCCGCTATCACTCGCCAGGAAGAAATCGACACCTGGATATCAATAAACGTCATAACACAGTTGGCTGAATGGGGCTGAATGGATACAAGCCAGATACAGAAAAAAAAGAGAGAAAGATAAAAACAAGCAGGTGACCCCCCTTAACCATCAAGTTATTCTAGTGTACGTGAGGCTTGATTTATTTACACTAGGTTAGGGTAGGTTACGATAGGATAGGCTAAGCGTGATCTTCCTGGCAAACCCTTTCACCACCATTACGTAATTTTCATCATATTCTGGTTACCATTAGACGATTTTCTTTAGTTTGTAATCTACCTCTACGACTGAAATAGGTAAATGCTATATATGAACCCTATTGATAACTTGGGTCCTTCTCAAACGGCATAAAATGGGTAAATGCTATATATGAACCCTATTGATAACTTGGGTCCTTCTCAAACGGCATAAAATGGGTAAATGCTATATATGAACCCTATTGATAACTTGGGTCCTTCTCAAATGGCATAAAATGGGTAAATGCTATATATGAACCCTATTGATAACTTGGGTCCTTCTCAAACGGCATAAAATGGGTAAATGCTATATATGAACCCTATTGATAACTTGGGTCCTTCTCAAACGGCATAAAATGGGTAAATGCTATATATGAACCCTATTGATAACTTGGGTCCTTCTCAAATGGCATAAAATGGGTAAATGCTATATATGAACCCTATTGATAACTTGGGTCCTTCTCAAACGGCATAAAAATGGGTAAATGCTATATATGAACCCTATTGATAACTTGGGTCCTTCTCAAATGGCATAAAATGGGTAAATGCTATATATGAACCCTATTGATAACTTGGGTCCTTCTCAAATGGCATAAAATGGGTAAATGCTATATATGAACCCTATTGATAACTTGGGTCCTTCTCAAACGGCATAAAATGGGTAAATGCTATATATGAACCCTATTGATAACTTGGGTCCTTCTCAAACGGCATAAAATGGGTAAATGCTATATATGAACCCTATTGATAACTTGGGTCCTTCTCAAATGGCATAAAATGGGTAAATGCTATATATGAACCCTATTGATATCTTGGGTCCTTTTCAAACGGCATAAAATGGGTAAATGCTATATATGAACCCTATTGATAACTTGGGTCCTTCTCAAACGGCATAAAATCGTCTAAATTTAGCCAGAATCAAAGGTAACAAGGCGTCATGGTACTGAAAGGGTTGAAGAAAAATTACCGCGAATGTCTGAATCCGCTCAGAGTTCGGGAATGTGTCTCAGTGGCCTTGTGGACATGTGTACACCTTCACCATCACTACATAACACTTGTTTACACTTGTTATTCACGGCACACACACATATACATACATCACACACACACACACACACACACACACACGTTACTTATGAATGCTTACGAGTACATTATTCAATTTTTAAACCTAAATATAACTATCTAGATCAAACTTAACCTAACCTAACCTAAAACACTCTATTTCTACGTATTTTAAAGAGGTGTGTACACTTAATCTGTCGCCCCAAACCTTATGTACCTGCAAACCTACATATTTAGTCAATTTTGTACCTTTAAGGGGAGGTTTCTAGTTTGTCTCCTACTCCTCCAGCAATCTTAAAATTTCACCCCCTTGACCCCCTTTCAAGATAAATTTGTACATTTTTCTACCGACAAATGTACAAATTTATCTTGGAAGGGAGGGTGTAGAGGGTGTTTATCTAAGCTTGATGGAGGTTTAGCGAGGAAAAATAAAAAAAATATATAAATGTATATATATATATACCAAAAACCAAGCACTACCCCCTTAATGTATTTAACCTCAAAACTAATATGCTAAACATGAGGGAGAAGGGGGTCCAGAAAAAGCGAGTACTACCCCCCTTAAATATGAGTAAAATGACCGGTAAGCGACGTGACCGACAAGCGGTAAATCGTACCCCGGGACCAACGTCAAGCGAATACATTAAGACCTTTCGCCCCATTTCTTTGTCAATATTAAGACTTTTCGTGTCATTTAGGTGTCAATTTTTTCCTGGCGAGCGAAAGTGAGCTTGCAATTTAAGAGGAACCGGTCCCGAAAAATGTACAAATTTATCTTGAAGGAGGGTTTTGGGGGAGGTGTTTATTTTAAGCTTGATGAAGGCCTAGGGAGGAAACTAAATATATGATACAAAAAAAAAAAATAATAATAATATATATATATATATATATATATATATATATATATATATATATATATATATATATATATATATATATATATATATATAGGCCTACAGTATATACAGTACACATACCGGTATATTTATAAATGAGGAAATAAATACGGCCATCCCCCCCTTTACTATGAACAAAACGCCCGGTAAGCGACGTGACCGACAAGCGGTAAATCGTACCCCGGCACCAACGTGAAGCGAATACATTATGCAAATCCCCCACCTAAGTCTCTCTCTCCCCCCCCCCCCCCCCCCAAGGTGAATCTGAAGGAAAATAGCGAATATGATACCTCCCCTATATAATCTTAAAGGTTACAGAATGTGGATATGTTGATGGTCTGTGATTTTTTTTTGGGGGGGGGGGGGTTTGCTTCCTAGACCTGCATCAAGCTTTAAAAAACAAAAAAACACCTCCAAGATCCCCTTTCTAAATAAATTTGTACATTTTTCGATAGAAAAATTTCCCGGCCGAAGGCCGGTTCCTCTTAAAGTAAAGGCTCGCTATCGCTCGCCAGGAAAAAAATCGACTCCTAAATTGCATGAAAGGTCTTCATATTGGCAAACAAAAATGGGGCGAAAGATCTTAAAATGGCCAAAATAATGGAGCAATTCCTCATAACTAATAGGGCTAAACATTAAATCGTACCCCGGGACCAACGTGAAGTGAATACATTATGCAAATCCGCGTACCTCTAAGTCCTCCAAAGTAAATCTGAAGTCAAATAGCGAATATGAAACCCCTATACTTTCAAAGGTTACAAACTACGTGAAAGTCTTTTACAAAATGTGGATATGTTGGTGGTCTGTGTAAGTCTATGTGTTTATTTTATCAACTCTGCGTAAGCAGTGTGGTATCGCCCCCCCTGTATAGTGGGGTACCACCGGCAAAAATGTCTGTCGTCGTCGTCATCGTCCGTCTGTCCCGAAACTCCTCCTAGACCGTTGGAAGGATTTTAACCAAACTTCACATGAACATTCGGTGGGTGAATACGACGGTCAGTCAAAAAAGATGTTTTGAATTTGTGCAACGGTTATGGTTTTAGGTAAATAATATGGTCTCTCTCTCTTACACACACACACACACACACACACACACACACTAGATTGAACCACGTATATATATGAGTATCCCCGTGATTAACCATGTATCTAGAGGTTGAACTCAACAGTATATAATATAGGAGACAGGTGTAGCCCTACCAGGAGAAACCCATGCATATTGATGGTACAAAATGAGCTCTCTCTTATACCCCCACTAGAAATCAACCCCTTCAGTAAGGTCACGCCTTCAGTGCTCTCCTCTTAAATTGCAAGCTCGCTAACGCTCGCCAAGAACAAAATCGACACCTAAATGAGCACAAAAGGTCTTAAAAGTGCGAAAATAATGGAGCGAATGTCATAAAATCTCGAAAGAAATGGGCCTAACATGAGGGAGAAGGAGATCCCGAAACCTCCTCATAATAGTGATGGTTGGATTCGAGGAGATTATTTAGTACACCTTTGGACACTACTTCAATCCTTCCCCCTCAACCAGCACATCATACCTCTCGAGAGCAACACGCTGTGGGTTACCCAACGAAATAAACGAAATCATACACGCGAATGCTATTGATGAGTTACGATTACTATTCTATATATATATATATATTTCTATGTAGATATTATAAATTTAGTTATTTTGTATATATTTTATGCAGCATTATTGTAATATGTCTTGGGTACGACTGGGTAAGAGTGATTTATGCTTCCCCTAACACCCTGGGCATGAAGTGACTGACGGGGAACAAGATGGAGCTACGTGATAATTGTAAACCCGGAGTCTGGGGTTCGAACAGGTTGACGTCTGATAGGGTTAACTTATGGACGTACTCTGCTTGTCATCAGGATACACTGAGTGGCTTATATTATCCAGACCACCCACATATACACACACACACACACACACACACACACACACACCTTCATGTACAGTTGTAAATGATGAAACAGACATGTGGGATGGAGAGATCTGGCTCCCTTTCCACCATCTTTTCAACTGGGGGAGGCACTCGTCACAAGCAGCTCTGCCTTTTGCCTCCTTCATCCACATAGAAACAAAAATCTAGGCTTATTTTATATTATAATCATAATTTTGTTTTTCATTTTTTTTACTTTGCTCCCTAAGCTTCTATCAGGCTTAAACAAAAAACACACCTCCAACACCCCCTTTCGAGATAAAAACACACCTCCAACACCCCCTTTCGAGATAAAAACACACCTCCAACACCCCCTTTCGAGATAAAATAGTAAATTTTTCGTTAGAAAAACGTCTCGGCCCAAGGCCGGTTCCTCCTAAATTACCCGGTTCCTCCTAAATTACAGGCTCGTTTTCGCTCGCCAGAAAGGAAATTTACACCTAAATGGTACGGAAGGTCTTAATATTGGCAAATAAATTGGGTGAAAGGTATCTAAACCCCCAAACTAATGGGGATTTTTTCTTCATTTCATAAGGGTTCATGTTAACCATTCTAATAATGTGAAACAGGTGTCCCTCTGTCTTATTGTCGCTAGTTCTAAACAATCTTCCATAGCACGGGAGAATTATTTATATAACCAAATGAATATGAGTTAGTTTTAAACCTTTTCAACCTTTCATGGTTGTAAACGATCGTCAAAGCCTAAATCAAGTATTTTAGTGTTAGCAAGAATAGTACAACCTTCTGATTGAATGGGTTAACCTCTTCAGTACCGGTGACGTCTTGTACATATTTTAGCTGCATTTAGACGATTTTGTGAAGCTTAGGAAGGATATATGGTAGCTAAAAGGATTAATTGAGCTAGTGTGTAGAATTTTCATTGGTTGACGTCCTTCCTAAGCTGAATAATATTGTCTAATAGTGGCCAGAATATAATGAAAAGGACGTCACCGGTACTGAAGGGGTTAATGCATAGGTTGTTGTGAAGTTGGGCAATATGCTGCCAAGGTTGATATCAACTGTACAGCTTGCTCAAAAGTTTCATGTCACAAATCCAAGCTTCTTCCGATCAGACATTTGGGCTTAATATTTGCCAGAATAGGTTTATTTGCTGGGAGTAATTATTCCATTGTATTGTGCATGTATTTACATGTATTTACATTGTATTTACATGTATAGTGAAGTAAGTATGAGATGTCCATGAATTTATACAAGTGAATGTAAATATGAGATGCCCATGAATTTATACAAGTGAATGTAAATATGAGATGCCCATGAATTTATACAAGTGAATGTAAATATGAGATGTCCATGAATTTATACAAGTGAATGTAAATATGAGATGCCCATGAATTTATACAAGTGACTGAACAATACATAGGTGGAGGGAATTATGCGAAGATGAGTGTGCGAAATGTCTTGTGTGTGACGGGAGAGTGAAGAGGCTGTGTTGTGAGTTATTAAGGGGGTACTACTCGCTTTGTCTGGACCCCCTTCTCCCTCATGTTTAGCATATTAGTTTGGACATTTTAAGACGTTCCTTTCATTAGTTTGGCGATTTTAATACCTTTCGCTCCATTTCGTTGTCAATTTCAAGAACTTTCGTGCCATTAAGGTGTCGATTTTTTCCTGACGAGCGATAGCGAGCCTGTAATTTGAAGAGAATCAGGCCTTCGGCAAGGATTTTTTTTTTTTATCGAAAAATGTACAAATTTATCTTCAAGGGGGGTTTAGGGAGTGTTTTTTTAAAGCTTGATGGAGGTCTAGCGATGAAACTAAAAACTAAATGAATACATTAATTAATAGCCCACAAAACCTAATAGTACCCCCTTAAGTATGAAGACACCGGCGGGGGGCGAGGGATGGCATGAATCATAAACGGGGGGGATTTGGCAACATTGGATTACATATATTTTACTCCAGACGAGGGTACTAACTATAATATATTCGCTGTAGGTAGGCGAAAAATCATGACCTCTAAACCTCTGTAACACAAAAACGGCTAGAGTAATCGAGCTAATATTTCTACCATTTGGGAAGAGTCAGTCAGGGAATAGATGTGGACATTTACAACCAATTTGCTCTAGCCCTTTTTTAGTTACAGAGGATAGAGGTCATGATTTCTCGCCTACTTACAGCGAATAGACTATAGGATCTGCTTAAGTTATATGATATATAGAGAGAAAATAACATATCTTAATTATTGAAGTTTACGATAATTCACTGGGTTCAGATAAACTCCACTTGGTCAGTAAAGGGTGTTTATTAGGATTAATTTCATTCAGGTGGGTAAAGAACTGAAGTTTTCGAAAAGGGGCTCCAGTTCTGACGCTATTCTTGACTTACGGTGTGCTGGCTTGATAATCCCGAAAGGTTGATAGCCTCTGAAGTCCTATTTTAACTAACAGGTGGTCAAACAGCTCACAAACTTAGGCCTAACGTCCACCAAAGGTCTCTAATGATGACACCTGTTGTAAACGAGACTTGCAATTCACCAGCTGTAAGCAAGGTGAGAAGGGGTGTCTGTTGTAAATGAGTTGTGTGTGCCTGGTATAAACGAGGCTTGCAGCTCGCTATTTGTACAGGAAGCGAGAAGTGTGCCTGTTGCAATCAAGAGAAGTTAACAGTTGTAAACAAAGTGAATCTCGGGTTCCCTAAATCACAAGTGTTGGTTTTAGACAAATTAAGGCACCGTTTGATATATTACTGTTTTATTGTTCTATGAATTTGGTAGTATTCATGATTTGGCTGGAGATCCCAGTCAGTGTGTTCGGTGGAAGGAAGGCATCAGCCACCAAGGATGGAGAAATGTCTGCCTATTATCGGGAGAGTAGAGGGGAAGGGAGGGGGGTCAAGGATGGAGATATGTCTGCCTGTCTACTGAAGGAGGTTGCTTGCTGTTATCTTGTTGTTCCTTGAAGAGGTCTATAAGGAGTGAGGCCTCCACATGATCAGCGAAATTAAATGATGAAAAGAATGAGGAAAGGACTTGCTAGCCAAGAGATTTTCTTCGTATTCTACTTTTATGTTTCTCTGTTATTATTCTATAGAAAGGTAAGACTACTGGCTCTCTCCACCAACTGATTCAGGCAAGTACCACCACTGCCAAGCACTCTTTGAGGGGGGATGGTTCACGTTTTGGTCGATTTTTTATTTATTTATTATTTTTATAGTTTCCTCCATATACCTCCATCAAGCTTTAAACAAACACCTCAAGATCCCCCTTCAAGATAAATTTATACATCAACTACGACATTGACTAACTACATTGACGAACTGCATTGACTAACTTTATTGACGAACTACATTGACTAACTTTATTGACGAACTACATTGACTAACTTTATTGACGAACTACATTGACGAACTACATTGACGAACTTTATTGACGAACTACATTGACGAACTACATTGACGAACTGCATTGACGAACTGCATTGACGAACTACATTGACGAACTACATTGACGAACTACATTGACGAACTGCATAGACGAACTACATTGACGAACTACATTGACAAACTGCATTGACGAACTACATTGACGAACTACATTGACGAACTACATTGACGAACTGCATAGACGAACTACATTGACGAACTGCATAGACGAACTCATTATGAATGAATTAATTACTTTAATTGATTTCATTAGTTAGGTTTATTTGTAAATTAATTGGTGAGTTGGTGAACAAAAATATGAATTATACTCATTGGTAGAGATAGTTCCAACAAAGATATTGAAGGTTGATGCCTGAACGTAACCGGATGATAGAGACTGGGGGTGAACGAGGACCGGCGAGGATATGTAGACTAAACTATATATATATATATATATATATAGCTTAGGACCTGTGAGGATATACGCCAGCCAACCAGGGGGTAGGGTGGGGTAACGTTATAGCTGGATGGAAACTCTAGAAAGGGACAGCCATTACTGGGAGTAAGAGCATGGTTAAGTGATGTGGTCTGTTGAGATAAAGTGAGCTGGGAGCTTGCAGTCTCAATTTTCTATTTAAAAACTATTTATTTTTACTCAGCCAGCCCCATAATGAACAAACAAATTCCATAGGAATGAAGGTTGACATGTGAAAAATACTTAATATCGCCTACTATAGTAAATATAATAGTATGTTGATTTAGTTGATTAAATAAATTGTTTAAATGTCGTAGGGTTAAGATTATGGTACTTTTAAATTTATCATGTCTTATTATTATATTCGTGCTCATTCTTGAATTTATTAAAGCATTTATATATGTATAGTATACTACCTTCCTTTTGCATTAATGTGAGTTGTTTGGCTGTGTAGCAATTTACACCGAGACTTTCATTCACTAAAAAGGTTCAACAAACTCTTAGTAATTTGATATCGTCTTATTATTAATCCCCGTGTTTATTATTACATGTATTAAAGCACAGACGCAGAAGAACTTGCCTTGCTAAACACTAATCTCGTGTGTGTGTGTGTGTTTTTTTGTTTTGTTTTTTTACCTGTGTCTCCTAATTGGGTCTATCTGAGGTCGTAACTAATGTTGTGTAGATGTTGCCTCAGTGATGTGTGGCAACTATGTGTGTGTGTGTGTGAGAGAGAGAGAGAGAGAGAGATGTAAGATAAATAAATACTAGAGCTATATTTTAGAAGTACGACCTTAATCTCTGCATTGTTTGCGTCTCTCTCTCTCTCTCTCTCTCTCTCTCTCTCTCTCTCTTTCTAACTTATTCACTCTCACACACACTCTCACTCTCTCATTCTCTCTCAATCACACAGACTAATATAATACAATTCATAAGGGTAGGTCCAAATGACTCCCTACTTTTAAATATATTCCTCTTGTCCAAAGACCCAATGTTTTTCCCCATTACCTTCAGTACGATAGCGTCTTTTGTTTACTGTACTTTTGATTCTGGCTAATATTGGACGATTTTCTGCTGATTAAGACGGACTTGTGTGTTTTTCAGAGGGTGTATTGAGATCATATTTACCCCTCTTGAGTCCTAGAGGTAATTTATAAGCTAAGGAAAATCGTCTAAGGAGGGGTTGGGGGGAGTGAATTACAGTAAGAGGTGAAGGTGTCGAGGCTTAACCCAACATGCCAGACAGCCACATTCTAACAGCTACCTTAATCATTAATCGATGGTGACTCTATTATGGCGTCCTTGCTAACGCCAGTCGATTTTATTTAGCTTCAGAATGACCCCTTGTAGGTTAGTGGTGTGTGTGTGTGTGTATGTATGTATGTGACGTAAGTGCTGGTATGTGTGTGTGTATATTCAAGCCAGCATCTCCAGTCAAGGTGATGGTTCGGCACTCCACCCTCCACAAACACACACTGCCCTCCACACACACACCACCCTCCTGTCACCTTAACACACACCACCCTCCACCCTCCATCCTCCACAAACACACACCACCCTCCTGTCACCTTAACCAAAGACATTATACATATATTATACATTATACATTATATTGACTATCCTTGCCTTAAGGGGAGGTATTTAGTTTGTTCCCTAGACCTCCATCAAGCTTAAAATTACACCCCCTTGAGTCCCTTTCAAGATAAATTTGTACATTTTTCGGTAGAAAAATTTCCCGGCCGAAGGCCGGTTCCTCTTAAATTACAGGCTCGCTATCGCTCGCCAGGATAAAATCGACACCTGAATAGCACGAAAGGTCTTAATATGGGGTGAACGTTCTTAAAATTGCTAAACTAATGGGGCAAACGTTTTATAATATCAAAAGCAATGGGGCTAAACATGAGGGAGAAAAAAGGGGTCAAGAAAAAAATCCCTGAAGTGGAGATCTCCCCTAAACACACACCCTCTTCCACCCTCCACACAATGTATTGCACTCGCATCGGACAACTTTTAACTAGGATGTAATTTTGACTTTCTCTATTTTTCATCGTAACGCTCTTATTCATCCATTGTGGGGATGATTACAGCACCTGTATCTTGCCACGGCAAGTCATTCCGGCTTGATAAGGTTTTGTGTATGTTGAACAGTGCTTGTGGAATTTAATAATCACAATTGCCACTGGTCTGCAGAGGCTCCATGTTGCTTTATTAGCTTTCTAAGTTATGTCATGAAATATTCTGGCGTATACATTATTCAATGCTTATAAAGAGTGGATTTGATATTTTAGATTAGTTTAGGGTAAATTGGGTTAAGTTAGAGTAGAACACTTTATGTTCGGTTAACTTAGGTTAGATTAACAAGGTTAGTTTAGGGGAGGCTATGACAAGAAGTTGAATTGAGAGGAAGTCGAGTTTGCACGGAACCCTATTAAGTGATAGCAACAGTTACCCATTAATTGAGTTTAGATGTGAAGTTGGTTGGTGTAAAAAAAAACATAATAATTCCTTGCTTACCTCTAGGTGTAGCGGGTATTTTGTTCAGCTTGGTGCAGATCTAGGGACAAACGAATACATAAATCATCTCACACAAAAGTAGAAAGGAAAGCCTTCCGTCTCATTAACTCACGTCCACTCACCAATTATCTGCAGTCTCTCTCTCATTGCCGCAATGTTGCATCTCTCTCACTATTCTACCGCTATTACAATAATCAGTGTTCCAAAGAGCTCTCTCAGTGTATACCACCCCCTCTTCGTAGAGCACGTACCACCCGGTTTCCAACACAATCCCACCTCTACTCTGTGCAACTCTCCAACCCAAGAGTGAAACGCTATTCTCAATCTTTCTTCTATTCAACATCTGAGCTCTGGAACTCTCTCTCAGAATCAGTCTTTCCCTCTTCCTTTGACTTAAATTGCTTCAAACTCCGTGTGTCTAGGCATTATGGCTCGAATGTTCCTTAATTTTGGCCCTGTCACTCTTTCAACTCTGGGGGAGGCCCTTGCTACAGGCAATTCTGCCTTTTGCCTCCCTCATTCACATATAAAACCAAATAATAATAACAATATAATAAATAAATAAAATAAAATAAAATATAATAACTAACGGCACTCCGATGACTCCACACTTCCGTTCTCAGCCAGATTCCTCTCCAGCTCGTTTGTTATTGTTTTGTGGGGTTCCTCCCGGGCTTCGAACACGGGCAGCGTAATCACCTGTCCATGACTCGGCACCTCACATCATTAACCGCGCCTATATAGGGTTTTTGGTGTCACGGGATTTTCTGTCATTGGTATGGGGAGATTGGTAATTATTTGTTCATTGATTTAGTTATTCATTACGTTTTCTTTTCGTTTCATCCCATGGCCTCCATCAGACTTAAAAAAAAACCCGCCAAGACACCCTATGAGATCAATTTGTATATTTTTCGGTAGAATTGCCCGGCCCAAGGCCGGTTCCTCCTAAAATACATGCTCGCTTTCGCTCGCCAGGAAAATATAGACACCTAAATGGCACAAAAAGTCATAAAATCACCATACTAATGGAGTGGACGTCTTCAAAACTCAAAACTAATGGGGCTAATCACGAGGGAGAAAGGGGTCGAGAAAAAAAGCAACATATAAATATATCTTAAGGGCAGGGTCATACGATCATCTGCTTGGGTAAGTTTTGCTCGGGAACTCCGGCGTGGCAGCTTTTGAAATCAGGTTTAAGGAGACGTATGCCAGCTATAATAACCTACCTTTAGTCTAACTTGTCTTACCAATGCAAGATACTGAACAAATTATTTCATATTTTTTCACCAACCAACTTTGCTTCTAAACTCAATTAACCCTTCCTGTACCAGCGACGTTCTTTTAACTATATTCTAGCTATATTTAGATTATTTTGTGCACTTTAAGCAGCATGTGGGGTAGTCAAAATGGTTAAGTGAGATAGTTCGAAGCTTTTTACTTGCTAGAGACCCATTCTAAGCTGAATAAAATCGTCGAATAGTAGCCAGAATAAAGTTAAAAGGACGGCACTGGCACTGTACGGGTTAATGAAATCAATGTTAACCCTCTCATCAGCGCTTCATAAATGTTAAGTCTATCATCAGCGCTTCATAAATCTCTTCTTCGTTGAGTAAATATATGCCAGCCGTCGAAAGGAAACTGCATTTTTTCTTCCCGTTTGAGGAATGCAGTCTTGCTCAGCGGCTACCAGAGTGTTTTCTCTTTATAAGGCAGCTAGTCAGGTAGACGAGCTCAAGTTTGTTATAGGTAGAGTCATGCTAGCTTTCATTCAGTAAATATGCAGCTCAAGTTGTTTGTAGGTAGGGTCATGTTAGCTTGCATTCAGTAGATATGCACCTCAAGTTGTTTGTAGGTAAACTCATGTTAGTTTTCATTTAGTAGATATGTAAACAGGTAGACGAGCTCAAGTTGTGTATAGGTAGAATCATGTTAGCTTTCTTACGGTAGATATGTAGCTGAAGTTGTTTATAGGTAGAATCATGTTAGCTTTCATTCAGGAGTTATGTAGGCAGGTAGTCGAGCTGAAGTTGTTTATTTGGTAGAATCATGTTAGCTTCCATTCACTTCTTTCACATATACACTCACACATATTCATTCTTTCACACACACTCACTATTCTTTCACACACAAACACACTTACTCTCTTACACACACACACACACACACACACACACACAATCACACGCACACACTCTCTCACACACACATACACACACGCACATCTGCCCAACGCATGCAAGTCCTTTAAGCCTTCCTCACACACACACACACACACACACCTGCCCAACGCATGCAAGACCTTTAAGCCTTCCTCACACACACACACACACACACACAAACACAAACACACACACACACACACACATGCATAATACATTGAAGCACCGCAAGCATATGGTAATGCATTAGGCTATGTAGCAATTTAAACAGGCACTTGCAGATTCCAAGAGGCAGAATGGAACCGAATAACGTTACCTTGAATACAGATAATGTCCTCGAATTAACCCTTTTAGCAGAATGATGCCTTTTTTATATTTTATTCTGGCTAAAGTTAGACTATTGTGTTGATAGCGTAATGCATAAATGCGCGGAATTTCGGTGTAAGTATCTTACGTTAGAGTCCTTGGAGTGCCACATGTATTTGTTAATTTCATTAATTGAGTTTAGAAGTAAAGTTGGTTGGTGAAACAACATGAATTATATATTATATTATTATCACTTCTATTGTTATTATATTATTATTATTATTATTATTATTATTATTATTATTATTATATAATTATTATAATTTACGGGGTTTTTTCGGCAATATTTTCGTACTATTTTGAGTCTCTTTCACATTGGAATCGGAAACTAGATACTTGGAACACGGGTTGAGGAAACCGTAGACTTATGAGGAATTTACATACTTTTATAAACTGCACGTGATCATAAATATTTTCTAACCACATAATTGTATTCTTTGGGGAACTCACATAAAGCTGCTCTCTGGGGGCATGATGTGCGGGAGTTATGAAGGAAAAACAAGGATTTAATAGGATTGGTTCGGTCGAGTTGCAAGTCTTATAAAAAAACAAAAACAAAAACTCATATTTAGCCCCCCCCCCCCCTCTCCTTTCTCTCCCCCGGGACACACACACACACTAGCTACTCCTTAACCCCTTCTGTACCGGTGCCATCTTGTTAAGTATATTCTGGCTACTATTAGATGATTCTCTTCAGTTTATAAAGGGCATCCAGCAATTACCAGGCGTCGAACTATCTAACTTAACATGTTATATTATACTACCACAGATCCTTCTTAAGCTGCCCAAAATGGTTTAAATATAGTTAGAATGAAGTTATAAAGGCGTCGCCGGTACAGAAGGGGTTAAATGATCCGGTGTCGGCCCAAGACTTGACAACACAAAAAGTGAACTAGATCTCGTAAAAGAAAGTATAACAGTGTATCTAACCTCGCTTTATATAATTATAGTGCGCATTATTCTCACAATATCACCAAGTGGCTCCCTCCCACATACCGGTAGTTATTGTAATCAAGTTGTTGTTGTTGTTGCTGTTCCCCAAGCTGCCTGGCCGAACAGCCCCGAGCAAGGCCAAGGCCATAACCGAGCGCCCCTACAGAACCCTCCCTGCCGACCACAATAAAGCCTGGGTGACCGAAGCCACTCCATGGCGGGGAGCTGGGGAGGGTGCGGAAACGCCCGGGAAACCAAAGACCCACCCAGGGCCCTGTGCCCCTCAGCAATTATGAAGAGAAAGTTGAGGGGCAAAGGAAAAATGTGACGCTTTGGCTTCCAATCTTGGTAGATTGAGAGGTCAATCCACGGAAGAGACGCCGTCATTTGAGATCTAGAAAATATATAAGTAAAAGGAACAGTCAGAGTAAGCTATGGGTATGGCAGAGATCGCTCAGTTCTCACTCTGATAGACCAGCCCACCTGTAGTCATTTATGGCTACCAAGAGACAAATGTATGCAGCTCAGGATGAAACTGTGTGTTTCAAAGGATTAATGAAGATACATTTTACATGCACACGTACATAAATATATATGATGATACATTATAAAACCGAGAGTTTCACATGAGGTGCGGCCTCACTTGTCATAGCCATAAAATTGACACTTGCAAAACAAACTAACCAAAACCAAGTAATCAAGTTATAAGAGACGCTTAAATTGGTTTAGAAAGTAAGTAACCGCGGAATGTAACAAAAGAGTGTTGTGATCAACTTTTTACATCCAGTTGGCCAAATAATATATAGTATTATCAGGATTATTGCATGGTCGGTTAAAATAGTGCCACTTAACTATGTATGGCGGGCGGGTGCCCAACCCCTAAAGGAGTTGAAATAAGGGAGCTATCCCCCCGCCAAAGGCGGCTTTCTAGGGCCTTTCCTAGCTGATGCTGAGAGGATTGGGTTCTAGTCATGTGGTGCGTTCTCTGCCATACCCATAGCTTATTCTGACTGTTCCTTTTACTTATATATTTTCTAGATCTCAAGTGACGGCGTCTCTTCCGTGGATTGACCTCCCTACTGCCAACCTAGAGGTTGGCAGATTGTGATCCAAAGCGTCACAATTTTCCTTTGCCCCTCACCTTTCCCTTCATAATTGCTGAGGGTGGGGGTTTGGTTTCCCAGGCGTTTCCGCACCCTCCTCAGCTCCCCGCTTTGGAGTGGCTTCGGTCACCTGGGTTTTATTAGTGGTAAGCAGGGAGGGTTTTGTGCGGGCGTTCGATGTCAGGTGTTAAAATCGTCAAACTAATGGGCCGAACTTCTTAAATCTCAAAACTAATGGGGCTAAACACGAGGGAGAAAGTGGTCCAGAAAACCGGCCCACCTCCCCTTAACATTTTGTTTAACTGCTTAAGAGTAGGATGCAACTGGTTCATGAGCAAATATAAAAAAAAGCATCGTTTGAAAGTATAATGTCTTAATAGAACAACAACTATTAGCGTTAATAAGTTCCCCGTCTGCCTTCCATGTTATTGGGTTGATTAGGGAGATCGGTACTTCCCAGTTTGTTGTTGTGGTGGCCAGTCTACATACTTATATACTTCTCGCAGCTGTCATATATCCACCATCACCACCAAAGGGACCTCTAAGTTTCCTACTACACTCTTATTAAACACACACACACACACACACACACACACACACACACACACACACACACACACACACACACACACACACACACACACACACACACACACACACACACCACTTACGTACCTCCCACCCCTCTTACACATCCCCCCTCCCCACCCCCACACACACACTACGATTTCTCCCCACACATCTACACTCCCCCACACCTACAGCCAGCTCTCTGCTCACAAGGTATAATGACCACCACCATCAGAGGTCCTACCACAACCGGTCAACAGTAATCTCCCACAACACCCATACCATCGTTACCACAGGAACCCCTAAGCAGCCTTCTACTATCCCCCCCCCCCCCCATACACACTCCTAGATGGGCACCTCACACGCTACTACACACATCCACACACAGTCCCCCCACACCCACACACTCAATACAGTCCATCCCCTCACTCTCAGCCCCATCACCACACTTATGAACACCACTCTTCCTCACCTATACCTTATACACTAGCTTATGCAAATCCCAAACACCATACACTCCATAATACCCACACACCTACACCTACACCTACCTATATTCCCCAGTCACACCTACACTCCCCACACACACCTATGCCTCCCGCCCTCCCTATCACAACTGGTCAACATATATCGCCCACAAGAACACCACCATCACCACAGGGGCCCCTAAGCAGCCTCCTACAGAAAACCAACACTTTAGCCAGTCTTCCTCTCTCTATCTCTCTAAGCAGCCTTCTACAGAAAACCATCACTTTAGCCAGTCTTCCCCTCTCTCTCTCTTTCTCTAACTCACGGCAAAGCCTCCTCCATTAACCGGTCCACCCATGGTAAAAAGACTAGTCTTTATACCATGGGTCCACCATCTCTCTCTCTCTCTCTCTCTGACTCTCTCTCTCTCTCTCTCTTTCTCTTTCTCTCTCTCTCTCTCTCTCTCTCTCTCTCTCTCTCTCTCTCTCTCTCTCTCTCTCTCTCTCTCTCTCTCTCTCTCTCTCTCTCTTCTACTCTCACGGCAAAATAAGCGCCGTAGCCGTTCTCCTTCTTACGGCCAAGGAGCACCTTCGCCACCGCTGATCACCTGTTCCCGGTTCAGTAATTTACCCATAACTAAATCAGGTTGGCTGGATCCGAGAAACCTAATCCCGAGACCGGATCCCTGTGAGCTGGTGGCGAGTTGCAGCTTAAGGGGGTAGTGTTTGGTTTTTGGTCTATATGTTTATTATTATTATTATTATTATTATTATTGTTTTTTTTTGGTCTACAGTATATGTTTATTATTATTAATGTTTTTGTTTTGGTCTACAGTATGTTTATTATTATTATTATTATTATTAATGTTTTTTGTTTTGGTCTACAGTATATGTTTATTATTATTATTATTATTAATGTTTTTTTTTTTGTCTACAGTATATGTTTATTATTATTATTATTAATGTATTTATTATTATTATTATTATTATTAATTTTTTTTTTTTGGTGTACAGTATGTTGTTTATTATTATTATTATTATTTTTTTTTTTCTTTTTTTCTACAGTATATGTTTATTATTATTATTATTATTAATGTTTTGTTTTGGTCTACAGTATATGTTTATTATTATTATTATTATTATTTTTTTTTTTTTTTAGTTTCCTCGCTAGACCTCCACCAAGCTTAAAATAGCACCCCCTAGACCCCTTTTCAAGATAAATTTGTACATTTTTCGATAGCAAAATATCCCGGCCGGTTCCTTCTAATAGTAGAGGCTCGCTATCGCTCGCCAGGAAAAAAAATCAACACCTAAACGGCACGAAAGGTCTTAATATTGACAACATGAGGCGAAAGGTCTCAAAATCGCCAAACTAACGGAACGAACGTCTTAAAACCTCAACACAAATATGCTAAACATGAGAGAGAAGGGGGTTCAAAAAAAGCGAGTACTACCCCCTTGAAGGTGGATACACTCGAACGATTTTGTTTTATTATATTTTCTTTCTTTCTTTCTTTTTTTTCTGTTTTTTTTACTCGGCATCTCTGATCAAACAGCTTATGTATCAGCCAGTCACTCCGTCAACCCAAAAACAACACTGGTATCTGTTAAACCCGGTATCACACGAACTCTTATAGTCAACATTCAATAATCAACACTTTTCTGGCAACATTTCTGGAATATTTTACACTGGTAGATCGGAAACTAGACTGATGTTAGATGAGTTTAGGTGACAGAAATATTTGAAATGTTGACCTCATTAGCTGCCAGATTAGTGTTGAGGGAAAAAGTGTTCGTGTGATATCAGTTTTACACGTTATACTTAGGAATAATTAATACTACTCCTAAGTATAAAGTGTAACCTATCTCTCAGAAGAGGCAAAGACCTTTCAGAAAGCCATAGGAAAAGGAAGATAAGTAACAACAAAATATAATACAGTATTCTAAAAGTATATAGAAACAAGGGAAAATTAGAAAAAACTAGCCTCCAAAAGCAGTCAATATCCATACAATCACCACTCAATCACCAGCCCGGTAGTGTAAAGTGGTAGCGCGCTCAACTCACAATCGAGAGGTCCGGGGTTCGAATCCTCGGCCGGGTGGGGACAATTTAGGCTTGTCTCCTTTCACGTGATAGCCTCAGTTCACCTAGCTGTAAATAGGTACTGGACGTAATTCGAGGAGTTGTGACCTCGCAGCCCGGGTGTGTGGTGTGTGAAAAGGTCTCATCCTTACCCAATGATTGGATAATACGAGCTCTAAGCTCTCTGCCGAGAGGATATGGCTGGCAAGAATAATAATAATAATAATCATAATAATAATTATAATAATAATAATAATGAAAGTAATACTACTGTAATCATACACTTCATAACTCTCTGAGGCAGAGAAGTGGAGTAGGGAAAAAAACAACTCAAGCAAAAGAAAGTGAAGACAAAACAAAAACAATACCACCAACAAGAACAACAACAACAACACACACACACACACACACACACACACACACACACACACACACACACACACACACACACACAGACCCCACATACACACACACACACACAGACCCCAAGGCAGTGTAGGGTGATTCTCGGAAAAGATGCACACAAGTCCCCATCCTCCTCCCCACCCTCTCTCTCTCTCCTCTTCCTCCTCCCCACTCTCTTTCCCACTCTCTCTCCCTACTTTCTGTTGCATTCTTCTTCCGCTTCCCCTACAATATTTCCCCTTACCACCAATCCTTCTCCATGCTTCCTTCCTTCCTTCCTTCCTCTATCAGCATCTCTCCTTCCCTTCCCACCAATCCTTCTCCATGCTTCCTTCCTTCCTCTATCAGCATCCCTCCTTCCCTTCCCACCAATCCTTCTCCATGCTTCCTTCCTTCCTCTATCAGCATCCCACCTTCCCTTCCCACCAATCCTTCTCCATGCTTCCTTCCTTCCTCTATCAAAATCCCACCTTCCCTTCCTACCAATCCTTCTCCATGCTTCCTTCCTTCCTCTATCAGCATCCCTCCTTCCCTTCCCACCAATCCTTCTCCATGCTTCCTTCCTTCCTCTATCAGCATCCCTCCTTCCCTTCCCACCAATCCTTCTCCATGCTTCCTTCCTTCCTCTATCAGCATCCCACCTTCCCTTCCCACCAATCCTTCTCCATGCTTCCTTCCTTCCTCTATCAGCATCCCACCTTCCCTTCCCACCAATCCTTCTCCATGCTTCCTTCCTTCCTCTATCAGCATCCCTCCTTCTCTTCCCACCAATCCTTCTCCATGCTTCCTTCCTTCCTCTATCAGCATCCCTCCTTCCCTTCCCACCAATCCTTCTCCATGCTTCCTTCCTTCCTCTATCAGCATCCCACCTTCCCTTCCCACCAATCCTTCTCCATGCTTCCTTCCTTCCTCTATCAGCATCCCTCCTTCCCTTCCCTTTCCCTCTCTGTCACTGTATTCTTCTTCTCCTTCCCTTCCTCTTTTCCTCCCCGCCCCACACACCTTCCCATCCTTCACTTACACCTACGCCGTCTTCCCTTTCTATCCATCCTTCATCCTTCTTTTATCATTCACTCTTTTTTACCTTTTCACCTTCCATCTTACCCCACCCATCCTCCTCTCCTTTTCCTATCCTGTTGTTGCTTGTTTTCCTTTGTATGTCTTGCCCCAGTCTTCCTCCTCCTCATTCTCCCCTTCCATACCAATCCTCCTCTGCTCTTCTTATCCCCCCCTCCCTGCCTCACCCCCATCTACCCTACTTATCCTATGATTGGGATTTTGGGTACGGTTGTCCTATTAAGTCGTGTCTCCGCTGTCATTACGTTTTGCTCGTTGTGTGCTGTATTAATGTCTGTCAGATGTTGAATAGGGTGTGTAAAGATAGGAACGTGTTTTTATATCTCACTCGAAATGATGAATTAATGTCTAGATATTGCTGATACCAATTATTGATCAAAATATACTTGGTGCCGCGACATCACTTATTTGGCCAACTGTACTACTTACCATTGTAGATCTTGAATAAGCTATTACTCGAGATGGTGTATTATTTGATTTCATTTTTACCTATCTCTCTTTCTTACTTCTTCAACATAATTTCTTCTCCACTTCTCTTCCATTCCTTTCATTCCCCATCCCTCTCCCCTACTGAACTTTCCAATACCACCCTTCCTCCTTTTGCCTGCCTCACACTTCCTCCTCAAAAATCCTTCCTTCCCATCCCTCATATCGCTACCTCTTTCCTTTTTCACTCCCCATTCCCCACACTTACTCCTTCTTCCGTGCCTCACTCCTCCTTCCCACTTCCATTTTTAATCCCAAATCCCCAAGCTTCCTTCGTCACCCCTCCTATTCCATTCTTAAGTCTTCCCTCTCGTGTCCCACCTCTCCCTTCTCTTTTCCTACCCCACCCATCCTCCACCTTCTTAATAACTCCCTCCTCTTTCCTCCAACCCTTTCTTAGTCCTCAATCCAATGCCCATCCCGACCTCTATCCCCTCTTCCAATCCCTATCCTGACCCCTACCCCCTCATCCAATCCCTATCGCCCATCCCCCTCTTTCCTCTAACCCTCCCCTAGTCCTCTATCCAATGCCCATCCCTCCTCCAATCCCTACCCCTCATCCAATCACTATCCCGACCCGTACCCCTTCCTCCCCTCCCTATCCCTCCTACCCCCATCCAACACCCCCTTTCTCCCGATTTCCCCCCCCCCCCCCTCTCCAGCTCCTGTTTACATCCCACTCACGTACACGATCAAATTAACCCGCCCGATTCTAAATGAGGGGTGCTGGGTCCCGTGTTTTAGTAGCCGGTGTTGTGGTGTGTGTGTGTGGGTCTCTCTCTCTCTCTCTCACACACACACACACACACACTCATACTCTCTCTCGTTCTCGCTCTCACGCATACACTCATACTCTCTCTCTCTCTCACACACACACACACACTCATACTCTTTCTCTCTCTCTCTCTCACACACACACACACACTAATACTCTCTCTCTCTCTCTCTCGATCAAATTAACCTAGTCCTTTGTAATTAAGTGGTGTTGGGTGGTGTGTTTTGGTCTCTCTCTCACACACACACTCATACTCTCTCTCCCTCTCGATCAAATTAACCAAGTCCTTTGTAACTAAGTGGTGTTGGGTGGTTTGTTTTGGTCTCTCACACACTCATATTCTCTCTCTCTCTCTCGCTCTCGATTAAATTAACCTAGTCCTTTGTAACTAAGTGATGTTGGGTGGTTTGTTTTGGTCGTGGGTGATGGTGAGTGCCGGCCCTAGGTGTGGTGTGGTGGTCTTGGTTGTGGCCCTGTCTGTGTGTGTGTGTGTGTGTGTCTGTGTCTTTCTATAAGTAGCTCCTGTGTTGTTTATGCATCGATGGTTATGTGGCGATATCGGATTTGAACTATTGACCTGGCTGATGATATGCTGTCGTTCCTCAGGCCACCTCAGCATAATGTCTATATACAGCACACGTCATTTTGACCTGATACATGCGACCCTGACCTGACCCTCGACATGACTCATGTTGTCCTGACTTGACCTTTGACACAAGTTGCACTCATCTTATCTATACCAGTGTGACACATGCCATACCGACCTGACTCACGCCTCATTAACCTAACTCACATTATCACGCATCACCCCGTTCGTGTTGCATCACTTAATCTGATAAATGCAACTTCACTGGTCTCTTAGTTGCCACCCCACATGACCCGACTCGACTCCTATTACTTCACTCGACTTATACCACTTTACTCGACTCATACCACCTCACTTAACTCATACTATTTTATTTGACTCATACCGCCTTATTTGACTCATACCACCTCATCCAACCTTATTTGATTCATACCACCTCACTTAACTTATACTATTGTATTTGACTCATACCGCCTTATTTGACTCATACCACCTCACTCGACTCATACCACCTTACGGGTGGGTAAGTGTAGGAACATGTTTGTATACAGTATCTCACTCAAAATGAATATATCAAGTTTAGATAATGTTGATACCAATTATGGATAAAAATATACTTGGTGCCGAAACATCACTTATTTGGCCGATTGTACATAATTCCGTTCAAGTCCCTCCTCTCGCTCTCTCACACACAATACACACACACACACACACGCAAAAAAAAAAAAACAAAAAAACACACACACACACACACCTTCACGCCCACTCGCCCCCAGTCATGTCATCTCGGCCCATCCCTTCCCCAATACCACCTGCGCCCACATGCTGCCAGGGACGAGGTATTAGGGCGGAGAGGGGAGGGGGGGGGGCGTGGACTTCCTAGTTTTTTTTAGTGCACTGGGCGCCGGTACACAGGCCAGCTCCGGCTACGAGGAGTGTAACTAATGTACAGTAATGATAATGGTATTGGTTGGGTTCTGGGTTGGCTATGTGATCAGAACAAGTCACAGTGGCCCTCTGACTACCTTTCCTTGCTACCTTTCCTTTTCTTACGAAGGCGCTTTACTTGTGGCGATACAAGACCAGTTTCATAAAGGCATTGGCACAAGGAACGAATCAGGTATTTTTAATAGAGAACACATTTCCACCATACGTGCAGTCCATGGAAGTAGGGTCGCATACTTTCATCGCCATTATTAATCTATTTTGTATTAATTTCACCCCAACACCATACTCCTCCAATGAAATATGAATTCGGTACAATACATTACGGCTGCTAAACGTTTTGGGTCTGTAAAGTTTTCCATATGAAATGTTTATGTTGGTTACGAAACAGCTTTTGTTTGAAAAGTGTTGGTATTGACATGTTTTGATTATAAAACACTTTGGGTAAGAAAGGTCCTGGAAGTAAAATGTTCTGTATACATAACATTTTGGTACGAACTGACTGACAGTAGGTAATGAATTAAGTATAAGCATCCCTTTCCAACCCCTCTTTATTGTATGAAAAGCCTTCTATGCAAATAATGCTCTCAAAGCGTAATTAGTTGTGCTGTATGTAGGTTCCCATTGGATGTGGTCTCTAGTTTTTGTATCGGCCCATACCTAAATAGTGGTAGTAGTGATAGTAGTGGTAGTGGTAGGAATGGTAAGGATAGGGGGTGGTGGTAGTGGTAGTGATAGGAATAGTGGTGGTAGGAGTAGTGGTAGTGGTGGTGGTAGGGGGTGGTAGTAGTGTTATGTTTAGTAGGGGGTGGTGGTAGGGGATGGTAAGGGTACTAGGGGGTGGTGGTAAGGGTGGTAGGGGGTAGTAGTGGTAGTGGTGGTGGTGGTAGGTAGTGGTTCATGCAGGTTATCTCTGGTCCTCGTGATGCTGGTAGCCACGCACCAGTAATTTACCTCCTTCATACCCCCCCCCCCCCTCCTCTCTCTCTCTCTCTCTCTCTATCTCTATCACTCACACACACACACACTCTCTTTCTCTCTCTATCTATCTATCTATCTACCTAGTTAATCTTTTAATACGTCTTATCCTCTTCCACATCTGCTCTTTATTCCCAACCTTTCTCCTAATGCTTTTTTTTAGTTACTCGTTTTTGCATGTTATTCATATCATATCATACAGCTAGAGGTACCAGTGAGATAATTAATGGAAATAGAGAACTTGATCTACACAATCAAAATAATATAGATAGTAGCCAACTGCCCTCCCCTATGCTACATCCCGAACCAGACTCACGACATAGGAGTATGTAGCTATGGAGAATAATTGAAATTTCCAGAGTGGGAAAAGCCATATGCACTGTAAAAAAATCCTCTCTCTCCACAATACCCCCCCCCCCCCCCCCTCACACAGACACACACACACACACACACACATACCTGCTTGCAACTTGCCTTTATTCAGAAGTTGCTGGAATCAGTGTAACGAAATGATCATGAATAGCTATGGATCATCAGCAATTAATGCAAATTCTAAGTTACCTGTACAGAAAATGTCGGTCAGTTAAGTCTAGTTATTGAGCTCCTATCATAATTTTATCCTAGTTCTTCTCGCATAACTTCCGGACATCATACTAACCTATGATAGCTCAGCAAACCAAATGACATCGTGAGAGAGGACAATAACGACCTGCATTATGCCAACCAACCGTTTCTACAATTGCACTTCCATTAACCCTTTCTCGTGTTTACATTTTGCTCTCACGATACCATTACCTGCCTCCGGAAAGTAAGAATGGGTAGCTATGGGTAAATAATGACGAGGGTAGAATGGAAACAGCGACATAAAAACTAGGCTTTCTTTCAGGTTATTCCGGACAGACCTTCTGCTTCCCCTTGCCCTATACCTGTTCACTCTCGCAGGTTGAGGTGCTGGCAATATATATATATAAAAGGTATACTATAAGGGTTGCTAGATGTCCATCAGTTGCTCGTAAGATACACACACTTCTGATTTCCATTTGTTCTTATTTTGGTGTAGGGATGTGGCGACCCCATCGCCCACCACTTCGGTGGTGCAGGCAGTCTCGCAGCCGTGGCCCAGTGGTCTCTCTCTTCAGAACCCTTCTGTACTTAGCATACTGCCGGCCAGGGCCCCTGTAGGGATAGAGAAAATAGCATAATATTAATGGAAGTGTCATCCTGGTAATGGATTGTTCTAGGTCTGCTCTAAATTTAATTCAAGGAGTTAAATAACAGAACATATTACAGCATAATCTCCAATGACCTCCCCCCCCCCCCCAAAAAAAAAAAAAAAAAAAAAAAAAAAAAAAAAAAAAAAAAAAAAAAAAAGAGATCATCCAAATATATACTCCTCTTCAATTGTTCAGCTTATCTCTAAACTTGTTTACCATGTAACATATCACTGATTTATTATGCCTTTCCTATATTTAAACTTACAGAGAGATAGTCCCTCAGTGAATATTATAGGTTTTGTGGTAGAGTTGTTACTTGCTTAATAACCTGCTGATCTTATATTTATATTATGCTTAGGTATCTTTACTAACACCGGGAATAAGTTTACTAAGTTTACTAATAACGGAATTTTGGCTCTAACGTCCCTTGATTTTGGCCATGTCACTCTTTCAACTCTGGGGGGAGGCACTCGATACATGCAGTTTTGCCTTTTGTCTCTCTCACTCACATAGAAAGAACAAAAGTTAGTGGTTGGAAAACAAAAAAAGTTCTGTGTAATTGAAGAGGAGGTTGTAGAATGTTGCATTGCTCGTGACTGTGCTTCTGCCGCTAACAGGATAAGCTCACGATGGTTTAGGACTTTAGGGGGACAAAAAGCTACTGTGCCGGAGGGGGGCCTGGCTTGGTGGGTAGGAAGGTAGGTTGGTAGGAAAGGGTTGGGCCAAGTAAGGGGCGGGAGGGGGCTACTTGCACACACATACCTTTCTACCTGCGACCCTACCTTGCTGCACTCACGATTGTATCTTCACTCACACACTCTTCACTCACTGCACACGCACATTCCTTAACACACACACACACACACACACACGCACACGCACACGCACACACACACACACACACATGCTTTTACACATACCTACCTCCTTGTACTCATACCTTTACCTGCGACCCTACCTTGCTACACTTACAATCATATCCTTTTCTCTCTCTCTCTCTCTCTCTCTCTCTCTCTCTCTCTCTCTCTCTCTCTCTCTCTCTCTCTCTCACACACACACAACCTCCACTAGCCTTACCTAGCTCCACTCACGATCGTATTCTCTCTTTCACACACGTACCCAAACTCTTGCACATACCACCACCCTTCCCCACTCTCTGTTGTTGCTTGTCTTCCTTTTGTACTACTTCATTCACACCCATACCCTCGAACACAGCCCCCACATACTTGCACTTACTACCACCCTTCATTCATACTTTATTCATACTCACATACTCCTTCTCCTCACTCACACTACTCTGGAACACAGCACCCACATACTTACACATACCACCACCCTCCATTCATGCTTCACTCATTCTTACATCCTCCCCCCCTCACACATACCACTCATGCCTTCACACATACCAAGTTAATCATGCCCACACTCCAACACATACCACTGATACTCCCCTTACTCACTCATCCCACTCATTGATTCATTGATGCTTATCCATTCCCTATCTCTCTCTCTCTCTCTCTCTCTCTCTCTCTCTCTCTCTCTCTCTCTCTCTCTCTCTCTCTCTCTCTCTCTCACACATTATCAGCCTAAATTGCCCCTACACTAGCATCTTCCTTACCATAATAATACCTGCACCCTCACACATGCCGTCCATCCTTCCAACCTCACTCACACCCCCACACCCTCACACATACCATCCTCACTCATACCATACACCCTTACACATACCATCCTCACGCCCTCACATATATCACCCACCCTCACTCACGCCCACATCTTCACATTACCGCCAAATCTCCCACATACTACCTATCCTCCCTCATACCACCCCCCCTCCCTCACCCATAGCATTCTCACTCATACCACCCACCCATACACACACCATCCTCACACCCTCACACATACCACCCACCCACACTCACGCCCACACCATCACACTCACTCAGTTGGCCAAATTATCCGTGGCCTAGCGTTTATTAGGTTCAGCCCTGCTAGGTGTTCAATAACCTGTGCACTTGCAAAAACCTATAGGATAAATTCACCGAAGTAGCTAATTCCATACAGCCTAGTAAATGTTGAAGGTTATGTTGTTATTAAGGGGACATTTATATTTATTTGCTTAGTATTTATTTATTATTTATTAGGGTCCTCCCTATTATAGATCTCCATTTTTGTTATTGTGATTAGTAGTGTGTTACTTATATATGAAGGCTACTGTACAATACGTCTCCGCTCCTTCAAACGATGTCACGATTAGTTTTGTTGTTATCAAATTAAATTCATATGTTAAGAAATGGAAGAGCCGCGGTGAATAATGTGTAGTGGTCCTATGTGGAGGTTACTGAACTTATTAGTGTATGCTCACGGTCTCCTGTCACACCACACTAACCTTTTTGGGATTTTGGATTTGGGGTGTTTAGTATGTACACACACACACACATACATATATATTTACAGTATATATATATATATATATATAAATATACAGAATGATGGTGATAGAGATAAGTGTGATGGAGGTGGAGGAGGTGGGGGTTGGAAGAGGTGGTGGAGGTACAGATTGATGGAGATAAGTGTGATGGAGGTGGGGGGAAGGGGTTGAGTGGGAAGTATACAGATTGGTGGTGATGGAGGTGGAAGAGGGGGATATACAGAACAATGGTGATATAGTTAAGTGTAATGGAGGAGGTAGAGGTGGAGAAGTTGGAGGAGGTGGGCGGTGGAAGAGGTGGAGGTACAGCTAGATATAAGTGTGATGGAGGTGTGTAGAGGGGGGGGGGAGGTATACAGATTGGTGGTGATAGAGATAAGTGTGGTGGAGGTGTGTGTGGGGGGGGGGAGGGAGTGGAGGAGGTGGAGGTACTGCTAGAGATAGGCAGGTGGATATAACGTGACTAGCTTATATCAACGACTGGGGAGCCTGGTCAGCATTTTTATTAGGTGCCCAGGTACGGTCGCGCTAATAAGTCAAGTCCCAGCTCTCATTAGGTTTGGCTTGCTCTGTGCTGTATTAATGTCTGTCAGATGTTGAATAGAGTGGGTAAGTGTAGGAACATGTTTGTATATTTCACTCGATATGAAGAACTGAAGATTAAATATTGCTGATACCAATTATCGATCAAAACATACTTGGTGCCGAGACACCACATAATATTAGCGCGACCAAGTGTGGTGGTGGAGGGGTAACAGGTGTGCTGGGGATGGTTGTGGTGGAGAGGGAGGGAGGTGTTGTGGAAGAAGACAGAGCGCAGTGGTAGTGGAGGAGGTGGAAGCAAGGTAGATGGGAGTATGGTGGAGAAGGAGCAGAGAGGGTGGTGGAGTAGGAAGTAGTGGTGGAAAATGGTTAAGTGTGGTGGTAGTGGTGGAAGGAGAATCAGGTGTGGAGGAGGAAGAGACAGTTGTGGAAGTGGAGGTGGAGGTAACGTGATCAGGTTATTGTATCAGTCACTGGGGCCAGGTCAGTATTTTTATAAGGTGGTCTGGAACAGGTCTAGGTTTGGTGGTGGGAGTGGTGGTGGTGGTGGAGAAGAGACTAGTGTCGTTGTTGAGGAGCAAACAGTAATGGTGGTGGAGGTGGAACAGGTGTGCTGGTGGTTGTGGTGGGGAAGAGTCAGGTGTGGTAATAGTTGTGGTGGAGAATAGACGTTTGGTGGTGGTGGTGGTGGTTAAGAAGCATACAGTAGTGGTGGAGGAGAAAGAGGCAGGAGTGGTCGTGTAGTAACAAACACTGGGTGGTGGAGGTGGTGTGGTGGTGGTGGTGGAGAAAAAACAGATGTGGTGGAGGTGGAGTAGCAAACAGTAGTGGTGGTGGAAGCGACTTAGAGGTAGGGGTGGTGGACTAAGGAATTGTAAAGAGTTAGGATTACATCTTTGGATTTATACTCAAATGACTTGCTTATAAAGCCAATTATTTTGCCTTCTTAACAACTTCTGAACATTGTTGATTCGGTTCTAGGTTACTCGATATTGTTACCCCCAAATCAGTTTCTCTGTCTAAGCTGGGTGCCATTCATTGAATAGTTTGCTTTCTCATTTCGGTTTCTGATATGGAGTACTTATATTTATCCGCATTGAAACACATTTGCCAAATTTTAGTGGTGGATAGGGTGGAAGGAACAGTAGTACTAGTGGAGGAGGTGGAGGTAGAGATGGAGTGTGGCAGGTGGAGTTTACGTGAGCAGCTTATCATCTCAGCGACTGTGGCCTGGGTCAGCATTTTTATAAGGTTGGCGGGAGGTTGGCGGCCAGGCTAGACGGACCCGTTCTGGAGATCTCATCATACCCCAGGCTCAATGATTCCTTCCTCCTCGTCTCTTCCATTCTCCTACACAGTCTTCTCTTCCTCTGCCTTCTTTTCTCTTCTCTTCTCGTTATCTCTTCTTTCGTGTTTCATTTCATTTTGTTCTCTTTTCTTCTCCTCAGCCTTCTCTTCTCTATTTCTCCTCTTTCTTATTTCATCTCGTCTCATCACTTTTCTTCTCGTCATCTCCTCCTCTCTTGCTTCCCCGCTCTCTTAGTCTGCAGATGAAACGTACCATATTACAATTTTGAAATTTCCCTTCAATCTTATATGTTATGAAATATATATACAGCAATACAATTGGCTTTATAAATTGATAAATATTATGCAGCTGATATCCTTATGCCAACATTGTTAATGTGTTTGTAATGAGCTAAACAAGCGAAATAATGTAATATTGTAAATGTTGACTACAATATCAATAGGACAATGCTACTGAAAATAGCTTTTATATTAAAAGTGTTTGTTGTTATCCAGGTTGAAGCAGAAAACCACTAATTAGACGAAAAATTCAGCTATTACGTAAATTATATATACTGTATATACATATATATATATATATATCGGTTTTATTTCAGCTGAGGGTAAATTGATTCCCTTAGACACTCATTTCTATATATTTATAGACACATATGAAACTGCTATGTCTCTGCACCAAATTATTGCTAAGGTATCAAAATTAACACCATATATTGCAATCAAATCTTCGTCATAGCTGGGTTATCAAGATGGGGACATGACAATATACCGTCAGCTGGAAAATAACTGACTATAGTAAAAAACATTATATTATAGATACACATGTAGAATAAACCTGGGTCCCTGTTCTAATATTCTGTGTTTGTGTTTGTATAAAGCCGGTATCACACGAGCGCCTTTTCCCTCAACATTTATACTTAACACTGGTCTGGCAGCTTATGAGGTAAACATTTAAAATATTCCTGTCACCTAAATTCATCTATCGTCAGTCTAGTTTCCGAATCCAGTGCAAAATATTTCAGAAATGTTGTCAGCAAAATGTTGATTATCGAATGTTGACTATAAATGTTCTCGTGTGATACCGGCTTAGCATGAACCTTACGTAAGTCAAATTGAATGTTACTAGGGGTGGCTTCAGACCGTGACACCGTGAACCCTCCTCTCCCTCTCCCTCTTTTAACTCGCACGAATCTAAGAATTTCTTCTTCAATCGAGTTGTCAACTTGTGGAATGGGCTTCCCCGAGACGTTATAGACTGCAGCACCGTTGATTCATTTAAATTCCGCCTAGACAAATATATCTGACATCAAAACCCGCGACTGACTGCGTTTGTAAATGAATAACTTTATCCTCCCCTCAGTTACTAACCCATATGTCCCCTACTAACTTCCTAGTCCTGCCACGTTAGTGGCAGGGCAGTAGTTCCCTTTCCAATGTTCCCTTACCACTCTAAACACTGTTGGACACTTGATCCTCAGTGTTTTGGAGGGACAAGCAACCTAGAAGGGTCACAGATCTTTGTTGCTTGATTTCCTTTGTACTCCTTTGTACTCTTCTCTCTCTTTCTCCTCTTCCTCTCCTTTTTTCTCTCTCTCTCTCTCTCTCTCTCTCTCTCTCTCTCTCTCTCTCTCTCTCTCTCCCCCCCCCCCCCCCCCTCACTCTCACACTCCCTCTCTCTCTCTCCCGGACCAACGAGACCAAATGATAAACTACGGCGTTAATCATTCCGCTCGGGGATCGGATTTATAGCCGATCCTTCACCCGGGACGACTTGATAGCCCTTCCCCCCGTGACCAATAGATTACCGGGCGCGCCTCCTCTTCGGCCTACCAGACACCTCGGCACCCAATCAACTTATTCGATCTTATCCCTCCTTAACTAACATATTTTAATCTACCTCTTCTGGTCCTCTGTGAATCCAACCTAACTTGATTAATTAATTGCATATTATTCAAGCTCACGTGTATTTAGAGCGAGATATGGAGGAGGAGACGAAGTGACTCTAGGATGCCGAAACCTCCACTTCCCCTTTCCACCCTTCCACCGCGATGACGTCAGGTGTTAACAGGCAATATTTTCACCGTAGAACCGTTTAAGGGGGTTTTACACGAGGGCTTCTTCCGAGGCAACTTTTCCCCTGTAACTTATTCTGGCAAAATGTTGAGACTATTATCCATTGGTATCGGATATGTGGCACCTGGACTGAAGGTAAAGTGTTATCGGGAATCAAACCCACACCGAGATCTACGAGCCTACCTGTCCCCCCTAGTTCAAGACCTATCTCAAAATCTGCCTCTTTTTTTTTTTTTCTCGTCCCATTCTCCGGTTTACGATCCTGCCGCTCCCAATTTAAGACTCGCTCGTCCACTTGATATTTCCTTCGTTCACTCTCTGCTAAACATTATCTCTTCCTTCACTCATCATTGAAATTTGATCTCTCAATTATACTACACTTAATTTTCCGGAAAACCCCAAGGACAGTACAATCATGTGTTTTTGATGTTTTGATATGCTTTATAGTTGTATCATATCAAGCATAATAACGTTTTTTTGAAGTATTTCACTGTACAGTATAATTAACTCATTCGAATAGGGGTTGAGAACAGATATGGCAACCATCTATGATGCTTTGTTTACAGTGATAAACTACTAATTTAGCTCATTTCTGTTCATTCAAAGTTAGAGTAGACTAAATTGGATAGATTAGTTTATGTTAAACTAGGCAAAGTAAATTATATTCATAAATTCAAATCCAGAGATATACTTTCATAACTAAACATAGGCGAGGTCCACGAACTGTTATGAGTGAGTGACTGTACTTTTAGTGATGGTGTTAGAATATATGAGTGAGTGACTGTACTTTTAGTGATGGTGTTAGAATATATGAGTGAGTGACTGTACTTTTAGTGATGGTTAGAATATATGAGTGAGTGACTGTACTTTTAGTGATGGTGTTAGAATATATGAGTGAGTGACTGTACTTTAGTGATGGTGTTAGAATATATGAGTGAGTGACTGTACTTTTAGTGATGGTGTTAGAATATATGAGTGAGTGACTGTACTTTTAGTGATGGTGTTAGAATATATGAGTGAGTGACTGTACTTTTAGTGATGGTGTTAGAATATATGAGTGAGTGACTGTACTTTTAGTGATGGTGTTAGAATATATGAGTGAGTGACTGTACTTTTAGTGATGGTGTTAGAATATATGAGTGAGTGACTGTACTTTTAGTGATGGGTTAGAATATATGAGTGAGTGACTGTACTTTAGTGATGGTGTTAGAATATAAGTGAGTGACTGTACTTTTAGTGATGGTGTTAGAATATATGAGTGAGTGACTGTACTTTTAGTGATGGTGTTAGCATACAGTATATGATGCCGATGGAGGGAGCGTATGAGGAACTGGTGGAGAAGTGGAGGCAATATATTCGGGGTGGTACTGGAATTCATGACAGAGATGGAAGGGTGGATTGAGGAGCTGTGGAAGAGGAAGAAGAGACTGGACGGAAATATACTATAGTCCATTCATTTTAAGAGGGGGGGGGGGGGGGGCACACCGTTTGTTTGGTCTATTAATTCATTTATTCATATATATTTTTGTTAGTTTCCTCCCTAGCCCTCCATCAAGCTTAGAAAAACACCCCCTAGACCCCCTTCAAGATAAATTTGTACATTTTTCGGTAGAAAAATGTCCCGGCCAAAGGCCGGTTCCTCTTAAAATTGCAGGCTCGCTATAGCTCGCCAGGAAATAATCGATACCTAAATGGCACGAAAGGTCTTAAAATTGACAACGAAATGGGGCGAAAGGTGGTGTTAAAATCGCCAAACTAATGGGCCGAACGTCTTATAATATCAAAACTAGTGGGGCTAAACATTATGGAGAAGGGGGTCCAGAAAAACGGTCTGCCTCCCCTTAAGTAGGCCAGAAATCGTCTTGTGTCGCCACCCCCCCCCCCTCCCCTCCCCCCAGCAGAACCGGCAGCATATTATCAAAGACGTATTCACTTTATTTGCAGGTTTGGGTATGCAACTGAGATTAAGGAGAGTGGGAAACAATAAGAGGTAGCGGCGGTAGGTTTGGTCGAGAGAGTACCAGGATCTACACTATAACCACTTTCACAGAGAAACACCCGGATATTCTCTCTCTCTCTCTCTCTAGCTCGCTCTCGCTCTCGCTTACTCTCTCTCTCTCTCTCTCTCTCTGTCTCTCGCTCTCCCTGTCTCTGTCTGTCTCTCGCTCTCTCTGTCTCTGTCTGTATCTCTCTCTCTCTCTCTCGATCATTTGAGCATTGCTTTTATACGCGGACCGTCCTCATTAAGGGGATGTTTAATCTAGGACCCCTTCTCCCTCATGTGTGTGTGTATGTGTGTGTGGGTGTGTATGTTCCCTTCCGCCTTAGTAACTATTTCTCTCCAATGGTGGGAATGTATGACAGAGGTGTGAACTGCCTAGAGAGCCCTATTTCCAAACACAAGGATATACTGTATATGACACTTACATGGTTGTGTTACATACAGTCTGAGCCCTTAGTGACCATTGAAAGGGGGGGGGGGGGGGAAGTCTATGGTGTACGGTATGGAAAAATATGGATGCTAGACATCTCAACACCATGCCATCTCACCACACCAACAAGACGAGTCACCTCAACACCATTCTATCTCATGACCAGACCTTTTCTTCACCAGTCGGTTTCATCACCATATCAGCTCAATACCAAGCCAATTCAATACCAAGGCATCTCAATACCACACGTTGCCACATCTACTGTCCTATACAGCGATCACGGTTACACCCCCCCCCCCCCTCTCTCTCTCTCTATGATATTTGTGTAACATTTGTACTTTTCTCAATAAAAAAATCAAATCAAATCAAATCTCTCTCTCTCTCTCTCTCTCTCACATCTATGCAGTAAAGATAGGGATAAATATTGCTCTCTACCCACTACAGGGAAAAGTTTTCGTTTATTTTGACACATAGGCCTACACGTATTATATATACACTATAAATTATATATATATATATATATATATATATATATATATATATATATATATATAATATATTGCAGTACCGGTAATGTGTGTTATATATTTCAAATATATTTAGACGGTTTTGTACTGCTTACGAAGGGTCACGTTAGCTAAGGTTCATTGAGATGGTTTGAAACACATAACTGATAGACGTCCTTCTTAATTTGAATAAGATCGCATAATAGTTAGTAAAATCAAATAATGCGACCAAACTATATTCATTCGGTACCGTATATTAAATAATTTAAGATATGATAGGGGTTTACGGTCTATTCGCCCTCAAGTCTGTTCGCCCACACTAGGAATTTGTTAGCCCAAACAATGAAGTTAGTTATCCCACACCTTGAAGTCTTTTTGCCCACACTTTGAAGTTTGTTAGCCTCCAACACTCTAAACTGGTTTCTAAAGGATGCAAATTTGTTTGTATTATGTTGACAAAATGTTGTTCATTCATAATAAAATAATGCTATGAATAATTTGGGTTATCTCATTTCCGGACTTAACTTAGTTTAAATATCTTCAGATTAATTGGTTAACTTTTCATCATATTCATATTACTAACTCTTGTAATGTTGAGGCTAAGCATTTTGTTTTAATCCACATTGTCTGACCCATTCAGTATACTGTATATAAGTCTTCCATAAGAGAGAGAGAGAGAGAGAGAGAGAGAGAGAGAGAGAGAGAGAGAGAGAGAGAGAGAGAGAGAGAGAGAGAGAGAGAGATGCATTATATACAGTAGCTCATATTCAAGGAACAAATCATAAACATATATGACAATACTAGTGAAGCATTGTACAACTAGGAATGTCCTGTGTTTTAGTGTGTGAGGAGACTAATGACGTGGCCGATTAGAAGGATTAGAGTAGGAGGAGAAGGTATAATAATTATATAGGATTAACTGGGTCACCTTTCCCCGGACACTTTTCTGGGCAACTATATTCTGGAATATCTAATGTTAATTTTGGAAGCTTCCAAATATATGTTAGTATTAGAATGTAGATCATGGTCATTATATCATTCAAACTCAGTATAGTTGCCAATTATATACATAATAGCGCCTCATAGTGCTGCCACTAACATAACTGTCGATCGAAAATTTCCGGAAGTAGCCTGTACCTGTGCACTGATTCCTGTATACATTTTATGTCAAATACTCTAACCTCAAAAGTCCTACATAATTATTATCAATCGACGGTTGGGAGGAGGGGCGTCGACTGACTGGGGACAGGTGCATGGGGCGGTTCGTTCGTGGCCACCCCTTCGGGGATCGCGGCATCAGGCAATAGATAGATAGATATAATTTATTGAAATGCTAACAAGAACACTGTTTATGCTTTTTTTTTTATATTTGAATGCGCTATAATCTTTCCATTTATGCATTTTAGTTATCAAGTTCCTTTTCGTTCTGTGTTGACCAGTTGACAAGCAAAGACTGAAATGTTTCACTCTTCTATCAGTATTACAACTTTCAGTGTTCTCGGTCTTTCTTCTACTCAACAAACTCTATCTCTTAATTAATCTTTCCTTCATCATATGACTTAGACTGCTTTATATTCCTTATGTCCAGGGGCGGTATTTATAAAGCACTTATAGGCTTAAAAGTAGCTTTTAAAGATGGCGGCCACTTTTAAAAATAAAAGTTGGGTAACAAAACTTTTAGCGGCTAAAAGTAGCTTTTAAACCGGCGAAAACTAAAAGCCCTCCTGGGGACTTTTAGCGCTTAAAAGTTACTTTTAGAGGACGATGAAGATGGTTGAATAACAAATCCGCCACCCCCTGCCAAGGAATTTTCATGTTAAAAAGACTAATTGGATTAATAGGCCTATAGCGACTCTTGAGTTAATCAAAAGATACCATATAAACCATAAATGAAACTTAGAGGAACAAAGCTCCTAACCCAGAGATGAAAGTGTGTATTACCCTACATTATTTGGCAACGGTCAAAATGTAACTATATGAGTAACTCATGAGTGTAGGTTAACTATATTATCAAATGCAGTATGTTAGGTAACTCTTGATTCTATCCATATATCCAGTGCATACCACCTCCTTTACGTAGGGCACGTGGTACCCGTCTTGCAACTCAATCCCACCCCTACTCTGTGCAACTCTCCAACCCAAGAGTGAAACGTTACTCTCAAACTTTCTTCTACTCAACAGCTGAGCTCTGGAACTCTCTCCCAGAATCAGTCTTTCCCTCTTCCTATGACTTAAATTGCTTCAAACTCCGTGTGTCCAGGCATTTTGGCTCGAACGTCCCTTGATTTTGGCCCTGTCACTCTTTCAACTATGGGGGAGGCACTCGCTATAGGCAGTTATGCCTTTTGCCTCCCTCAATCACATAGAAAAAAAAAAAAAAAAAAAAAAAAAAAAAAAAACCACCCCGCACATCATACTACTCAAAGGTGATCCACTGTGTGTTCTCCAACGAATAAGCTATATTAGAAAGTAACCTACCACCATATAATTATATCAACCTACTTTAAACATTTCGATTCATACTGTATACCTGTATAATATTATGTCCGACTACATGTTTTGCCGCGGTCGGTCTCTCTATTTTTAGATGGGTAAATCCTCTCCTCCGCCCACAACCTCGACGGTTCCAGCGTCCTCGTTGACAAACGCCTATACTGTACTTGTTAGAAGAACACTAACACATAGACCAAATTAAAGGAGTGTAGAAGGACTAAGATATAATATTCGATTGTCACAAGATAGGCCTATTTCATAACATCCGAGAACAAGTAGCCTATTTGCACCCTATTTTTTTTCGCAAATTACCGTAAACTGGGGTGATTTCGGACTGCGGTCATAACTTCGGACTTTGGCGATAATAAGTAATTAGCTATTGTCATTATAATAATGGAAACGCTTTTACCATACAAGTCCGAAGTTTTCCACTTTTCAAGAATACTTCGGACATCATTTAGGATAAGGATATTATGGGGGATAATTTTAGGAGGCTTCCTGGATTACGGCGCACGGCGCATTATCACTACACATCACTTGACCTAGTTAAATCTCTACAATGTGTATACAGTCAGGAGAAATTGTAAAAAACAAACTCGAAACATTTCCGAAATTACTCCACTTTACGAATTGTGAAAACTCGCGAATTTGGCAAATATCTCAGATGCTGCCACACCGGAGTATGCAATTGTTTTAAGAACATAAGAAAATGGGAGTCTGCAGAAAGCCGATTGGCCTAAGCAAGGCAGATCCCTGTCCCACACAACCCCAATTCAATTACAAAGCCCAATTATAGGCTTCACACTCTAATACCCTGAGGATCATCTTACCAAAACGGTTAGAGATTAACGCAGGATTATGGGGGTCTGCAGAGTGCTGATTGGCCCAACCCGGCTGATCCCCCTTCACACCCAACCCTTCTCGTCCATATGCTTATCCAATTTTATCTTAAAGCTCCCTACAGTTTTAGATCCCACTATAGCACTTGGTAGTCCATTCCACCCATCTACAACTCTGTTACCAAACCAATATTTGCCTATATCTTTTCTGAAATGAAATTTATCTAATTTGAAACCATTGGTACGAGTTCTTTCGCTATCACTGAGCTTTAGTACATTTGTCATGTCCCCTTTGTTAATCCCACTAACCCACTTGAACACCTCTATCATATCCCCTCTAACTCTGCGTCTCTCTAACGAATGTAAACCTAATTTCTTCAACCTTTCTTCATACGAAAGATTTCTAATTTTATGGATCATTTTTGTCATTCTACGCTGTACTTTGGTATGGTAAATACAGTATATTACCCTTTCAATTTAGCAATATATAATAGATTTCACAATAACAAAATATTGCATAATTACCCTAATGTCTTATAGTAATTAGTATATGCAATTCGAAACCTATACTTACCTATTAAACGTTATTCATCAATTGTAATCTTGCTAGATGTAGCGAAATAGCGGTTGTGGCAGTTTTTTTAACGCTTCCACTAAAAGCTGCTTTTAAATGTTTTATGAATAACTTTTAAGGATTTTCTTTTAGTTAAAATTACTTTTAGGGAATTTTTGTAATTCTTTTATAAATACCGGCCCAGGCATTTTGGCCGAAACGTCCCTTGAATTTGGCTCCCTGTCACTCTTTTGGCTTTGGATGAGACTCTTTACACTCAGCCTGCCGTTTGTCTCCTTCATACACACATAACAAAATAAAATATTTATTGAAACGTTGTGCTGTCTTCTAAAGCTTTTAGATCTGTAGTATGAACACAAACAATAATAATAGGTTGTCCTGTCGTATATTTCATATGAATTGTTATATATTATTAATTTCGTGTTTCGAATATAAGAACATAACATAAGACAATGGGAGTCTGCAAAAAGCCGATCGGCCCACACAAGGCAGATCCCTGTCACGCCCAACCCCAATTACAAGCCCAATTGACTCAATAATACCTTGAGTACTGACCCCACCAAAACGGTCAGAGATTAACGCAAGATTACAGGGGTCTGCTAAGCGCCGATTGGCCCACACCCGGCAGATCCCCCTCATACCCAACCCATCTCGTCCATATGCATATATATATATGTAGTAAAACTCGCTAGGAAAATTGAAACAATGGAACACCAAGCTTTCGTCTATTCTCTCAAGACATCTTCAGGGTAATACAAGAAAACAGGGGGAGAGCGAGGCTTAAA